>QCXZ01000137.1:61153730-62353730 GCA_025024175.1 Rhyzopertha dominica
TTTATTAATTTCTTGCTATGTTTAGAATCGCTGTTAATAAGATAAATACTAAAATCGAAGCGAATGCGTATGCGTGCGATTAATTGTTTTGGAGAGAAATATCAGCGTCGCGAGGAGATGCAAAAGTAGGCAATGAGTATGGATGTGTCATTTTTTGACAGAGAGAAATGTTCTTGATTTTGGCTCAGTGAGAGCGAGGTTTTTGGCCATGTTGTGCCTCAGGCAGAGAGAGTAAGGTCTTTGGCCATGATGTGCCTCAGGCAGTTTGAAACCCCTAGTGCAGAGTGCCCGGTTAACAGCTGTGGTTCCTTCGAGTGGAGGACTTGCATTCCGGGGGGTAATGCAGGATATCTCGAATGACATAGTTCTGGTGGAGAGGGTAGCCTTATTAGGTGCCCCCGATCCGGGCTATTGGAATGCGACCCTATAGGCCTTAGGGTGAGCGTTCGGGGAAGCCTCTACTATTTCAGGTTGACACTAGCTAGTTGTTGAAGAGAGAAAACTAACAAGGTATTCATAACCACCATTGACTCATGATGTAATCTAAGGGATATACCATGGACAGGACAAGGATGAGGCCCTGGGGTGAAAACCCCTCTGTGAGTCTTAACTGTATCTTTTTGAGTTTAACGGATGAGTAACTTATGTTTTGTTTTTGCATCTCCCGCGCATATGTGAAACCGCCTTGTATGTCCACCGGAGTGACCGCATTGTTATGACCCACGGATGAAGGCGGTGATAATGTAAGTTTTTCTTGATTATTCCCGCATTAGTTTTTCTATGTTTTTCATTCAGGTGTGGGGTCAAACAATCGGTTCACAGATTCGGTGAGATGAATTCAAAAAGTTTAAGCACGTTTTATCGCAGCGCAGTGGTTTGACAAATTATAGTTTGTCGTAATTATAATTGGTGGTCAAACAATCGGTTCACAGATTCGGTGAGATGAATTCAAAAAGTTTAAGCACGTTTTATCGCAGCGCAGTGGTTTGACAAATTATAGTTTGTCGTAATTATAATTGGTGGTCAAACAATCGGTTCACTGATTCGATGAGATTAATAATAACGTATTCAACATTTTTAGCACGTTTTGTCGCAGCGCAGTGGTATGACAAGTTATCGTTTGTCGTAATTATAATTAGTGGTTAAGCGGCGGCTGACAGTTTTTGTGCAAAATACGTTTATTCAGCAAAGTTCTTGGCCTTAACAGGATCTCTTTTGTTTCGGCGTGATTATTGGTAGATCTAATACCTCTATCATACATGTTTTGCATATTCTTCATGTTCATACAAATATGGGTACCCATCATCCACATCATCATCATCATCATCACCATCATTTTCTTTCATTTCTTGATGTTTAATAACATCCTATGATAACATTATACAGGCAGTTGCCCAATCGTGTAATTATCAAGCCCCGAAGCGCTGTTGACCTTTCTGAAATCTTGCGATGAGAATCAACGAAGTACATTTCCTATTTCTTATTTAAAGATAAGGTAATGCACAGCGAGTAGACGTGATCCAGCGATTCTCCGGTTATTTGTGTTTTAAGTGCCCAGTTTATGTGATTTAAATTTTTATTTGGAAGCCATAGATGACTTTCATCGGATGGTAAGTGTGAATACTGGAAGAGATCGATCTAGAATCGTCAGATTCTGCTCAAGGAAGGATAGGCAGCTCATATTTCGCTACAAGAAGTTGTTGAGAGGAACCAATATTTCCATAAGATCATAAGATCTCACGAGGAAGCGCCTAGAATTACTAAAACTCTGTAGCTCTGAATTTGGTGCTTGTAACTTATGGACTTACCAGGGTTAAGTCAAAGTAATAGTAAATGGTCGTAAATACTCTGTAAATTCTGTTGACGATGTAGTCAATATACAGAACAGTATTGGTAGCAGTTAATTGGCAACGTTATCCTTTTATTATGTGTGGCGCGGATTTATTGCTAGCGTAAAATGTAATGCTTTTCCGGGAGCTACTGCCAATTGTTAAGTATTAATTTTGCTTTTCTTTAATTTAACAATTAAACAGATTTCAATACAATTTAGTTTAATTAAGTCAGGTTGTATTTGTTCTCATTTAGAGGTAATAGATATCCTGTATAAGTTTAGCTTATAATTTTTATAAAGGTTGCACATCTTAATGTAAGATCGCTCTTAGCACATTTTCAAGATTTTATCAATTTAGTTCAAAGTGCAAACTATGTTGTTGTTATAGTTAGCGAGACATGGTTGTCTAATAATTTAGATCTATCTATTTTAGCAATACCTGGTTACAACCTTCGTTATACGCATCGTGCTGAGGGTCGAAGTGGCGGCATATATCAAGTCGACTTTTTTTAACTCGTTAATAGAGTTCGATTTTGAGATTAATTCCTTTATTAACTGTTTGTTTTTTTTTAGCATCCGCGTAGGGACTGTAAATTATGCATTCGGCGTATGCTATCTTCCGTCTAACTCCAGCTTGGGCAATTTTGTTGAAACCCTTGATAATATCTTATTTGGTCTTGTTTGCGGTATGTATGAATATGTGTCTGTCTGGGTGACTTCAACATTAACTTCCTAAATATTTCTAACCCTGTGTGTGCATGTTTGGAGGCATACAACTTGGTGTAAGTCTTGGATGAACCGAATAGAGTGACTGGTAACTCAAGCTTACTGATTGATCCTTTATTCGTATTCCATTCTCTGAATGTTACAAGATACGGTACGAAGAACTGTGACGATATTTCTGACCACAGATTGGTTTATTGTGAATTTAGTGCACCTAAGATTAAATGTGAGCCCAAATGTTACTCATAAGTCTTTCAGACGCTTTGATGTCAGTGAGTTTCGAGAAAGTTTGGAATCGGTTGAATGGAATGATGTGATACGCGAAACCAATTGATAAGAAACTTGAATATTTCAACACCTTAATTATTTCTCTCTTTGATCGGCACGCTCTGGTGGTAACGTCTAGGGTACTAAAGTCCAATGCAATGTAGTGTTGCCCTGAACTCAAATGTCTGATGAGTAAACGTGATGCATCCTTCCGTAAATACAAACGAAGTAAACCTCCTAAAGATTTTGCTGCATACAAGAGGTTGAGGAACTTGACTGTGAACTCTGTTAGGATGGAAAAAAGTCATTACATAGGTTCAGTTGCTTCTAGTTGAGATATACACACTACTTGGTTGGCTCTGCGCAATTTAAACATTGGTACTATCAAAGTGAGATCTGAACTGCCTTTCTAATCTGTCTAATAGCAATTCTATTAATGCACATATTTTCCAGTTAAAAAAAATGATCTCGTCTCTAATCATAGAATGCAATATTGTGAGAATGCTAGATTCCCATCCCTACAAGAATTTTCTTTAAGAATGGTTACTTTAGAAGAGGTACACTCCGCACTCTTTAACGTAAAAAAAAATAATTATGGCACAAACAACATCTCATTGAAAATGTTGCACTTATGTAGTTCCATTATTGATTTATACCTATTACACGTCTTCAATTATTGTTATATGGAAAAAGCTTATTTCTCTACAATGTGGAAGAAAGTCATCGCAATACTTCTACCTAAAAAGTCTAACCCTGAAAACTTTCCGGATTTACGTTCGATTAGCATCTTACCTGCAGCTTAAAAACTGTTTGAATCTCTAGTCTACGAACAGATATCTGACTTTGTCTTTTCTAGGAATATCATTCTCGATGCTCAGTGCGGATTCAGATGCGGTCGGTCCACTCCTACTGCACTAGTTTCAGTCATGGATGATTTTATTGCAGCTTATGATAAGGGTTTAGTCAGTGCTTTGGTTTTGCTCGATTTTTCAAAAGCGTTCGATACTATTAAMCATGGTATGTTATGCGCCAAACTAAAGTCTTGCGGTTTCAGTAGTTTGTCGGTACAGTTTATTAGATCTTACTTGAGCGATAGAACCCAAGTGGTAAAATAAATATAGTGTCTCCTCTGAATTATCAGTTAGATCTTGTGTTCTGCAAAGTTCCATATTAGGATCTCTGCTTTTCATAATATATATATCGGATATAGTGAACACAGTTCGTCATTGTAGAATAATAACTTTCGCCGACTATACACAGTTGTATTTTAGTTTCGATAAGCATGATTTCGCAAGGGCTGACAAAATTCTGAACAAAGAACTTGAAAAATTAAGAAAATTGTCTGCTGAACATGGCCTTCAATTGAATTTGTCTAAGTCGTAGCTGATGGTCTTTGGTAATAAAAGTAGTCCGAAATTTCTTAAATAATATTTCAATATTTTTATAGATGGTACAAGATTAAATTTTGTTGATCATACTTTGATCTCATTATAAACACTCAGATCTGGTTTAAGCTGCATGTAACTAAGTTAATACAAAAATCATTTTTAACCTTAAGCTATTTTTATGCTTGTAGACATTTTTAACCGTTAATTTGAAAAGGCAATTATGTGATTCACTCGTTCTCGTCCTCTTTAATTGTTGCAATTTTTATATTACCCCTGTTTGAATTCTGTTGATAGAAGCAGGGTTTAGACGGTTCAGAATGCACGCTGTCGCTTGGTTTTTGGCTTGCAACGCCGGGACCACGTATCTTACAGGATTAACTCTTTGAACCGGCTACGCATGGATTCCCGCTGGAGTTTTCATTTGAGTTGTTTCGTCCAAGCTTTACTAAATTCTCCTCATGCATGTGATAACTTGAGGTCTAAGCTTGCTCCTCATTCAACTACGCACTCACGTGATACACGAAATAAAGCTAAGTATTCACATACAACGCTGTAAGGCGGTAAGGCTGTAAAGCTGTAAGGCTCACCCTTCGGAGCGAGTTTAAAAAAAAAAAAAACTAAATATTAACAAATTTAAATTTAAACTAAGACAGTTATTTTTCGATCGTCAGATTTCATGATGACCATGACTTACTTCGTTCGTTCGGACTCGATGAGGTTTCAAGCAATAGCTTACTATCCCCAAAGACCACACATGAAGGCTAACCTAAGGAGATAAGACACCTGTTGATAATAATAACTGAAGCGTAAGACGTATAATCAATTAACAATAGGGGTATTCATAAATTATACCATAATAAACATAGTTTAAGTTTCTTTTCGAAGGTTAAGTAGAATAGCTTCTGCTAGACTTTGCCTTTATTGATCATGTATTACTCTCAGTATCTGCTCTTGTTTTAATAAAATCTATTTATTATTATCAAATCCATTTATTACATCAGATACCATCGATGAGGACAGTGGCTCAGATGAAGTACCATTGACTAATTTATCCGAATCAAGTAGACATATCGAATAATTATGTCGTGAGAACACGACCCTGTTAGGTTGGCCGAATGTTAAATGTCAATTTTCGTATCTGCGTTATTATTAAAATAAAAGGTGTTTTTGTACGTTTATTAATTTCTTGCTATGTTTAGAATCGCTGTTAATAAGATAAATACTAATATCGAAGCGAATGCGTATGCATGCGATTAATTGTTTTGGCGAGAAATATCAGAGTCGCGAGGAGATGCAAAAGTAGGCAATGAGTATGGATGTGTCATTTTTGACAGAGAGAAATATTCTTGATTTTGGCTCAGTGAGAGCGAGGTCTTTGGCCATGTTGTGCCTCAGGCAGAGAGAGTAAGGTCTTTGGCCATGTTGTGCCTCAGGCAGAGAGAGCGAGGTCTTTGGCCATGTTGTGCCTCAGGCAGAGAGAGTAAGGTCTTTGGCCATGTTGTGCCTCAGGCAGAGAGAGTAAGGTCTTTGGCCATGATGTGCCTCAGGCAGTTTGAAACCCCTAGCGCAGAGTGCCCGGTTAACAGCCGTGGTTCCTTCGAGTGGAGGACTTGCATTCCGGGGGGTAATGCAGGATATCTCGAATGACATAGTTCTGGTGGAGAGGGTAGCCTTATTAGGTGCCCCCGATCCGGGCTATTGGAATGCGACCCTATAGGCCTTAGGGTGAGCGTTCGGGGAAGCCTCTACTATTTCAGGTTGACACTAGCTAGTTGTTGAAGAGAGAAAACTAACAAGGTATTCATAACCACCATTGACTAATGATGTAATCTCAGGGATGAAGCCATGGACAGTATAAGGATGATGCCCTGGGGTGAAAACCCCTCTGTGAGTCTTAACTGTATCTTTTTGAGTTTAACGGATGAGTAACTTATGTTTTGTTTTTGCATCTCCCGCGCATATGTGAAACCGCCTTGTCTGTCCACCGGAGTGACCGCATTGTTATGACCCACGGATGAAGGCGGCGATAATGTAAGTTTTTATTGGATATTCCCGCATTAGTTTTTCTATGTTTTTCAGACGACCATTAAAAGTCGCAATTGGTTCAACTAACAATATTTGAGACGATACATTCCCTTTAATACGGCAACCTCTTATGCATACTGGAAACAGTTGCTTAATTGTAGCAGATCGGAAGCCAAAACCACCATTAATAGACACTTGGTCAAACTAGCAATATTAGAGACGATGCATTCACTTAAATACGGCATCCTCTTATGCATTCTGGAAACAGTTGCTTCATTATAGCAAATCGGAAGCGAAGACAACCATTAAAAGATAAAATTGGTCAAACTAACAATATTAGAGACGATGCATTCACATTAATACGGCATTATCTTATGCATTTTGGAAACGGTTGCTTTATTATAGCAAATCGGAAGCGAAGACGACCATTAATTAAAACACTCAACTGGTGAAACTAACAATATTAGAGACGATGCATTCACTTAAATAAGGCATCTTTTTATGCATTCTGGGAACAGTTGCTTCATTATAGCAAATCGGAAGCGAAGACAACCATTAAAAGGCTCAATGGGTCAAGCTAGCTATTTTAGAGACGATGCATTCACTTTAATACGGCATCCCCTTATGCTTTCTGGACACAGTTGCTTTATTATATCAGATCGGAAGCGAAGGCGACCATTAAAAGACACAATTGGTCAAACTAGCAATATATTAGAAACGATGCATTCACTTTAATACAGCATCCTCTTATGCATTCTGGAAGCAGTTGCTTCATTCTAGCAAATCGGAAGAGAAGACGACCATTAAAAGACATAATTAGTCAAACTAGCTATATTAGAGACGATGTATTCACTTTAATACGGCATCCTCTTATGCATTCTGGAAAGTTGCTTCATTATAGCAGATCGGAAGCGAAGACGATCACTAAAAGACACAATTGGTCAAACTAGCAATATTAGAGACGATGCTTTCACTTAAATAAGCCATCCTTTTATGCATTCTGGAAACAGTTGCTTCATTATAGCAAATCGGAAAAGAAGAGGACCATTAAAAAACAATCGGTCAAACTAGCAATATTAGAGACGATGCATTCGCATTAATACGGCATCCTCATGCATTCTGGAAACAGCTTCTTCATTATAGTAAATCGGAAGAGAAGAAGACCATTAAAAGACACAATTGGTGAAACTAACAATAATTAGAGACGATGCATTTACTTTAAAACGGTATCCTCTTATGCATTCTGGAAACAGTTGCTAGTTTAACTATTGTGCCTTTTAATGTTCGTCTTTGCTTCCAATTTGCTGTAATGAATCAAGTGTTTCAAGAATGCGCAAGAGGATACCTCATTAAAAAGAATGTTACAGTTTGACCAATTGTGTCATTTAATGGCCGTCTTCGCTTCCGATKTGCTATATTGAATCAACCGTTTCCAGAATGAACAACAGGATGCCGTAATAAAGTGAATGCATCGTATCTAATATTTTTAGATTGATTAATTGTGTCATTTCATGGTTGTCTTCGCTTCCGATCTGCTATTAAAGTTAATGCATTGTCTCTAATATTCAGTTAGTTTGACCAAATGTGGCCTTTAATGGTCGTCTTCGCTTCCCATCTGCAATAATGAAGCTAATGTTTCTAGAAAGTACAAGAGGATGCCGTATTAAAGTAAATGCATTGTCTCTAGTATTTTTAGTTTGACTAATAGTGCCTTTTAATGGTAGTCTTCGCTTCCGATTTGCTGTTATGAAGCACCTGTTTCCAGAATGCATAATAGAATGCCGTATAAAAGGGAATGCATCGACTCTAACATTCCTAGTTTAATCAAATGTGTGTTTCCAGAATTCATAACAGGATGCCGCAGTAAAGTTAATGCATCGTCTCTAATATTATTAGATTGACCAATTCTCTTCTCATGGTTGTCTTCGCTTCCGATCTGCTATAATGAAACAACTGTTTCCAGAATGCATAAGAGGATGCCGTATTAAAGTGAATGCATTGTTTGACCAATTGTGCTTTTTAATGGTCGTCTTCGCTTCCGATTAGATATGAGGTAACTGTTTTCTGAAAGCATAAGAGGGTGCCGTATTAAAGTAAATGCTTTGTCTAATACTGCTAGTTTGACTAATTGTGCCCTGTAATGGTTGTCTTCTCTTCCAATCTGCTATAATCAAGCAATTGTTTCGCCTCTAATATTGTTAGTTTCACCAATTGTGTCTTTTGGTGGTCGTCTTCTCTTACGATTTGCTATAATGAAGCAACTGTTTCCAGAKTGCTAAAGAGGATGCKGTATTAAAGTGGAGGCATCGTTTCTAACATCGCTAGTTTGACCAATTGTGCCTTTTAATAGTCGTCTTCGCTTCCGATCTGCTATAATTAAGCAACTGTTTCCAGTATGCATAAGAGGATAGCGTATTAAAGTGAATGAATTGTCTCTAATATTGCTAGTTTGACCAAAAGRGCCTTTTAATGGTCGTCTTCGCTTTAAATTTGCTGTATGAATCAACTGTTTCCAGAATGCGCAAGAGGATGCCGTATTAAAGTAAATGCATTGTCTAATACTGCTAGTTTGACCAATTGTGCCCTGTAATGCACAAGAGGATGCCGTATTAAAGTGAAGGCACCGTTTCTAATATCGCTAGTTTGACCAATTGTGTCTTTTAATGGTCGTCTTCGCTTCCGAATGCATAAGAGGATGCCGTATAAAAGTGAATGCGTCGTCTCTAATATTGTTAGTTTTACCAATTGTGTCTGTTACCGTCCATACGGTAGCTTATAATATGATGTTTAAACCCGCTGCGCATGTTCATGTTTATAAGTTAGCTTTGAAATAATTATGACATTCTGTTAATAAATTTGTCATTGTACTTTTGTAATTAAACTAGAGCTGGGAAAAACTTTCGCGACCGCTCCACAAAAGTAACGCTTCCAAATACCGTTCTTTTGAAACGTGCACTGATACGTTGCCGCCAGCGCCAACGTCCAACAGTGAATATGGGAAACGCGTTGATCATGTGATCGTGTAGCGTGTGCATTTATTTATACATTCTTTGATTTATTATACAACAACAGCATTCAATACCAGGGTTTTTTTCGTGCTTCTTTCACAAAATTACATTGAATTTAATTCCTAGCTTCCTTTTACTCAACCAGCTTTATTTTTTTATAAAAGGAATGTTCTGTTACGAATATATCAAATAGTAGTTATTTAAARATTCTAGGTAACGTAAATAATACATATGCCTAAATAAAGTTTATAACAAAATTATTAATTCAGATTTAAGGATTACAAGAATTTTTATTTATTTAATAAGTTACAATTTTTATAGACCCCGTGGCAAACTACTACATTGCATTTAAACTGAAGCCATGAGAAAACAAATACCACTTTAATGAATATATCAAGGTTAATCTTTTTAGCTCAGTATAGCCATTTTTAACAGCAGTATATAATAAATTCCGACAAACTAAAATGCTACCGTCGTTTAGTCAATATTAAAGTAATTAGATACATGGCTAAAGTGTATACTTAAATATAAACAAATATCTAGGTATTACAAAAAAAACGCGCTATGTGTGACAAAAACTCAAAAAGAAACCAGTCGCAGTCGCTCGTTACTCCTGACTTTGCACCAGTAATGTAACTACACTTGAAAGGAACATGGAATGCGGTTCAATTCTGCTTAGTTACTGCATAGACCACGAGCTCGTTCCACACGCAGCGGTTACCGAGCTACGCGCTACAACGCTGCAAGCGAACTTTGCTAGCTCCCGAACCTTGACTGAGATCGTTCCAAAAGTAACTGGTTATTTTATTGAGCGGTAACGCGACGGAGCGCGAACGTAAAATACCGTTCCAGCTATAAAAGTTCACGATTTTAACCGTCAATTATTAACGTCATATTTACCGCAGAAGCGAACCTTTGTCAAATTTTAGTACAATGACCAGCGGCTAGAAGCACTAAGGTGGCTTAAATCCACTGATCTCTAAATAACTAGATGTCGCATAAGTCATTCAAAACTGTAATAAGGTGATAAGTAGAAACGCTTTGCGCCACCATGCCGCTGGTACTTGTACTATCAATTTAACGGCGCGTTCAAATTTTAGGTTAGATCCTTAACTATATAATATGATTAAGAGTAAACGTAACATCCAGTTTGTACGACACATGTTTCTCACTCAAACACTACAACCATCATATTTTGGAAATCTGCAGACAGGTGATGAGTTCACGATTTTAACAGTCAATCATTAACTTCATATTTATCGCAGAAGCGAACCTTTGTCAAAATTTTAGCACAAGGACCAGCGGCTAGAAGCGCTAAGATGGCTTAAATCTATCACAAATAATTTACATGCATTTTGGTATGTAAGCGACATCCAGTTATTTAGAGATCAGTGCTTAAATCTATCACAAATAATTTACATGCATTTTGGTATGTAAGAGACATCCAGTTATTTAGAGATCAGTGTAAAATAGGCTACGGTCTATCAAAAGTGGATCGTAGTCGCTGTCACTGTTTATACAACCTGCGACTGCGATTTATCGATCACAGTGATCGAATAACAGACTGTTAATTGTGAAATAATGCTCATCACTAGTGGCGACTATTGATTGACAAGTGCCAAGTGTTTAGTTTACGTTCTGTCCAGACAACTATAGTGCGGAGAACACGCATAGGCCGACTGCGAATCCCAATTCAGCTGGGACACTGTAATGGTCGCCATATTGTCCACAGAAACGTCAAAAATCAGACAATGTTGTCAAATGGCAATACGTTTTTTGAATTAAAAGAACTTTATGTATACCTATAAAAATTAAAAATTTACGTAAACCTATTTTGCAGTGTAAATGGTACTAGATATTATTTAAAAATATATAATTATAACAAATAATTACTACAAAAATTTTATTAAGGATTATAATATTTACTTATGCAGGGAGACATCTTGCGACTTCGAACGTTTATTCGATGAACACGCTTTAACTATACAACTCAAAACTAAAATTAATGAAACTATCAAATAACACTAAGAAATAAGTCGTGCAAGCATAGAACAAAATCACAATCACAATAACTAACTCCACGGGCCACGCAATGTAAACAAAACAATGCTACGAGCATAGAATAACATGTGGCAACGCCGGTCTGGGAGCTTTGTTTATGTGCTGTGAAACTGATGACAGTTGATTGACGACAGACATTCTCCGTATTAAATTAGTGATTTAATTGATATTTATAGAACATTCTAAGAACAAGTCAAACTGTTTTTAGTATTTCAACACTGCTACATCAAATTGGTTCGCATTTACCCTATTTTTAAGTGAAATTGTTGCACAAGATGTCATTATTTAAAGTAAGCGCCAAAAGTTTGACGTTCTCGTGGACAATATGGCAGCCCCCTTGTTTACTAGCATTCGCGCAGATCCATGAGCGTTCTCCCCACTCTAGTTCTCTGGTTCTGTCAGAGAAGAGCTTCTCTAGTTCTGTCTGTTGGCGTTTATTGTGTTCCAACTCGAAATTTTTATAAAGCAATTATTCGTTAAGGTTAAGGCGTTGCAAGATATAAATGCGGATGGGTTACATCGGTATCCCAATATCCCATATGTGTTGTGTCGTTAGTTGTTAATTTTCAATACGCCTGAGGCGTGAAAAAGGTCCCGACAAAAATGGACTTTGATGAAGAGAGGAGAACAATCTGGTGCGGAAACTTATCGGACAAAGTTACTGAGGAGCTCATCTACGAACTGTTCCTACAAGCTGGACCGCTGCAAAGAGTTAAATTGCCGATGGGAAAGGATGGAAAGCCTATGAATTATGCATTTGTAACTTTCAAACATGAAGCATCAGTTCAATATGCCTTACAATTGTTTGATGGAATTAGCCTTTTTGATCGCAGGTTAAATATCAAACCAAGATTAAGGCAGGAATATACAGTCAAAAGGGACAGCGTTGCTGTTCTACCTGTGCCACAATTAGACATAAATAATTTAATGCATTTGGGTGGGCAGCTAATTGGAGATGGTCATTACAAAAGCTTTAATGATGACAGAGGAGGACAGAGGCATCATCGAGAAAGGTGGGATTATAAGAATGATAGGTCAAACAGAAGTGGTGGAAGATCAAATCATCCATATCATAGAAATAGAGACTATGGGTACAATGATTATCATAGTAATAATAGTAGGTATGATCACAACAGAAGACACAGGCATTAGAAAGTGTAGGTATATAATAAAATGTGTATGTTGTAATTACTGTGGATAATTTTGATTGAGATCGACAATTAATTTTGWCCAATTTCTTATAATTTGTATTTATAGTTGCTGAAATATATGTATTACTAATTCGCCATTATATTTTATTTATATACAGAATGTTGTGTGAATTTAAGTCTTTGAAAATAATATGTGATAGTAGAGATTTTATAWCCATTAATATTGTATGAATATTAATAATACCTAATACTTATTCAAATGATGGAATAGACAGTTGTGCATTTTTGTACCTAAGATACGTAAGATATTAATGTTTTGGTTTTTATATTATATTGCACCTCAAGTCATTTATTGCATTTCTCGTTGATCGAAAATTGTACCTAATAAAAATTATAATTAAATACTGGCACACTAAACTTTACGGTTTGTAGAAATCTCATTTAAACTTGCCTTATTGCAACGTGGTGAGAATGAAGTATGGTGTACAAAGTAGGTAACCGATTTTGTTTTGGATGTAAAACGTATAACTGATGTTTGTCTTGGCCGAACATTTATATTAACTGTTGGGTTTATCTGCGATTTTGCATTACAATTCTGTTAGCTAGTACCTAGTACTGACTTTATCATTATTTTTACGATACCATGTGCAATGGCGTATACACCAGAAATAAAAGAAGATCAAAAGCATTCGTTATTCATTGCAATGAAACACGCACTGTGAAAGTACTCTTGGAGAACTTGCCACACCCTGAAGACGCACTTCCGGCCGAATTTCTTTGAACTAAGTTGTGATTTAACGAACAGATTTTGATTTTATGAAAATGTGAATTTACAGATAAATCCTAACAAAGAACACATAAAAAGTATAGAAATGCATTTGTAATTCTTCAAATTGCTTTTAATAACAACTTTCCAAATCATTTATTACAAAAATTATACTTTAAGTATTTAATAAAATATGTTTTCTTTAAACACCATTCATATTGAAGAAGCCAAAATTTGGTATCCTCTTAGGTTTGTTAGTCCAGTCTCACTTAGTTTATCTAAATTGTTTTCTTCTCATGGAATAAGTGTTGGATTTACTACAGTAGGCAGTGTTTTCCCATTTTGTTCACAATAAAGACAAAATTCCAGTTTTGAATCATTCGGAAGTATATAGTTTTTCTTATAACAATTGTAATTCTGTTTATATTGGTCAAACAGGAAGATCATTTTCAATTAMAGGCAATAAACATTTAAAATTATTATTATTAAAGTTTTTTCAGCTTTACATTTTATACAAACCTTGGTATAACACTTTTTACATTTAGTTTGTTTACCACATTTAAATTTTCTAGTTTGAAAGCAATTATCATTACTTTTTCCAATATACAAATACAAATACTTGAATCTTGTTTTTCTCTTGGTGCAGATTTTTTAACTCCAACATCTTTTACAAGTTGCATGATGCCCATCTGAATGATTCTTATTCCTATAATAATTTTCTAGTTTTTTCAGATTTACATTTTGTACACGACTTAGTGATTACCTATTTATTTATCAAAAATTTTTGTTAGTAATATAATGGCTTTCGTCAGCGTAATATAATGGCTAATGATGTCGTTTGTTGATAAATTTAAAAATAACAGATTGATTATGACWACTATATCTGAAAAAGATGGGTGAGTAAATTATCTTTTCTAATTTGCATGTTTAGTAGAGCTGTTAACGCATTCATTTGAGTGCTTTACTAGCCATTGGGTGCTTTAATAGCATAATCACCATTTCTCCGAACTTCAAGCAGAATTTTTTTAGATTGATCACATTACTTGTCAAATTTATTTTCCTTGTAACATTTTCCAATAATACTAATCGCCGATTTTTATGTACATAAAGGGAGAAGCCGGTTAAAATGTAAACAAAATCATAAAAAAATTATTTTTGTTTCTGTAAAGTAATGTATAAAAATGACAATTACTGTTAATATATTTATACAGTAATGTTTGATAACTATTATGGAGCTAGGATATTTAACTTCTATAATGGCAGTGTCATTGATTGGACTGGCAGCAAGAAATTGGTGATTTCAGTGCACAAATAAACCATAGTTTTTAATTTTAAATCCAGTTAGTTTCAATTTTTTTTGCCAAGTCTTAATTATCTCTGCCCCAATGCATATAGTTATTGCCTTTGAAGGGAGAATGAACACAACTTTTAGCAAGAATGTCATAAGTATTGGGATTCCGGCGAAATACAACACGACCAACATTGGAAGCAGTTAATCTATATGATCGTTCTTGAAACCACCTCGGATTAGCAGATTGACCTATGCTATCTTTTACTATTTCATCAAGTCCTGTTGAAGTTTTTGGAAGCAATTTTCCCATTTGCTGCTCTTTATATTCATCATCGATGACATCTTATTCATCAGATTCACTGTTGACTTGGCCATGATCTAAATCGGAACCAACAGACTTGTTTTTCTTTTTATGTGGTTGATCATCTACGAAAAGTTTTCTACAAGCTTTATCTCGCTTCCGCTTAGGAACACGGCTCATATATTTTTTTGTAAATTTTCCGGGTGATCGTTTGGCAATTTTTAGATGAATTATTTGTCCCTGTTGCGTTGCTTGTCATGTTTAATAAAAGGTTATGAACATTTTGCACTAATCTTTTAGAGCATGTCAATTAATCGCCAAGCAAGCCACATTCGTCCATCTCAGAAATGAAGTTCTCTTCGTTTGGTTTTGGTTCTGTGCAAAAGTAATTTTCACAATTTTTATGATCACCAAATACATTGCCTTGGGCAATTTTCAGTGTCTAGATAATCCTGCCAATTGTTCATCAAACGATACATCCTGAAATTTAGGGCTTTCTTTATTGCTCTTCTCATTCGCTCTATGTTAGATTTCAAACTTTTCCGCTGCTTCATAGGTAAACCTTATTTTTTGTCAAACTTAAATGACTTTTTGCCATTTGATGCAATTCTGAGACAGTTTCTCAGCAGATGGTTTGTGCATTTAGCGAACTAGTTGTGGTCCGTAAGGTTTTGCGGTCAGAAGTCTGTCGCTGTCACCTACCAGTTTTACATACTTCAGTCCGTGCATATCAATACTTTGAAACTTTCAGCAATTATATCAGACTCAATTCAAGTAGATATTCCTTTCCATTGTTCTCTGCCTTTGCACAATTGATGCAAAATTTATTTCTCATACCTATGTATAGCAATTTTCCTGTTTTAACCCCCAAAAGTATTCTTTCCGCGTATTCAAAACTAAAACCTTCGAGTAGCATCTAAGATTTCCCTAGTGATAAAAACAAAAGTGGTGACAGTTTTAAGAAGACACAATAAATACAGATAATTTACGACCACAATGATCCATCTGTAAATTATAAAAGGATTGCAACAAGGGGTACATCCGCATAGTTTACGAGCGCGAAGCTCCGCCCCGCAAAGCATTAAAGGTTAACTCCCTCGGTGCTAAAATTGTTCAAATTTGATGCAACAAAAATTCATTATTTTTGCTGCGATAAAGAAAAGAACGAATGTTTTGCGTATCAAAATTAAACTTTCTCTGGTGCTCTCGTCTTATTTTTTGTTTGTTTTAATCTTAATTTTTTTTCTTGCACCTTTTTATTTTTTTCGGCAAAAGTCAGTGTGAATTTCGAAAAAGTACAATGACAACTCCCGAGAGAAATAATTTAAGCGGTCAGATAAAAAATCTCAAATCGATATGATGAAAAATACGAAATTTATCTTGCATAAACCATGTAGAACAGTACGTATAAACAGCCTTAGGTATCTACAAACCAGTTTCGGTTCATTATGAAAGATAAACCGCAAAAAACAATTTAACGTAAATCATTAACCAAAGTTTAGTATAATACCGGATTCAGTGCTACAATTTTCCAATTTTGAACAGGTTCGATACATTTTGTCACGAGTATGAAGCAGTTTACTATAACCTGTATGAACCAGTTCATAACCTGTGAACTGTTTGAATCATTATCATTTATTTATTTTTAACGATTTGACACCAATTCACTTTTGGTTAGATTAACCAGTAGAAAGCAGTATTTTTTACAAACAGAACTGCAATTAATGTTCTTTGAAAACCAAACACCCCTCCCATTTTGATTAGAAACCGATATTTGTTCGTAGCAAGACTAATCAATAAATGAATAATAAAAATGATAAAGTAACAAGAGAGATTTAAGATTATGGATTTTATTCAATGCACTTTCACAGTAAACAAAAGTCATATTGCTTCTAACCATCTACTAAAAAATAAAAGTCCGTTCGTATTGTAAATAAATTATTTTTTTTCTGGAGTTCTTGACCATGACCTTCCCTTTTCTTCACCTTCTTTAGGCATTGACCAGGATTTCGACCTTTGMCTTCTCATTTGTTTTGGAGAAATAAATTTTGAACTGTCCACAGATCTATAACTAGTGGATCTCGACCGACTCTTTCTCCTTGATTTTCTTTCCGGTGTTTTCCTTCTGGATGGTGATCTCGATCTCCTTGATCCTTGTGACCGCTTTGAAGTTGATTTTCTGCTCTTTGATCGGTGCCTCGACGGTGACCTTGATCTATATGAACGACTTCTAGATCGAGAGTAGGAACGACGAGAACGGCTGCGAGACCTGCGATGTGAGTAGGAGCGAGATCGAGATCTTGATGGCGATCGTGATCGGGAATATGACCGACGATTACGGTCATCATGTTCTTGCAGAAATTTTGAGAAATATTTGACATATTCCTGTTGAAGTTCTGGTGGGTAAGCATCCATACCACGACGCTTGTGACCCCGGTAGTTGCCTCTTCCTCTTCTTGGAAAATAACCTGTTTATAAAAAGTACGCCAATTAAAAAAGTATTCAAAAAAAATTTACATGCACAGATTTGCGTAATTTAAAGTATTGTACACTGATCAGTAAAAAACTGGCCATACTTAAATCACAGCATAGGGAAACCAGCAGGCGTACTCCGCCCAAAATCGTAAGTGCGCTCGAAGCATCTTAAGTTATGATTCTGCTATGATTCGGCATGGTTTTATGTTGGAAAGGTGAATAACAGTGTGGAAATAGATGCTGTGAAAAAACACATCTCCAACAAATTAAGTTCTACTGACATTGTGGTGGATAAACTTCCGGCTAGGGGCAACTTCCAATCTTTTAAAATCGGCGTCTTGTACACCTTTAAGGATCGACTGATGGAGGGCACTTTCTGGCCTAGGGGCGTCTGCATCAGGAGATTTAATTTTCAACCTGCTCGTGATTTTTTAGGCAACAATTAGAGCTCACTGCGGCTTCCCTAAATACAGGCATATGCGGCTTTGAAATAAAAGATACATCAGTGCAAATTAAAGATAATAAGTCAAAAATATCAACTTTATTGAATGAAAATACAGTCAAAGACAGGCTTTTCAGCATCATTCATCAAAACATACAATGCCTAGCAAATAAAGTTGATGATATCAACATATTTGTAAAAGATCAAAGACCTGATGTCCTGGCATTAACAGAACATTGGTTTAAAGAACAAACCATCAATTGTGTACGAATTGAGGGGTATGCAATGGCATCTGAATTCTCTCGAAGTATTCATAAACACGGAGGATCCTGTATCTTCGTGAGGGAAAACCTACCATATGTTGAAGCCGCTGATCTAAAACATAAAAGCAAAGAAATGGTTCTAGAGTGTTCCAGCATTGAATTAATTCACCATGGATTAATTCTTATTAATATATATAGGCCACCCTCTGGTGATGTTCAAGAGTTTTTTGAAATACTAAATGAAATCCTTCAGCTTACTTTGTCACTAAAACCCCAGCACGATCTTGTAATAACAGGGGACTTTAACATCAACTTAGCTAACCTACAGAACAACATTGTAAAGACACTGTTAGATCTCCTAAATAGCTTCAATTTAAAATACACAATATTTGAACCAACTCGACTTGTGTCAAATACAGTAATAGACAATATATTTACTAACATAACACAATACAACAGTATGATCATAGAATCAGCACTATCCGACCACAGAGCCATTAATATAAAGTTTAACTTAAGATCTAAACATAACTCAAACAAGTTAAGGGAACCAAGCATTCAACTTGAGACACGATGTCTGGATCATGATAAAATGACTGACATTAAGAGATGGCTAGCTCAGCAGGATTGGTCAAGGTTATATACTATTATAGATGCCAATGCTGCATACAACTATTTCCTAAGCACCCTGACATCAATTATTAACATTGCAGCACCTAAAAAGCTAATTAAGCTATCCAGCAAAGGGAAAAAGAGTTGGATAAATAATGAAATAAAGAGGAAATGTAGATTGAAACGTCAATTGTTTGAGGGCATGATAAATGGACATGTGAGTAAAGAACTTTACAAAGCATATTGTGTGCATGTGAAAACCACTATACAGCGTACCAAATTGGATTTTAACACTGATTACATTCAGAACTCATCAAACAAAGTTCGAGCAATGTGGAATGTGATAAAAACCATTACAAGAGGTAAAAATGAATTTCTTAACGTACAAAATTTAGAAATGCAACCTGATAATGTTACCAAACAACTGACTACCGTAAATAAACATCTGATAGACATGGCCGGGTGTCAACCACAAAAATCAAAGAATAAAGCTACATTCAAAAACAGATTACAACATAGTATGTACATGTATGAGGTAGATACTCAGGAAATAAAAGCCATCATATATAAGCTTAAAAATTCTTCAGCCATTCCACATGACGATATACCCATCAAACTAATAAAATATTGTGCAGACGAGTTAACACCTCTCATCACATACTTGATTAATCTAAGTTTAAATCAGGGAATATTTCCAGATGAACTTAAAAAGTCAGATATTATGCTTATCTTCAAAAAAGGTGACAAATCACAGATTAACAATTACAGACCTATATCAATTCTACCATATATGTCAAAAATTTTTGAAAAAGTCATCCATTACAGATTAACAAAATTCTTATGCAAGAACAATATTTTAAGCACATTGCAAAATGGATACATTGAGGGTAGATCTACGAACAGGGCTATTTATCAGGTGCTGGAAGACATTATGCAAGGTATCAACAGAGACGACCACACTTTTGGAATCTTCATGGATTTATCCAAAGCATTCGACAGCGTTGACCATAACTTATTAATATGTAAACTGGTAGACATTGGTATACAAGGCATTCCAAAGCAGCTAATCGAATCTTATTTGACAGATCGCAGACAGCGTGTTGTACAACGGAATCCAGTTACAAGACAAACAAGTGTCTCTGAATGGGAAACTATTAAAACAGGTGTGCATCAGGGATCTATTCTTGGTCCGATCCTATATCTCGTCTATGTTAACGAGGTACCTAAAATTATTACCGACCACACCACGGTCCTTTTTGCAGATGACACATCYTTAATAGTAAGACTTCCTAAAGATAAAGATAATGCCTGCATAGGTAGTGAACTAGAACGCTGTATATGTGCATTTGAAACTTGGTTTAATGAAAATGCCCTAAAGTTGAACATTAGTAAAACGCACTTAGTTCGATTTGGAACACAAAAAGTTACTGCAAACGTTTTCAGTTATAAAGATGTAAACCTGGAACCAGCAGCATGTGTCAAGTTTCTAGGTGTTATAATTGATGGACAGTTGAACTGGAAAGCCCACATTGATTATCTATCAAAAAAAATCTCTAAGTTTCAGTATGTTTTGAGAGTCCTGGCAAGCTCTGTAGGTGTAACTGCGGCTCTTAGCGCATACTATGCTTATATACACTCAAACATAAGATATGGTATCATGTTCTGGGGAGTATCAGTAAGGGCGGAAAGAATCTTTGTCCTACAGAAGAGCTGTCTTCGTTCCATTTTTGGCCTAAAACGGACACAAACTTGCAGAAATGTTTTTCGTGAGCACGGTATACTTACTCTCGCTAGTTTGTATATTTACGAATGTGTGTGTTTCTTTAAACTAAATTATGAACTAATTAGTGGCAATGAAGTAAAACACATTTATAATACTAGAGGTGCTGAACAGAAATATCTCGTCTTACCACAAACTAAAAGAGCATTGGTACATAAAAGTATCATTACAAGTGGCTTAAAAATATTTAATCACTTACCTTTGAACGTGAAAGCCTTAACCTTACTCGTTTTAAAAGTTGTGTGCGGCGTCATCTTGTGAGAAACACCTTTTATCATGTAGTTGACTATTTTAGTTGTACCGATTTTGAATTGTGATATCCATACCTAATATGACATGTTCTATGCTAATGCATTATGAATAAAATTATTATTATTATTATTATTATTATTATATTCTTCGGATGCAGAGCGTCAGTATCATTTCTACAGTGGTCGCGTAAGCATCGATATTCCAGGGCCGGATTGCAGAAGTTTTATTCGTGGTTCAAGCACAGCAGTTTTTTATGCCGAGGTCCACCGTGTAATGCAATGAATGTGAATATGGAAGGTCAGGAATTTAAATTAAGCATTATTTAAACGTACAGTTCTCGACTATTTTATTATTTTCATCCAACAACAAATTTTTAAATCCGGACTTGGTCAGGCAATCAGCACGCGAGCGGGTACCCATCCCCACTATATGTCGCAAAACTACACTTACTAAGATCAAAGTGCCGCCGTTTGAGTGAGTCTGCTGGTTTCCCTATGCTGTGCTTAAACGTTTGATAAAAAGCACTTAAATATTTATTAGTTTAAAGACATTACATTAGAAAACCATTTACTGGAATAATAAGAAGTAAAAGTTAGAAAAACCAATAAAAACAAATTATGTAAATTTTTTAAAGAAAATGCCGGAAACAAAAAATTTTTCCTAAGGCAAGAAAAATGATGCAGCTTTTTAATGATAGAACTTCTGTTTAATGCCAGTATTGTTCAAGTACATGCTGAGAAATTGTACTAGAGTATTTGTTAACAATAGAAGTAGCAGATTAATAAGATCAAATAATGGTATTCCATAAGGTTCTGTTCTGGCTGCTCTGTTATTCAATCTTTAAACGAGCGATCTTCCAACTAATGCGAGCCGTAAATTTATTTACACAGACGATATGGCAATTTCTTTTCAAAATAGTAAGTTTATGAATATTGAAAAACAACTAAATGGTGATTTGAATATCATGGCTAGTTATTTTAAGAATTGGCGTCTTTGACCTAATCAGAAGAAAACAGAAATATGCTGCTTTTACCTAAATAATCAGGAAAAGAATAGAATGCTAAATGTCAGCCTGAATGGAACTTCTGTTAAATATAATAGCAATCCCATTTATCTTGGTGTTACTTTAGATACCCAGTTAACTTACAAGCTGCACATCGAGATTGGGACTAAAGCTTAAAACAAGAAATAACATCCACAAACTGGCAGGTGTTAACTGGGGAGGTAATGCTAGAACTCTACATATTTACATGTTTACATATTATGTAAAAAAGTGATGTTATTATTATTAGAAATGCAATATCATTAATTATATGAAACAGAATACAAATGTATATATATATTTTATTAATATTCAAAGGTAATTAATAAGTACAGGGTGGTCCAATTATCGTGCCCAACCACACTGAATGCTTTATTTGAAGTTTTAGAAAAAAATCTTTTAAATAAAAGTTGTAGGAACCAAAGAGTACTCGKTAARACAATATAACATATTTTTGCAGCGTTGCCAGATTTCCAGTAATGAACCTAACTTGCATTTTTTTAAATAGAACCACCTACTTTTTATGCCGTAATCTGATTATATATCAAATTCTGAGCCAAAAATATTGACATATGTGTGCTCTAAAATTAACGGTTTCTGAGATACGCATGGGTGGTCCAGTTACCGTGCTCACCCAATTGACAGCTTTATTTGAAGTTTTGGAAAAAAATATTTTTAACAAAAATATATTAATTAAATTAATATAGCAGATTTATGCAGCGTTGCCAGATTTCAAGTAATGAACCAAACTTGCATTTTTTAAATAGAACCACCTACTTTTTATGTGGGATTCTGATTATGCATCAAATTCTGAGCAAAAAATTATTAAGATACATGTGCCCTAAAATTAACGGTTTCGGAGATACGCATGGGTGGTCCATTTATCGTGCTCACCCAATTGATGGCTTTATTTGAAGTTTTAGAAAAAATGTTTTAAATAAAAGTTGTAGCAACCAAGGAGTACTCAATAATGCGATATAGCACATTTACGGTGAACCAAACTTGCATTTTTTTGAGTAGAACCACTTACTGGGTGAGCACGGTAACTGGACCACCCATGCGTATCTTTGAAACGGTTAATTTTAGGGCACATGTATCTTAATATTTTTTTGATCAGAATTTGATGTGTAATCAGAATCCGGTATAAAAAGTAGCAGGTTCTATTTTAAAAAATGCAAGTTTCTTTCATTATTCGCAATCTGGCAACGCTGCACAAATCAGCTATATTGCATTATCAAGTACTCCTTGGTCGCTACAGCTTTTATTTAAAACATTTTTTTTTCTAAAACTTCAACTAAAGCCGTCAATTGGGTGAGCACGATAACTGGACCACCCTGTACATATGGTTGCACAGTTCTGATTTAAAACAATTATGTTGTAAATGAAGAAATATAAAAAAAAACTCACCCCTGGAAGGCCCTGGGTTTCCTCTCATGTATCCCCCGCCTCTATGAGGAAAATAGGGTACAAAACCTGGATGTCCCCTTACTGGATACATAGGAGATACATTATATGGATAGAAGGGTTCTGAATATCCATACCAATTGATATTTGTTGAAGGGGGAACAATATTAGGCTCCTGTTTATTATCTGCAATATGTAATAATATAAGATTATGGTATAAAATTTATTAATGGCTACATTGCAATACCGTTTTTGTTGCTTGTTTTCTCAGCAGACGAATCGGAACTTGAGCTTGAATCTCTTCGTACATGAGACAATACACTTTTTAGCATAACTCGTCCTTCTATGGCCTCGTGCAGTTTTTGTTTTTGTATCTTAACATCTGATTCACTTGAATTTTTTAATTCCAACAACTGAAATATTTTCACTTGTATATTACAACAAAGCGAGAAAGTGTAGCATTTACCTCATTACTACTAAGATATCTAGATGATCTTGAAGATGATGGAAAATCATTTTCTCTCTTTTCCTAAAATGATATTAATATTTTAGGCACAAGTAATTTCATGTTAAATAGTCAGTAGTTGTTAAATTATTTAGTATATAAAACCACTCACTTCTATCCTTTTGAACAGTGCCTCTACTAGTCGTATTGCTTCCAGCTTCCGTTGAGCTTTCAACAACTTCTTTTCTTCTTTAGCAATTTTCTCATTTATTTCATCAGCACCAGAAATCTTCAGCTTCTCCAGTACCTTGGCCTTCCTCTTCTCTTCACGAAGTCTTCTTCGTCTTTCCTTTTCATTTTTTAGGTTCATTTGTTTTAGCCTGCAAGTGAGAACTAAACCCTCATATTGGATTAATTCATAAGCCTAGATATTTAACAGCCGACTATAAAATACCACAGAAATAGGTATTGAATATATCAATTTCATGATAAAAATAGAAAATAACAAACAGTTTTTGGTAAAAATTGGATATCACCTAGTTCACTTTATTTTATAAGTAGCAAATATAAAAAATCCATAGCTTTTTCAGAAAACACAATGAAAGTACAAATTTATGTACTATTTATTTGAATCACTATAATATGTCCAAATCACCAGTGCCAGTGCGCAGGGCAAAATTTCTGGTAGGCATATATATGAAATTAGGTGATACCAGAAACTTCAGTAAGTGTTTTCTTAAATCTGTACCAGTGTTTCGTTTTAATTAAAGATGGATATCTATAACTTCAGTAGAACATAGTAGTCTCCACACTCTAAACTAAATAAGAATGACTAATTTGGATGCTTTGTTTGTTTTAGTAGTCAACTTTCATAAACAGACTAACCTATAATAAAAGCTACATTTATATTTAATGCAAATAAACTCAGCACAATTATCAATAATGCAAAATATTTTTGCTTTTAGCTCAACAAAATAATCTATATACCATATACCAGGGGTGGCCCTACTTTTGATCACCATGGGCAACTTTTTGTACAAAAATTGGAGGACTACCAATATCTTTTGAAATTTAAAAAAATAAGTGTGTTAAGTTAATTTTACTAAATGTTGTTAATTTAATATATACCTATCAGTGTTGGACAACCGTTTTGCTATTATAGGGACATTTAGATAAAATTACACAAGCCGGGCTTTCATAATCGCGAACTGTGTTCTGTAAGGCATTATTTTGTTAACCATAATTAAGTGTTTCATGAATTTTAAAAGTTCACACTCTGCAATATGTGCATTTATATTGTATATATTGTAGGCTAAAGTGTCCCGCAGCTGGAAAAGTTTAGAGTCCTCTGGTCTATGTTAACAAAATTTTAGTTTGTATTGAATGCTCTTATAAATTGGGTTGGTAAAAGGCTCTGGTCTTAGACATTAAAATGAACGGCACACTTGATGATTTTCAAGATTGACCTGAATTAACGATAATTAATTTATCATGGGCATAAGCTAGTTTTGCCTAAATATAATGGGCGACAGTGGACATGATTAACTTATAAAAAAACCATTTGCCCATGGTATATCAGTAAAAAGCTAGATCTTTGTTTCCTTGAATATCATTATTTTTGAGGTTTGTTAGACAACTATTTTTATTTTGATATTTTAGGTCCTAAAGTTTTTGACAAAGGAGAAGCTATACAACACTTGTGTGGAACTTTAATAAAAGTATCTGTGATTTTAAATGCAATGAAGATCTTGTGTCAGATAATGAGGAGATGAGGACTATAACAGAAATGCTTCAAGGGTTTCCTGAATTCCTTACCGAAAAGTGATGAAAAATTTGTTGCAAAATTTATATTACTTTGTAGTCTTTATTTCTGTTAAACAAAAAAAAATTAGTCTGTAATAATTGAGATCCCCTAACAGCATGAGTTGACTTTTTGCGAGTTCTGGGATATACATTCAGCATCAACTCAATATTATGGTTAGTGGGCTACCCAAGATGATCCTGTGGGCTACCGGTAGCGTTCGGTCCGCACTGTGATTACCATTACCCCTACTATATACATTCACACTATATTACTGTTTGGATTACTGCAAGTTCAAATTATCAAGACTGTAGGGGTGGGTAAAGTGGGGACTGCAAGCTACTGATAGCCCACAAGATAATTTTGAATGGCAGCGAATCATATCGATGAATATATATCCCAGAACCTGTAAAAAGTGTTCTAAGTTCTAATGCTGCTAGGGATTTCAATCGTAACACAATAAAATTGTTTTTATTTAACGTAACAGTAACGACTTACAAAGTGGTATATAAATTCTGGAATAAAACATCTCAGGATACAAGAAGACATTATTCATAGGTTATAATATTCATTATCTGACACAAGATCGTCATCGAGATTAAAATTACAGAGAAACCTTTAGTAAAGTTGAACACAAATGCTCCTGCTCCTTTGTCAAAAAAACCTTGGGATTTAGAATATCGGAATAAAAATTGTCGTCTTATAAACATCAAAAATTGTGGTCTTACACTGCAGGAAACATTATTGATATATTGTGGGAAAACGGTTTTTATAAGTTAATCATGTCCACGGTTGCCTGTTGTCTTTAAGCAAAACTTGTCCATGGCCCTGATAAATTTAATATTATCACTAATTTAGGTTATTTTAGAAAATTACCACGTGTGCACGTACATTTTAGTGTCTAAGACTTACCAACTCATTTTATTCAGCACAAATCAAAATTCTGTTAACATAAACCAGAGAATTGCAGAACACTTAAGCTTCCAAGATTTGTAAGCATAATGTTGCGCTCATCCATCGATATAAATGTATTGCAGAGTGCAAGTATTTTAAATGTTGCAGAACATTTAATTACAGTTGACAAAAAAATGCCTTACGGAAGACAGTTAGCGAACCTCTGACAAAATTTAGGAATCACTTTTTTCATTTTCAAAAACACAAAGACAAAGTTCGTCTTGTGTAGTTTTATTCAAAAGTAGAAAAGGTTGGCCGACACATAAATTCATTAAATTAACATTTAATAAAATGAGTAATTAAATTAAAACTATTTTTTTTAATCTTAAAAGATATTGGTAGCTATCCAACTAAATTTTATATAAAAAGTCATCCTTAGTAATCAAAAGTTTGGCCACCCCTGCAGCTGTAGAGTGTAGAGTATTCAAATTAAATACAAGTACAAGAAAAATCAGGTAGACTTGGTAATGTTACAATGTTAGTTCTAGTGAAACATTTGTTGCTGAACATAGGAGAAACCCTTATACTTAAACAACTACTACAAGTATTTATTTATCAAAATGAAATGTTTAGAACACTTGATTTTGGTATTATTTTTTTGTTCACTGCACCCCAGAATTTGAGTATTATTTTTGTTTAGTAAAAAATATTTTATATTAATACGAGCCCTGATGCATTTGAATTGGACCAAATAAAAAATATTTCGGATGTCTTCATTTTTGACTTTATTTGAATATATAATGCAGGTATGGTGTACACTAATGAATTGAAGTCTTTTAATCTACACACTTGTATATTATTAGCCAGTAGCAGAAATTTTTACTCGACGCATATGAATTGGACCATGCAGCGGTCTGCACTATTAACATGGTGCTTATCAAAGTTAGCTATGGAAAAGCAACTGAACAATAATGTCAACACATTATTGATAGTTTGTGATCTGTCACTTAGTAAAAATGACGTGTGAAGATTTACGAAAACTATTATAGTAGTATCTTAGTACAAAAGTGGAATATCTGGTCATCAAATTCCAAAACAACTGATGATTCCTCAAMGGACAGTAAAATCTTTAAAACTACTGGGGAATTGACCGCAAAGGTAAGGTCATGGCGAAAATCTTCAATTACGGTAAGAGACCTTCGTGCATTGAAAGCACTTATTAAACAATGTTGCCGGTCCTCTAGCAAGGAGTTAGCGGTTTTATGGTCAGAAGCAGTTGGTAGACACATCTCAAAAGATTCTTGCCTTCAAAACATAAAAAAGTTGGGATATGGGTTCTACAAAGTGAGTTTGATATGAATTAAAACTTTAATTTCACTCGTGATTTTGACAAGCAAAAGAACAGAACAAACAGAAGAAACTGAGATTACTTTGGGCAAAGGAACATCAAAGGCAGATGACCAGAAATCTATAATTTGGAGTGATGAGAGCAGATTTGAAGGCTGTGGTGGGGATAGTAGGAGCAGAGTTTTGTGATTGCGGGCGAAGCTTTCCATAAAGATTGAAACATCACATTAAATTTCCTGCTTTTGTGATGATCTGGGGTTGCATGGCTTATAGAGCTGTAAGAAAATAATACTTTATTCAGGAAATGATGGAACGCTGAAAAATATAAAACAATTTTGGAAGAAGAATTGCTGCCATGTTGTGAACCATTTCGATTGGACAACCAAAACTTTAAATTGCAACAAAATGGTGCCGGTTTTCATATGGACAAGACAGTAAAGATGTGGTTTGGAGAAAATAATATTCCATTGTTACCATGGACTGCCAACAGCCCAGATTTGTCGCTAATAGGGATGTTATGACATGAAATTAAAAAAACCTTACACACAAATCCTGTCAGAACAGTTCACCATTAAAAAAAAAAAAATTTTGGAAATATGGAATAACTTCACGCCTGAGTACTGTATCAAGCGTAAAGGTGATTGTACCCAGTGGTCATTCAGTCACAATAGTTGTGGTCCAATTGAAATGCATCAGACCAAATTAATTGGTGACAACAAACATTGCGAGTACAAGTTATAACCAAACTTGCTAATATTTTTCCTTTTCTAGCAGTTTTGTACTATAATTTATAAAGTTCAAACCATTATGATTTCTATGGTTTCTCTGTAATTTGCAAGCTAGCAAACTCTGATGCACTGCAAAATACATTGGTCCAATACAAATGCATCAGGACTCGTATCTATGTTTAACAGTTAATATTTCAACAATATTCATTAAAGCTCTGCAATTAATACAGCTGATCAACATGTGTAATTAATTAAAATCATATATAGTTCAAGACTAATTTGGTAGCATAAAATACTAGTTTCTCTTATGTTTTATTAATTAATTAACAAGCAATTAAAGTTTAAATACTGGCTATCATTTGAAAAATTGAGGTACATAAGATGTACAAAAGAAAAAACTTGTAATAACTAAACCTTTCTGCTTCCTCCCTTTTCAGCATTTCCTCTTTCTCTTTCTCTTCCTTTTCCTCCTTTTCCCTCAACTTAGTGACCAATCTATCCCTCACAATTTCTCTTCTTTTTATAGACGCATTACACAAATGTTTCGATCTATCAAAATCAACAACAATGTCGGCTGAGAACGACTCAGCTTCTTCTTTCCGTACCAGCTTCATTCCTCTAAATGCATCCATTGCCTTCATGAATCCGATATAATCTTTAAATTGCACATAACCTTCGAAATAAGTCTTATCATCAAATGAGTGTGTTTTAACTCCAGCAATGTGTGCTTTCATTTTGCTGCGGTACAAATCACAGATTGGTATGTCCACGTTGCGGATATTACCAAATTTTTCGAAAACACGAAAAAAAATCTTCTCGGAAGGTTTGAGATCATCTTCATCTAGTAAATGGTGGGCGGCAAACCACTTGATTGGTAAGTAAGATAAGTATATAGTGTCGGGTCGCTCACCCGGCTTCATCTCATCCATATCTCTAGCATCTCTGAAATATGAATCCCACATGTGACGAGTGGGAAAGTCAAGCTTTGCTTGTGCAGCTTTTACTTTAAATAAATCTTTAAAGTCCTTCAACTTGATTGTTTTATTGTCTAACTTGGAAAGAACCCTGTCCACTTTCTTCTTATTATCCAGTTCTGCTTCAAACCGGATGAGTTCGGCTGTCGACTTGGTCACCTTAATATGTTCAAAAGAGTCAGGACGGATCATATCTCTTAGTCTTTCTATTATTTCTCGATTGGACACTGATTTTCCCACTAATTTTTTGAATTGCGGCAGTTGTATCGATATATTTATTCGTGCTATAGGCTTGAGATACAGCTGCTGTGGAAGATACAGTGGGACTGCATCGGAGGAGTCTGAGCATTTCTGAAAAACGTTCATGATTTCAGAACGAACCTTGCAGTTGGCAGGAGCAAGTCAATTAGAGTACAAAGGCAAGGGCCGTCCTGATATCATAGACGTATTTTATGTGGTTATGATATACGACTTTTTGAATTTTGAAGGCATTGCAGAAGAGATAGTGTTCCAATTCCAATGCGAAATACACAGGCACCGCTCAAACACAACTTGCACAGAATTTATACCGAGTAACATTTATGCAAATATGTATATTATTTTTCCGGTTACACCAAACTTGTCTGTAATAAGTTAGGGTTAATAAAACTAACAAAAAGTGGTTTGCAAATTACACCTGACACTGACATTGCGAAGACGGTGACAGGTCCAAGAATCCAAGATTGTTGTTGATTGGCAAAAGAGAAATAGAGTGGAGAGAACAGAGAACACGCATAGGCCGAGTGCAGCATACATTAATTTGCGCCGTCGTGCCGAACAAATCACTGATCTCTAAATAACTGGATGTCGCATAAGTCATTCAAAACTGTGATAAGTAGAAACCCTTTGCGCCACCATGCCGCTGGTACTCGTACTATCAATTTAATGGCGCGTTCAAATTTTAGGTTAGATCCCTAACTATACAATGCACTGATCTCTAAATAACCGGATGTCGCTTACATACCAAAATGCATGTAAATTATTTGTGATAGATTTAAGCCACTTTAGCGCCTAGCCGCTGGTCCTTGTACTAAAATTTTGACAAAGGTTCGCTTCTGCGGTAAATATAACGTTAATGATTGGCGGTTAAAATCGTGAACTCATCATCTGTCTGCAGATTTCCAAATGATCGTTGTAGGGTTTGAGTAAGAAACATTAGTGTTGTCAATATTGTAATGATTCGTTATTCAGTAATCGTTACTTCACAAGAATCGAAGTAATCGATTACCAATTGTGAACAGTAGTCGTTACACGATTACTACGATTACTGCTCGTATACCGATATTCTGCAGTGCCGCAGCACAGTAGTCATGCGGTATCGAGTAACGACTACGACGAATAACGAGTAAGGAAAGAGTCGGTTCGGATTCGATAGGTAAGATACGTGGATCGATTGTAGATAAAGTAGAAGGTAGTTAAAGGCGGGGAAAAGTAGGTTTTTAGTCTTTTAGCTTACAAAATATAGATTCTAAAGGTCGCGTTCAGAAATAAGTTTAAAAACATTATGGTCCAGGTGAATGTTGTTAATTTTGTTTTCCATCAGCATTTAATAATTATTTGCTCTGCTTCTGTTACAGTAAAAGTGAAACCGTCTGACAAATTCTCACTACCTACACCAAAAATAATTATTAATATAATAAATATTGTTAGTGACTTACTAAACGCATATAATAATTTAGTTTGTGGTATCCTTAATGTGTGCTTTTTCTTTTAAATACAAGAATACCATTAACGAAAAATACTCAAGTTATTACTGACGCATTTGCTTAATGTGTATATATTTGATAGAACTTTTTTATCTCCTTAACACCAAAATTAATCTTGTGAACGGCAAAACAATAGTTATAATAAGAATAATGTAGGAAATCCCATGTCAATTACTGATGTAATAACGCTGTTTCTATAATAACATCGAAAGAAAAAAATGAGTGAACCATTTTATGTGCATATTTTTGCATATATACCTACCTTTCATTTTTACTCTAACAATATTATTTACATTTGCCGTTGTACTTCTTTGGTTATTTTTTACACAAAAAGGTACCTACTAAAATTTACGTACTAAAACTTTATCTAGTCTGAACAGACATCCCGATTTCACTACATATCATACATAAAATGTATTTCTCATTGCTTTTATTTTTAATTATATATAATTACATAAAAACTTCATAATTTTTATGCGCCTCCGTTTTAAAGTAGGTATATACCTATTTATTAAATTTCAAACGCAGCTGCAATAATCGTACGTGTTAGCGTGGAATACAGTACCCTCTGTAACCGCGGTTACTTTACGAATAACGATTATTAGTGCAAGACTGTAACGTACTCCTCCCGTATTCTGGAATGGCAACACGAATGTGTTACCGCTGAGTAATCGTTAACGAGTACGAAGTAGCGATTACTAGTTATACCAGTAACGAGTAATCGCGATTACATAAAAGTAATCGGATTTGACATCACTAAGAAACATGTACCGTACAAACTGGATGTTACGTTTACTCATAACCATATTATATAGTTAAGGATCTAACCTAAAATTTGAACGCGCCGTTAAATTGATAGTAGAGTACCTGCAGCATGGTGGCTACTTATCACAGTTTTGAATGACTTATGCGACATCCAGTTAATTAGAGATCAGTGCTTTGTTACTTTGTTTACTCTTTCCCCCTCTATTTCTCTGGTGCCTAAATAGGTACACTAATGTAGGTTAAAAGTAACGGAATTAGTTCGTTGCGCTAAAGAACTATAGCAACTTGACTATAGTTAAAAACGCCACATGCAACTTGCAACGACGTAAGGTAGATGGCAGAAGATAGTGACAGCGAAAATCATATGAAGTTTGTTTACTTCCGAAGTCTAAAGATAAAGAAGAGTGATGAGTGTGCTTCCCCTAGCAAAGAACCCTTAGTTAATTAAATACGCTATTGGTATTAAGTCTAACAACAAAAACAAAGAGAACACGAAAAACGTTGTGTGTTATCCATAATCCATATAAATACAAAATGGATGGTGCTGTTGGTGCACAGTATGCATTACAAGTAGCATTCCAAACGCTTAAAGAACGTTGTCAGCAGTTCCAGCAGCGTATTGCGTTATTGGAAGAAGAAAACCTTAGCCTACGCACACGCCAATCAAAAGATGACAGTAGCGTAGATTCATTGTCGGAGATAGATGCATTAAAGGATCGTATCACCGAATTAACTGAACAGAAAAATCAACTTCGGAATCATATCAAACTGGTTACTGATGAGAATAAGCAACTATGGAGTAGATTGTCGAAGTTATCAGAAGCTAATAAATCTCTAGGTACTAAACTAAACAAGATTAGTGATACTTTGACACAGCACAATTCTAAGCAACACACTCCTGTCATGAGATCAAAAACATTCACTATTGAAGACTCACTTAAGAAAACACAAGCAAATAATGTTGTTGAAGAAAATAATAAGATTAGCTTGGAATTGGAAGACATATCTCTGAAAGTGATCAACAGTATAGCAAAAGAGAAGATGGAGTTAGAAATGCAGTGTTCGGAAATGGCAAAGATTCAAAATAACAGTACGATCATAAGTAGCTCTTTTGGAATTGAGTGCCCCGAGGAAAGCGTGGAAGAAATGACTATTACTGAAATTGAGGATATGGTGCAGGGGTTAAACGACATCAAAGACACTTTGGTTGCAGAAAATCAGAAGCTGAAGAAGACGATGGAAAATCTTTTACGACTGGAAAATAATAGAAGTAACAGGTGCCAAGGCTGCTTGGGTCATGAAAACACCGTTATACCGACATCAGAACCAAAAAGGCTGAATAAGACGCAAGATGAGATGGTAGATAAAGAAATAGCACGTCAGTTAGAGAGTTTGACTAATTGGGCAACACCTGAAAATTCAAACAACTTCGATAATTTGAAGAACAAAGTGGTTGAACCACAGGGTAATTTTGAAAACACCAGTAAAATTTGCCCTGTTTGTAGTGCAACGTTTGTGACTGATACTGATTTTATTGAATTTGTGCACCATGTTGAAACTCACTTCGTTATCAGTGAACAGCCAGAGTATGAAGTTGTGTGATATAAACTCATTGTCAGTTGACAGTTATTAGAATAGGTATTAAAAAAAGTCTTCCATAGTATTGCACATACTGAAGATCAGGTAAACCTGTTCTAGCTTATACTTTAGTTTTTAATGAAGTGTATAGCATTATACTTTGTGATGTTTATTTTTCATAGAGGTTAAGTTGATTTACTATTTTTGACAAGATCATAAAATAACGGAATTGTGTATGATTAAGTTTTACACTATTTATATTTTATACAAGATAATGGTAATCCTTTGGTATTACACAGTTTATATTTAAGAAGTGTTGGTGTTATCTCATTTTCTTGTCTTAAGCAAAATGTAATGCTACTGTTATAGATTTGAAGTAAATTTTTTTAGCAAACTAAAAGAATTTTTTTATGTACATGGTTATTAAGACATTTTCCATTATTTTAAACTTTACACAGATTTCTATGTATATTTATGATATAGTACACTTCACAAGAGTATTGTAATACAATAAAGTTAGTGTGCTAGCAATTAAATTCCATCCTAAAATATTGTATGTACATTTGTCATAAATAGAATTTCAATATACAAATTAAAAAAAAGCTAAATAAAATCTGAAGTAATTATTGTCACTCTAATGGTTGATTCTTTCTTGAGGTATTTTGGGTGTCAGTAACAATGGTCTTTGCTCGTAGACTGATATAACTGGATATAACCCAAAACATGTAACGTTACCTTTAGGACATTTTCTCTGCCTCTAGGAACATGTGTTTGACAATTGTTTTTGAAATGTATCATTTATAAGGATTGAGCAAAATGTACAAATTATGATCCACTTAGGTAAATATTCCACTGGATTATTTTTTATTTATAAAATAATTTTAAGTTCATCTCTGAAACACTTATCTATTGTGGTTTGCTAAAGGGATCTATAAGTATATTTATTTTGTATTTTCTCATGAAACAAATACCAATACACTGTAATGCAAGGTGTATTAAATAAAAGTAGCACACATTTATTGTTTATTTAATTACGCTTAGAAAAATACTAATTACAAGACACGAGGCTAACCTAACTGTGAAGGTTTTACATCGTTAGTGTCAGCAGGTTGTTGTGTCGTCTCTTGGAGTAAATTCTTACTAAACCAAGAAGGTCTTGTCTTTTTTAGTTCCACAATTCTTTTCCCATTAAGGAATTCCTTCGGTTTATCATCCTTTTCGCCCTGATATAATACAATAACTTCTTTTTCAATTGGTTCCAATCCTAACTCATTTTGAATCGCCTCTTGCATGGCTTTCGTTTCATCAATTACTTTTTTGTAACATGTAGCTAAAATATAAGTAATTTATCAGATGTATATGAAATGCAAGAGATCTACTTACGGCACAGTACACCTACTTCGTGGTCATCTCCACAAGTGTTACATGTACGTAATGTAGTTTTTGGAACAATCATTTTGTTTACCAAACCCGGAACTCCAAACTTCCTTTTTAATCTCTTTTCGATGGTTCTACGGCTAGTCGGTACCGCCAATAGAAAGCCATCTCCAAAAATTTCTTCTAACACAGATTTACTTGATGTGCCCCGCACGTCTGATATTTTGTCCAAGTTTATTCCGGCCAGGCAGTAGCCATCTGTCAAAAAAAGTGAGGTTAACTAACCTCTCGGTCCAAAAACCTGCAAAGTTTGTTACGTAATTCTTCTTACTTGGAGGAAATTTGCCGAAAAACGAAGCAATGGCCAGTTCCAAACGTTGAAATGCAAAGTTTAATCTGTTTAGGAGCGAGGCAGCCATGGTAGCACTATTTTCACGCGCGTGGTGTAGTGGGAAGTCTTGAGGCAGTTGTGGATAGACGTACCGTGGTCGGCGGTGGATGGAAAGGTGCGATGCCGTGCCTCCTTGCTGTTGGAGATCACCGAGTCACAATAGTCTTGGCTATGGCATGTATAGGGTCGAGTAGGCTCTGTGCCCGCGTGCAGGAAAAACTGTGTCAGTGGGGACAATTGCCGCAATTTCGGAGAAGGGCCTCCTCGTGCGTGCGGACGAAATTTGGATTTCAACCCCTGGTGCGCAACCTCGTCCAGGATACACAGGTCAGACACATTTTTTTTTCAAACAGAGATTCGTTTTTTTGGCGGTATTTTTGTCCGAGCGTCGATTTTTGATCGGGTTATATAAGAAATCGATTTTTCGCCTGGGTGGGTAATGTAGCGACCGTAATTGTTATGTGTTGAAGTACCTATTCAAATTCAAATAAAATCGAAAACAAAGCGGTTGCACTGACTGCAGTTTTTTTTCCAAAGTTAATAAATTTACATCACTATGTATGCACAATTTGGATTCTAAAAGAGTTGATCTTTGACAATTTTTTCAAACGAATTACATTGTGCGGTGCATGATAATCGGTACGTAAAAAGTAGGCTAACAAACACGTATGAAAAGTGAAAAATTTCAGTCGACTTTCTCAAACAGGCTTCTTCGCGGCGATAGCTTTCTTTTAATCTTCGCACCGCTTAATTTAAATATTTCGAGAGATTCGCAGTTTTCATGAAATAATAAAAGCGTGTTAATATTAAATTAATTTGTGGCACAGCTATCTTTTATATTTTACGTAGTACCTTACACAAATACGGAACTTTGAGATGATTGTGGTCTAAAATTCGTGCGCTTCGGGCTTCTGCCTTACTACCCTGTAGTAAGGCGCACCGTTTTTCGAAATGGACATCCAACTCGAAAAAAGACGAAGAAAACTGACTGAGAATGGAGGTGAGAGTGGCCTTGCTTCCACAGTGGAAGTGGGCCATGCCTCTTGCTTTCTTCTACGCCTTGGTCAAGTGGCCATCCAGCTCGAATCAAGAAGAGCCTTATTAATTACACTTGCGTGCGTCGGTACGATATCCGCCAAGGAACACTTTCTTCCTAACAATGCAGTTACATTTTAATATTTATACCGGCGTGCTATCGTTTGCGTCACGTTCGTGGCCAAAAAGGAATCGAAACGGCAAAATGAGATATTCGTAATAGTGGTTTGTCAGATAGAAATTTGTAAGTTTTATATTTGTCAGTGCAGTTAGAAGATGTAGCCAATAAATATCTACAATACATTCAGTTCTCGTATTTACACAGATATTCAATAATTAATCAATAAAGAAGAGAGCACTCAATGCATAAAGAAATTAATTCTCTTCATGAACATCGCTGGTTGTGAACATGAGAACAAAATTCTCGGTACCTACCTACTTACAGTGACAATGAACTGCACTGTATATGTGTCCCTTTCGTAAAAATTAAGATATTTATAGCAGACATCTGTATCAACAATGTCTAGTCTCAATATGAAAAATAATAATGTAATTTTAATTTTGTGGATATTACTGAAATGTACATTTTTGTAACACCATTGTATGGTTGGTTGCATCACAATTAGGCGTTCCATGCGGATTATGTGTCTCAGTTGCCACATTCGTAAACTTTTTTAATTTCGGTAGCACATTGCGGTTATTTATAGGAATAGATTTTATGCACAAATGAATCAATATTTTTTGCTTTTACCTTGATTATTATCTCAGAAGCCTGTAGATTACTCTAAGTTGGTTGTAAAATTATTGGAAAAGGGCCGTAATAAAACGTAAACTAAAGACCCGATATTTATTCCTATAAAATAAAAAATGTTTTATTTAATGTTTATTTTTTATGAATACCCTTAGGTAATACATAAAATGTAATGCTGCTAACAGAAATAGCACTTCAGTGAGAAGTTAAACAAAGTATTTCTGTTTCGCCTATAGTTAATTTTTTTGCGGAATCGACTGTAGATACAAAATTTAAATATTTCGAAACCTATTATCTGAATGTGTACAATGCAGTTGGTATATATCTTCATGGGTGTTCTATCTAATAGAATTGCCAGTCTTGTATAACTTCCGCTTATACTACAAGCAGGTTCTGATTGTGTCATTGTAAATAGAATACTCCATTTCTTTTTAATTTCAGACGTATTTTAAGAAACTCAACAACTTTTTTTAAATATTGCCACACAGTTTTATTGTTAGTAAAAAATGAAGTAAGCGTTCAAAATTACATCCTCAACGATATACTTTGACTTTGTGTTAAACATATCACATACATCAAAACATGTTTATTAAGTAATTTCCTACAAGCGGGTCTAACTCGTTCTTTTTTTGCTGTTGTTGGAATATGTTAATAAACTTTATTTCTCAAGTGTCCCCATGAAAAATCTGGAGTAGTTAAACCTAGCAATCTTGCTGGGTAGTTGACGGTTCCAGGGCCAGCAACCTAACGTTCTGGCTAATCTCGGTTCATATACGCCTTGTGATATTCTTCATTAATTTCTTGTTGTTCGGAAATGCGATAAGGATGCAATTTATGACGATATAAAAAATTCGAAGAACACTGTTTTGTGAAATTCATAAGTGCGATTTCTCAAAAATTGATATTCGGATCGCAGGCAAACGTAGCTAAAACACTGCTTTCACATCCTTTATTAGTTGTGGTTTGCCATTAACATTTCCAAATTCTTGACAATTTTATTTATGTACATTTTGATGAAAGCACATTTGTCGGAAAACGTTCACTGTATATCGTAGTCACTGTGGTAATATTACTTCAATTTTTTCTTGAATTGAAAACTTTGTCATATCTATTAGAACTCAATGATTTCAAAGTAATCAAGAAGAAGACAGCATCTGAATTGACAACACAAATTTAATCTTAAACTCGCTCACTTAACAATACTAACAACAGTGGGGATAATACTTATTAAATATTTCTACATGTTCAATAGACAAAGTTGATGCAAGACATTTTGAGCATTTATTCCATTAGAAATATTTCCTTTGCTGTTTTTATAATAATAAATTTGATTTGGAATATTTTTATAGAAAATCTTCTACTTTTGATGACAATACGCCTTATCTTCTTACAAACTGTTCGTTTTTTGCGGTTAATCGACTTTTGTCAAGAAGTATTATAGGTTTGCATTAAAAAAAGTGAAGTAAGCTTGAAATGAACTTTAAGAAGAGTAAAAAACATTTTCTGCAATTGATAGTAAATTATATTTAATTAAGTTCTTTAAACATCAATTGCATAGTCCACTATGTCCAAAATACGCCTGTTTTTTTCATTATTTTTACTAAACTAATGCAGATAGACCCTCGTATTATTCTTTTTGTTGTCATCACAGTTATAACATTTATAAGTGTGGCAAACAAGATACGAATAGTTTCAAAGCAATCAAAAGTAAAAAAAGATTGGTTTAATTACAACTGTGGAAATTAAAAAAAATAATTGAAAATTGAAATATCGGTACGCCCAACAGGCATGATGTATACTACGATGATTAAATTTCAGAAATAGGAACCTGGAATTAGCATAATTTAATTATGGTGACAATCGTTTGCAAAATTTTGACGTGTTACTCGAACACAGTCTACCACCGAATGGAGAAGTAAAAAATTATACTTTTAAGAACATGTTTTTTTATTTCCAAGCAAGATTTATCCGTTGAGATTTAGTTACGTAACCATGTGACAAACTAAGAATAATCTTACTCGGAATAAATTTTTTGCTTTTCCTTTTCCAAAATGGCTGAAAAATCTCTCGGTATGACTAGCTTATGTCGTTTAAAATGCCTTTGCGAAAAGTATTTAAAATCTCCAAATCTCGGAAGACTCTTAACACGAAAATTAGTCCAAGAATTTGTGCAACTAACCTGTTGCTCTAGGTGTGGGACGACTACTGGGGTATATATATCTTCATCTCAACCACAGGTGGTTGTAATGGACACGCCTTCCTCCTGCTTTCACCGATTTTCGGCCTTGTCAAGGCAGTTTTAAGATCTGTTGCGACAGCTCGTTAAACGATTTTTAAGGTTGGGTACAGACATGATTAGTATGATGATAGTCATAAATATGGTAAAAGGCAAGAAATTCTTGGAGTTCACTGTTTGTTTCGAAACAGTTCGTTGGCGTGTACTATCAAAAAGTCGGAAATTCCTAAACGGCAGCCGCTGTAATTTATGAAGTTCATACAGTGATGAGTATATCTTTGAAATTAAAATTATAAAATTAAGTCGATTTTTTTATATTTCTACGACGTACTCATTAATTTGTCATTTTCAAACTACAGGATGCTAAGTCACACTTCCTGCTAAAGATTTTGTTTTTTTATGAACTGGCCGAACATTTACCTAACAAAGCTATTGCGGTATCTTAAATTAAAACATGTAGTGTCAAATTTTGATATAAATAAAAATATTGTAATACTTACGTATTATGGGATAAAACAGTAATACGGAAATTCTGCACATAGATACGCAAGAAAACAGTAAGCCACAAGGAGTTAAATGGAAAAAAAGTAGTTAAGGTTCAAGGCTTTAAGGGTAGGACGTTTACTTTAACATAATACCAATCTTTCTTTTTTCACATTCATACGGAATTTTGCCAAGAAAAAATTGTGACAATTAGGTTGAAATATATCTTGCAATATCAATTTGATTCCTATTGTTTTTGTATTCGTCTAACAAAAAACGTAACATTAAGGTCAATAAGAATGACCTTCAAATACTTTGCGAAGTAATTATATACTTGGTATTTAGTTTTTGTTAGTTGAATGGAATTTTACTTGACTTAAAGTTGGTTCAGGTTGAAAATGAAGTTAAGCCCATTTGTAACAATATTTGCCATGCTGGATTCTAAAATGACGGTGCCGCCACACAATTTGATTTTTTTTATCAATTTATATTTGCAAACATTTAATACATTTAAACACATCACAATTTTTCTTACTGCATAAGCTATTATACTATTGTCAGTATTGTTATATAACATTACGGTTTAAATGCTTGTTTTTCACGATACTTTTGATAATTCATTTTTGATATATTAACTGTTTTGGATCCAAATTAAGCTTTTATGTTTTAGCTCTTTATTTTGTAACCATACTTTCCGCAATTATAAATTCCTTCATGAGGATTTCTAAATTATACCACCACATAAGAACAACGAAGTAATAACAAATAAAACATAACTCACCCAATGCTTGCCTAATACCAAGAAATATAACAATAGCCTTTGGAATTGTTGAATTATAATATATAGCGAATAAAATGAAAGATTTATGTCAATAAAAATTATTTTAATATGTAAACTACTTAATTGTGTCTACATTTTAGAATTTTTAATGTAATCGCATGATATTCATAAAAATAATTTTTATTTGGATATGTTAATAAATACATATTGTAGTTTATAAAAGCTGATAAAAAAATAGAGTACCCAGTTAGAATTAGACAGTGTCTGTATCTTGGAAGGTATTCGCGCCCTAGAATTTTGCTGTATTTTCTTTTCGACAAATAACTACGGTTACTCAGATTTCGATAATACTATTTTAAAGCTGTTAACGTTGCCCTCAGAGTACGCACCTAAACCTAAATGGTCTAAAATGTTCGACTGTAGCAGGCGTTATTTAACGTTATTGACTTACATTAAACGGTACCCTGTTACTGTTTATGATAACTTTTGATCAAGCGAAATATCTGAGAACTGGAAGTCGGTATTTTATTTATAGTTATTGTAAAAACAGTTTGTGCACAACTGTTTTCTAATTCTGTAAGTAAAATCAGCTTGCATAAAATCAACGCTGGAATGTATTTAACGATCAATGACTATTGCTATAAGTTTTTTTGACACTAAAATATGGATATGGTACTTACCTGTTAATTGAAGATGCAGTTTTCAATAAGGACATAATTAAAACTAAGTACATTCTTATCTAAGCTACTAGCGCTATGATGGAATAAACATAGTAGCACTTCAATATTTAAAAATATAAGAGGTATTTATAGTAATTACATTAGTATTTGATGACTTGATTAGAATAAGTGTAAGACATACAAGCATTTTAAACACTGGAGGAAGACTATGAAAGTAAACATGTTTCCTTTATTTTCTATTGTAACTTAATTTATAAGACCGATAAGCGAAAAAAGAACATATTTACTTCCGGTTTCCAGATATATGCACTTGAACAAACTTCGCAAACAACTGACCTAGGATTCCGATGAGGGTAATTTAGACCAACATTGTATTTAGTTTTTTTTTTGAGAAGTACACTATTAGTAGACTGATAGGATGCGCCTTCTAGCGGTGAAGTCACTACTTCAAAATAATTTAATTAAATCTACGTAGCTATATTTATTCAAAAATTTTACTCCAAATTCCAACGGCAAATAGTTTCCAACATACAGCAATAATCGAGCCTTAAGTGATCACTGTGTGTTGCCAACAGTGGTGCTAATTTCATAACAGCCCACTATTGTTTTTTTTGCGTTTGATAAATGGGTGTCTTCGGTAACTACGACTTTATCGAATGGAGAAAATAATTTACTAATTAGTTTGTTAATTGAAGGTTAGAGCCTTAACTGTCTTTTGTGATGGAAGTGTTTAAAATGCCAAACAAAATGGCATTATTATATTGCGTCTTTGATCCTTTGAAGTTAAAAATTGCTTGTGTTGTCATCTCTACCCAGACTAATTGCAACCTTCTCCAAGAATCCTTAACTGAATCATAATCCACACGCTTTCCACGGTTTAACAAATAAATACCGTAATGGCCTGAGTAATTGCTAAGAACTGACACGATTGTTAGGCTGTAATCCCCACAAGTGAAGGTAAAAACGGGACGGCACCGTTGCTCCGGATGTTCATTCGATCTTTATAAATTGTCAGTTGTAACAGCTCATGGTCAGTTATTGTTTAACAATAATTGTTGGAGGTCTAACGTATGTAAACAGAGGACACCAAACAATTAAGGATGATGTGGAAACTGCTTAGTTGGTGTGTGGTAATGCGGTAGCAATTATGTTAAGAGATTCAAGACGAGTAGTTGTGTGTTGACCTATGGATGCTCCTATATTCCATTGGTTCGTGTTAAAATTAGATCAACTCAAAAATTTGTCTAAGATTACAATATTGTAATTTGTAAACTGTTTTTGTTATTTAAGATAATTAGGGTGCAGATAAGAACCTATCAATAATACTTGTTTTATATGAATAAATTTTGGAAAATACATTTGTTTTTATTGAGATATAAATCGTTCAGTTTTTCGGCCTTATCAATGCATACTGTGCTATCGCTTTTTAAGGTTTTTCCGTTTGACAATATGACGAAAATTACACTTTGTGGCGGACTGCAGAGTCATTTCTTAAAGTTTGTCTGATTTCTCAGTATGCCTAGAGTAGGAAGACGTATAAAGTAAAAGGCATGTGCAGTTGTGCATCTTATTATTTGTAAGAGTACTGACTGCGGGGCTATTTCTCATAACAGCAGATTATTTTAATTTATTGCCTTGGCCTCCAAGTAGACAATTGTAAAATTTATCCCGTCCTTCCCAATCTCTAGCGTCACTTCAGGGTGGTGTGTAAGTAGTCTGAAATGAGACACATCAGGAGGAAATCTCATTATCGGATTCTTCCTTTTTTACTTACCAATGAACATGCACACCAAAACAGAACATTTATTACTGGGTGTTCTTATTTCCAAGTTAGTCAGTATGTGAACATTTGGACGTGAAAAGAGTACCACACAAATACATGTAATTCCCAGTCATATTTTGACGTATTAGGTTTCGTTTTTGAGGTACATTCTAAGAATTACTGCCGAGTAGCAGTGCCATCTAGCGATGCCGGTAGTTATTATGGCCAAAAGGCTCTGTATATACAGACCTTTAGTACGACGGTAAATATCTACTTTATTAGGAAGATGAGAGAATGAAATGTATACATATATGTATAATGCGCATTTATTTACAATCATATTTGAGAAAAGCATAAATAATAATGCCGAACAAGTGCAAAATTCCAGATTGCACCAAGGAAACAATTTATACTGGAGCGGTTCTCATTCTCGTTGTAAAAGTTGATGATGTTAGCTAAAATCAACCCAGTAATAATAGAGTTGATTTTAGCTTAAAATAGAGAAGAGAAACCGGTCTACTGCGTTTCAAGTCTCAAAAGATGAAAAACTAGTGAACAGCGATTTCTGACGCATATCCTAACGTGTAATATTAAGCGAAACTCTTACTATTGTGTGAAACATTTAAAAAATCAGATATCTTTGCGTTCTATGATATAAAGGACGTATCTGGCAAAATTAAAATATTTTTTTAAATTAGTAAAAAAAGCCATAAACAAAATTATGAGTGTCTCATGGATTCATTTATGATAGATATTAAAGGAACTATAGTGGAGCTTCTCCACCCACCATGTCGTTTAATGGTTGTGAGGTCAGCACCTTTATTAGGCGGTATAGTTGTTGAGGTCCGCCTCATACAATGGGCGCTATAAGCTTCTGCATTTGCCAGATTCAAAAATTAGGCAACTCTTGAAGGAATTTTCGACACAGTGTTGATTCCAACAGGTTGTGAAGTACACTTTTGATTTCTAAATCGTAAAAAGAATCTGTCGTTGGATAAATTCTTTCGACGTAAGGACATGTAAGGTATTTTCTACATGTCTCCGCAGCATTGATAGAGAATCATTCTTCTATTATTGTGAATTTTCGTGAAATGCCAGTCTTAGTATTTTTTATCGAAACAAGCCCTTGTTTTCCACATTACTGATTTTCAAATTCGTTAATTCGCAGCAACGACACTCCCATTATTAGTGCAACCTAAAATATTTCAAAATTTATTATCTATAACGTCTAAAAAGTTACGATTTGTTACCTTGATTATCAAATATTCTGTATCGCAAGCCCTTCGAAAAAATTCTTCCACATGCCCTTTTTTCAATACTTCAGCTTTCTTCGCTTTGTATCCTTTCGATGCACTGTATTAACCCTTATTGCAGCCTTCAGCATCAAGTACTTCGACCACATGGATGAAATTGCATACTTCTTTAAATTTAGAACATACGAGTATGATAACAGTACTTCCTCATTTAAGGTAATACACTCCGTTTTTCATTCCATTCGATAAATAATCGAAAATAAATAGCAATAATTCAACACTTCCCTATATTTCTTTAGTTAATTTATATGATTTTTGGGGTGGTAGCCGCTGTAACAGCGAAATGTCAAATTATTTTTTCATGAAATCAGATAAAATTTGGCGATTTTGGTTCTAAATACCTCTGATTATGGATAAAACGTTGTATTGCATTCGTGTTTCAGTGGTATTTTATCCACTTAAGAAAATTCTTGCGTGGATAAAATGCTATCTGAAACACTTATACAATAATAATAACTATTATAATATCGGCATATCGGTATTACGAATGATTGATAATTCGAATTATCGATATTATCGGATTATCGACAAGTCGAATAATCCAGTTTTATCGCTAATTAGAATTATTGACAATTTAAACAATGTAAGTGGATATATGTAGTAATGTTTACTTTTACAATAAATCTCCCCGAAGTCTATCAATCAATCCACTATATTTAATAAATAGGCAAAACGCTTTCAGCTATAATTAGCCATCATCAGTGCCTCATAATGTAAAAACAGGAATACAAAAGAATTTATAAAAGTGGCATTGTCAAAATCCAAATAAGCAATCTTGACTTCAATAAAAAAAGTAGTCTGCACGCCAAAAGCACAAAATGAAATCTATGATCAAATAAAGAATTTAGAATAGGACAACTAAAATTACAAAAATTATTCAAAATTGTAAAATTATAAATTCTTTTGTATTCCCGTTTTTCATTATGAGGCACTGATGATGGCTAATTATAGCTGAAAGCGCTTTGCCTATTTATTAAATATAGTGGATTGATAGACTTCGGGGAGATTTATTGTAAAAGTAATCATTATTGACAATTTGATTTATCGATAAATACACTTATACACTCATAAGTTTGTTGCATTTACATGTTTGTGCGCTCTATCAGAAGATAAGATAGATTAAGTGTGACATACTCTTGCGTTCTACGTTCCAAAGACGATTGACTTTGCACTACACATCCATAAATTAAGTTATCGATAATTCGATTTACCGATAATACAAAATATGTATTAAATTTATCGATATTTTTTTAGTGTTGCCCGCAGTTACACCAAACGCATTCATTTGCATAGCAGAGTTTTATTAAATGTGATGAGCCACAAAGTTAATGAGGTAATTATGGTTGATCTCCCTAATATTGTACAATACGACTAACACACATTTTATAAATATTCGATACCTCTTCAAACCTCTAACAATTTTATTTCCGTCGTATATTGCCCGCCTTCTTATTTTGTAGTATCTATGTGCCTAATAAGTTGAAAAATGATACAAACACTGTTGTTGTTCGCAGTATCTTTATTCTGCATTTCATTCCTTTTAGGGTTACAGTGTAGTTACGTTTATTTGCGAATTACCTTGTGGGCTGCGAAAAAATACAAAACCCAAGGTGTTGGGAAAGGGGATATTCAGATGGCTGCCGCGGCGTTCTTAAATAAATATAGTTTATTAAGCAACACATATTCAGTTATGAAATCTTCGGCTTATTTAAGATATAGCGGATATCTTTATTTTACATGTAACCAAATGGGTGTATAATACAAATTAAGTTCAGTGGTAACAACTATAATGATTACTTTAATTTAAGTAACGACTTTGCATTTATTAAATCTTTATACAGGTATGAGTTGTAACACCAATTTTTTTCTGTAATTCGTTTTGTGTTGTATATAGATGCCCCATCTATGGTTACGTTTACTTATATTAATGTTGCAAATATATTTTTGTATTTCGTACAAAAAATTCGTTAGCAACAATTAACTTTTTCTCTTCTGTTTGGATATCTACATTTGTGATTCACAGGAGTTTCGGTAGCTTATATATTACACGGCTGTGACGTTCAGGCACAGCTGCGTACCTATACGTTTTCTACATTGGTAAATTCGTGAAAGTCTCGTACGTAGTCTGCTTGGATTGTATTTTGCCACCTTGTGCATAGGAGGTCTTCATTAAGGCGATAAATTAATTTCGTTCTACTTACTGAATAATTGGTCAGTTTTGGTTGCGGTAATTATAGTAATTGGTAGAAAACGAAGTGCGCTATTGAGATTGTGGTCATATTGAGTTTATTGTAAGCTATTTTTGTTGAAGTTGTGTGAAATGGGCATGTCAATCTGTTAAATGGTGATTATATAGTTAAAGTTGGTATTTTCCCCTCGCACTATTCATGTTAGTTCTGCATTGTGAATCCGTGAAAAGTAGAGCTAGACGTTAGTAGATACAGCACTTACGACTTAAACTTATTTATTAAATACAGTAATGCAGTTGTTGACAAAATTCTTAGTTCACCTGTAATGAATATGAACAAACTGCAATGATTTTTCCATAACGACTTCATGAAATCATTGTTTAGTCGTTGCAGCAGCTTAACATGTTGCTTGATTAGAACATATAGACTAGCATTAGTTTTATGTATATGGTTGTACATTACTTGATATTATGTTTGAACTTAATATACGAGTAACATATACATTACTGAGTAAATATTGCCATTTTTAATAATTCTTGCCGATATTGACATACTATTGACAAAAAACTTCGATATATACATATACATTAAGCATATTATGTTCAGCGCACTATTAGGTTGTATTGAAAAACAAACAGAAAACAGTTGGCTAGTTTATATGACTCATTTCCAACCTTTGTTATGATTCGTGAAACTTATGTTTATTTTACTTTACCGAATGTTTTTCAGCCTTGATAAATAATGCACCTGTTTCTACCATAATTTTAGTCAATCTATTGTTATCGTTATTCTATCACAGTGGTCAGCAATTTTTTAAACCGCGATAAAAATATGTATTTCATGAATTTCGAAAAGAAACAAATTTTTATTTCTTCTTTTACATTTCATTTCAACTGTAAATCGGAAGAACAAGTGGTAATTAAATAAAATACGACTTTATTCGTTATTATTAATATTATTACTTTGGGTTACAAAATGTGATACCTACTATGCTGAAGACTACAAACAATGGAATTATATTGCCAACGATTACTTTACATTTGTCTAAACATTTTTGGTAAGTCTGATAGTCAGCACACAAAAAGCATCATTTTTTTGATCATTTTTTGAAAGTAACTGGTGTCAATAGAAGCGCAGTTTTATTACAATATTTGTTTATTGTTTGAGAAGTGTACAAATCTGCCATTTCCTTATCTTGGCCCAAAAGAACAATATATTTTCAAAACAAACTACTTCTACGAGTAATGAAAATGAAGTCTTGAAGCACTGGATTTAGTTGGTTGTAATGTATTGTAGCCATTTGTCAGTTTATGCTGACTATTTAAGAACGTATTAATTTCACGAAGACATGTGGAAAAAAGCTTTAAAAGATTGACTCGCGTAAGCCATCGCATTTTAGACTTAGTACTGGTTATCCATTTCATCTAATATTTCTTTTTAAATTGCAGATAATACAAAGCTTTACTTAACATGCTGTTGGCGGTCTTATTAATCAAATTCATAACTTCAACTATTGTGTTTGGAAAAAATTGTGCACAAAGTGCTTCCTGGTGAATTACACAACGAAAAAAAGGATTTCGGAGTTTATCCGTCATGCTTTTTTGCTCCTTAAATGGTAATGGAAGCAACCGGATTCATATTGGTACAACTATTTTATATTTTAGATCTTGAACAAATGTCATTTTGTAGTGGTGGTAGCCATTACCGCGGAGAGTTCTTCTAGTATAGATGTTGATGAAATATTTGCTTCTGTATTAAGTGACGCCGTTGAGGTATTCGGATTTTTATTTATAGCCGGATAGTAACAACATTCTGGTTATTTCCTCTTATGGGTCGGTTTCTGTTCCTTTTTGATTTTTCGAATCATCTATAGTTTTGGAGATTCTTTACTAATGTTTTAAAAGCTTTATGATCAGGACAATGTTGACAGATGGCATTGCCATCTAAATTCTTTTTTACATTACCATATCAGTTTTCTCAAAATTACTAAATTCAACCTTATTGAGAAATAAAGAAGTACCTAAATGTTTCCCTAAATATACTATTAAACGATCAAACATATCAAATGTAATACAAACAGAACCGTATATCTATGGCAACGAACAGGTTCATATTTTCAATGGATTCCAGATATCAAATATTATACAAACACAAGCGTAGTTAACTATGGCAACATAAATCACTCGGTTACTTGATAGGCTTCTGTTTATAGTTTCCTTAGACACCTCATGTAATAAGCTACAATGTTAGTGGCACTGATCGGCAATGGCGTACTAGCATGTATATAGGGTATCTAGTTAGCAGAAATAGGTAAAACTGACCTACTTCACTGAGAGCATGGTGTGAATTGAATTCTGTTACTACTTGTGGAGGGTGATTTTTTTACTCCACCCTTTACACCTACAAGCTGCACATAAAACCATGTTGTACCATTGCTTTTGTTTGTGAATAACCTTTTAATGTCGCAGAAAGTCGGGCAAAATCTATGGTATTTGACAAGTCCTGTCAGGCGAAGTTAAAATGGCGGCCGTTCGTTTTTGGTAACACTTTCTTTATATGTGCCAAACGCTTTTTTTTACTTTTATTAGATTAATTAATTATTAAAAAGCTATCGAAAATTTAAAATTATAAAGATAGCAGAATATGGCGGCGATGCGACGAGTTTTTGTTGTCTTTATTAAGAAGGAATTAAAATAAAGCATACATATGGTAATGACACAAATTGAAGAAGACAAAAGTCGGCATCCAACTATGAAGCAATATTTATTATACAGAGTAAGGTAAAAAAGTATTTACAAAAATATTATCAGCAAATATTTTATTTAGACATCTACTATCTTTACGATTTAAAAAAAATAAAGAAAATAGTTTTAGGCTGCGAACCCTGAATATTTTATTATTCTCCCTATTGTTTTCATTGCATTAAAATTTATAACACGGCGCATTTCGTTGCTCTGTTATATTGATTCATACAGCACACTACTCCTAGGACCGGTTGCACAAACATGCACGGATCAATTTGATCGCGGTATTAATCTCGGATCAAACCATGGTAACACCAATAAAAACACTTAATATTCGTGGTTACCATGGTTTTATTCGAGGTTAACACCACGATCAAATTGATCCGCGTTTATGCAACCGGCCCTTATTATAGCGTTATGAAATTGAAACATTATAAAATCATCTAAATCGGTTCGAATAATGCTGAAGTAACGTCAGCCATCAGTCGCAATTAATACCCGTAAAAACTGCCGAGACACTATTACCGACAGAACTGCAAGGACGCTCGCCATCACTCGACTTTTACTAACCCAAAAACCATAATGACCACAGTTACCGTTGCCAAACAACCGGCCAGTAAGGGCTCTAATTGTGCTCCTTTTGTGGGAGCGATTCGCACCTGTTCGCTTGTTTGCCCATCTCTCATCATTTGCGTAAACACCCCCGGGTGTGACTGGACAAACATGCGGTCCGATTGCGACAGGAGAAGCCGCGGAATTTTCGCTTTTACTGGCGCGCGACCGAAGGTTCGTTGCTTGATCGAGCGTCAGAGTCTCTGGTCGACGGAATTACTTATTTGTGTACCTGGGCTACCTGGGATATTTTTCTGTGTCAAGTTGAATTGCACAATGCCGACGAACGTGATAATTGTTTTGGGTTATCGCGTGTTACAGGAGTAAACGAGGATGATTAGTCACTGAGAACTATACTAAGGCAACGCTAAAACAGCGATTTTCTGGTATTCACACAATAAACATGTTGCCTAGGTTTTGATGTTACAGTGGGCAACTGAAATTTTAGGGGGGTGCCAAATTATTTTCATTTATATAATTATTTGAAAGCATAGGTATCTATATAGATATAAAAAAAAAAAACAAAAAGCAACTGCAGAACTAGAATAAGACTGATGGAAAAGTAAAAAGTACGGCAAAATTATCCTTCATAATTGCACATATTTGATGCTTCTGATAACGTAAAATACTCGTATTTCACTAGTACCTACTTAAAATCTATTGTTACAATTAACAATTCCGAAGAAAAACCTTCCACTCTAAAACAAATCTATATATAGCTTGTAAACAAGCTGGTTTTTGTTTGAGCTTTGGTTCACCCTATTTATCGAATAATTCGACGATCATTTTGGCCGGACGGTCTCTCTCTACAAATGCTGTACTAAGCCAGATGTGTAAATTGTCTCCTTACTCTCGCAATATAGTTGTAAAACCTTTATGTTTTTTTGCCTAGAATTGATTTTGGAATGATACAGTTTAACAAGTAAAAGTGCAGAATCCCAAGTCGGAATTTTGTTTGCACATTTGCACATGTTTTCTGATGCTGAGCTTTTTTTATTTTTAAACGTTTCAACAGATTTCGTTTTTATTTTTTCTTTGGCACTGCAAAACCTTTATGTTGGCTTTATCTAAACAATAACTATTCTTTATTCAGTGAGCATTAAAACACGTTGAACTTTTTTCAAGTTTATGTTTGCGATGCGTTTTTTAACTCTCTTTTTGATATAATTTAATGAAGTCAATAATATAATATAACCCTTTTCTTTATAGTTGGCAGTATATACTGTGTTTTGTATTCCTGTTCTTTAATGTTTTTTAAGTAATCTGTCAACTATTTTTGTGTCGTAACCATTATTAGTCGCTATTTGTTGAATAGTTTTTAATTCTTTTTTTTTTAATTTTCAGTCTTCGAAGGTATATTTACTATTCCATGTACTAAACTACGAAACACAGACTGTTGCATGAAGTGCATGTGACTTGTTCATTTCTTTCTCTATTGTGAATTGAATTTTATTGTTTGTTGTGTTTAGATAACTTAGAAATACATACAACTGCCTCGCTGTGCCCGTCCAACTACAAAAATGTCATCTACATACCTCGTGGAAAATAAAACTTTCGAAACAGTCTGAAAATAAATTCTTTTCCGATAAGACTTTCAGCACTTTTGTCGATTTGGCTTTTATTTGCTCTATCGAGTCGAAATAGTTTCCACGAAGTGATCCTTTTGAGTTTAGGCAATGACCAGAAGTGACTCGGTGCTAAATCAGTTGAATACGGCGGTTATGGAAAGATTTGTGTCGAATTTTTGGCAAAATGGTCTCGAATTATTAATGTTGTGTGAGTCAGTTATTATGATGCCAAAAACCAAGAGTTGTCTATTTATAATTCCGGCCTTTTACGGCGTATAGCATCATACAAAAGAGGTAATACTCAAATAATGTTCATTGTCAAACAGTTTGGCCGATTGGAACGAATTCGTAGTGCACTACGCCACGATAGTCAAAGAAAGCCGTGAACATGACCTGGATTTTTGGATGACTTTGGCGTGGTTTTTCTGTCTTGTCTCAGGCATAGGCAATCAGTAATCATTGGTTCACAAATTTTTGTGCGACGTTTTTTTCCAAAAGGTCGAGCGTTTTTGAAGGTTTGACACGTCTAAGATGGATCAAATCTTTTACAATGGTATTTATCGAACCTTTTGAAATGTTAACAATGTCAACAATGTCACTAATGAGGAATTCTCATGATTTTTTTATTGCGTAAGTGTGTTTAAAACACAACAAATGATTAATTTTTTTCTCTGCTAGTAACAACAGTTTATCAAGTACAGTACGATAAAGCTCGAGCGTCGAGACGTAGTACCTGCAGCTTTAGTAGTGTACGATATAGCCCAAAATACCTTGTGCCTGAATATTTGGCAGAAAATTTACTGCCGCGGAGTTTTGAGTATTCTGTTTGCTGATATAGATTTCTGTAACAAACAGTAGACCGCTGCTTCAACAAGCACCGTGGCACCGATTTGAAGTTCACCGATAAACAAAAAAAAATTCTGGGTTTTTAACAGGGCACATGTATCATTTAACATAATCTGTATGTCACAAAATTTTAAGCAGTTTCAAAAAAGTGTGCAAATTCCCTATTATTAATCGACGGTTTTCGAGCACAAGATTTTTGATTTGAATAACGTGTTGTTCATCAGTTGACATTAATGGTCATCCGCGATGCTGTTCGTTTTCAACTAACTAATTTGTTAACATTTTTTTGCAATATAACCAGTATACGGCCTTCTGTAACATTCTCAACATTTCCACGGCAGAAGATTCATTCCGCAAATAAAATTTATTCCAAATTCTTTGCTCAACAAAATCGGACTTAGTCAAAACCGATAAATTCACGTTTGCATGTATAAAAAAACACGAGTAGCCCTGCAGCATTATATATTGACTTGAAACTCTGCATAGATATCAAGGCCAGATCTACCAACCAAATATAAAAAAAAAATTAGCAACAGCGATTTAAAAAGCAAGTAACAGTTATCTTCATTTCCGCAGCCACATGTCACGCAGATTCTTAGTAGCTCTAGTTACTCATAGTATATGGTGGCATTATCGCTTTATGGAAGGGCACTGCCTACCGCTGTTGTGGTGCTGGAACTAACATTCCTCAACTCACAACACTTCTGTTTACATATGCATTATCTTTGAGACGAAGGCCGATGTAATTACCTAGAGGTTAATTAAGCACATCTTGTCAGGTCTAACCGCATGCCGACCTCTTTCTTTTGAACTTGGATCAAGTGTTCACTCAAACTTCTTAAGAAATAAGTGGCTTCTGTTTATTGAAAGGAGCTAAATCATTATTTGAGTAGGCTTCCTCTATTTCTTTCAGCCTGGATCTTAAAAATGCAATGTTTCAATATCATTGTTTTTCTAGTTAATAAGCTTAAATTAGATTGTACTAAAAGTTACTTTATCAGTATCAAGTGTACACCAAACGTGGTCATATTGCATTTATTTATTTATACAGGGTCCGCCACCAAAAACTCCCCAGGCTCGTATTTTCTTTGTTTTTTTAGGTACAATCTTAAGTTATATGTCAAAGTGTAGGTCTTTTTGAACTCTTTAAAAATAGCATAGTGAGGGTCCAATTTTTTTTTTTGCATATTGTGATATTTTGCAAATAAAGTTAATTTTTGTAATTATTTTTTAACCTTACCCCTTATAATAAATATTGCTTCATAGTTGGATGCCGATTTTTGTCTTCTTCAATTTGTGTCATTACCATGTATGCGTAATTTTAACTCCTTCTTAGTGAAAAACAAGAAAAATTAGTCGCGGCCATGTTCTGTTATAGGGCCGTTCACAATTTTTTAAGTGTTAGTTTAGTAGCTTATTATGGTAGGTACAAATTATGCCTACATACCCATCGCTGCACACAAAACCCAAAATTTTGAGTAACTTTTAAATAAATCAAGTACAAAGTTCGTTCTAAAGAGAGAGAAGCTAGAACGCGAAACCCTGCGATGAGGCTAGTTTGGTTTTCTACATCGCCTACTAGCCTCGTCACGGGGTTTCATTTCCTAGCCTCTCTCTCTTTAGAACTAACTTTGTACTTGACTTATTTAAAAGTTACATAAAATTTTTAGGTTTTGTGTGGAGCGATGGGTATGTAGGCACAATTTGTACCGTAATAAGCTATTAAACTAACACTTAAAAATTCTGAACAACCCTATTAACAGAATATGGCGGCGACCAGTTTTTCTTGTTTTTCACCAAGAAGGAGTAAAAATTACGCATACATGGTAATGACACAAATTGAAGAAAACAAAAGTCGGCATTCAACTGTGAAGCAATAATTATTATACAAGGTAAGGTTAAAAAGTATTTACAAAAAATAACTTTAAACACAAAATATGATAATCTGCAAAAAAAAATTTGGACACGTATCAAATTATTTTTAAAGAGTTTAAAAAGACCTCCAATTTGATATATAACTTAAGGTTGTACGTAAAAAAATAAAGAAAATACGAGCCTGGGGAGTTTTAGGTGGCGGACCCTGTATATCTAATGGAAATATACCAATCAAGTAAGTAGTAAGTAAGTAGGTAGTATATTTTGATTGTGAAAAAGGTCTTGCAAGGTCAGAATGGATATATTTCGCTTATTTAACGTGTTGTAAACATTTGAACATAAGGAATTAGTTGATTAAGTCTTCAAAGTTGCCACCATTTTCTTGTGTACATTGGTGAAGTGATTCTGTACGTTTTTTTTTCGTACATTTTATACAGTATTTCGGAATTCATGGCACGCATTTAAATCTTCCAAATCTTTTGGTTTGGAAATATCGGTCTTGCGACTTTAAGTAACCAAAGACCAATCGAAAGCAAAATGTAAAAAATACATTTTTCTACACGCCACGCAAAGAAATGGGTCGGATGAATTTAACCGATTGAACGATTTGGATTGTATTCAGATAATGAGTAAGTTCTATAATTTTTAGAATAAAGGTTGATAACTTGTCAAATGCATGTAAACAACCAAAGCTAGCAGCTACTTTGGTAGCTAAATAAAATCGTATCGGTTAATTAATTATATCCTACACCTTACACCAGAACAGTTAGACCATATTTAGTTTTCGCGATTTGGTTATCGTATTTACTTATCTGTTCCATCAACGATTCTTCATTAAAGTATTAATCACTTTGGCCGATATTGTTGGAAAATGAAGTACCTACTTCTGGTCATCTATAAAATAACATATCTTTTCTAATGCTGCAGACCGTATAATTTTGGAAATTCGCTCGAATATTATCTACCACACTTAACGCTTCACACCGGTATGCTCAAAAGAATCCCTAATTGTGTAATTAATGACAGCTTCTAAAAACATCAAATTTTATAGTAAAGGGGGAGGGGGTTTTGCAGCATCTGTAGGCGGGTGACATGTTTTTGTCGAATAGCCTGTTTTCCTTTTAGGTGTAAACATCCGATAGTAATCGAGAAAAACAAACGATCTTTCAGCGTACTGTTGCGGAAGTTTTCTACAATCGCTTTCTTTGTGGACGAGATTGTATTGTACAATGTACATTTATAAGAGAGCAGGTATATCTGAAATTGCGGTTATGCTTACCTTTATATATATATATATATTGTATATTTTTTCCTCCCAGGGGGATTTTGATTAGATTATAACGTAGCAGCGACAGCCAACAAAATAACGACGATAAGGGGTAGCGTTATGGCACCTTTTATAGTCATTTTCAGCAGGACGGGATTGTAGATAAAAGCGCATTTAAGAGACCACAGATATTTCTGGTATCTGTACGTAACAAATTGCTGTTATGTACGAGAATGCTTTTCTTGTTATATCTGACGCTTAGATTACACTTATTGTGCTCCCCTTCTCCATAATTACAACGAAATTTGCCTGCCTACCGTGAAATTTATGATTTCGTGCTGCAAATTGAAACTTTGTATTTAGGACAAAACGTGAAATGTTCTGGCATGTAACGCGTTATTTTAATCGTCGACATTATATTTTCATTACGGTTGATTTGCAAACAATGTATTTGTATAGAGTCAGGTTAGATATTTCCTGAAGTTTGTAATATCTATAATACTCATCAAGCGAATATGATTTGACAATTGTAAATTTATATGTTGAGTACTTTTTTGCTCATATAAAAAGGATAAAAACTATTAAGTACAATAGTACTAAGTTTTGAAAAAATTAGGAGTTTATGGCAAAGGTACCGGCATTTTTCTTGTTTTGATCATGCATTTGTACTAACATCAAGTTGGAACGGTGTGTACTTGTGCATACAAGTATACCATGTAAGCTACATTAAACAACCAAATCTTTTTATCGAATTTTCCAATTCCAGGAGATATCTTTCAAGACGCCGATTTTGTCTACAGGGTAGTTAGAAAATACGAAATCTGAAACCGTTTTATTTGTGTAATGATAAACAAAAGATTCAAGAACAGTATTCAGTCAGCTGACACAATATATAATCCCTACTTGTTTGTATCGAATATAAAGAAGCAGAATTAGATTGAACATGTTAAATGTTAACTTATGCATTTAAAGCACCATATTGTGAGTCACAGCTAAGAAAGGGTAATTGAAGAATTAAATTTATTTTATATTTATAAGTATATATATTATTATCGCTTTTAATGGAAATACATGATGTGTCAATATCAAGTTATAACCGCTAGACTTCTCAAATTTTGTTGCGTACAAAATTTTTCAGCTCCATAAGTTAGCCCCTTCTCCTTTCGACAAACGAGAGCTACTTATGTATTACTAAATTCGAGTGCGCACTTGATTCAAGTTCAAAAGAAAGAGGTCGTTCTGTGGTATGACTCAACGACAAGATTTGCTTAACCTCTAAGTGAGTACTTACAGCTTCGTTACATAGATAATGTGTACGTGACCACAAGCTTTCAAATTGCGAAATGTTGGTTCTGTCCTCAACATTAGTCTTACTGACATTCAAAAACAATATAAAATCGCAAATATATGCTTAGCTATATTTTAAAGATCAAAAGGTGGTCAAATTTTGTTTCTAACAGTGTAGAAATAAATATTAAGTATTTACGGACCTTATGCATTTGTTTTTACTTTTACTTAAAAACAACTAGAACTATTGGGTAGCAATACTATTTTTGAGATATCTGAAAAGTTTGTTAAAAGCATCAGAATATTCGTTGATTATACATTAATACTAAGCATTAATATCTTTAGCCAATTTATTATTCATTTTCGCTATGAATGAGTTTGTTAACGTACATTTCTTTATCTCATTACCTACATTGCGAAGGGAGATGCTCCTTGATGCTGGTGCTTAATTTGGGGTCCAAATTATTGATTTTGTTTTTCACTTTCTGTTTTGAATTTAAAGTTCTTTTATGAGATTATAGGAGATCATTTGCGCTTCTTCCAATAACTCCGCCATGAAAACCAATTTATACAGAGCGAACTTGTACAAATTCATTTTGACAAATTAATAGTCTGAGTACACTCTGACCTGGTAATCAGGTTTACCTAATAATTTGGTATAAATATTACAAGGTTTTAACAGCCTCCATAATTGGCGCTGTATTTCTTTTTCATGTAAAGGCAACTGTCCTAGTTCATAGACTTCTTTTTCTTAAGAATTTGACGACATATTTCTATCTGCAAGTATTTTCCATGCTTGCCGTAGTAAGGCCTCGTCATTGTGAAGAACATCATTATTTTTAAACGTACCATCCCATTGCAAAACGTGATGTACCCAAATTGAAAGTGGCGTAGATAAACAATACATTGTTACGAAATTTGCTTTGCACGTTGCCACAACTCTCACTTTTACATTGTTTATACATAAAGAGTACAAATATTTGTGAAAAATTACAACTTCTGTTGGTCAATTGATTTTGCTGTCCGTGACAGAGATTTTCGCAACGTCAATATTTTTTTCTGTACGCCCATATGGGTCATTGCGAAAGTTTAGATACGAGTTCAGGTAAATTAAGTATATTGACTTGCAGATGAGATTCTGCTACCCATTGTACCAATACAAAATTCATTAAACCTGCGTTGCCAAGTTGAATAAATTTATTACCAATTCGAGATTTCGGCTTACCTTTTATTATTTATTGACAGACAAAAAAGGGACGTGATTTATTGTGTATCACTTACGTAATTAGTCAATGCCATTATTTATCAGTATTGGTTTTAACACTTCGATAGATTGTTACATGCTGAATCTTCGAAGACAAATTCTGTCCATGACGGCCTTTTCGGTGGACAACATACAAATATCCATTGCTGAACGCAAGCTTTCAAATGAGCCATCGTATGCTGTCTAAAGTGAAGGAATCGGCGAAAAAATTCAAGCTCCTAGTATGGAACCAACTTCAAGACTGTGATTTTCTTTTTTTTTAAAGAGAGACTAAATCTGGAATGCGACCGGTTTTCGAAATAAAAAAGCAAAATGCTGGGGATGAACTAGCTTTATTGGTTTAAATGCTTTTGCTAATTTATCACATTTTTGGTATCTTAAAAAATACACACTGAAAACTTCTATTTTACAGACTATTACAAATAAATATAATTTTAGTATTTAACAATATACCATTTACCTGTACCTAAAGGAGCCGTTGTGAGTTGAGTTGCATTATCGCCATTTTCATATCATCTTTTGTTTTAAAGCTATTGCCAATTTTGTATAACAATTTTACAGCTCTCAATATTTCGCTTGGGTACCTATGTAGATACAAAAAAAACTGTGGAGATTTTATAGATATTTTTTTCTGTATCTAGTGGCGTACTCAGAATTTTTAGGTGGTCGCATTTTAGAGATATAACACAAACTCGCATTTGTTAAATAGAAACCATAGTTGGCTTTAGTATGGTTGAAAAGACCTATTTTTTTCTGATTAAAAATGCATACCTACATTTTAAGGTTTATTTTTACTGATGTTGGTATTATTCCCATTTTTGTAATAATTTGATGAGCTTTTATGTTTTTCGTCAAAATGGATGTAAATAATGCACAGGTACTTATCTCCAAATAAACAATAATTTTCATTAGTTATGTATGTATCCAAATATGTATAAATTACTTTTAATGGATTGAAATTATTACTTAATAATATAAATTATATTGTGTGTTTTCTTGTTCCATAGCCTCCTGGATGTAAACGTAAAATTTGATTAAATTACAAAAAAAAATGAATAATGCCAAAATTAGTAAAAATAAACTTCACAATGTMTGTATGTTTTAAATCAGGACAATAGACCTTTTCAATCATAGTAAAGCCAACTATGGTTTCCATTAAAAAGTAAAAAAAAAATATTACTACGCCACTAGATTCATAATAAAAATATCTATAAAAATGTCTTCCCAAGCGAGATATTGAGAACTGAAGTAAGAAATGTTAGATATGCAAAAGTTGGCTATAGCTTTGAAACAAAAGACGATGGCGATGGTGCATCTCAATTCACAACAATGAAACTGAATAATGAAAACATCTGGGGTTCCAGTACATTTACATTTTTTGGTACAACCAACGTGTAAATTACTATGCTGTTCTACCTATTTTACTTTTTTATACGTGCACTTATTGTAGGTTAAGTTTTTTAACAACACGTTATAATTAAATGTAATTTCGATTTGTATACTACTTGGTAATAAAAGCGAAGGATTGTAGGTTATTGAAACATACACAAGAACAATTTAAAATATTTTTTTAAAACTACAAAATTGAACACTTACGTAGGGTATGACAACTTGGTTTGTTTGGATCTAGGATCCTGACGTACCGCAGCAAAATGGCCTACATCTACGTCACACTAGTACAGCGTATTTTTAAATCAAGCTGTCAAATCTGAAAAAAGAATTATATCAGTTTTGCTAGAGGCCGAAGAGCTATGCTGAATGCGGGGTGCTTTCCAGCACTTAACTTGCCAATACTCAGAATAATTAGCCAAAAGGCGTTAAGGACTCACGTTTGATAAGCATCCTAACAACGCTTTCGAAAGTTCTGTAAAGTCATACAATTTCAGAGGCTGGATTATGTTGGAATAAATATTATTGTGTTCGAAGTTCAGTTAGGATTTCGGCCGCACGACAGCATTCATGTCCATAAATGATGACATTGTTTCAGCATCGTTCTTGCGTTATTAGACTTCAGTAAAGATTTTCACACTTTCATTTACCATCAAAAACTATTTATTCTACGCTACATATGTTTGTCAGCTTATTCAGAAATGTTAATAAATAGTTGTTCCAGTGAACATAATTAGGGTATCGTTTGTAATTTACTTTACATTAAGTACATATATCTAAGGGTGTGCCGTAGGGTTCTCTGTTGGGGGTCCTTACCAGATGTTATGTATTAACGTAATATGATGTTAATACGTCAAAATAAAACCACTGCAAATATGTATACCACGTTTATTCATTTGCAGCTCTAAATCTCCATTGGCTGCTCTGCAGGAGGTTTTAGGTAAAAATATGCCAACAAAAACCTGCCCCACTATAAAATACCAGATTTCGTAAACTAAGCAATTTGCTTGCGATTTTCAGCTTTGGCATCCTTTTCATGTTATGTGATGAAATTTTGGTCACCTTTAATTAAAATTTAAACACATCTTATAAACTTTCAGATCAGATCAGTAGTAAAGTGTTGTACTTAATGTCAGTAAAGTGGTTTAGAAAGAAAACGAGTGTGTTTGCCTTTTCAAATTTAACTTCAGCTATTTGCGATTCAATAGCAGAAACGCACTTAATATCTTTATCTTTGTTTCCTTATTTTAATTCTTAACATCCTGAATACCTGGCAGGTCATTTCGTTATTTCCTGTTTCCGTTATACGCAACATGCAACAGGTTCAAGTTCGTTTACAAACCTACGTACTGTCAAGGTAATAAGTTTATGCAAAGAGGATATTGGTGTGCCGGTACAGTCGCCTTTGCATTTTAATATTTATAAAGCTCTCCTGGCACACTAACACAATAGRCTCGCTATTGTATGCAATCACATTGAGCTACCACAAGCAAAGGAATGTTGTGGTGTCTTTTATGTCAACAACGGTCATTGTAATCTCAGTGCTGATGAACTGTGTCGTGACGTCACTATTTTTATTAAAATTTCTACTTTTATTACATCTCGCGATATTGCAGAATTTCACACGAGATACAACGACATAGATCGAAAGTATACTAGCTTCTACCCAAATTGAGAAAAAAATAGAAAAAAGCATTGTTATACTTTTCTTTATGAACCATTTCTGTTTAGATATATAGCCGTTGTTAGAAGACCGGGTCATAATAGAAATGGCAACAGGGCCTATTTGTCTTGACAGACTATCGTCAGTCTTGGGTTTTATAGAGAGTGGTGCATATGCAAGGGGTAAAAGCATATCATTAAATATAAATAAGAAATATCTTGTTGTTATAGGTCTACAAATTTACTGTTCTATTACCTATTTTCATTTTCCCTAATAGCAAAATGATCTGCAGTGCACCGAAGTTTATTTCGACAAAAATCGAAATAGAAATTAATTATTGCAACCTGAAAAGCTCTATTTCTTAACTTGCCATCCTACCTTAGTACCCATGTCAAGTGTAAGCAGACATAGCTTTGTGAAAGAAAAAACCAGAGGCCACTAAGAATTACAAAATTAGGAGAAAAAGAATACATAACATCAGATTTTGAAATGTTGGCAATTAATATAAAGGCGAAATTATTAATGGGATTTTATATTTAAACTATGATCACTCTATATGCACTTATTTATAAACTAGACATGCAACATACGCCCGTTATTGATAGGAGGGTATAATGATAACCCAAGGCTTAAAAGGAGATATGCATGTTAACTAAATAATTGTTCAACCTAGTATATATGATACTTACATTTCATTGCATTTTGATTGTTTATTTTGCTTTTGCAGTATTTGTACTTACTGCATATTATCTAAATAAAAAATCGTATTTTTCGTATTACTATTGTCTACTTTACAAACAGAACTGTTTGTGACTCTTGCATTTAAGTGATAAAGCAAAAATAAAAAAATTTTCCGAGTCGATCGGACGTAAGTGTACTGTTGCCAATTGCAGTAGATGTGACCGTCCACTATAAAGACGCGGCTATGCTACAAGTCATAGATTTTTTGATATGTGATATTATAGGTGGCATGTCGTCGAAACACCAAATTCTGTGTCTGTAGTGCATTGTATTTAATTTTTGAGTCGTCTTGGACGGATTTTTTTAGTCTTTACCACGGCATTAATTACGTGCAGTTAAAATTCAATTCAACGGCGGTTAATAAAATCAAGCGAATATTATTGAAGAAATGAGCAGTCGTTTAGTTAAATCATTACTCGATGAAAAAAAACTTAAAAATAAATGTTATATTTTGATTGCTTATGGAAAACCTTCAGTGTGCCATACTGTGTTTTTAGATTGTTTTTAAAAATAATCTATAGAGGTAAAAGGAAAACAACCCTACTTTTACACTGTCATTTAATACCTTGAAGCATAAGGTTCATTGTGAATCAATTGAAGCTGCGTTATGCTGGATTAACGAAGCAAAATTTTGTATGAATGAAAATCCGCATGTAGTCTGTGATGTCACTTTCCAAGAACGTTGGAAATTTAATGAGGCTCAACACTTGCTATTCTGCAATAAAGCAAATTTGGGATCGTCGAACACACTAGTGGATTTGCACATGGTAACTAACCAAGTTGCTTCAAGCGACATTAGGTAAGAGCCAGTCTTGGCTTTAAGCGTTTGATCGTTTGTAGAAACTTAGCGGCGCATTATTAATTTAATAACGTGACACCTCCAAAAGAAAGGCGTGTTCAATTGAGCTCAAGGTTTACCAGAAGCAAACGTAAGGAAATATCATTTTGCCACGACGGAAGGAGCAATTGAAGGTGCCGCACGATGTGCACCTTACTCCAAATCACTCAATTTAAGAAAATTCAAAGATGAAATTTCGGAACCTTGATCGCCATCGTTGAAGAATTCATTGCTGGAATTCCTTCACGCTTCGTTCGAAAATTTGTCTGCGAGCTACCTGCCAATTGCCTCTCGACGGAAATAAACGCACAAGAAATCGAGCAGCTTAATCGGTTAACCATAGAGAGACAGCAGTAGTCGTCTGTTCACTTTCACATTCCGTGGCGACTGTTGAATGTGGGTTAAAATTAAAAGTTTATGTTTACAGATGACGATGACCGAATAAGCACTGCAAACATCGTATTATCTTTTTATATCCCCGACAGATTTGAGGAATAGTTCTTGTGTACTATAGATTTTGAACCGATCGAACATCAGTTTACTAGTTTGAACCGGAACGAAGTAGTCTGCTTTAAACCTTTGATAGAAAGTTCGATTTGATTGGAAAAATAGTTTGCTTGTATGTGAAGCGTAACGAAAAGTATGTAGTACACAAACACTAAGAATTTTCTCGGTTCTGTTGCCTAAGACGTTAGAGTGACAGTTTGTTGAAGAGTATCAGCTGTAGTTAAATTTCCATTTCAATGTTTGAAACGGAAAAAAATCGTTCCACCTTTGAATGAAGAAACGGAGCATGTCGGTATTTACTTACGTGTAAAACAAATCCGCCCTGCGACGGAATACACATATTTCCACCATTAATTCCGCCGCGAGTTCTATCATTTGCGCATGCGCGGCGGATTTCTTCTTCTGTGAGGTTCAGTTCTCTCATTATTCAAGGTTTTTGCACAAGTGCGGCGGAATAATGCCATATTTTTCCAAATTCATTTGCTTCTCCAAGTTAGTTCTTGATTAAGGTGTGATGTCGTTGCAAAGTTCTGTGTATACAGTTTATCTGTTCCTACAAAGGCGAGTAAAGGACTTTTAGCTACAAAGAAACAAATATGGAATGCCATTTTTCTTTTTATTACACACAAAGTCGTCATTTAAATGTATTCTATTTTTATTTCACTATACATAATGTAAATTCGACTACTTGTTTTAAGTAAAATGGAATTCTCATTTAGTTTTTAATTCGCTCCCTTTTTGTATCCGTATGAAGAAACGCTGCAGTCAGAAAGAGAGACAATTTTCATTATGAGAATTAGGCAGAGTCAGCTAGTTCTGATAATGGTAGTGGTCTTTCTCTTTCTAATTTTACCCCCATATGGATAGGGAGAGAAAGAGAGAACAAATTAAAATTATGTCTACATACTTCAAGTGTCAGATAAATTTATGTAAAGTTAAAATTGGGAAACAAATAAATTAGGAAAACGTGTTTTAAGAGACGAAATAAATGATGTATACAATGTTTGTGTCAGATAAGTTTAGGTAATAGTAATAAATAATAGAATTTAGAACTATCAACAGTGGTAAAATGTGTCAGATATTTTAAAACAAGAAGTTTGTAATAAGATTTAAAAACTGTTACGATTTACTTGTTCCATTGAAATGAATGTCTTACATATTTGGAGTATCAATTTAATTAGGAAATCATATTTACGAATACATCAAATTAATGTTACAAGTTTAAACTAACAATGAAATAAAAACTCTCATAATAAAGATACAAATTTGATCATTCAAATGAACTCCCCTTCCAGTGAATTGAGCACATATACACCGGACTTTGTATCTAATAAAAAGAAATCGGTATCGTCGTATTAAATCTAATTTGAAATATTGTGTTTCAATACATTCTGCATTAAGAGTAGTAAAGAAATTTAAACTGGAGCTTCGCTAACTCGTGGAGTAAATCATCAATACAGAGACGTTTACGACAGCCTGTAAAAGTTCTTGATAATAGTCGTATTGTATGACACCTACTTACAGGAATATTTACTCATACTTTATTGGCTTCATTTATTTATTTATTACAAACAATATTTCCTAGATTGGAGGTTGTATTCATAAAATGTGACAAGGTATTCTGCAAGCAGTGCTATCTTCATCCTTTTCTTACGCATGTAACACATGATTGCGAGTTGTAGCTTAACTTTCTCGAAACAAGGGCTTCTGGGCGGTGTCCAGTCTAGAGTGCACGTGCACCAGCGTAAAATGATGGTGATTCAGAACCGGTACTGTCTTCTGAGATCTCTAGATAGTAGAGAACATTGTGAAGATACAGTGGGAAGTCGAACGCTTATGAGAGTTTTCAAGGTAAATGAGTTACTTTATGGGCTGGTATTTCTATATACAGTGTTCTCAGAGGCGTAAGAGCAAAAATTGAAGATCACATTATCGCCATGTTCCGTTTACAGGGGATAATTGCCTTTTTATACGAGAGAACTATTATCAGTATCTTCCCATAAAACAATATCTTCAAGAATTTTAGATCCCTCAAATGTAGTAGCCATTTTTAAGAGCAGATATGAATTTCAGTGAGCAAGTGTCGGAAAAGCTTAAGAGAAGAACTAAAAGTATCAGTCCTGCTCTCACGACAGTAGGAGAATTGGAAAAATGAAGACCATTTAGTTATTATTTCATTTCACTGGAGCTTCAGCTTCATGTGCTCCTAGTACCTCCCAAGACGTATGTTGCCCTATTAATCCTGTGTTCTCAATAAATTTTATGATACAGTCAATGGGCGATTGTGCAACATGTGTATTCTTCTCAGATTCTGCAAATGGTACCCCAAAGAAGCGTCTTTTCCCCCCGAGTACTGGACATTCACATACAGGTAGAATATGAAAATATATCTTCCTTCATGCACTTCCGACATGTAGCGTCATTTGCTATACCAATTTTAGTGTGTGTTTATTTAAACAGCAATGTTTCGTAAGCAGTCTAGTGACTGTTCTTAGATGAGGCCTGCTTAATTGCAGCAGTTGTGTACCTTTTTCTTGCAATCATGAACATGTGTGATTGTCGTAGTCCTTTCTCAGTAGTTCTCTGACTGATACGCCACTTCATAGATAGTTCCCCTTTTTGCTAGTAGGTCTGGTCTCTCATTGCCGTCGATCCCTTGGTGTTCACGAACCTACTCCAGAATAATTCTTGGAGCGTATAGTTGTGTTTTCCAAGATTCTCAGTGCCGCTTGGTTGTCTCTCATGTTTCGGATTAGCTTATTTTTATAGCACCTCCGTATCATTGCCATAAACATTTGCTGTGATTGCCACGACTTCATGCAGCTTGGAAAATAGTTTCAAGGCTGTCTAGGTTCATGCTTTCCTATTGCCGAATATTGTACTATTCTGCCCCAGTTCCATTCTTTGTTTTTGAACCAACCATGTGCCATGTGTCCCTGATATAGCTAGCATGCTCTACCCCTTCTTCATGCCTAGAAGAATTAAAGCATTGATGCACGTTTATGTGAATCAATAGTATGTTTTTATTATTATTGCTTTTATTATATAATTATATTTCGAATTTATTACATATTAGTACTTGATGTGTAACTAAAGGAAGTTTTGTGAGAAATTAGATTTTTCGAACCCGTATACTTATAACATGATTAACGGTCTCTAGAAATTTGTTTCTGAATAAGTACCCTTAGCTTCATAAAAAGATAACGTTCCGTTTGGAGGCGATGGTAACATCTCCCCGATTCCGTGTTTGGACTCGCAGATGACCAAATATGTCGTAAAAGCCTTAGTTTTCCCAAGCTGCAACACCCATTGCGCAACGTATAGCAAATTCTGCCGCTGTGTACAAACACCGTATGCATCGGTGCTTGCACAAGCTAGAAGACATAATCAAATAGCGCTAAGTAAATTGCGCCGTTGTTTTTGCATTGCCGGCGTTTGTGAGAATGCCTTACAAATTTTCTTCAAACAAGGGTTTGCAACAGTGAACAATCTATCATAACTGTTACAGACGTGTGTTAGTATTGTCGTGAACACTGGAGTTTATTAGCAGTTGCGGTTACAGTAACAGCAGGTTATTGGTCGCAGTATTGAGACAGCGAGGCGCGTACGTAGTGGATTGATTTCTTTGTGGAGGCTAGGTACATTTATAACATGTTTATCTATATGCGGTTGTTACGAGGTTTTGTTTATAAAAGCTGAAGTCATAGATAACTGGTCTGGTACTTACATCGCAAATAACACACCCTACTCTACTTTCTGTGGAAAACTATTTGTTAGAGATTAATCCGCTTTTAAGGTTTTGAAGGTATTTATTTTTTCGTGTTATGTTAAAATTTATGCTAAATTTTACAGAAAGCTATTATTGTCTCAATTCAAGTTTGTAGAGAGGCATTCTATTTAGAAAGTTTTCATTTTGTTATTAGACAGTATGTTCGTCTGTTTCACAGTTAAACACATCTAATATATAATGTAAAAATTTTAAAATCGTTTTCATGAACCTACCTAATATCGTTGTCTGAATAATATTATTCAGACAACGCTAATATCTAACTCGTTTATCCTTCGCAGKAGKAATAACTTGAGTAAAATTGAGCTAGTAAATACTATTCGAGCATTGTCGGAGCATAATTCTAAATGCTCCAGCAGCAGTCATGTATTTACAATTTGTTGCTAATTGACAACGAATAGAATGAACATTTACTGTGTTGTAACACAACATCGCTTCGCTTGGGTAACAATTATTGCAATATGCCAAAGAAAGATCGATGATTAACCTTTAAATTCGTTGCGTAATGTTCTTGAAACATCACGGCGGAGACCTGTTGTAATTTTTGATGATACGGTAATTGTAAGGTAATTGTAAACGTGTGTAAGTACCGAACGTGTTTGACGGCCATCACGATTTACATGAGCTTGTTTCGTTCGTTTTAATACCGAACATAATTATTTGATGATAAGTATAGATTAGATTTGAGTTCCAGTGTGATTCTTAAAACGTCGTGGCGGTAACTATAAAGAAAAAAAGTCATTACTACATATTTTGCCTAAGAATAAAGAATAAAATATATTAAATCAGTGGAGATTGTTCCTTTGTGGATATCCAATAACAGAAGAAAACTCATGTCTAGTAGTTAAAATGTGGCGTGGCGAGAAATACTTAGTAGGTTTCGAAATATTACAAAATAATCGACATGAAATATGAACTTCCAGTTTCAGTCACCCATACGGCTGCTTATTTTGTAGCGGAAGAATATAAATATACTGACAGACATAGAAACAGACATTTGAATAAGCTTTGACGCACACCTTAGTAAGTAAACCATTAAAGAACAGACGAAAATCGGGCATTAAGTTCCTAAAAGAAATTAATCGATCTCGGTGGAGCTTCCATGATGCTGAATGGATCCATTTACGCTTCTTGATGACCTCAATGATCGGTTTTCTCCTGAGGTGTCTCATTCCAGGCCACCTGTACAGCATCATAAAGTGTCGAGGATAGAGGATAGGGTTTTTACAATCTTTTAGTCACAGTGTCCCAGACACGTTCTAAGGGTGATAGATTAGAAGATCTTGGCGAGCAAGGCAACAAATTGACGGTTGGTTCATGCTAGTCCAAAGTAATTTTAGCCGTGCACTGTCTTATTGAAAAAGTGGTGCCTGGTGGTCATGTTGCCTCCGATGAAGATCAAAGATGATCTGCTGCCATAAGCAATAGACTCCCACACCATTACGGCCACTCACACTTGTTCGACAATTATGCGTATACAGAAAGAATCTAGATTCATCGATAAATACAATAGTATATTAGTCCTGTTTCCACCGCGCTGATTCTCTGCACCATTCCACTGGGTAAAATCGATGGTCAATGGTAGCACCAGGTGACGACGGTATGAAACCAAGTCAAAACTTCTTATTATGTGACCGTAAACTGTCAAATCATCAAATCACTGGTCTGCAAGCTCCCCCGTAAGAGTGAACCGGTCCTTAGTACCAAAAGTCTTAAGAAGACGACATTGGCGTTCTGAGGTACCTTGCTAACGCTTTGTACCTCTCCGTTTTCCTGTTCAACCTTCCTGGAACCACGCTCGACAACAAATAACTACCGTGTTTAAACTCTTCTTCGTTCTAGAGGATGACCAGCCTCTCGCATGACATGTTATGACATTCGTCAAGTTAACGAAAATTTGCACGCCTTCCTGTTTATAGTGATTCAAAAAAGACGCTTGTGGCAACTGAAGTTGCAGCGTATATTATGTAATTATATTGTCAAGAAATTTCTTTCCATAGTTGTAACAACCACCCTTATAAAAACAAAAAAATTAGTATTAAGCAAATGTAGTGTAGTGTTCTCTGTTGTTTTTTCCAGAAGCAAATAAACATTTTCAGTATTATATCTGAACCGTACTTACGAAGCGGTTATCTACATTAAAAGAAAAACGTTCTGCCCTTTTTCAGTTTAGTGCAGTGCCGGCGTGTGGATGATCTACGAACGTTAAATGAAGTATTAGAACACTGACTATCTGTTCAGTTTTGGTTTATTTGTTTCCTTTTTCGCAAAATTAAGCCTAGTATATTTTCCTTAACTAAGCAAGATAACTATTTCCTTATTTTGGTTTCGTTGCAAAAATGATTCTTGTCCATATCTATAAAACGTGTGCAAGCATAAGATTGTTTTTTGTTTTTTCAATGCGCTGGTAATACTAAACTAAACTTTATATTTCTTAAATACCATGTTTCATATCTTACAGTTTGACCTACCGAACGTATTGACTCACGTTGGCTTTTACTAAAAAACCTTTTCATTAATGTAATCTGATCCAGCAAAATGTTTTCTAAAGCTAGCAAAAAAACGGGCATATTTTACTTCCACAWCTAACGGATGGGAAGTATTGTATCGCGAAAAAATTTTTCATTTATATTTTTTTCGGTTAGTATGTGATTAGTAGTGTAACTGCGAGTATTATTAGTTCTTATAAATTTTCGGTGCAGCAAACTGTTTAGAAGATATTAGCAAAAAAGCGTCACTTAAAGAAAACGGTTTTTCCTAAATATCTCCGAATATATTTAATATATTAAAAAAAATGAAAATGCCTTCAGATAGGAAATAAAATTTCTCATAAAAAGTGTTTTAGAATATCTATTCAATATTTTGACATTTTCGAAATATTTCCAAAAAACCTAGTTAGGTCCCTGCTCGTACGATTTTTTTAAAATTTTGATATTATATAGAAAATCAAATTTCTGATCCGAAAGCACTCTTGTAAATTTTTTGTTAAGTTAGTAATTTTCGAGTTATTTGGAAAAAAACCGATTTTAAAATTTATATAATTTTGCTAATATCACGATGACTTTGTCGTAGAAAAAATGTGCAGAGAGACAAAATGCTCAAAATCTGATTTCTAATCGTATAGTATGAGAAATAAAAACGTAAATGTCATTTTGACAATTGGATGTGGAAGTATTGATTCAATTTGCAGCGGTTTTTAAACATCATTTATAAAGTCAAACACAAAAAATGAAAGGGTTAAAATGATCTAGAACATAATAGCGTCTCAACGAGCCTATATTTAGTCCACGAGTTTTATAATACGATTAAAAAAAATATTTGACCATTCTTTCGACAAAGCTGTCATCAACTAAGCGAATTCGTAAAATATTTGGGTTCGGTTCTGGTAGGCAAGTGAAAATTACTATTGCTCGATTGGGTTTATCCAGAAGGGCTAACTTCATTTACAATCGATTGTTTAATAATAGAACTCGCTTTTCGGTTACTGTCTTGCTGTAAGGTTTAGTTTGAAGACAACTTGTTATTTTCATGCGGACTTATGCACTCTTTCAAAAGTATGCTGTTTATAGTGCCTTCGGTCCATTTAATTGATCCAATATCGACCTGAAAAACGTTTAACTTAGTTTCGTCAGACATTCCGTTCTTCTCGACTCCAAAGCTGAGCAATAGTCAGCCGTGCTTTTAGATTCTACCTCTATATAAATTGTTTGCTTGTTGGACGAAACAAACAAAAGAACTGCTTTAAGACAACACGAGCCGTCTAAACGCGGATGCTGAGGGGCATACTTCATCATATCTGCTGTCATCTTCTTTTGTTTTCTTTCACAAGTCGAACCGTCATCGTGGTTGGCAATTAAGCGCTGACGTCCACTTTCGAAAGTTCTTGCGACTTCGCTGCACCGGTTTTCTTAACCTTTTCAAAAATGCTCCAAACGACCATTTTGTTTGCACTGAATTGGCTAGTCGCTTTGTTTTAGCAGAGCTTTCGTTTTCCTTGTATTTTGCAATTAGTGGGAGCATTTCTTCATTAATCTACTRTTTTCTGAAAACCTCCGAAAAAGCTAATCTACTTCAATTTCTACATTAGCTGCATAATTACGATGCTGCCTTTTTCATGCCATTTTTCTCGGTAGATTGCCTTGAGCTAGGTGATTAAACGAACGCTGTTACATCAAAATGAAGTTAAAAAGTGACAAATGTTTGTGGTTAATAGTAATGACCAACCAGTGAAGGAATTTTATTCGTTAAACAGGCAAAATTCTCAAATATTAGGGACGTCTTGTTTTTTCTTCTGTACTGTAATATTGTCTATAAGTAAATTTTCTACACATTTTTACCTTTTATCGTTAAAGGCTAATACAACTTTCAGTTTTAATAATTGAGTTGGTATTTATGACCTGTGACTACTTGCTAGGAAATGAAGAAATAGCTCTCCTTTAGCATCAAAACTATGATATAATCGTCCTGAAAGATTGTTGAAGTCTGCAATAGAAATTTCTATTACGTTGGTTGGACCTAAAGTTAACAGTTCAAGCCGATTGATGTGTGTACCGAACATGCTGGTACGAACACTATTTAGTGCTGGTGCTAGTATTACAATAAAACAGTTAATAGGTTAATGATATTAATTTTTTTGTAAGCTCAATTTGTTTTATATGTGTGGAATTACGGTGTGTGCTAGTTTCATTCGCATTATTCTACTTTATTTAATTTAGTCTGTTACACAACAGCATGTTGCGTAGGCTATGCAGGCATATTCCAGTGTGATAATAACTAATAAAGTATAATTCAATTATAAAAGGTTAAGCTGCACTGTCTCAATTTTTATTGATTTTAACGTTAGTGGAGAGACAAAGACTAATCCAAGATTGATGTGATATTTTACGTCTCTTCACTATTGAGTCTTGGCAAGTTCCATTACTGTAAAGAAAGAAAGGCTAGCAAATCACTTATCTTAATTAGAATATTCAACAACTCTTTTCTAATACTGTACTAAAATTAAAAAAAAAAAAGATAATAGCACAGTATATAGTAGGTTGTATCGTTTACGCATTATTTGTTATCTTTTATTTTTCGTAAAATTAAATCAAAGTAAAGAGAATAGTGTTTTCCTGTATAAAAATATTAAGGTTAGTTACAACGTTTGTAGGTCACTGCGTAAAAGCATGGATTCGCTCATACTGTCAGTTGATACGAGGGCTGTTTATTTTTCAAACTTGGATGGGTTATTAAAATAACATCCCTTTATATAAACAGTTATTTTATTATTAAAAGTGAAATAAAGTCTTACTCATTTTCTACAAAATCGCTAAACAGTTGAAGCATTTGCCATATCGTGTCATAGGCTTTTAGATGCCGTCTTCAAGGAACTATGCCGCCAAATCCGCCTATACATTTTCACAGCCTGCTGGAACCCTTCCTTGGTGACGAAGCGCTATCCTCCTAAAAATGCTTTTAATTTGCGAAAAATATAAAAAAAATATAGGTGGCAAGTCCGGATGATCAAAAACTTTACACTTAAATCGTTCGAAAAGATCTTCATGGTGGCACAGTGCGTCTGTGCATTGTCGTGGATCAACAACAACGAAAGTATGCAGTTTCGTTTATTCTACGTGTAAATCGCTCGTCGTAAGCAACGTAATGTTTCACAAAAACCTCCTTTGTTATCGTTGTTCTTTGTTCCATGGTTAATCAGATAACTCTTTGCCAATAATGAAAAGCACCAGAAAATGTATTTGACCGAGTTGGCGGCACAGTGCCTTGATAAGGGTATCTAATGGCCTATGTCACATATGACAAATGTTTCAATTGTTTTCGTGATTTTGTAGAAAAGTAGTTAAGACTGTAGTAAGGCTGTACTTAACTTTTAATAACAAAATATCTGTATACGATACGTAAATGTATCTCATTTTTATAAACCATCGGAGGTTAAAAAAACAGTCGTTGTAGAATTCATCTACTACTTGTACGGTGGTTGCTCACTAAAACATTATTGAGCTGTTATTTCATGATGGAATTGAAGTATATTTAACAACGAGTATGCCACTTCACAAACATGGAAGTGCCCGTTATAAATGCTTATTTTTTTCCAAAAAATACTTCGTGTTTGATCGAAATGTGTCGCTGTACCAGTTCATATCAAAATAATAAAACTGCAAGCTTAGACTGGATTCGATGAAGGGCAGCAGGAATTTTCTCGTGAATTCCTCAACTTTGGATAACGAACGATGGCTAGTTCGAAAACTTACGTTCAGTAAGACATTTGTAATATTTTTGCACTTTGCACAAACTGTTGTAAAAATCAAGCATTAAACAAGTAGCTATTTATCCAAGCAATTCCTATTGGCTTGATTGATAGCGCTAGTTTTCCAACGCACTTGATTATGTGTTTTGTAACATGGTATAAGCGATTTCCGGCCCGACCGACGTAAGAGTTTTTATCGGCAGCATCTTTTAAACTATTACCGATTTCGTCGCACTTATGCCATTGGCAGGTCTAAGACCTTGTTAACGTTGGTCTTTTGTTATAATACGTCTAGCCGTTTGAAGACAAGATGATACAACTGATTTAGCTCAGACATTTCCCGAAGAAATTCATTTTTATGGCAGGAATCTAGGAAATCAGCTATAGATGTAATTAGTATTGCTGGAAATGAAATTCGGCAAACCCTCCACACTCCACGTGAAAGTGATAGATTACATCATATAAATTAGATAACTTTAATTTKACCTAATTTTTAAAATTTTTTTCTGGTCGTTAATCTTATCAGAAATTGTATAAGAAAAATAAAGAACTTTGGGATTAATGCAGATTTCGTGTAATCGAGTTCCTGATTTTAAATACACCTTAACTGAGAGAGTGTTTCCATACATATTAATTTATTTCTTTGTTTTTTTTTGCAGAGGCAAAATGCGCTGTCTTCGAGCTCGATTGCAAGCATACCGGCGCCTGCACCATTTTTGCACCCGTGTAGCAGGCCAGAGGTGGCCGCCACGGCGAGATGTTTGAGCACCATGAGAACGCAGCAGCCTGGTTCCCTGCCCGAATACCAAGTGGATCCTTACCAGCTCCTAGACGATGACCTCAAGGACGTTTATAGTTATATAAAACAGGTGAGTGGCGGTAATCGCTTTTTAATGGACATTATCGATTATATTTAATTTCGAAATGTAAAATTTTTAGTATAGCTAATGAAGTATAATTCTTGTTCAGGGTTGTTTAAGAAGTTTAGCCCGAAACAAATATTTAAGTGTCTTAATTTGGTTTGATTAACATGCTGTTCTTGGTTACATATTATAAAGCAAGGAAGTATTATTTTTATTTAAAATATTATTGAAATTCTAAAATTATACAGTAAACTATATTATGATAAAATTAGTACAAGTTCTATTGATCCTTTTCTTATACATATAAATTATTTATATGTTTATATTAACTTATATATAAATGACGAGGATATAAATGTTATTTGTTAAGGTGTTCATTAAAATTTTTGAGATAGTAGCGACTGTAGCGGCATTATTATCCCATTTAGTAAGCAGTAATCCTCGCGTTTGGTTTGTTGTTTGGTCATGCCCAAGCGTCAAAATCCAATATTTCCTTATTTCTTAATTCTTTAATTTGCCAAATGTGAGCTTAGTATGAATAGTTCACAAATGCTGTTAACTTCGATATTCGAAAAGCTATGTGGTTGGATGAAGGTGGTCAAAGCATGTGCGAGTTATGGGTGTTGGAAAATCAAGATTTGCAAGCGAAGCTGAGGCATAATAATATGAGTCACCAGGATTAAAAAATATGCCTCTTTTTAGGGCAGTAGAAGATGTATACGACAATTTTTACATAAGTTTAATAGAAAGTGTAAATTCTTCTTCATGTTCACGCAGAGAAAGATACTCAATCTAGAAACTGTATCAAATTACAATAGGTATAGTAGTACAAGTGCTGTGAATTCGTTCATTATGCAACTGAACGAACTCGAGTTACATAAGTACACATGGGATGTTTTTCGCAGATACATCATTAATTTAACACGAAGTTCCAACCAGCAGTTCTGATTAGCATACAGTTGCATTAAGTTTCGAAATCACCGAGTTTATCTAAAACTGTTGCAAAAGCGTCAAATGGATGTCTCCTTAGTGTAGTGGAAGAGCTCACGAGACGCCATGACTTTTAACTTCTAGCGTTGGTCGCATGTTAAGAAAAAAACTAACATTACCTCACGCGAGACATGTCTCTGAGGAAATTCGCCCGTGAGCCATAACCTTAACCTCAAATGTTTGTTAAATAGCACTCGGTAAGTGTACGTACGTCTTTATTACCAGTATTGAAGCTGTCACAGATTTAATATATAGGCATATCATGATTAATGGATCTTCGCATAATGTATGCATTGGAGTATTGAGTATTGTGTTCTTGTAACACATTTAGCAAGTGTGGCGTATCCTGTCTAGGCAAGAACATTACGCGCAGATTTTAAACTGAAAATTTGTGTTGTCTTACATTTTATTTTAAGTGTATGCGAAGTACCGATAATAATATTTTCTGTTGTGGTACAAACTTATTCTTGTACGTATATTCCGACAGCAAGCGACTGTATAACTCTGGCGGAATTTCACAACATGTAAACCTATTAACAAACAACTAAGCGGTTTTCCCAGTCATTGAATGGTTGAAGTAGCGACAGCTCTCATTTACCGCTGACCGATTGGGGCAATTAGCTATTGATATATTTAAATCACATTCGCAGCTGTAATCCTACGGTTTTCTTCTCTTTAAGAATCTTTAATTTCAATAATTTAATAATTTTTTGGTAACCTGCAATTCATAATATCGTCCACTTCATGAGTTGGGTGGCTGAAACGAATACTTTCATATAGAACTAGAAAAGTATAACATGTTAGCTTTGCTCTAGGAATCAGTCTTCTATCTATAAGTAATGTCACAAATACAAGAATAAATCGGAAAGATTCCGTTAGGTTAAGATTTAAGGTATAATGGAAAAGAATTGCGAATAAGATGAACAAAGACGTATTCGTTATTTTCCACTTGCACATTAGAAATCTCGTAGCGACCGTCTAAGTGATGTTATATTTTGCTATACTGATTAAAGGGTAATTAAATTAAACGTATAGGATGAAAGCGGAAACGTTTACGTTCTGGTCAGAAAACAAGCCTGCTATCATAGTGAAATGAATTTTCATTTCATAATATTAGGTATAATGTTTGCTTCCACGGAGTGTATTTATTGTTGTTCGAAACCCGAAAAAACGAAAGACGATAAAAGGTTGGAGATAAAAAAAGGAAAGAAAAATATCAGCCATTATGTCCTGGGTGCGATTGTTTGTTTTAAATGTGATATACCACATTCAAACTCACTTCGCCGTTTCGCTGCTAAATAATACTGAACCCTATCTTGGCATGGCAACGTTGCTCAAACAGGAAATTAAGTGTACATTAGCTTGTAAATTGCACATAAAGTTTTATTTAGCTACCAAAATTTACATTTTAGCAATAAAATGGCATTTTTATAAAAAATACAGATATAATTTTAAACAGAAACAGTTTATATATGAAACGCTTTAAGTAAATATAAAATGTAATTTGATTATAATAATAATACAGTTATTGTAATTTATTATAGTCGATGTTTGTCCTTTATCAGAAATTATGCTATTTGAAGAAACGACAGAGACGAAATATGAACTTTACTGCTGCCGTTTCATTATCATTATCTCAACCATTTCCGCCCAAACTCTTTGTCTAGTTGCAAGTACGATTTTGTCGAACTGATATTTCACTGTCTTATTATTTTTGTTGATTGAGTTTCATATAATTTTTGCTAACTGACTAATAATAGTTGTTTGCTAATTTAATCTTTTCGCTGCTTGAATCTGCTTTCCTTTCAGATATCTTAGTCTATTTTGACATGTAATTCCTACCAACGCGAATACTTTTTTTTCTTATATAACAGGTGGTTACTCTTCACATTATTGGCTTCTCGTTTTGACAGAAGTTTTTTTTAACAATCTAAAACAGGAGAAAAATGTTTGGTTACCTTACGGAATAAATGTCTTCGTTACCAGCATTGCTAATTAATCACTTTATAGGCTTTAGAAAATATTGTATTGTATTAAATGTGAAACATTTCAGCAGTTGGTTGCTTCACTTCCTCCAAAGACCCGTTCAAAAGGCATAATATGAATTCCTCGCGGGTAAAAACCGATGAGCTGACTTTCCTTTTTTTAGTATAATTTCAACTTTTTACGAGTAGTGGGTATGACATCCTTTGAAGCTTTAAATCGTTCATTTTAAAATGGATCTACGATGCTGCCGTAGACCTTTGAATATTTATACTAAACAAACTTTGCTGCTACATCTGCACCTTGGAGCATATTGCCTGTCCAGTCCCTAAAATGGAGGCACTTTCTTCCGCAGAAGTTGTTTAATCTAATACCTGGTTTATATTGGCACAAAGGAAATCTAGATCTTTTTTGTATTTACTAGAGCGAGTTCTGAAACAGTTTTATTGACTTTTGCCTTAGAGGCGTATCCAAATCGCAACATTTTTGCTTTACAGAAACCATAAACCCGCTCTGCCACTGTAGGACAGTAAATAATTATTGTATTAGTGAATAATGAATTGTTTCATAATATTTCCCGCAAAATATTGTTTCACATAACTCTGGCGCTGGTTTCGAAAATACGTATTCAATCTCAAATAATGCAGTGTTGTACCCATTTTGCGAGTGACTCTACTAACGAAAACATCATTAAAGTAGCTCGATTAAAAAAGCCATTGTACTAACTGATAGCAACCGCAGATCGGAAAGATTCAATGAACTCGTGAAACACAACTTAATTTTTTGAACAAAACATGATAGTTTTAATATTATCATCTTTACAACTTTGAATTTATATAATATTTATTTATGAATAAAATGTTCATGTGAGCAAATTTAGAGATTTTAGGTCCATAATAAGATTGATAATTTGATCAAGAGCTTCTGTTTGCAGTTCCGATTCAGTTTGTGGAATTCGGATTCTTTCCCTATTGGTTAAAGCGAAATGTAAAAGTCGGTATTAGGCGAAGAAGTTACTGTTAGATAAGCTGCTAGTGCGAAAATGATAATAAAGTCTGCGAAATGAGGCTCAAAATAACCTATGAGATGATATCCGGAATTATCAGAAATTTAAATTTATAAAGCGCCTAAGAAAAGTGTTTTTTCTATGCTTCAGTAACCTTTTACATGAGTACTTTATTACTCCTTTTGTTGGAATAAGAATCCTGTTATTAGCCTGCATGTGTAGTGCGAAATTTTGACTGCAGGTTTGGAAATCGAGAGTACAAGTCGTCAAGTTAACTTCTAACCTCTACGAGTTTCTTGATTTTCTTTTTGTTTCCCGTTTACGCTAGAAACTACATAAACGTATAAATCTTGATGGACGTAAAACTAATTTCTTTGAATTAATGTGAGGATGTGTAGTTATAATAACTGTAGTATAAAATCAAAGCAATCATATGCTTGAAGCTTACAGCTAAGATTGTACACATTGTTTCAATAAATTTATAGTTTTTGCTTTGTGCAAATGGTTTTATGTTCTATTTAATCATAATATACGCATTTTGATTTGTTTTCTGAAGGAATTATTTATTTTAACTTTAGTCCTTTTTCTATTTCAGGCTCTTAGAAGGAATACCTATCAAGAAGAATTATATGAAATAGCAACCTACTACTTCGATGGGCAGGGAAAAGCAATAAGGCCCATGATTGCTATACTAATGGCCAGGGCGATTAATTACCACATGTACAAAGGAAAGAGGTAAGCTTTAATTAGTTTTCTTTAAACTATATAACCACTTCAATTCCTTATTGTAAATTACACATTAAACTCCTGGAAATGGTATTAAGCCTACTTTTATTTGAAATAAATATAATTTGAAATATAAATGTACTTTCAATGAAAATGGGATTTAAGAGTCACCACTGAATCCTTACATCGTACCAAAATGTCCAATAAGATTTCTGCGAATACTTGAATCCCATTCCAAAGTACATCCAGTTTTCCTGGTTTACGTTTGTATGGTACTTCTGGAAAGTGTGCAAGAAACGCGATTGCCCCATGCGCCCTGGCCTGCCAGATCTTGATCGAGGTATGCTAGTACACATGCTTTTTTCAGTTACATTACCTTCAAAGCTTAATGAGGCCCTCATAGACAAACCACACCACACATTTATATCAGGAAAATTCACAGCCTTTTCAACTGTAATGACAGGTTGATCATTAGCCTAGTACACACAATAATTGTGCCTATTGATACTTCCTTTAAGTTTTAATTAGGCACTTTGGTGCGATGTACGGAATCGGTGCTCAGACGTATTGATGCTGAAGGCCACCATCTTGGACATTAATCTCATTTTCATCAAAAAGTACATGTATTTTTCAAATTAGAGTTTGAGCTCTCTTTTTGCAGAAATTTAATCTTGTAAAAAGAAAAAATTTTTTTTTCAAAATGTGCATACATTTGTTTGAAGCACCAGATATTTTCATGCTAAAGTTCAGTATAGCAAAGTTGGTTATATAGAAAGAACAAAAAGTTTAGAGTTCTTTATAATAAGTTTTGATACCTAACAAAATCACAGAGAATGCATCGCTCCTTCCAATATCAGTAAGTTAATGCGCCAGTCTGCTGTTGCTTTACCTATTTCTGTGTACTGACTTTCGCTATAGCCCGATTTGGTGGGTCGCGCATGCCAACAATATAAATAATGCATGTTCAAAGCGTTCAACTCCTAATACCAGAGGGTGCATTGCCCCGCGGACTTTCAACAGGAAGATGTAGGTCGCCGCGGTTCCGATACACCTGATGACCTTGATCCCCACTAACGCTCACCTGCCATCGCCCGTTCATTCATACCCGTTCGAGACACGTGTTTTATACGACACCCGCAATGCATCGTAATAATAATAGGGAGCCTGTATGTGATGAACTGATGGATGTATGTAGCATAGAAATCATAGTACAATACAAACTCCCGGTATATTATACGTTAAGGTCAGGATAAAGCCATAACAACACGTGAAGTACTTATTCTGATCTTTAGATCATGGAGGACTTTTTATAACAGACTGCTCTTTTCGCAGAAAAATGATTGTTTTTTTATTGTTGTTTAATAATTTAGTATTGTATTTATTTTCTCTTTGAGAAAAAGTATTTATTGTTTATTCATTTCTATTATATCTGACGTTAATCTGTCGTTAATTCGCGCAAATAGTGTACTGCATAGTCGTCGAAAACTTTTTAAACACTTTAAACATAACAACTGATAACAAACTGTAACAAAGATTTTAACATTTGAAAAGATCCCCTCAAATGTAGTAGACGTTACGTTAGTATTTACCTAACAGTTCATACAGATGGGTTATTGATTGATTGATTAAACTGAATCCTTTTTATATAATTAAATATCTGCTGTAGCAAACCATTCGAATCCCATAACTCGAGTATTGTCCTCATTTGGACTCATCGACTGGGAATACCAAATGTGAGAGCAGTTTTGAATATAGCTGTTTCATGTGCATTTGGAAGTTATTGGTCAACACTACAGTTTATTGTTCCTGATTAGTGAATCGACAACTGCTAAAGACGCAGTGATGTTTTTCTTCTGAAATTAGGATTTACCTACTTAAGTCGATAATAATGATGTGCTCTATTCAAGTCACTAAATCCAAATACATACTTATATGAATCGCAGAATCAAAGAAAAACCAACTGTGTTGCTTCTATTTACTATCTAGTTGTAAAATCCTGATACTCTGAATTGGACAACTTTGTGTTTTCTGATGAATTGACTAAACGTGATGTTCTAACATTTTACATTTTTTGTGAATTAGATGTAACAGTAAATCAAATGCATGCAACCTACATTTATATTTATCCTAAGTTTGGCTCATACTCAAAATTAGTAATTCAAAAAACATAATAGAAACAACAACTGTTTTTTTTCGTGTCCAGTATTCCTGCTGGAAGCTACTATAGGTAGGATATACTTGTTCACGTATTTGGCCTGAAATAATCACCCTATGTATCCAAATATTCCCTAACTTTTCTTTTATTAAACTTACGTTACTCTATTTACTACATACGAGGGCTTTCTATATAGTTTAGATAAAAGGGTTTTTATTTCAATTTAGCTAGCAGACCCTCCGGCACGTGACGTCAGAGTCCGTTTTAGGGGCATGGGTTTAATTCAGATTTCTAATTCATATTATAAGTTTACTCGAAGACCGATTTAATTTTCGGGCCAACAATCGTACAATCCATCTCTAGAAAGTTAACCGCAGGCAAAGTCCCTCATTGCATTGGAATAAATTCTAAAATAAGCGTTCGAAATTAACAAAAGGAATCCAGGAAGAATTTCCCCAAAAAAAAAAAACGTTAGCCCCTAAACTGTTAGACACTGCTTTAGTTTTTTAGAATTTGTTTAAGAACGTGCTTACGAAATGAATAAGTTTTAGGAAAGCATTATTTTTGGTGTCGAAACAAAAAACCTTTTTGGCTCAGATGTTTGGGTTAAAGTTAATGCAACAAAATGCTGTTTTAAAAACAGACAGTATCTGTGAAGCATGAATGATGCAATATAAATTAGTCTTCATGTCAATATACCTGGTGGTAAGAAATAAAGTGTTGCTTTAGAAAACATCAGGTTAAAAACAAAGAGACAAAAAACTTGTACTTCATTTCTCTAAAGATCTTATTGGAGCATTAGAGTACATAGCAATTGTACGAAATTATACACTTTAAAAAAGTAGTAATTAATAATTAGATATAAAATATAGTTCTAGTTAAATTCTAAATAAAAATTCTATACCAAAAAATTAAAAACAAAATATTGACTGCACGGGCTTATCTGAATTAGCCAACATCACGGAATCGATCATTATTCTCATTAAGAATTAAAATAAATTGATTTTTGGTAAAACCGTCAGATTTCCATAACTCGTAACTCAAGGCGCTGTTTTTCGCTTTTAATGTCAGATTGATCTACTGAAAGTGAACCAATAATATTTAGTTCATCTACTATTATTTCCGAATTAATTATTTTGGCTCATATTGTGTCCATACAGATCAAATTTCAAGTTGTCGACGAATGTCGGCATGCCTCATTGTTTCAAAATACGTACTTAGTTAACATTAACATAACAAATTCGAAGATTATTTATCACAGAGTGAGATTTCTGAGTTTGGTCGAGTACTATGTCATTACAGTGCAAAGTAAAAAGAGCGTTCTTCAAGTCGAAATTATAATCAGGAAGGAGGTTATATAGAAACACAAGTGCTTTAAATATCACATTGAACTTGCTATCCAATCGTAATTCTTGTTGTTTCTGAATCTAAATATGAAACCTTATACGTTACTGTCTCGGCGCCTGAAGACACTGGCATTGTTGCCGAAGCTTTCATTTGGCCTAATTTTGATAACGTGCAAGTGTGTACCCAAGCTGGAAAGGGGATAATTTACATAATGATTGTGTAAGAGCAAATCGTCGCTAAAGTTATATAAATAATAGTGTTAAAAAAAACTTGACAGACACAAGTAGTTCCTGTTCGAATTCTAATAACATTCCACTAATCGCGACGGCCCAGCTAATGACTGAATTAACGAGCGGTTCTATTTCTTTTTCGTCTAGAAACTTCCCGCTGCTGTGACCGGCCGTCTGAGTCGTCTCAGTGGTCCGCTTGTTTTCAATTACGTTTATCTCTGAACCTCCGGTCGAACACTCGAATAAGTCGGTTAAAATGGAAAGTTGTTATTTATGTTGGTGGATTAGAGGAAAAGCAAGACCGGACCTTTGAGATGCATCTTCCCAGCTAAGTGTGTTGTGGACAGTGGCGACTCGTCTTAAGATTGGGAAATCTCTTTCGTACATAATTGTAGACTCATTTCCCTAGGGGTATTTTTCCGTTAACGTTTTATACCTGCTAAAAATTTAACAATGATCAAAAAGGCGGTTGCATTCGTTAAGTCTGTGCACAAATAAAATTCATGACGACATCGTGGATATGGCTTATTTCGCTTTAAAAAAGGAAAGATTTCAAAATTTTGTACCATAAAATCTTCCGTTGTATTTGCATTCAAGACCACAAAGGTACGTATTAGTTAGGTATCTGAGCAATTTTCTTGTATTTATTAAATATAGGTGACACACATAAGAAGATTTTTGTTTCTTGTTAATGTAGGTAATATTCTCAAGGTTGCAGTAATTTATCCCGAGACACGACTAATAGTTTATAATTAGAATGCAACTGCGTATCTTTATTAAATTACTGAATATTTAACTAAGCTATTTATTCAATATTTATCTTACCTTTTTTGTCTTTTCGCGGTAGCAAAATGTTGATATACCTATATATTAACAAAAAATTATAGTTGATAGATTGCGACATAATTAACTAAAGCAATTTAGTTAAATTTTAAGAGTGTTTTAAGATTATGGATCAGTTTACATGTTTAAATTACCGAGCGTCTTTTAGGTAAAGAACAATTCATTAATTTCTAAATTAGCATATAGTAGGTCTTAATGAACATTTCTAGAAAACATAAATATATGCTCTCGATTGTTCTCCATTAACATCTTGAAACAACTTTTCGCTTTCGCGTCGCGCCCGACATGCACGACAGAGGTTACAAGCTTGACTATTCGTGGTTGATGCGTAATAAAGCTTCGTTTGCCATTGGTAGTCTTGCTTCCGCTTCTACGCAATTTCACATGTAAATATGTACTGCGTTTCGGATAACCGGGAGTTCTTAGACTCTGTGTTTCGGTTAATGCAGAGATTTTATTTATTTTTACTAACCGTTTATTCTGTGTTTCGGTTAATGCAGAGATTTTATTTTAACTAACCGTTTCGGATAATTCGGTTTCGGATAATCGAGAGTCTACTGTACCAACTAAGGTACTGCCGTATAGGTTTCCGTTTCTCGTATGCAAGCAACGAAATTTCTCATTTAAATTGGCATCTCTTTTCGTACAAGTAATTAAACCTATCTACAAATATTCTATTCATAAGTAAAATTCTCATTTGAAAAGGAATGTGCTGTTTTTCCTCTTCTTAATGGAAATTATCAAATTCAACATAAATACTTCCTTTATATGAATCGACGCCATTTCCACCATTAACAAAACAAACCAGCTAGTAAAACGAAAAATTAATTTTGCGTTTTCTTACTATACTCTGATCACCGAATAGATGGAGTGATCACGTGAATTGTATGCATCTTGCACATTATCGGATTTGATGCTGTTTATTCAAGTCCGACGTAATCTTTGTAACAAATTTTTTACTACTGAACAATTAACTAAAAAATTTTGAAATGATTACGGTTTAAAAATTACGTGAAGATCACGCATCATGATCACTCCATCTGTTCGGTGATCGGAGTATAGTATTTGTCCCTTTGTCTGCTATATTTTTTAAGTTAAAAGATGATATTTTATGAATAGTAAGTGGAATTCAAAAATTCAATACGATGACATGACAACAAACACAGAAAGTGCGTCATGCGTCGAGAGTTTGCAAACTATAGTTTTGCAGGTTGACTTTATCTTTGACTTGATAAAAAAAACTTTATACTTGCAGTCTTTTATTGCAGATTTGTATGTATATAAATACATACTCATTATGGGTTTGGTAGAGGTTCGCTTATTCTTTAGCGATTTTGGTAGGAAAACGACCTGAAGTCTAAACACAGCGAGTTGTTGTCGGGTGTGGTTCCAGGAATACGAAATGCGAAATGGCTTGCTTACAGACCAGAACGAGAAGGCCAGTTGGGATGCGAACTGTTCACTGCTGAATAAAAAGTTTTGACCTGTTTAGTGGAATCATGAATGTCATACTGTTGCTTTTACGATGAATCCAGGTTTTGTCTGGGTATATGCACTATGTTCGAATAAGAGTTCGCAAGCGGACTGGGTAAAAGCAGGATCCTCACTTTTAGACTGAAAGGCATGACCATGGCCTGGTTGGAGTAATGGTGTGTGTGTGTACCTTTTTTATCTTCATCAGAGGCTACATACCGGCCAGGATTGTGTCCAGGAAATAGTGGAAACACACTTATTACTTCACCTCTAGATGTTTAGACCATCCCCAATTTTCTTTTTCCTCAAATTAGTGCTGCAACGTCAATTCGTTACCTTGACCATTGAGATATCCCGATCTTTCTCCCAGGGAACACAATTGAGACATTGACATCCTTCACAGGCTTGAGCTGCACTTCATGATGCTGTACAAGTTTAGAGGAAATTGATTATCTGATTGAGTCTATGACGAGATGCGAAATTGGGTGCACATGGCATTGTGGGGGCTCCACACATTATTCATTTATTTTAGACTTTTACTATCCGATTGTCGTCTGTTCTTTAATGGTTTGTATACGTATAGGTACTCTATAGTAAATATGCACACCAAAGTTTATTGAAATATAAGAACCATTAGTATATATACTGAACATGTTAGATAATAGATACGACGTGTATATGTGCAATCTCAGGGCACACGTTGCTTATTCTGAAGCACTAACGGCGTGATGTAGTTTGATCTCTGATTATTGCATAAATTTTGTAAAGAAATATATTGTTGGAGACTTCTGGATTGCATATAAACATTTGCGTTCAGAAAACAGTTTAGTAATTTTTTTTTGTACTGGAAGAGCTCTATCTTTAGAAGTAAGAAACAAATTGCCTTACATAAGTATGGAAGTCATCGAATTGTAATTAACAGAACTCGTTACGGACATTAAATTTGTTGGGCAAGAGCGATCTAATTCTTCGTCTCTAATTAGATAAATTGCATTGTATAATTACGGTAGCAATTAAATTTGCTGTTTCAAAATGAATTTTTAGACAAGTTGTATTTGCGCACGTTCTAAACCATATATTACGTTGGTTGCTGTAGCTTAAATAATAAACTGCATGTATTGCCCAATTGTAGCAGATTTAATGCACCATATTATTGATTAGTAACCATTCCCTGTTTTTTAAATAAGTAACAATGATTTTATTATTCCATAACTTCTAATTTGTCAAGTTTATCAAAAAACGTATTTGTTAAGATCGGAAAATTTCAACTTTGTTTTTAGATGCGTGGTATTATTCAACTTAATATCTGTTTTCCAGATATTTATTAACGTATATAACCTGGAGTATGTAACTTATTTCTATTCAGATCAGTACAGTCACTAACACACTATAGTTAGTGTTCTACTACTGGTTGAGTGATTGCTTATTGTTGCAGGAGAGAAATTGAATTACGTTACGTCTAATTTTACGTTGCAGATGTAAAGCAATTTTACGTACAGTAAATTTTGTCATACACTTGAAAGGTGTGGTCAGAACCGAGAGGCAGTGATTTTCAACACATACTGTGCAAATTACATAGCTCGGCTTCTAAAGTTTACGCTTTCGCTCTGCAGACAGTGTGATACCTAAAACTGCGATGTCAAGTCCCACAAGCGTTTCCGTAATAAATTTGTTTAACATTACTACCAAGATAAGAATGACATTTCCGCTTTCTAAGATCAAGAGAATCTTTCCAGTGTTACGCAATATGCATTCGTTATGCTAGTCTTTGCGCTTGATGCTCATGCAAGTATGGGTGTATATCAATTAATTAATAATTAAACACCACGATGGATGCCTCAAATAGATGTTGTAGGAACTCTTGCAGGAATGTTGATGAACAATTTATCTATTGTGTAAGGATGCTGTACGTGTTTAGATTCTGAAATTATTTAACATGCCAAAAGGAAGATAGAGATACACAAAGCTCCAATAAACAAGTCCACACTGGATGTTAAAACACCTATTTTTATTAAGAAGAAAATATTTATTCAGAGTAGCTGACTTATTTTTAGAGCAAATAATTTTCACTCTTTTATGAAAATGCGATGTCTATACATGGATACTGGCACTTTAAGGGCTATTTGGTGAAAGTCATGTAGCGCTGGCTGTACGAAGTACGACGTAGGTTGTACGATCAGTGAGCACAGAGTCCTACATTGTCGATTGTCCAATGGGCGTTTGAGACCATTAGTAAAGCCCAGTGGAAAAGAGCTCAGGGGAATAAAATTATTATTTTGAATGATTAATCTTTGCCATAGTCACTTTAGTTAAAAGTTAACTAGCTACACTACCTTCTGCTACCTATTTATGGGTGTACCAAAGTTACACACCACTAGAGATATTTTTTTAAGATGTAGATGTTCCTGCGTTTTATAGTTTTGAGCTCTTGTCTGTGGTTTGCGCTCTCAAAACATCATATATAATAATAGTGTGAGAGGTCTATTTTTAAACCACTGCATGGATATTGATGATATCTCTCTGGTGTTTACTAATTAAATATACCAAGCTTCCCATATTTTTTTTTAATTATTAATTTTTTTATCAATTCCCATTTTTCTTTTAATTGTTCTTAACGGATGTGCTAGCGACTGTATATTGAAACCTTTTTTTTGGTAGGTTTTTGTCTACAGGCTAAACATGGGTATGGTATAGCGAAAAAAATGAGTGCATACGCATATAATCACACCAGCAGATATAGTTTACGATAAATACTTTTAGAGAAAGCTTACTTCACCTGTCTGCCATCCATCTGCCTATTGTTGAATATCTGAGATAGCGCAATTGTGAAGGAAGAGAAGAGAAAAGCACTAAAAAGCCCACCAAACATATGAATTCAGAAAGACCATTAAAGCAGAAAAGATCAAAGCTCGGAGACAACTATGTGATGGGGTAGAATACGACTTATGTAGTAAAGATCGTCAAATTGTTGTATGAAATAACATATATCATTTACAAATAGTCGAATAATATCAGTAAGACATTTTTTGAACACTCGATATAACAACGGAAGGTAAAGAGATCAACCTTAAAGACTTGAATGCTGTTACGATCTAATGCAATTGCAGCTTGGAGTATCAAGTAGAAAAAAACGTCTGGACCAGAGTTTCTCTCTGGGTGGTGAGTAATGCGGAATCATCTGCTAACATTCTCAACAGGTGATGTCTAAAGAATGCAAAATAAGCGACGGCTTCAAATAGATTATATGAACATTTCAAAAAAAATTGATCTAAATATTGATCAAAAGAGCTAGTAAGCTGATGGAGAAAATAATAAATAAAAGCGGGTGTAGAACAGGGGCTAGTTTGCAATAAAGGGAAGGGTTACATGCTTACGTGAAAACCAGTTTGTTCCAAGAAAATTTCGATTAATTAATAAGTTCGCATCTTAGAGACAGATAACGAAAGAAGCTCCTAGTGGCGTAAATACCTTGTGACATGTGGAGTTCCCCAGGGATCTATTTGTATGGCGGCCTCTCATGGTACTACGGCTCGACGAAGGAGTCAGAGCATTAACATATGCATATGTCGGTGATCCCTAGTTGTAAGTAACAGCGAAAGACCGATAAACACTAGAGTTAGGATCTATAAAGGCAGGATAAAAAAGTTCGTCATTCAAAAAAAGAACAGAAATGATTCTTGTTTCAGGTAGGCGAAAAGTTGCTGAACTAAGTATAAACACAAAGAGCGAGGTACAACGTGCTTGATTATAGATAAATATATACATACGGAGGCCCACATAAAAATCAAGTGTGAGAAAGAAAGGTACATTTTCATGAGGAACACCTCAGGATAGGCGAGAAAAATGCAAAGTCTTAATAACACTAGTCCTTAGTCTTGTATTTCTAAACACTAAATAAGAGAATAGAAGTAAGGGTAATAGTAGCACATAGAGCAGTCTTTACTAAGGCAATAATATACGTTTATGCATGCCAGATACATGAAAGGCACTGCAGGCACTTTGGCAGACACCACTATAGAGTGAGAAAAATTGCAACCGAAGAATATTGAAGGTACATTATTCCATTAAATTACGAATTAAAAGCACTACATGAGTAAATTCCGGAAATATAATGGATCAGAGCTACCACAGAAGAAAGATAAGCAAACATGTGACGTAATCATAACATATTTGTTTCAGAACTGTGGTGAGAACAAAAGAAAGTGACAAAAGAGAGTATCACATAAGGGTTCTACTTCTAAAGGATTCTGAAAGCAGCTACCAGAGGGGGTTAAGGCATAAATAGTTAATGAGGTTTTTAGTTGGCAAGCTCACATACCGTTTTTCTGCTGATTGTAATCAGCCTTTGCACGAATAAAAGGAATCTTGCGTTTGATTGAGGAGTTCTTTTTTTCGTAGAATGCCTTACAGCTACAGCTACATAGCTATATCTATATACTGTCGTATCAAACAATTAAGACTACTACATGATCTTGTTGTATATCTTTTGATTTATGGGATATTTACCGCCATCTTATATTGTATCCCCGTTTTCTACTGTAAAACTACTTGGTTTGTTCCTTAGCGTAATCTTATGGAGTTTTCGAGTGAAAATAAAACATGGAGGTTCGTTCACCACGGGATTTCGTTTAACCTAGAGCACTTAAATGCATTGTTGTCTACATCGAATGTTCTGGAAGTAAATATTACTTATAATTTGCGACGTTTTGCAACTGTCACTATTTTTCTTGGTTTTGTTTGGTAACAAAACTTAACCGCATCCTCTGAAACTGTTGGACGCGAAATCTGACACAGATATGGGCGGGCAATTTTACACTTGCAATTCATTTTATTTCATTTCATGGTTTCAATAACTTCATTGGGGTTACGCTTTAATGTACTGACGAGCAGCACAGTAAAAACGACTATAGTGTGGCGGAGCTTTCTTTCTTCATTTTTGCACATACAAGTGACATCTATTTCAACTTCTTCACGTGTCATGCACCAGTAGCTTCCCGAATGTTATTCTTTAAGACGCCACAGATGTTTTTAAAGTTAAAGAAAATAATATTGCTGGTAATTTTTTAGGTTTTAAATAATCCGCTGACTTTTTGTTGCAGTGGTCTCTTATCTTCGCAAAAAGAAGTTGCGATGATATCGGAAATGATCCACACAGCTTCTTTAGTCCACGATGACGTCATCGACCAGTCAGACTTCCGCCGTGGTAAGCCCAGCGTGAACGTGATGTGGAATCACAAGAAGGTAAGAACTTTATATTGTGTACCCTCGAGAATTATGCATGAGACCATTTAACCAGGTATCTAAGTCGTAAAGAGCGTCCTTGAGTTGATGTTGCAAGAAGAGAATTGGGTTTAAAACACGGTTTGTCAATTTATTATTGCTTGGAATTTGCGATATTTAGGACAGTCGTGACTTTAACAGAATTAAATTAATTTAGCGCAGTGTGTGTGTTATTAAGGAACGTTGGTAAAATTTTTGCAGTACATTGAGTCATCCATGTAACCTAAATTATATCACTCCACTTTATACTCTTGTTGAATAGTCATAGAGACTATAGAAGTCTAGATGTTATATTTATTTGACCGAACAAAGTCCAAACACAAATGTAAAGAAACGATAGAAAAAGAAAACAAGTTTAGTGATAAATACATTCCCAATTATATTAATCGCTATCAGCTGTTTCCATTATTAGTATGGAGTAATTGCTAAAGTTCCTTGAACCTATCTTAAAGTACATATCGGTTACAAGATTACAGTTGCGGAGGTGCCTCACAAAAAGTGAAAGGCTTCAAATTCCAACTGCTGATATACTTACTATTTGATATATACAGACATCCAATTGCATACTCAATCACTGATCATGCAGCCAAAAATATTTTTGCCTTTAAATGACTATATTTCTGTAAAGTCTAGTTCTTTCTTTGGTTTTGGATGAAAGAATTTGGTGCATTTTTGTGAGAACCGAAGTTCTTGAGCTTTAGTAAAGTGTAATAAGACCATATTACTGCTGCACAACAAAATTTAACAATCACAATTCAACTCATATTTTTTTCATCCAGTAGCACGGAACGCACTTTCTATTAAGTTATCGCTAGTAAAAAGATTGACAAAAATTGCCAGGAGATATGTTTTTGTTTCTTTAATTCATTATTAACTTTATTAAAACACCACTTATAATGTTATTAATACTATACATATAAAAGACACATATGCCTTTTGTCTTTCTTTTGAATACTCGTGTATGGTATTCCTATAAAGTTTTAAGTAGTTTTCCACTGGATTGTGTCCTGTTATTTTAATTACTTCTTGTTCACCAGTGCCAGATTTTGACATCACAATTACTGCGTTTGAACGTGCTAAATAATCAGTGATCTTCAACCTTCTAGTACCTAACCGTGTATTCTGATCATCAACTATGAACCATTTCCCAACTCATTGAATACTACACAATGGGCGAAATTATTCTAAATGTTTTATACTGTGATTTCTTTTCTATAAAGTGTCTTAAATAACCTGCAATTGATTTATCTATTAATTCTTCTTTTAAGCTTTAGTTTTTAAGTAAAATTATCTTACTGGACAAATATCACGTGTCGCCGTTTTTGAGAACAACGATTTATTATCGCTCAAGAAGCTAATAACTCCTTGGTGCGCTTTTTTTGAATTTGATGTCTACTCTGGTCGATCGGTTAATCCTCTGGAAATGTTCGAGTCTTCTGGCAAGATTCACACCAGTTTGCTGCCTTATTATCCCTCCAAAAAGTATGTAAGCAACAATTAAGAGAAATTTGTGCTGCAAACCCTAGAGCATTTCTTCATCCCTGAGTTCTACGATCTTAAAATATTCTTACCGTTGAGCTACCTTTCCTCCTGTTTACATCAATTCCCAGTATTCTTATTTTAGCATCATTGGAGCTTTGAAATATCAAAATTAAATGAGAACTTACCAGTATACATTTTGTTTAGTTTCTTTGAGGTCCACTCCATTCCTTTTTTCCATAATGAAGCTTTATCGTTAGCAAATAGCGTCGTTCGTATTTTTTTTTGAACTGTAATTACCACGAGCTGCGTGGGTACTGAATGGTACTTCAGCTTTTGATAGCCTAGTGTACATTTTCAAAGCAAGGCCAGAATAATAAAGAAACAGTGTAGATACAGCACAGGTGGATGTAGAAACACTCAACATTAACATATTCCTATTTTTTTCTGTTTATATTGCACTGTTGTGATAACAATGCAATATGTTATAAGCCACTATTTACACTTTTTGATTAACATTTTTAAAGATTGTTTGGTGAATTGCCAGAATATAATTTAATGGTACAAATTTGAAGGAAACTTTTCTTCCTTCTGGTTGTATTTGTTAATTAATTATTATCGTTGAAACAGAAAATACTCGTACCTGAAAGCGAAAAGCAACAGTTTCATATCTGCTTATATTACAAGGCAAAAGAATTGCAAAATAAATAGTTACGTCGTGTGCTTAGTAAAACCTTTATCATATCTTCTTTATATTTAACCCACATTTATACAGTTCTGAATATAGGCCTCTACCACTGTCTTCCATGTGGTTCTATCTTGAGCAGTCTGTAACCAGTTTTTCCTGCTACTCGTTGCATGTCAGCTTGCCATCGCATTTGGATCCTTCCTGGTTTTCTTTTTGTAATTATTGGTCGCCATTGCATCATCTTTTAGGTCCATCTTGATGGGTCTTGTCTGGTGATGTGTCTGGCCCATCGCCATTTTAGTTCTACCAATCTGTTTACAACGTCCGTTACTTTTGTTCTCCGTGTCTTTTCTTTTTATTAAGTAACTAATAGGATCTTTTAGGTTTATGCCTAACGTGAMACGCTCCATTGCTCCCTGAGTTGTTCTGAGCTTTTCCTCATTTTCCTTCGTTAGAGTTACAGTCACAACTTCATATATTGCAATCTATAGAATGCAAGTTTCTTAGATTTTGCGTCCTGGCAATCAAGAATGCATCTGTATCTAAGCCTTCCAAAGGCAGTCCAGCTCGCTCTCACCCTTCGAGATATTTCGGAGGTTTGGTTTTGTTTTCTCATTTTGATTTTCATCGATATGGCTCTATCTTCCATTGTCATTATTTTGGTCTTATTTAGGTTCATCTTAAGCCCAATTTGTTTTGAAACATCTTCTAGTTCTTCGAGCATAGCTTTTAGTTTATTATTGTTGCTGATAATGATGACAATATCATCAGTTGTTCAAAACTGTTCTTTAATACTAAGGTGAATAGTTTATGGTGTCACTTTGGCGTACATCTTTTTATATTTTAATCTTATTTGTGACTGTGTCTTCATCAATAACTACCTGCCTTGTGCTATTTTTGTAGACATGCTTTATTAGGGTAGAGTTCCTAGAGTCTGTTCTTGCATCGCCCATTGCGTCTAGAACAGTCCAAGTGTCGACCGAGTTGAACGTTTTCTCATAATCCACGAAGGGTAAATTTAACGGCATGTTGTATTCGATGCATTTTCTATTAAACTATGGAACTTTTCTTTACTCTTTATTAGAAGAAAAACTAATGTTTGCAAAAATAAACTATCCCGTTAAATGCGGAATATAAATAATGTATCTAAAGAAATACTCGAATTAATATTATTGTTGTATAAATCTGGTGGTACGTTTTAGATACATTAATTTACGTTGCTTATATTTTTATGTATACGAGCCCAAATCGCAAACGCAATAATTCTCTCGCTAAAATTCTCGTCGAACTAGACAAATATTGAATTAATTTAGCGCTAGCCTAACATTTTGCTAAGGAAACTACCTTTGTTCTGCAGTTCGCCTATTTGCCGTTGCCCAAAACTGACGATTAAAAGAATAAAAATTTCCAGTTTAAAGAACAAACAAGTTAATTCGGTTTGGTTATCTTCCTGTTAATATAATAATGTATGGGAGAACAAATTAAAAAAAAACGAATAGAATAATAGAGAAGGGGATAACGCTTATCTGCCTATCAAGCTGCTTAATACAGACATGTTTTATTCGATCGTCCATAGATAATTAACATGCTATACCACAGTATCAGTCCATTTTGAAATAAGAAATTGTGTTAGTTATGTTAAATGTTTGCTGCTTGTAGTATTATAATACCTGTGCAGAATTTTATTATGTTGATTGTCTAATCGTAGGGCAAAAGGAAGAGTACTGTACAGATGTAATTCGCGGTGTGATATTATTCAAGTCCCAAACCACCAATAACCGCAAAGCCGACTTTCGTACCTCATGCTTGGTTTGTCAGTTTCTACTTATGAATGTTTAAGTGCACGGGAATTTTACCGAGCAGCCCATAAAAATTAATTCAAAACAACTAGGCTAGAACGGAACGCGTATAACTAACATGTAGAAGGTGAGCGAACTACACACGTATTAGTGTTTTAACAGGAAATTCTGGGCGTGTTAAAAACTTATACTTTTATAATTGGGTTAGTCGCCCATATTTGCTCTTTAAGGTGAGATTATACAGTAATTAAAATGATGTTGCCCTTGGTGGAACCATGGGAAACGATTAAAATGCCAGAGAAATGTTTCCGCATGTCGAGATTTTAATAATTTGCGGGAAGTGTAATTGATAGGTAAGCAGATAAGTTCTGTTTTATGCGCGCTTAGGTCGAATAAGTAGAACTGAAAAGTCAAGGTATGGGAATGTACGCAATGTGAATATAATTAAGAACGTTTATAATTTAGGACCCTCCTAGCGTCATTCAGCAGCTAAGCAATGAAAATTATAAATATAAATTGCAATTTTAAGTTCTTTACTTTTATGAAATACATTCTTATTAATATTATTATATAGACTCACGAGGATTTAAAACCTCGCAGTTATATGAATCTGCTAATAAATGTAAAATACTATTCAGATTGTGATTTTATAAAGTTAAATCGTGTATGTTAGAACATTTAACCGATTTATATACCAACTACAAGGTATTCTGAGATACTATAATTTAGGGCATGCTGTTAAAAATATATTTATGGTTAAAGTTTAGTTCAGTTAAAGAAAAATTATTATCCTTAGTCTATGTCAATTATGAAACTTACTGCCAGATTGTTTTTTTGGCTGCTTGCACTAACTTTGTAGTCATATCGTATAATTATGAATTAAAACATCAAATCGTAATAATTATTGTCAGTTAACCTATTTTGTTTGTGTAACGTTTTATGTAATTAGTACTTATCATGTTAAAGTAGAAATAAAAACCATTATCAAAACATCTAAACCATTTGTTATTCATTCTCTGGAGAGAAGGCTTCAGATTCAAATCAAACAATTATAATATGCCAGCACCGTAGTCAAAACGCTGTTGGATAATTTTGTTTTAAATTGTAGGAGTGCACAGTGTTTTTTAATTTTTTTGTATGCTGTGAGTTAAAATTGACCGTATTGCCAATGACAAAAACGACTGCCTAGCAAACGAAGCTCTGAACTAGACCAAACAATGTTATACTACGTGCGAAATTAAAATGGAAAACTTCAGTAGTATCTTCTATTTCATACCAGTTAGTCAGTAACTACTACTGGCATCGCACAGGATAATACTTACAACTGGCCTGACGTATAGGAGCGAGTGATAAGGTTGAGACGTGCCATTATTAATTTTCATGATAGTGCTTATGTCCTTTTTTGTACAAATCATGGCCATAATTTAGCATGTGTATTATGTTTGTCGTAAGCAGATTTTAAAAGTAACAGTTATATTTTTTTAGTATTTCATTTCGATTTTTTTGCGCTTTTTTCATGCTCCTTGGGCATGTTTTCATTTTTTCGGATTTACTTCAGTTGAAAATTAGAACCTAAAGCGAGATTTTCTTGAAATAAAAATTTTCAATCTTGAATCAACCACTAACGTTTGTGAATTATCGAGGTATGTGATCTCATTGACAACTGCGTTTTTATCCGATCCCTGAGGGTTGATTAACTTTCGCAACATTAATGTGTTAAAATTATTTTTTAAATACATTAACAAATACGCCTTTCTAATACTAATAAGCTAATAAAGACTTATTATGCCATCATTGTAATTTTAATAGTAAATCCCGGATTTCCTTAAAAAATAATAAATTTCTGATTCTTATTTATTCATCCTGGAACGGTTCGAAACTCATCTGGCAATCCCGGTCCTGTATATTCTCTAAGTATATTTGTACGCTTATGCATCGCAATCGAAATCCAAAATTCACGAAAACTATTATAACAGCTTGGAGGAGGCGCGAATTACACGATCATTTTAGGTTCTTATTAAGCACCTATGGTGTCATTTCTGAACACTTACAAAACAGAGACGTAAATAAATGATTAGATTGAAAATTTTTACCCTAGTTGGAATTATAACACGAGTCCTTATATAAAGATTCAATTAAAAATGGTTGTGAGATACCTTATTCAATCCTCGCATCGCTAATTTTGAGCACGTGGCGATTTTTTTAATTAAATCGGTTCGCCAAAAATTCTTGCCGTGGGCGCGCTCGCGAAAATGAGACTTGGAAAAGTTGATCAACTTTCACTGTGGATACGCCACACGGCCAACTTTCCCGAGCAGCCGTGATGAACATCCGAACAACCGGACGGGTTAATTTGACAGTGATGAAGTCCTTGAACTCGCGCCGTGCAAGTCATTCTGGTGGTTTCGTCATAGATCATCGACTACCAAATTTCGAAATCTCATTTCGGATGGAAAACCGGATACTGCTTATAGCGCACGTTCGACGGGAATTTCACATAGTTGGATGTTAGGATTCTAAAAAAGATTATGTAGGTATTGAGACGTAAAATTACGTAAGGTCACAAGACGAAAACTACAAGCAATGGAAGATTTTGATTTAGCGATGAAAGAAATTAGAAGTTTTGAAAATCGTAACTTTTAAAGAAAACTGCATTGAAGGCATCAAGGATCGTTATACAAGGTGTATATAAAACAAAGTAGAAAATCTACCTAAAAGAACGACATCGTAACGTATTGAACACTTACACAGTACACTGACCATTTTTATTATAAATTACAGCTGTATGCCTTTTTGAATTTTTGAATTAATTTGTCGAATGCATTTTAATCAATTTATTTCCTGTAATGTGTAAACAGTCAAAGAGCTTCTGGTTTGAAATGTCCTCACTTGGTACACGGTATATGTTTTTTGCCAAAAATTCTTGTTTCCAGGTCGTCAACACTCCCTAAATCTGGACTCGAATCAAATTAATATAGATTCATCAGTGAAGAGTAGGTGTCCAATCTTGCTCTCGCTAGCTGGCTATTGTAAATTTCAGCTTTATGTAATCTTTTCCTCGCATTTTGATTACTGATATCATCCGGTGGGCATGTAGAAGTTCTTCATGTAAATAGTTGGTTGTCTGGGCTTGTGTGTTTCGATTAAGATAATTATTCGTATTGCAAAACTACAGATTTTACTTATATCCTTTGGTACTTCTTAAATAAACGTACAAAGAGGAATACGAAGAATAGAAACATTGCTCGTGAAAATGTCATCAAATTTGATAAAACCTTGCTTACTTGATCCTTGTATTTTCTTATTAAAGCCCTGAATACCTATTAAATTAGCATAATTTTTATGTGTATATTTCCTTGAATATGAAGATGGCGATCGGCAATATGCTTTTTTTGATTATATCAATAAACCTTTGTATTTACCTGTAGTGTCAGTTTAATAAAACCCATTTATACAATTGATTGAGTAATTAATTAATTATTGACGATTTGACTTCCTAATTTGTGATGGGTTAGTTCGATTAGAACCGTCCCCAGCTCATTAAGTGCGCATGAAATACTTTTTGTTCATTTGAAATTTTAAGGTAATATGGGTGGGGCATATTGAAGGTCGTTTTTTTCTGCTCCGTAACTAAAAATGAACATCGATGAGCGAATGCATTCTTTTCGCTTTCTACAAACACACTTGGGTTTCTCAATGCGTCTTGCGGATGCCAGCACGTTGTTTACTTTTACTGCACAAGACCTAATTCGCATTGCAAGTGTCGACGTGAATTCATTCTGCAACTAATTGTAAATTTCATACTGTTTATCGCGTGATTTTTTTGCCTCAATATCGTTTGTATTTATTTGGTCGATTTTAAATCGTTTACAAATTAGTGTTTATAGCGGTTTTGAATACAGTTATGTATTTTGAAATATTCAAGTACGTTATTTTAGTTCTCAAACCTTGAAAATTTTTTATATGATAGATATATAAAAGAACACGAAGCAAGGCAGCTAGGATTTTCTTTTAATTTTTGAGTAAATCAGAGCTTACTAAACACGCGCACGTATTTTTTTTTAATTTTTATACGGGGGCTTTTTTAAAACCAGTTTGCGGTTTGCTCTTTTTGATCATATTTCCAAACGATAGCGACCTGTTTCGACCACACACACGAAGTGTTTTCGAAAAAAGCGGGGTTTGTTACTTACAAGTATTAATAACATTTTTGCGACGCGACATACCTTAATAGATTGTTAAAGTCATACGCGACTTGGTGACTTTCTTAAATGAAACCCCTCCCTTGTAACTGGTTTAAAGCAGTTTAAGGGTCAGTATCGTACCATTCATAAGTAATATAAACGAAGCAAAAAGTGCACATCGATTACCGGATTTTTTCTTCGTGCAAATGCCATTGTATCATGCACGAATGCCATACCAATATTTTACTGTTCCTATGGGATATTGAATGTGCAGGTTCTGACAATACAATTAGACCTAATATGACATGAACAATTTTCAGCTTCGTGAAGAATACAGTAGAAAGTTGGGAGTAAAGATTATTTTTCTACTTCATAATCCCCTTAAGTGCAGTGCATTTGTTTCAAAGATGCTTCGGTGTCTTTTTTTGGACTTTTAGGAACTCTAGGTGTCCTTGAAAATTGGACAAATTTGTTTGTATCTTCAACTTTTTCTTATTTTTGTTCAATTAAGTATAGATAAATAGTTATGTTTAAAATTTTAATGTCAATAAAAATAAGAAAAAATAAATACATTTTCGGAACTGAGAGCAAGCTACAATTAATTCAGTTTTAAGCCTACGGTAACAAATTACATTGCATTTAAAATTATTTACAAGTCAATTAGTTGCATTTATAATTGATTAACACTGATCAGGCATGCTGTCTGCCCGACTTTTAAAATAATGTTGCAGGAGCAGGAGCTGTGTAGGCCTTAGGAAGAATTTATCTCAATTCCTGGAAAGTTTCTGAGGAATATTCTCTTCTGCGTTTTTAACGTATTACATGCGTGTTCTGTCAAGGTCGACCCATCAACGACTTCTTAAACGGTGTTCGTACGACAAGACCAAGTGTTGTCATCAAGTATAAGGTAGTCATTTCCAGTATTGCTATAAAAGTGTCCTCTGGCTTTTCTTTCCCATTCGTATTTCGGTAACAGGCGTATACATGTGACATGTAATAATAATTAAAAAGTTATTTTGTACTCGTATTTATCTTAACTTTTCATATGCTTAACTTTTATTGAAAAGTTTAGTTTTCTTGTTTTAAATTAGCGCGCTTTATGCAAAAAATGAAAACTGCGGTACTTATTACAGGTAGCGATGCGAAGTTATTTTGCAACGGAAAAGTTGATGGGTAAGGGTGATTTAAAAGATTTTGGAAATGAAAGATAGAAAGAATTTTGAATAGAGTGAAGATGAATGCACTGCAGAAACATATTGGAAAGACAGCAGCCAATTTGTAGGTTAGGAGTCTAAATCGCTATCAGTTATAGCCAACTCTTTTACTTGCAATTATGACTACAATTTCATTCTTTTAAACGTTTACCTTTATGTTTTTAGAATCATACGACCCCTTCTGCTTAAGTTGTTTTACTTTATAATATTGTATTAAATGTATAAGCCTATTTAATATCTAATGCACTTAGGTTATTCTTGGATGAATCTGATAGGTAGTTTGTCGGTCATTTTCTGTTCCTCAGCTCAGTTTTCTCATTATTTGAAATTATGGGTACGTTCATCTTTAGTCGGACGGTGTCACGCACCTGTACCAACCCAAACCGGGTTTGTAATTGCGTAACCGGCCATACGATATTCCAGTGTTACTCAACTATAATTTATTGCCAAAGTATGTCTAGGGCGATGCACCGACGTCGACATTCCAGATCTCGAAATTACGGCTTAAAAGGTTAGAGCAATTTCGACTGACACGCACTACACGCACGCCCGGTTTATTATGGTATAATGGTCATAGACACACAGACACTGCTCACGAAAGCTTTGATGGAATTTGTGAATTAGACTGAAAACTGTTTACTTAGAGTTACCATTTAATATGGCCCATCCTTTTTTTTAACCCTGGGAATTTGCCCGTTCTGGACAGTTCCCCTTCAAATTCAATGTTCAATGTTATTATAAAAATTGATGACCACCTTTTTAAATTTTTATTTTTATATTGGATGTTAACATCAAGAATCTAGTCTCTTCAGGACTACTCTTTAGACATTTGGGGTCAGGTAAGGTATTTTGATATATGTTTGGTTTTTTCCACTTAAGTGTATTTCTTATAGCTGATCTAATACAAGTTTTTTTTAATAAAGTGCAATTAGACTATAAAGAATCTGATATTTTCGTGAATCCAATATTGCACATACATTATGGATCAACTATTCATACTTAATAACCCAAAAAGGCAACAGCAATGGCCTCATCAGCAACAACTCGGACGGGTTTATCTGATTCTGAACCGATCCATTCTCCCTAAAATTTTTCCGTAAGTTTCAAGACGTTGGTGATGAATAGGTTTATCTGGATGCAATTCCCTGAAGCTGTGACTAGCAGCTCTTGTAAAAAAATAAACTCACAATTTCCACATGTTCCTGCTGGGTAAATAAACACCATCTTGGATTGGTAATTTTCAACATTAGGTGGTAATAAACAAAATTGGGAAATTTTGATGTTTAAAATGACTTAACATTTCATGATAACATCTGAATTTTTCTTAAAAAATTGACCGGTAAAAATTAATTTCCTATAGATACAAAATTGGACATCGCTGTGCATTTCCTAGTGTTATATATCTCACTTTTAAGAAAAGCAGCTTTTTATATGTTCATGGCGTAATGTAACTGAATCCCTCCCTTTACTTATTTCCCACACTGCAATTTGCTCTCCAACAGAACTCGGTCTAGGTAAGTTTCGATTTTATAGCGGTGTACACCGAATAGTGACAGTTTCATAATCGCTATGTAGGTTACTTCGAAACCTGTTCGCTTGCATTCTAAATTCATATTAATTTGCGGCGATTGTACACAGTCATTATTGCCGACATCACTTCTATACCTGTATAGACGTGTGAAAATGTTGCCCGGTTTTTAGTAGACTCGTTAGTCTACCATAGTATTATATAGAGCAAGCTACTCGTAGATTATCATCCATTTTAAAATTGTCGTGGACTTCAACGATTTGTATAACATACAAGCAAGCTGAAGAGCAAGAGGAAAAGCTGACCAGGAGAATCCCTTCCTTTAAATTAAAATACGTGGTTTAGCTTGAAATCTACGGAATTTATTCCCAACGGGTGTTATTTTAGTCTTCCATTCATAATTCCTTCATCCAATTTTTACAGGTAGGTAGAGCTCAGTAGACTAATATTGTTTGATGATAAAATATATTAGGCAACTTGCATCTGACGGGAAAATTGTATTATTCAACATATCACTTTCAATTCAGGTTATACTTTCTTTTTACTTTAGGCTTTGCCACTTCAGGATGCTTCATATCTTTACCCACGCGAATATATTACCTCACATAAACAAAAGTTTTCGATTAAGTTGTCCTTTTTGCTTTTAATAATTTAAGACTTACCTTACCAGGTCATTCACGATAAGCGGCCTATTAGTCGCATTTTAAAAACAAATAAAGCGACATGTTTGAAATTTTGAACAAATATGTTTTCGAAGATTAAGTAAATTTTTCCAGTCATTTTAAATTGAACCGCCGCTATATTATTTTATTTTGAACGAGTCGTTTAATTTGAGTGAGAATCTGTGTAACAACATGCTTCAAATGTGAAAAGTTTATGGAATATATTAATTTTTCCGCAAATGTTTCATTACTAAAATATTTCAGAAAAAAATAAATATCTTCAAAATAATGTACTATATTAATTTATGGTTTTTACTATTGCTTTTAGAATACAGTTGCTTATTAGCCGTACTATAAACACTTTTCCAGATCGGTTTTATAAACTGATCCATTGACTCACGAATTGTAGTAAACTTCATCAATTTCAAGAAGGATTTGCAACAATTGGTGTTAAAATTATGTTAAAAAAAAACATGCTCTTTCATTACGTGATAAACGAAATTTTTGATAATAGGCACAAAATTAAGTTCAGAAAACGTATGGCAGAGCTTATTTCTGATATTATGATATAAATTACAAACCTGACTGACTCTGTGTGTCTAACCCTAGCCATAACTTGATGCAGAAGCGAATATATAATACTAATAAATCTACTGAGCCCATGAGGGTTTCTAATACATAAAATGTAAGTATATTGCTACGACTGCTGATTATGATTGAAGATTGTTAAATGAGTGAGCATGTTAATACAGGTTAAATAGGTCAGTAACTCTAGATAAAAAAAAAATCTTTTTCAGTTTTGATCTTAAGTCGAACGTGGAGCCATCTACACCACCAAATCCTAATTAGCAGTATATTTGCAACAATAAACATAATATATTTTAACACCACAATACGCTTTTGTAGCACTGCTGTCGTACATGGATCGATACATTTATAGTAAATATACAGAAAGAACAGCAGATATATTGTATGGCACTAAACCAACTGCAGTTGGCAGTAGGGAAGGCTTTTCATATGTTATGCATAAACATTTTCTCAAAATTCTGTGAGTAAAAGAATTGTACTGATTCTACAGGGAACTTTCTGTCCTGAAATTATTTTTTTTGTTTCCGCAACCCCAATAAAAGTAGAGCACTTCCATTTATAAATGAGTTCTAACACTTTAAACTTTAAATATCGCCAGGGCGCTGATGTAACTAAGAACTTCGCAATTGGTTTCATAAATCGATGTCACTGATCCTTAAATGTATCATTTAATTGCTCATGTAGTAGCCAGTCGCATTAGTTAGGTTTCCCCATACATATACACACAGAACATACGTGTAAGAATCCGTTACTATATTAGCCATGAGGACAACTAACAAAGTAGTCATAGAAAATGATTTTAAAGGTGAATTTTTATTGGCTCGTAATGATAGAGTAGATAAAGTTGAATAATATTACATTATAAATGCTCATGCGTTTACAATAAGTAATTTATTACTTCTCATACGTATGGCTCATCGTAACTTTCTTCAATGTAACATTTTGAAGCTTGAGTGATATTTTTACTTTAAAAGTTGTGATAAAAATGTTGTCACAACCTAAAAGTGTGTCTCAACAAGAACGCCCGAGATTTAATGTCGCCCAAAAAGTACTTGACTTTTAGAAAATAGAAAATGTATTTATGTACACACTTATATCACGTAAATGCTTCAAGAATAAAGATTTGCGCTGCATTTTCACACATGTGAATATCCAGATTGCTAATGCACCCTTAATTTTCTTTTTCAGTTTTTGTACTGTTTTTTCACCAATCCATGATTTCTGAAACTTTTAAAGAAAATATTCTCAAGGAGTTAGCTCACATAACTTTGGTGGGCTGTTCTGATCACCATTAAGCAAAAGTTCGGCCTGAGTATTTCTCAAGAAGCGAAACGTTTATGTTATTAGAGGCTTGTGACATTGCTACAAAAAACTGGTAATCATATAATATGCGATACCGTTCTCCATTTTTCTATCCTCGTCATGAAGGAAGTAAGTCCTTATCAGTCTACCGATATAAAATCCATTCACGCAACGTATCTTTGAATTTTAAAGAATTTTTCTATAGCCCAACCGCCACAGTTACTTGTCGATAACACCATTGAATTAAAAAATTACTTCTTTATTAAATAATATGTTTCTTGCAATATCCTTGTTCGTTCTTTGCATCCTTATTGTTTTATTTCTGTCGTTTTCAATTTTTTATTAAATCCGGCGCTTCCTTATTGGGACACCTTAAATCGGCATTTGCTTCCATTTCTGATTTGTGTATTTCTACTAGAAAATAATTTTACACGCCCTTGGCATTTTTTCTATTGTTATATTAATGTTTTATCATTAATCAAGCATTAAATTTGATGGATAAGGATGTGGCCTTAACAGGATGCCGCATACAATTATTGAAGTTATTAAGTTTACCGTGAATGTCTGCCTTCTCCGTCCTTTCTCTGAGTCAGACTTTTTCTTTTGATGTTTAGTGGCCATTTGCAATAATTTGTCGAATTGGTGTCTTTAAGTCATTTGTAAAAATTTTACTACCTTAATTTTGGGGGTTTGTTGCTAGTAATTTATGTTTTTGCTAATAGTTCCAAAATTTTATTCAAGTACGAAAAAGCGCAATTTTGCTTCTCTGAATTCAGTCTCCTTGACGTGTGCACGTTTCTCATTCTTCTCACTTTGATTACATCTCGTATACAATCTAAGTTCCTTGACGTTTAATACTGAGTAAGGTCATTGGGATCTTCGACAATGGCTCAAATTGCAATTTTAACAGGTGTTCTAAACAATAGTCATATGATGTGTAGCTTCCGGGCACGTTCAGTAAAGGTTACTTAACGTTTGTTGATATTTAATCAGCAAAGTATGTATATTGGTTCGTGGCACTAAGCCTACGGGTTTTCGTGCAAATTTCACCGAGAAAGTTGCTTGGATTTTCAGAAAACGAGATTGTTATTGCGGAAGTGTTAAATATTCGAGTTGTTTGAACTTTAGCTTCATGATTAACAACTTTAAGTTGGCTTGGCGGATTCGAGCTCTTTGCTTTACTTTTGTTTTAATTTACTAAACCTAAATCGAAACTAGTAGGCTTTTAAAATATGTACATTGTTTTTATGTGTATTGGAGTAAAGCAAGTAAACGTACATCATCTTGTTTGATATTTGTGTTCCTCGGTAATCACGTATCGGTGTTTACTAAAGAATCTATAAAACAGATAATATTAAAGAAGTTTTATTGAGTTTGCTGAGCGTGTGCTTAAGCATAATTCCAATAAATTTTGGAAATTTATTAATAACACGAAAGCAGTGAAATGATTTATGATGGGGTGACTTTCCTCTGTTTTGTTTTGATGGTTATTACGATACCAATAGCAACTACTTACTTGTTAATTGTTATGAGATGCTGATGTTTCATCTGTCCTAAAGAGTATTAAACTGAAAATTACGACTGGTTCTGATGGGCTTCCTGATATATGGAAACTTTCAAAAGCATTGAAAAGTATTGCTTGTAATTTTAGCAAATCCTTTGAAATGCTTCTTTATGCACTGTTATCTGTTTAGTTAATATCAAACAATTTCTTTTCGAGTGTATTAATAATAGGGCACAGGCAGACATAGCATATATCGACTTTTCCATAACATTTGGAAGAGATGACCATGGTTTGCTCTTGAGAAAACCTGTAAAATTTGACTTCTCAGGCCCTTTGGTGATTCCTTTTCATTCTTATTTACTTAACACAGAGCAATTTGTAATGTGGTTGCTTTCGTGTTTGTGGAACTCCTATGTTTTATCCTGTATATTTTGTCTTTTGCGGGAGTTGGTTCCATTAAAAATGACTTATGTATTTTGTGACGACGTTTCGGCACTCTTATTCGTCTTCTTCAGGCAGTCAACAATAGCCTTTACGGCAAAAACGCTGATGTAAAATGATGAACCGCATGGCCTCACATAAGCAATAAAAAACACGCTAATGTCAAGATGACAAATAAAGATTGACTGGCTGAAGAAGGCCAATAAGAGGGCCGAAACGTCGTCACAAATGACATAAGTCATTGCATCAACTCCCGCAAAAGACAAAATATACAGGGCAATGTCTAAGAAATTTTGTGCTACCTATGGGACACCTCCGGGAAGAATTTCAGACCGTTATTGTTCATTCCCTTTGTGAATGATACAAATGAGACTGCTTATGTCCCCTGCCTATTGTATGCATCTGGCATGAAAATTATCTGTTAGATTCAGAGCATTGATGGTTGTGATCGTTTGTACGGGAGCTTGGTTGCTTTACTTGTTGGTGTCAGAGCAAAAACTTAACAGTTGACATTAGCAAAGCAGTGTAATTACATTTACTTTATAAACTAATTTCGGTCGTACTTTTATTTAAGGTAATCGCAGGCAAAATTGATGATGTCAGCTTGTTAAATTGACTGAATTTTTCTGTACATTTCATATGCCCACTGCACCTACGAATACTTTGTCAGCTTCGCGCTTCGCCTGTATATACTACGTGGTGTTTTCCACTACACTCTTGATAGCATCAAATAATTTTCTTTGTTGAGTTGAGCTAGTTTACCTTTTTTATCGCTCATTTATATTTTTAGCTTTAGCTAAGTTGCTCTCTTGTACATTTTTGCTATTGTCTTTCTGCGTGGAGCTCTCGTTTATATTATGTTTTGATTGCTTTTATATGATTTGTCATGTGGCTTTTTCCTACTGCAATTGGTTTCTATTGTCGGGTAGTGTAAGTTTAAATAAGTGTTTAAATAAATAAAGAAGCCGTTAAAGAGCATAAGGAACTTGAAAGAAATTCATAATGGTCCGAGCATCTACGGTATGATTGTTATCGTCCAAATTGTAATATTTGGAACTGGAATTCAGAATATAAGTGCTTCAAATCAAGGTATTGTACTCCCGTATGCATTGGTAAGATTTCATTTTATATTTTTTCCTTCCTTGGTTGTTGTTGTTTCTGCTAGCGCTTGGTTTTGTTTTCTGTATTTTGGAGTTCTAGTTATAGAAGCTATTTGACGTAGTCCTGTTTAGTCAGCCTTGAAAGAGCAAGGAACAGTATCAGCATTTGGGCTGTTTCAACTGTTCTTGAGCATTCCTTCTATTTCTGTTAACAATAAGGCTTGGCCATATACGAAATCATGGCCCATATTAGTTTCCAATCAGGGTCCGTTGCCTATGGCAGTGTAATTCATCAGCGCGGTTTCTATCGTGATTTGACACACTAAACTTGACAAAGAATATCATGACACAAGTACACGGTCGTAAAAATGTCCGTCATCGTCGATTAACGATGAATGTGATTCTGTTTTTGCACCGATTGTTTTCATTTCACGGTATCTTAATTGATCGCTGCACGGTAAATTAAAAATACAATAGGTTGGCGTGTTTGGTTCTGAAAGTGTGGGTATCTACATGTGTTTCAGGCTTTCACATAGAATTAATAATTTGCTGTATTTCTTGCTATTATTGGTTAATTAACGAGGCGTGCCGATGAGTTAAATTATTGGCAAGTAGAAGCAAAAACATATAATTTGTGGTAGTAATTATGCCTAGAATCATAGGAGAATTCTATGTTTAGCAGCTTAAAGTGGATTTAAAACTTCAGGTATATCTTGTACACACTATGAATATTAAATGTTTACGCTAATTCTAACGTAAGGTACAGACGGACCTTACACTTTTGCTTTAGTTTAATACCGTTTGAACACTGCCAAATCTGAAACTCTCTATGCATTCACACTACTAATTAAGAAATGCTATACCGTTCCAAGATGGTCCAATTATTTTGGTTTGAAGGCTTCTGTGGTTGTTGTCGATGACATGTTGTTTTTCGGGCTGCTTTCCACGTTGCTTGTTTGCTCTTGAGCTACTTCTGAGGAAGACACCGACATAAGTGTCGAAACGTCAAGACCAAACAAGCAACATGGGAAGCGGCCCGGTAAACAACATGTCATGGTACAATTGGGTTTCATCAAGCCAACGCATATAAGATTTAAAATATTTTCCGAACTAGTTATTAGAACACCTTCATACTATCGGGTGTTTCAATAAGAACGCAAGATTTGAAGAGCATGCCATTTTGGATGTTATAATGTCACATGATTGTTATAGGGCACGTCTCTAGAAAACAGATAGGAGTTAGTAAACATGGAGCTTTACAGTACAGAACAACGTGTTTTAATTGTCAAACACCATTATGAGAGTATTGAAAGTTTGATCGCCACGATTCGTAAAATGCGTCCAATTTTTGGTCGAAACATTGTTCCTAATTCATCTACAGTGAAAAGAATAATCGAAAAATTCGAAAATACTGTTCTGTTATAGATGTGTAACACACCACACGAGCTCGTAGAGTTCGTTCAGAACAAAACATCCCAGCAGTTCGCGATAGCGTGGCCGAGAGTCCAGGTACCTCGATTCGTCATCGTGCACAAGAGTTGGACCTTAAAGCAAGCACTCTTCAGCGTATTCTCACCAAAGAATTACACCTCCATGCGTACAAAATCCAACTGACTCAACAACTTTTGCCAACAGACGATGCACAGCGAAGGGAGTTCGCTAATTGGAATCTTGAACAAAGAGAAATGAATGTCGGTTTTGAGAGCAGTGATGAGACCCATTTTCACCTCGAAGGCTTCATGAATAGCCAAAACTGCCGCATTTGAGGCTCAGAAAATCCAAGAATTATTCATGGGAAAGAAATACATCCGAAACATGTCACTGTTTGGTGTGCATTGTGGTCGGGAGGAATCATTGGACCGTTTTTCTTCGAAAACGAGGCAGATACGGCAGTAACAGTGAATGGCGAATGTTACCGTGGTATGTTAACAGTTTTTTTTTGCCTCAATTGGAAGATATTGCTCTTGACGACATGTGGTTCCAGCAGGACGGTGCTACTTGCCATACCTCCCGTGAAACAAAGAACCTCTTGCAAGGGTCTTTTCCTGGTCGTGTTATCTCCCAGTGTGGGGACCGGAATTTCTTGCGATTTAACACCGTTGGACTTTTGGCTGTGGGGTTATCTGAAGTCACAAGTTTATGCCAACAAGCCTACGACCACAGAAGCAATAAAGGCCGAAATTAGACGCTGTATTAATGAAATTCCGCCACATGTATTCAATTCTATTATTGAAAATTTCATGAAAAGAGTACTCATGTGCCAGCAAAGCCATGGCGGTCATTTATCAGATGTGTTGTTCCACACATAATTCCCAAATGTCTACATGCTAAATCAATAAATATTTTAATACTTTGCTACACAAAAACATGTTTTATTAAACTTTCAAATCTTGCGCTCTTATTGAAACACCCTTTATATTCTTATCTTACGATACACCAACTATTAATTAATTAATTGATAGAATGGAAAAAAAGGAAGGGACCAGTTAGATGATTTTCTATAATCAATGCCCAGGCATTTATTAGACAGTGATGTTACCAGTATGTGGTACGGAAATTGTGAAGATTTTTATTCGCGTGGTTTTCTTCCACCGGATTGCATGATATTCGAGAAACAAGACTCCCCCTTATAGTTTATGGGGTACCTACGTGTTGAACAAAATATCTGATCAAGTTACTTATGATTTGGATGGTATTTGCTTAAGAATTCTTATGACAAGTGACTTAACAACCAATTCATCTCGTACCCGTATGTTAAATAGTAATTAACACAAAAAATTAGTTTTATTGGGTTGCAATATTGATATTTTTAACTTCCGGATGACATCGAGCGCGACGGGTTTTTTTCTTTCCAATAAATGACAACGCGTTTGTTTATCTGTATGCCTTCTGTCTCAGAAATGTCCTTCATAAAGTCGTTCGTGATATGATTTTGCGGTATAATCAGACAGATGTAATTAACAATTTTCTGATAAAATGATAGATATTGTTTGTGTTGCGTGATGAGGCTTGACCTAGTTTGTTTTACGTTCTATCTCACTGACATTCATTAAATGACTATAAACTTACAATTTACAAATTATCATATGTATACAGAATTTTTTAATGATAACAATCCCATACCTAATATTAGTCTCCGTATAAAGTCGATTTCGTTAGTAAATTAAAGCCTATTAAGTGATTTCAAACATTCAAACTGGCAACATAATTTATTGACAGCGTATAATGCAATTCTGCAGGGTAGTTTTGTAGTTTTTACCTAATATGAATTCAAAAATTCTTGCCAATCAATCAATACATCCATAGCAATATTGGTTTTAATATATGTACATATATGTGTGTTTTTTGCTTACTGCCACATCCAACTTTTTGGTAACTTTTATAATTGACTGCTTTATACTAACTAGAACTATAATAATAGCGGATTTATTTAATGACTGGCCGCGTCAAGAATTTCCACTATGGCTTTATGAAATTAAGACAAGGCTTATTACAATTTTTGCAACAGCTAATAGCACTCAATAGATTGTTATTGCTATCTAATTATTATGTAAGAAAGGGATAGTAGGCACACACCTGGTGAAAGTACTAATCTGTTCTGGTTTTTTACTTAAGCGTACTATCGCAAAGAGCAGAACATGTTAATAATCTTTGGCGCGATGGGTGTATTCTCGGTTGCTTTTTCGTCGGTTACCTCTGTCCAATAAAACGTTACGTAATTTTAGAAATTTTTTTCAGCTAGCATTTTTGGAGAAAGCTGTTTAAGGCGACCTTAGATTCAATAAAATATGGGCATTCCTTAGAATGTATTAACATTTTTTGGATATATTGTATATTTTATGGCGTGGGATGTATCCAGGAAGTCCGTAAATTAGGAACAACGATTTAAGCGTGAATGAAATTAATGCTTTCAACACAAATATTACGTGTTTAATTTGAATTATCTAATGAAAATATATTTTTATGTAGTTAAGATTCAGCGAACACGAATCGCGTTTCTGAAAATTATTTTGTTAAGTCATAATTAGAATATTACACATACTTACATTTGGAAATTGAAAAGTATTTAAAGTTGTAAAAATAACACGAGATTTTTGCAGTTTCAAAGTACGAAACCATAAAAACATAAGTAACATTTGGCTGGCTTTCCTTATGCAGGGAAGGCAGGAGTCTAGCGTTACATTTTTCAATATGCGGAGCTTGGTATATTACGGTTTAACTACATACAGATTTAATTAATTTCATTGAATTTTTCTTATATAATTATATCTTAAAAGTGACAGTAAGTAAAAGATCAATAAATCAAGAATACGATTAATATAAAACAACAGAAGAAGACCTAGCATATTTTGACGTTACATGTCAAAAAGACGCCGGAAAGATTCTTGCTATCAATCTCTTTCTTTCATTTATTTCATACCCTCGAGTTTAGAAAATTTGAAATAGGACAATATATTTTGGAATTACGGCAATTTTAATCTAAAATCGCTTCGAATTACATTTACAATAAATAAGCTAAGCAGATGCGTGTCGCACGCTTTCCTTAAACTTATTTCGATGTCAGTCGGTGATATCAGTTGTCCGCGTCAATTGTTCCGACTGTTCTTTGTGATTTGTGCATTACTACCTTGTTAATATTGTTGCTCCTGCACTTTCTTATATTCTTACTCATGTTAGCGAAATTGTCATGAAGCAGAACGCATATTGAAAGAGACACGTTAGATACCTACTCGAATATCTATAAGAGAGCTGATTCTTAGCAACTGGTTCTGTAGTTACAAGGTGCAGACCACTTTTTGGGAAAATAAGGAAATAGACTTTATTTCAGAAATGCTATCAAGTCTAAAAATTGAAAACTGATCCATCTTCTCTAAGTGGAGTTATTAATTAATTCTTCTAAAGAAAATATTCTTAAAGTGAACTTCCACTTTATTTTTACAATTGTAAAGCGCTTTCGGCTACATGTTAGCCATCGTCAGTACAAAAATTAAAAGGAAACTAACAGTTTGACAAAGTCAAAAATCAGAAACAAGCAAACTTGACTACAAACTGAAATGCAACCCACATGCCATTTTACTATTCTAAATGATTTTTGTAATTTCAATTGTCCTATTCCAAATTCTTTGTTTGATCTAAATTAATGTTTCGTTTGAGTTCACTTTAAGAATATTTTCTTTAGAAGAATCTATCAAGTCTACATCTCTGACTGTTATTTTTGATGGCATTTGCTCATCGTCAGTGCAAGATATCCACCAGAAATCTAAATTTCACCTATATGATTTGACCATTTTTTATTCAGCGAAACTTCGCACTTATATTTCAACATGTCATCCACTACGAAATATGTAATTGAGGACGTGCAAAATAATCCTTAAGAATTTTAACCTATGGAAGTAATTTTCTAATGGACCAGAGCCCATTTGCATTAGTTCCGGCAAGTCAAAGATGGATTAGACTTCGCGACTCCATGGAATGTACTACTCGTTCTCCAGATTTGGAACAAGAAAATTTTTCTCTTTGGGGGTATTTTGAATCAGAAATATTTTTATTCGACTAGAAAGTATTTATTAGAAGTTCATAAGAGGCTTACAAAAGAATGGACATTTTCAGCAGTACTTGTTCGTTAATACAATGAAATATGTGAAATATGTGTATTTTATCTTAAGCCAGTGTAATTATTCAAGCATAGCTCGCTCGTTTGACATGGATAATAAGAAAACAACATCAAAGCACAAAACATCCATTATGGGTCCGTCAACGAAGCGATGAATTTTGAAAGCCAATATTAGTTCATTGCCCAGCCAGGAAAGTTGTAAAGATGAGTCTTTTTAGCATTTTCCGTCTGCCTGATGAACATTCAAAGTTGTAACAAAATTTGGTATGTGGATGATGCTCGACGAAGAAGATATCTTGCTGAAAATATGTCATTTTTTAATTTGAAAGTGTACATACGTAACCTTCAGTAAAAATTTCAGTTAATTTTAATTTGCCGTGTATGAGATAAACAATATTATTTTTAATCTATTAGGAGGTGCTGCCACCAAGCGGCATTGGAAGACTATTTTGGCGGATGAAGCCTTTTGGAACACAATTTTTTTTTGCGTTGAATACACGGATGGCTACCTTGGTCATAAGTTGCATCCTCTATTAGTTGACGACAAAAATTTAGATAGTTATTTATTTGGAGATTTTTTCCGCTAAAGACCATGTTAATACCATTTGTTAAGCATGCATCAGTGGTTCAGTGTACAGCGTGCTGTCCGTAGAATCGTTTTCTAAAGATGGTGACTGTGTGACTTTTGTATAACGATTGTTTCGCAATCATTTTAATATTCCTATCGACAGAATAGTACCCTCATAAGTGTCATGGGTGAAAAGTTTGAACAAGGTTTTACTACATCAAACTTAATAGGAATAACAGGATCTGTAAGAACGGAGGAAGAGTTAGATTAATATTAACGCATAGTCAACTTCGTTCAGTCATAAAACGAATTTTGCATGAAGACACACCTGTTCACCCATAAAGTCAACTGATATGGTCACTTCACTGAGTTCAAAGCGTATGCTTTCATCAATGTCACCTATGCTTACCTCATTTGTTGTAAACGTTACTATATAAAAAGTGTTGTCAGATTGAAACCTCCATAACTGTAGAACGGGTTGTCCGATGTCAGTTTTCTTAACACGAATTTCTAGGGAATAAACATGTAGTAGTGAAACATGAACCCAGTTGCTATTTGAGTGTTTTGAGTTTGATTTTGAGCAGAACACCTAACATTTAAAAGAAAGTAATTTTTTTAGTGATGTGAATTTTATCTGAAACTTCTAACAAAATATAGGGCTGAGTGGGGTCGGGAGACTTTAGACGCCTACATTTTTTCGTGATGTATTTACATATAACTATAATCGCTTGGGGTATAACTGCTCGTTGCTGAATAGCAAGATTGACAGTTTGAACACCGTATTTTGTAAATTTGTGCGAAAATATATGGGATGTGGCACGTGTCCCCATGAGAATTAACATGGTCATTGAAAATAAATGTTGTCTAAGAATGTAATAAGTGATATTTATTATAATAATAAATTAAAAGATCGCACACGAAGTTTTGTACTTGTGTATATGAATCAACAATCAAGGAAAGTATCCATAGTTTTATGAATTGGCAATGTTGTATATCTGGTCCTTGTGTTGACTATTATTATTTTGGAACTATACACATGGGTATCATGCATCGATTGAACGCAACGCTTCTGCGTTTTAATATAGAAATCAAATCTAATAATAAACTTCGTTTGTTGAGGCAAATTGCCGACTTTCGCCAGTTTAAGAAGTGCTGGTAACCTAGATATGCGGATGCAGGCATTTGCAGCTGACGTAAACATTGTTTTACATGCGCACAGTTTCTCGATCGGGAAGACGTTTCAACAGAAATAACACAATGGCGCTTGCAAAATTTTCGCTTGCTGGCAATATGGCGTTTTCTAATTAAGCGACTCAACTGTGACGGTGTCATATGGTGTTTTGAAACCGAAAATAGAAATAGCGTGAATAGAATAATTAACATCTATACGTTCGAACGGTATACTTTTGAAGTAGCACCTACATAGTAAAAGATAAATAAATGTTCTATACTTCGAAATCAGTTGAAATCTTGTAAATTAAGCACAGGATGCAGCGTTCGAAAATATATGTGAATATATAAAAATTTGGTTAGCAATATGCGGTTGACACGTTAATTAAACCAGTCTGGATGCCAATGAAAGAGCAATATGGAAAAAACACGTAAATTGCATAATAGCGAGATCATTCAACACAAGGATGGGGAGATAACTCACAGTAGGTACCCTGCACCCTTTTGTTGCTCATTTCGAATCCGATGAGCTCACATAGGCCGGCAAACTGTAACGTATAATTAGCGGGTATTGCCACCCCTAGGCCGCAGTCTTTCGACCAGTTATTTTATACCTTAGCCGGGTGTCTGCCACTAGGAGTAGGTTGTGAACAATACGGACACACCAACACCGTCTTCTAGGGCTTTTACAGCTGTAGGATGCAGGAATCGTCATAAACATACGAGGTTATGGCCGCCGCTCATAAACCAAACACTACTCTTAGTTTTTCCATAATCCAAGTTCACATTACCGTACAACATGCAAGGTGTGGGAGTTATTAAGTAGTATTTTCAGAAACTACTAGATATCTTCCGCATAGTATGTGTGGCCTTATAATTTAATTGTTTTTACTATAATACTGCTTTGAAAGAACCTTTGTATTAGGCAACAACAGCGAAAAATTAATTTTATCTTCGTCAACCTAAAAATTTGCTGTTAGAAAATCGCAATTAATACAATAAATAAGTATGAAAAACTAAAAGACTGCATTATCCTTTGCTCAAGAGTTAAATGAGGTGACAGATTGAAAACGGATACCCTAAATATATGAGCTAGTGATTATATAAGGGTAACTGTATTAATATAACGCAATTACATATAATCGAAGGCATCAAATTTTACTAGGTAGGGTAAATATATTTTAGTTAAAGGAGAAAAAAATATGCTGACAGCAACAATGGCGGGTTGTCCCAACAAAAAAGATGTCATTAACTTCTAAGCAATTCTGAAGAGGCATACGAATGGTTTAGTGATGATTATTTGAAGAATGTGCGCATTTGAAATGTCACCCTTTTTATAGGTTATGGGCGATGACTAATGTAACTTCACGATTAAATATCTCTCTATAATATCTTGTTGTAAGTTAACTCAACATTAATGCTATAACGTAAAAACGCACTGTACAGTAAAATCAAGGTTAAGAGGTCAACGGAATACGAAAGTGCAAATTCCAGCCAATCAACAATAAGAAACTCATTTTCACAACAATTAATCAGTTCCGTGCGCGTTTTGGCTGTTTCCTTAAATAATAAGGCGCATCGATTGGAATTCAAAACCGAAACTTGTAATTCACTGCGGCGAAGTGAAAGTATTCAGTGTACACATGTGCGCAATTCGCTTTTTGTGTCAAAAGTTTAGTAATATGCATATATGTGATCCGGAGCCGGTTTGAAATGTCACTGATGCAAAAATTTCAGCACCGTTCTTGTATCGACGGGTGTGACGTAACCACAATCGAGCGACGCTTTTCAGATGTCTTCCCCAGGACAATAGGAATGTCAGTCAACTTACCAATATTGTCGGCAATAATATCACAAGAGAATGAGAATAAATTAAAAATAATTTGACAGCAATTCGACGTGTTGCCCTAAACGTTGGAGAATTGCAGGAGAATTATTTTCAAATTTATCGAACTCTCGAGTGGTATTCCAAGAATTATTTTGATGACAGACTTCAAGCCCACAATTTTTGTTGCCATGCAAAACCTAGCTTTAATTATTCCCGTGAGAATTTGCTCTTGTGAAAATTCCCACTATATGTGTGTTTTGATGCGATCAAAACGACATAATTGATCTAAATTGAATTTTTTGATTGTTTTTAGAAACGTCAGAAAATAACCAAGAGACTGCATTACGTAGAGTTTGCACATTGTACAAAACTAGTCTGCTAACACATATTCACGAAGTTTTATTTAAGCGATTGTATTTAGTTAGTTGAAATTGATAGTCATTGTTTGGAGATCAAAAGAATGTAGTGACTGACATAGAAATAAGAACAGCCAATAATAATTTTTCAATTTTAATAAACTTTAATGTACATGTTTGTTGGGTTAATTACCGTTAGAGTCTGTGAAGGATATAGCAATGAATTTTGCGAACTTTTACATGCAACCCTGCATTGTGTTTTTAAAAGAGTAAATTGTGGAGGGGTGAGGGGTAGAGATCACCAAAAGGTGATCTGTTTCCATTGCTCTCTACATCTTTCCACCTTGTCGTCCAAAATTTAAAATCACGTCTTTGACCACGTGACATCATGCGTATTCAGACATTTACAACGCTCAATGGTGAGCAGCACTAGATGTGGCCATCATGACAACAAGCCATAATTTCATATTACATCTTTCATAAACCAACCACTGGTGTACAAGCGCCCTCGCAGGAGAAAAGCGGTTCTTAATAACAACAATTTCTGTTAAATTTTTGTAATAAAGCAAGTATTATTGGATATAACATGCAGTAACTGGAAATCATTTATAAATATGTGCCTACATATTAACCAGTTTTGTTTGTTAAATAAGAGTGTTAGTTCATTTTTGTAAATTTAAGATTGAATTGCAATTAGTAATTACTTTGACTACCATGTTATTTCTACATGTCGGTTTTATAGATACACTTAACGTTTCTTACCACGGAGAAAAGTTGCTCGGCATAACGATGGTGACATTTGTCTTGAAAACTGGAAAATAACGCAAAGATTTTAAGACACAACAAAAGGTGTGAAAATCGTACTTTTCTCTTTCTTGTAATAACTCATATTTTTTGTCTGATTGCTCTAAGATTTGGAAGGACTAGGTTAAAGTATGTTGTGAATTCATTAGTAACATTGTATGCGACATTTTGTTTCATCAGAACGATCTTGAACGTTCTATTTTTATTGTATTGTATTTTAAATCCTGCAAGTATAGGCTATTTTAAGGGTCCATGGAACGGATTTTGATATTTTGTATTTGGATATAAAATAAAGATGTTGTAACTAAAATTATGTTCGGTGCGTGGAAGTTCTAAACTAAAGGAGGCGAAAACCGAATATGAACATCTAAATAAGACAGTAACTAACGGCAAATTACTTAACATGTTTGAAAAAAATAGAGGATATTTTTCACCATTTAAATTGTCTAATAAAAGAATGCAATAAGTACTTTATTGCCTACCATATTACACTCAGTTCGATGGAAATTTCTCCTGTATAATACACAGTTTTGCAAATGTTAACTCATCAGCGCACATAATTTTTTTACAAGTCTTAAATTCATTTGAATTTTATCTTGAATCCAGTGACAGAATGATAAACATTTCTCACGATCTGGTTCTGTTCAGCTTTGTATAATGTGACATGTGACATTTGATTACTGGCAATCTTTGAGAAATACAATAACAACATCTACTCAATTCTGATATTTTGAACATTTTTAACTTTCGGTCATCTGATATTACAGCCATTATTTTAATCAATATCTTGAAAATTTAAAAAACCGTTGTATTCGCAATGTGTGTCTACAACCTATTAATCAAAGACGACTACTACATATAAAGAAATAAAAAGTTCAAGATCATCAAATTGTTATTAAGAATATTGTATACAAAATACAGTTTGAATAGTTTTTTCAAATTTTAAACCAATTGTGCAAAAAATATTATACAACAGATTTTTTTAATATCTTTAAATATACACACTATATCCCAGTTTCCAAGATATCATTTTCCTCATCATTACGCTAAGCAACCTATTTACATTAAATTGAGTCCATGGTATATAGTACTACAGAAGGTATTGAATAATCTACAGTGCTGGTTTCTTTATTTTTAAGTCATTACGTTTTAAGAATTTAGTAATTTGAAAAAAATATTTTTTGTTTTATATACTAGCATAACAAAACACAAAATATTATTACAGTTATTACTATTTATAATGCATATAATATCATCCTAATTGGGTATTTGCCATGTATTTATATTTTATTAAATTGCATTTTAATAGGTAGCATCTAATCCACAAAACAGCTGTGTCAGCTTCTAAATTCGAAAAAATGGATCGTAAGGTGTATTTTTAATATTAAAAATGTGAATATTTAAAGCGACCGCCAAAACGCAAACATATTGGCCGTGACGTCAGATGTCTTGTAAATGGCCGCTTGTTTACATCTGGGGTCAGCGCGTCACGCGTCAGTCTCAGCCCTTCAATTTATCAGTTTGTTGTTTGCGTTCATTTTGTGACAAGCGAATTAAAATACGCCAAGAAAAAGTGAAGGCATGTTCATTGTTATGGAATTTGCGTACAGCGACGAGCCGTTCAACGCAACAAGCAACAAGTGAACTTTTTATCAAATTAACGTAGCATTGATAATTTGATCACAGTAAGTTGTTGGACACATACTATTTGTAAACATAAAAATGTAAGAATCAAATATGTCAGAATAAGGTCAGGTCAGGTCAGGTCAGAATAAATATAAATTGCCATTTATTTTCGGGGCTTTTACGGCTCGTTTCTGGTCTGGCTAACAGTCGAATATATGGGAAACAAACGTCTTTCTTTATTATAAAATTTCCCTCTATCAACATAAAACGCATATAATTTTCCATATCCTCTTTAAGCTATAACAAAATGGAACTGAATGGTAAACACCTATAACCCCAAAAAGAATAATAAAACTTACATTAAGAATTAAGATGATCTTCACAACAGAAAAACAAACTTTGCGATTTCGGCATATCACGTCTAGGGGCTCTAAACAACTTTTTCATACGTTGATAATCTCGAGGAACGGTTACAAAAATATTTTTTTAGCTGTACTGACTGAAGTGCTTTTATAACCATATACAAAACAACACTTGTTTTGTTTTCCATACATGATAGATGATTGTAAAACTACACAAATCACTTTTTGGTGCGACCTCTTACACCGTCCTTTCAATAAACACCACACAAAAGCTTTTCCAATACAAGAATGATACTACACCATTAAACAGCACGCTCCTCGGTAATGTTTACATGACACTTGACGTCACGAGTTGAATAACCTTGGATAGAAGCGTTTTGGCGGTGACTCCTAAGATTCGAATTTCAGACCTAAAATTCTCTACCTACAATATTTTTTTTGTTTTTTTCAACATGACGTACGATATATATGCACTTCAAGATTCATTTTACGTAATTTAAAAAAAAAAGTGATAATACCCAATTATTTAAGGGCTTAAACAAATGCGATCGGTTCCGAACAGCCTTTGTCCATTGTAAGATCTATTGTTAGCGATGACACTTATATGATATTGCCTTGGTTCTAATCAGCATAAAACTTGAAGTGTCATTTGTAGAAGATTGATAGGAAGTATACATATGACACATTTTAGTATAAATAGTGATTTGTACAAATAATTTCTTGTACTACAACTTTGTTAGCTTTGATATTTACTGCATTCCTATTGTTTCCTAATTTTTAATGAACATGATTAGTTAAACTCTTCTGCTAAAGAAACACAATTACAAGCCTCTGTTGTTTAGGGCTGACAATTGGTTTACTAGTGTCAACATTATTATCGATATATTGTTAAAATGGTGTAAATAGACAACTCAAAAAATCGCTGTCTACGAAGTGTGCGATTTTATAAAGCTAACTACTTAATATTTTATTTGTTCTAGGTGACCATGGCGGGAGATTTCATTTTATCAGTGGCATCCATGATGATAGCTAGGTTAAAAAATAATGATGTTACTTTAATTCTTAGTCAGGTGAGTAGAAATGTAACGTGTATATTAAGAGTAGACGACGAGGCACCTTTGATACCACGAGGTGGTAATGAAAAATTGAGTACTTTGATTAGTAGCGTTTTAATGACTTTGACCTGGTATGCCTTTTTTACGTATATTGCTTGGTAATGTGGTTACGAAATTTGACGTTCTGTTTAATGTACGTATGTACTTACCTCATAAACTTGAGTTCATTAGCAATTAGCGAGTGATTTGCAATTGAATTTAATCGTCTAATTTAACTAACCTTACATTTTATTAACAAAATAATATTTCTATGTGCTTACATACAAATTTTTACTTGTAGGTAGTGACAGATCTAGTCCAAGGAGAATTCATGCAGTTGGGTTCTAAAGAAACTGAAAACGAACGTTTTGCTCATTATCTTACGAAAATCTACCGAAAGACAGCGACGCTCATGGCAAACTCAGTTAAATCTGTAAGTATGCACATACAGTCTCATGTGACTTTTCAGTTTATTCTTAGCAGCTTCGAACGACCGAACCTTCATACTTCTTATTTTGTTTGCAGGTGGCTGTGTTAGCAGGATCAGACGAACAACTGTCGGACATCGCGTACCAGTATGGTAGAAATTTAGGGTTAGGGTTCCAAATGGTTGACGATCTTTTGGACTTCGTCTCGTCATCGGAAGCAATGGGCAAACCGATCGGTGCGGATTTGAAACTGGGACTGGCAACAGCGCCAGTACTTTTCGCTTGCGAAAAAGTGAGTATCCTCAAAACTACCTCCAAACAGTCTAATTCACTTTGTGGTCGATAAATGTTATATACTATTTTAGTTAAAGAAAAGGTATTTCAGGTTATTTACACATGGTGCATCAAAAAAACATAGTATCCAACATGACACTTAAAAATTATTTTCTTGCTAAAAATGTATTTGTTTTCCATAAAAATAGCTGTTTCTGTTCTTTCTTTTTTTAATACAGTTACTTAAGTTCTTTTACTATGATTGAACTCGGCCGTGATTGAGTGGGTTTGTTCCACATAGTCTAGTAATATAATTCCCTTAGCATCCAAAAAAATAGTAGCCATAATCGTACCTGCTGAAGGATCTTTAAAACAATGAGTTTTTTTGTGGAAACTTTCCGAAGCCGAAGTTGGTTTGTCTCAATTCCAGAACAATATTTAAGCGTGTTCGTGATATTGTGAAGTAAATTTTGCCGAATAACCGGTTGTTTGCTAAGAATCTTGCAAATCTACAGGTTTACTGATTTCTTAAACTAGTGACATTCTAAGTCAATACAATTTCGGAACTAGAACAGTTTTTAAATAAGATTTTATATTGTGCACGAAACTGCTACATTGAAACTTGCTAATTAAATGTAAGTACGTATGTATGTTCGAATATAATATTTGACTGAAAACTGTGCTTCATCTCATTCTTTTATGTTCATGTTTAACGTACTTTAACTGTTATTGTGCAATACTATTTACCCGTTACCACATTTTTGCTTTTTGTTACTCCTTTTGTGTGTTGCTTATCCGCTTGTATAAAGTTGTCGCTTCTTCTGTTTAGCTTCTACTTAATCTTCTTGTAGCTGCATGTTTACCTAACGCTGGAAAACCGGTAAAGTGGAAATACTTGCATGTTTTCGATAAAAGGGGTGTTTTACTGATTTGCGGTATTTGTCTCCATTACACATATATAAAAATAAAACTACCAGACTTTTTTTTAAACTAGCACTTTTTTGGGTTTAAGTTACTGGTCTGTATTATTTCTGGTTATTATTTTATTTATTTCCATGACATCCACAAGCTTTTATGTACAAAGGTCCCAAGAGAGTTTAAGCATATATTACACACGACGTTGACGCCAAATTGCTGACACTTGTTTTTGGCTCACCTTGGAGTAACCTTACTTACTTAAATGGTCGTGGAAGATTTGGAGAACGCATGTTCTGAAAGCCTCCACATTTGGACCATTTCTTTGATTTTCAAGCGATGTTTTTCATAATAACACAATTTCATCAACTAGCGCGATCTTCTGTAATTCTGTCTTTTTCCATTGTTATTCATGTTGTGGTGTTCTTTTTAGATATCACAAAATGATGGAGTGAATTTTCATCTAGCATCTCATATCTGTCTTTGATGATCTACTTTCGATTATTGCTAGTTAAGAGATCTGATAGGTCCCTACTCAGTTTTTGTGACGTTTGATATGGTGATAGACGCCTTACTATAATTATAATACAAAAAATAAAAATTAATTGCCATATTAGTTGTTTATGTATTAAGGGCATACACAAAACTTTATACACGATTAATATATTGAATATTTAAAATAAATTGTAATATAGTCTCTTATCGTTTTTAAAGAAGTACCCTACATTTAGTATTCATGATGGGTAGGCATTAACAGGTTATCATGAAAACGCGTATAGGTAATAGGGAGCAGACAGAATGATAATTCATTTGACTTTTTGGTAGTCGGTTTTCACAGGGATGACCTAGAATTATGATAAACGAAGCTAAAGAAGCTACCGAAAAGGCGACGTGCTGCCACAACATAAACTTGAATAAACTCATAGCTTTGTGTTTGTAATTTTTAATTACMTCCATATCCAACAGATGGGAATTACTGTATCGCAAATGTTTTTTCAAAATTTTTCATTTGCTCAATKGCTTTGGTTGAAAACGTAAAAACACAAAATTTGAGCAAAAAATTTCTTGTCTGTGTGTCTGTCTTMTTGTAGGCGCGATAACTTTCGAGACAACATATGAACTTGAAATTTGGCATACAAATAAATCTCAACCACCCAAAGCGACCTATTGGTTTTTGGGTAACTAGGTTATAGGGAAGGGGGTGACTACCCTGTTTGCAAATTTTTTTGTATTTTGTCTTTTTTAGTATGTGATTAGTAGTTAAATTGCGAGTATTATCCGTCCCTATAAAGTTTCGGTGCAGTAAACGGTTTTATTAGCAAAAAAACCATCACTAAAAAAACGGTTTTTCCTAAATATCTCCGAAAATATTTAATATATACAAAAATACCATCAGATAGGAAAAAAATTTCTCACAAAGTGTTTTAACAAATTTAAAAAAAAATAACATTTTCGAAATATTTCTAAAAAACTGGATTTTCGACCCTCTTCACACGATTTTTTCTCTTGCAATTAATTAATTTTCGAGTTACTTACAAAAAACGATTTAAAAAAAATGTATTTTTGCTAATATTAGGAGAACCGTTTATTGTTCCAAAAAAATGTGTAGAGACAAAAAATGCTCAAAACCTCATTATTGATCTATAGTATAAGAAATAAAAGCGTAAATGTCATTTCAACAATTGGATGTGGAAGTATTGATTCAATTTGATGCGGTCTTTTTTGACGTTTTATTGCAGCCCGCTGGGTTATAATAACGCCCACGGGTTATAAAAGACGTTCACATCAAACAAGTTTGGTTATAATTGTCATTTTGCAACGTCATAATGCATAAAATTAATTTTTGTTTTTTCCAAGGGTAGTCAGGCTTAATCTAGGGTTTTATTAAAATTTTGGCGAAAGGACTGTATCACTGTAGACTGTTCTTGTGAATTTTTTAACTTTGAACGTCAAAACTGTACTTTTTATTGTGGAACCAAGAAAGCCTTTCTGTTGCAGTACCCCGAACTGAACCCGATGATAATGCGGCGGTTCCAAGAGCCGGGAGACGTGGAACGAGCGTTTGAGCTCGTTCACAAGTCGCAGGGTTTGGAACAGACACGATTTCTGGCCAGGCAACATTGCCAGGAGGCGGCTAGGTTGGCAAACCTGCTCGAGGAAAGCCCCTATCAGAAAGGTCTGATCGTAGCTGCCGATTATGTGCTCAATAGGATGAAGTAGAATTACCTGACTTGTAGGATAAATAGTTGCGGTTGTTGTTGAGTTCAGATGTTTTTGGGACGGGGAAAGATTGGAGGAAGTCTAATGGAGACAGTAGTTAAGGAAGGTATGAGAGTGGGTTTAACAGGTGCAGAAAAAGCGTTAGGGAACAGTATACATGCAGTGAAGTAGGTATAATTTTGTCCATGCACCCAACGGCTTATTTAGATTGGCATTTTTCTTATAAATAATTATAAGATTAGTTTTGGTAGTGCATCTTAAAGACTATTTTTTGGACACTTCCTTTATTAGTAAATATGGGCCTGACTGATGTTAACATGTTGCTAACATAAAACATTGAAATATACTTTTCTTGTCGTGTTGTATACTTTACTACAATATGAATTGCACAAACTCATTCATTAATGACCCGGTCATTCTAAATTATTTAAGAATTGCAGTAAACAGACAAAGATTACTTACTTATGTTGTCAATTATGTGATTTTTAAATTCGATATTGCCTAAAAAAATGTTTCATGAGTGGTAAATAGTATGGGAAACCATTCCATTTCTCTTTTTTAACTGCTGTGTCCATCTGACTTCAAGTCTTCGTACCTTAATTGCTGCCTGGTACTTGTCGATTCGATCGGCGAGGGAACGGCCAATACTTTGTTAGTCATTTGCTATAATGTAGATTTAATCGAAGATAAGTATTCAAGAGCGGTAAGATGTATAAAGTTGGTAGTTTAACAGCGTTCATTTGTGCTGGAGTATCCATTGACGTCCGTTTCGTAACGTTCATTTGTAATTGCAATTTTTTCGTAGCGGAGCTGGAATCCTAATCAAGCATATGAGCGTTAGTTTATTTATAGAATTTGCTAAACATTTCCTGTATTCTCAAAAGATTTTACTGGTGGAACAGGTAAGTGAGTTATTTTGCCTACCTTCAGTTTGATGTTAATTATATCAAAGGTGTATTGTATTGTATAATATACACTGTTGCTATTCAGTTGCATTTTGCAATCTTTATTCGGACTGTAATACTCTAAACTAGATAAGCTGCCTTTGTATCGATCATGGGAAGTGCAAACAACTCTATTCTTTTCCGCCGATTTCTTTTGTTGTTCAAATTGTTCAAACATATTTGAAAAATGTATTTTATGAGGCATTGTTCTTTTGTCGGTATACATTTCTTTGTCGATAACATTTTTACAGATTCGCATAAAAATAACTTTTTGATGGCCAGTATGAATCCGGAAACCATAAGATTATGAAAAGTTTAGTTTCCTAATAAATAACAACCATAGACATAACGAACGCTCTATAGTGTTAAAAATAGTGTTTCGGTAATTCGTGAAAAACAGGTTTTTTTACTTTATCAGTAATTTTCCGGGCTGGAATTAAGGAAAAGGGATAAATTATGAAGTACAGTTTGCGAGAGCGGTTTAAAACAGTAAGATAAAATTTTAAAATACTCTCTCACCTGAAGCGTATTTGCACTTTTAACTAACCATGAAGGACAGATTTGCTGATTTTTAAAATTGATATTGTACGCTAAACGTTGTTTGATTTAGACGATTCTTTAAATTATGTCTTGAGATGACCGAATTTTGTCCAACTGTTCGTTGTGCTTTAATTTCGACCAAACCGTCAACATTTGAAACAATCATTCAGATTGAGTGGCATAATTTACCTCGTTTCGTGTCTTGAACGAATGAGCCAAGCTTCGCGTACCACTTGGTCTCGTGCACCTGAAAATGTCGATCATTTTAAATCCGCGCATGTGACGTCCGGAGAGTCCGCTTTTGCGAAGGACCTAAAGATAATCCTTGTTATCGATATAAAATATCACGTCAATTATATTTTTGTATGACATATGAACACGTGTAAAATAAATTGTAAATAGTAGCGTTATCTTAGTTAGCTTGTATTTATGTCAGTGTTGAACCAGTTAAACATTCTAAAGTAGGGTAACCAGTGTTAATTTATGGTATAATCGACATTAGTGCTAAATTATTTGTGTAGGTTCTTTCAGCAATTTTCGGGACATGTAAATAAGATTGCGCTAAATTTGTTTCCACACCAGTTTGCAGCTCTATACTATTATGCTGTCCAGTCTATGATTTAGTGTTAGAATTATTGTATCGGCATATTTTTTTAGCTAATCCAAAAACATCATTTATTTATTATTTAACCATGTATGCGTTTTTCGCAATTATTCCGATGATTATTTGTTATCTTAAAGGATTTAACCAGATATCTAGATTTAAGTGCATAACGAATATTGTTATACCATCTGGCATGTAAAATTATTGACGAATAAAACAAACTGGTGGGTTGACTGTCCTTTAATTTCCCTAGTACTAATATGGTAACATGTCTCTCCTTCCTTTTATGTTTTACTCTGTTGTTCATTAAAAGCTATAAATAAACTATCTAAGGCATCCAAGTTAGTGTATTTTTGTGTTCTGTCATCCATTTGTTTGGCTACTTCACATCATCAATTTGTCATGTTCGCTATGCAGGAGATGAAATAAATTCTTGGCTTAATATAATATCCATCGTTCTTTTAATTATATGTTATTTTAAAGAAAGTTTGTTTCATTTTTTAGACAGCTAAAACTTAATACAGATAATTTAAGATCCGATTTGATTCGCTGTCCTAGTTAAACTTTTATATAAGTAAAAAAAAGCTTTTAGTTGTTTCACAGAATTTAATACCATCTTGTGACAGAAAATACGAACTGTTTGGTTTGACTAGAGGTGGAGGTTGTTTAATAATGATAAATAAAACGTTTACTGTAAATCTCGTAAATTTGGAACACTTGCATACAAACTTCTCAAATATAGACATTGTGGGAGTTAAAATTATGTTAAAATCTGGTACACTTTTTGTTTTTGTGGTATACATACCACCAAATTCCAATACGCAGTTGTATAATTCATTTTTTGATTGTCTTTCTAACATGTACGAAATATATGGCTCTGATTTGTTAATAATTGGAGATTTTAACATCCCTGAGTATAGTGAATATCTGACCAACAGGTTGCCACCTACGACAAAAATATCAGAACTGCAAAATTTGTGTAGTTTTTTTGACCTAGCTCAATACAACATGATAACTAATACATCTGGCAGGTTATTAGATCTCGTTTTATACAATAAAACATGTACTGTGACTGCGGCTGATATTAAAATTTTGAGAGAAGATGTGCATCATCCCCCTCTAAGCATAGATATACATCACTTTTTTAGCGTCAATGATTCTGCCAATGCCATGCCTAAGAGATATAATTTTAAAAAAGCAAATTTTGAGTCTCTCTACGCGGATTTATGCAGGAGTACCATTAGTGATATATATAGTATTAATAATGTAAATGATGCTGTAAATTTTCTGTATAATTTTGTGAACGAATCAGTTAGCAGGTTTGTACCACAGACAACCATATCAAAAATTAAGTATCCTCCATGGTTTACAAAAAAAATTATTCAAGATATTCGCCGCAAAACAATTGCTTTCAAGAGCTACAAAAGGTCTGGCAGTTCTCATGAATATGAAAGTTTTAAAGCTTTACGCAATAGCATTAAAGTTTCTGTACAGCACGCACACCGCGAGTACTTGAAAACAGTCGAAAGAAATTTATCAAATAATCCGTGCAGTTTCTGGGCTTATTTGAATTTTAGGAAAGCATCCAGTTCTAATCCGCAATCAATGTCTAACAATAATGTGATCTTTAATAATCCACAAGATATTGCCAATGAGTTTGCCAGTTACTTTGGTTCAGTTCACATCCAATCTAGTGATTGCCAATTGAATGAGAGTAGTACTAGTACAAGCATAACACTAGGAGTGATAACTGAAAGAGATGTCTTAAACGCATTCAAAAAACTTAAACCTAGATTTACTGCAGGTCCAGATGGACTTCCTGCATTTTTTATAAAAGATTGTGCTCGTATACTGGCAGCACCGCTTACACATATTTTTAACATCTCTGTTAAATCAAGCAAGTTTCCTGATAATTGGAAAATTTCTAAGGTTTGTCCTATTTATAAGAAAGGCAATAAAGCTGAAATTGTAAACTATCGTCCTATAGCAGTTATAAATAATTTTGCCAAATTATTTGAATTTGTACTACATAATCTATTTTACTCACAAGTCAAACATATTATATGCGAGAATCAACACGGGTTTATGACTAATCGATCTATTAATACAAACTTAATTTCTGTCACACAATATTTATCTGAGCATATGGAGAAAGTAGGCCAGGTTGATGTGATATACACCGACTTCAGTAAAGCTTTCGACCGCATTGATCATGGAATTCTTTTGACTAAGTTGTGTTCTATAGGCTTTCACGCCGACCTAGTTGCTTTTCTGCAGTCGTATCTGACGGGGAGAAGGCAATATGTGCTGTATTTGGGTAGAAAGTCTTATAGCTTTCCAACGTTATCAGGTGTTCCCCAAGGTTCAGTTTTGGGGCCCCTATTATTTAATTTATTTATTAACGACATTGTATCGGAATTGAGCTGCTCGTCACTTCTCTATGCGGATGACATGAAGTTATTTTGTAGTATTAAGAGTTTTGAGGATTGTTGCAATTTACAGAACAACTTAAACAATATTCAGATATGGTGCTTCAATAATGGTCTGCAGTTGAATATAGATAAATGCAATGTTGTTTCATATACCAGGAAAACTGATAAAATAACTTTTGATTACAGCATCGATGGTCATATTTTGAGGCGAGAAACTATTTGTAAAGACCTGGGAGTCACTTTTGACTACCAACTGTCCTTTAAAGACCACTTGCAAAGTATTTCTAAGTCGGGTCTCCAAAACCTTGGCTTTATTATGCGCAATTCTCACGATTTTAGTGATGTAAATACTTTATTCATATTGTTCAATGCGTTGGTAAGACCTAAAATTGAGTATGCAAGCGCAGTGTGGAGTCCACATTATGATGTACATATTAACACCCTAGAAAGTTTGCTTAGAAAATTCTTAAAATTTTTGGCATTTAAATTGGATCATCAGTACCCTCACATTGGTATCGATCAGGGGCAGTTGTTAGCTCGTTTTAATTGTGTTTCTATGGCTCGACGTAGAGACATGCAGGGAGTGTTATTCTTATTCAAACTGTTAAATGGACTGATTGACTCCTCGGACATACTTCAAAAAATCTATTTTCGTGCGTCAACAGCTTCGACTCGCTCTACATCACTGTTTTACTTTCCAAGTGCCCGAACTAACGTTTTAATGTTCTCACCACTTTACCGGATGTGTCGAAGTTATGAAGAAGTTGAGGAAGATATAMACATTTTTAACACCACCATRGGGRTCATAAAATCAAAGTTTTTAGTTGTGTAGGTGTATTTTGCGCGTCTCGTTTGTAATGATTTCTTGTTTGTTTTTTTTTTCCGACCCTGTAATTGGAATATTTTTTCTGTTGGGTTGTGTATTGAATAAATAAATAAATAAATAAATAAATAAATCTTGCAGAACTGTTTTGAAGCTTTCCGTTTATCGTCACAATAACAAGACGTCATAAATATGCAGAAATGTAATAGTGTTACACATACATAAACAAGTGGGGGACGAAAAAACTTGAGTAACCAGCCGGATGTTAACAGTAGTTGAGTTCTCTTTTTTTCTCACCAACTTGTTTATGCGTTTGTATAACGCCTAGCATTTTTTAGCATCTATATCTGAAGAACCAAAAGGTCGAAGCCGTTCTGTAGGTAAGCTATTGTTAAATTGTGATGTTAAACAACCTAATGCTTTTATTTTATTTATACATTTATTCACTAAAGATAATCAACAAGTTTAAGTTTTACACATAAAAGTTTACCATTCCATATATAGAGGATGCCTACATTTTTGTTATGCAGCTATGTTTATAACTCCTTGAGAGCTGCATTTGCATCTACTATGCAAAAGTGATGCATTTGAGGTATTCTGGAACTGGTACTGAGTTAATAAATCAGGTACAGGGGTGTTTTGTTTAAGTACCATACAAAATCAATTCATTTTATCAATTATAGTGTTCCACCAATCATCAGAATTTAAAAAATAGGTACATGTAAATATAACTAGGTAAGTAATAATATCCTTTGAAACTCGTATACACATCTTAACTATTTTAATTTTTATCCGCAATTTCAGGTTGATACAGAATAATAGACAATTATACCTTGTATCACAAATTCGATGCTCACCATCGGGATGTTGAAAACAGTTAGAGATAGGATGTTGCTTAAATGGGGGCAGTGTTAGAAATTTGTTAGCTGCTTATCCGTTTCTTAAATATTCTGGAAAAATAGAATTGCTTTTCTTGCCCCTTTGTTTATAACTTGAACACACTCTTAGGGCTTTTTTTACCAGGAATTCACCAGGACAAACAGGTGTCCTGCAGGACGCTTCTTTTTCTTGGAGCCATTATCGAATTTTTTCTTATGGCCGCTATATTCAATTTTGACATCGTTAAATTTTTCGTTTTATGCGGATTTTATCGACATGCAATTTGATTGTATCAGTTCCAACAATAGGCTAATCATGGCAAAAATACAAAAATAGGGTGCAAAATAATGTGTAACGCTATAATTTAGAAAAACTTATATTTAGTCCTTTTTTACATTTATTCAATCATTCATTGGTATATGTATTGGTTTAATAGAACAGGTCGTTGCTTCGCGTATTTCATGGTTTACCTCGACCGGTCCTGCTCGAGAGTTTCTTGCTCCATTCTTTTTTGTATCTTGATAAGAATCGCGTTCTCAGCTGGAAAAATCTATCATTAAACGGCGATACGTTCTCGTGTTAACTAGGAAATAATTCACAATAGAGAAAAAGCTTCGTAGCTAGGTTCCATTTTGAGTGGTTATAGTGTACTCACCGATTTTCGGGATTATTTGGACTAGTTACGCGTATATTTGCTGAAATTTCGCACGTTAGTTTGGTTTTTGTGCGTTAGCAAATGTTGCCCGACCTAGGGGATTCGGAAGCCTACTCGATTTGTGTGGAAGTTTAATCACATTTTCTACGCCGATTCTGCATTGAGATTTGACCCTCGACCAGCTGAGGTTACTTGTAAGTTTCATTTAAAATGCTCTCTAGCTAAAGAACCTGATATTCTAGGGTTTTACTGTCGGTTATAATAGTGCCGAATAGTATTTACAACGCTGAGGTACTGTCGTTCTTTGTCGAGGAGTTTCTTCAAGGGCCTGTTATCTCTGGTGATATCGCGGGGCACGGGATTTCATATACAGCCGTTCGCCGTTAGCCTTAGCCTAAGGGAGCCTATCGTCATCGCACCTATTTACTTTTGATGTTCACCAGTTCCTTATGACCTGAAGAGATCGCCCCGAACTTAAGCTATGTATACTACTTGTTATTTTAATATTTCGTTGAGATTCACGTTCATTCATTGTATATAAATCAATTCATTTTATATTGTACTTTCAAATCTCTTTCTAATTGTCAAGTAATCGAGTATTATTTAACATTAACTTCAATCTTTTGACTAGTTTCGTTAATATTTTGCATTAATGTTTTGCCTTTATAGTTTTGGTTCTATTACAACGGTAGAGTTATGCTTTGATTGTTCAATAGGGTTATAATTTTTAAATTCAATTCGTTTCGGGTCACGATACCCGAAACAGCCTTTTTTTGATTAATTTTCAGATATTTCAGTGGATACCTCGATATACGTATACCGAGGACACCGCTGGATGCATGTAAGTACTTGGGTTGTATTTTTGTTGAATAGAATTTGTTGAACAATCGTTGGATTTTTTTTTGTTGAGATATTCCTGTTAGATCACAGAATTTTTGACATCTTTCACCCGCGGTTCGTGATTGGCGGATATTCGCTTAGCGGTTCAATCACGTGGCGCCCTTGTGTTTTTTTACTATCAGTTAATACCCCGCCCATCTCCACTAAAGCTGGCAGCCCGCTTAAGCGCACATATTAATTGATCTTTCGGGTTATATTTTTTCATTAATTGTCACTTAGTTTGTTTTCTTGATTTTTATTCCTTGTTTTGAAAAAAACGCCACAAATGCTGGCTGGAAAACAAAAGCAGTGCTAATTCCTCGTGACAGCGCGCAGCAAATTGAATATCGATAGTAATTGCAGTTAAGATCATACGTTTATACTTATCTATCTGCTTACCTACCAAACACGAATCTCAACCATGACAAGAAACGTGACATTTGAGGATTTATTACGATAACAACAAAAATTCAACAAGACCAAGTGAAATTTAACACCAAGAAAAAGTTTAATAGTTTATATAGAAATATTGCAGATTACGGATTATATTACAAGATTACAAAATTGAATAATGAATAATAACTTCACAACAATAACATGGACGGTAACAATAAATAAAACAATTTAAAATGTCCACTATTCTCAGCCACACAAAAACTTGTGTTCTCGCACTATACATTGCTCGTTGAATATCCTGAATTGGTTCAGAATGAACGTTTTTTTTAAAATGTTATCCCACAAAAATTCTAGTTGGGTCAAATCCTGTGACCTTAGAGGCTTCTCTTGAAATTACCAAATCAGTGCCCTCCAAATATTACTTTACATACCTTACATTCGCAATTCAACGTATTTTCGTAAAAATGACCCAAAGATATGGTTTTCTAATACCTGCTCAAACGTTTAGGTCAAATATAACCTGGCTACAGACTATTAATTGAAATATTTTTAGTTGGTAATTTCTGTTAAACAAGCCACAATTTGTGAACCAGCTTTCGTCGGCCCAAATAACGTTATTTAAAAAATTTTAGTTGGTAATAGTTTTGTTACCGAGCCATTTACACCAGTCTAACCGCCTTTCACTGGCCCAACCTGTAATATCTGTAACATATGAATTTTTTGCATATTGTAAGATTCTTTTCAGAATCCTTTAAAGTTTAACGTAATGTGTATATACGGTACAGTAGAACTTACTGACAGTCTACCTCTGCTTATAAATTTTCTTTTTCATTAGGAGTATAACGGCTTCCATCCAAATTTATCTCGTTTTTTAAACAAAGATTCGTAACGTGCAGCGTTCCTATCTAATCTAGTAAAGATTGTTTTGTGCAGTCGGCATCTTTCCGGATAGATGCTCGTGGTGATAAACTTATTATATTATTATAAATCCTTCATATTGTTGAAATTCATGTTGGGTAGGTATGCAAGGTGGGTGGGTATAAATTATAAAGTGCAAAAATACCTTCGATGCTCAATTTACAGCGCACTATCACAAGTAATTAGCATTGCTTTTGTTTTCCAAGCCAACACGATTTTCCACTATGCTTTCGTACTTTCCCATTATTAATCTATTTTTTTAATCGATACAATATTGATACAGATCGATGAAATCTGCATAAAACAAAACATTCGACGATGTCAAAATTGGATCTGACGGCCATAAAAGAAAGTTGATGATTCGAAGAAAACGAAACGTCGAACAGGGTACAGGATATCTGCTTGTGCTGGTGAATTCATAAGGAAGCGCTTCACGAAAAAAAAAATTTCTGAAATAAGGAAGAACAAAAATAATAACATGTGTCATAAAAAGTACGTCCCAAGAGGCTATAGTACGATAGGAAAGTGTTCCGCTGGAATTTGGTTCAAATAATGTATAATGCTCCTAACTGAGGGTGTATATTACACACCCAGTTTCAGACTCCAACCCCACCCCGTTTTCCAGTTTTGGCCTATCATCCCTTATAGGGTGTGTTCATAAAAAATTACAACCTTCTAGCATTACTACTTTTAAAGTTATGAGGTACAACTTCCTATTTAGGGGTGGTTTTTTAATAGTGTTTTTCGTCGCGTTTTAAACTGACCGCTGAATGTGTTAGAATCTTTTAGAGCCTTCTTCCTGTCCTACACGGAAGCTTCAAGAACATGCGAGGTCAAGAAACCTTAGGCAACTGTGCCAACGTCGGTCTGGTTGCCTGATTCCCAGGCACTGATTTCCCAACACTATCACAGTATTAAACGTTAAAATGTAAAACATCACGTCATTGATTACCATGATATTATGTGTAAAAATTGGACAATGCGGCTGACCATTCTGTTTAAAGAACATATAAGAAGTTATGGACTATTTGTAAAAATATAATCTATAATTTGAAGATAACTGCATACGAAAAAGAAGAATTGTTAGAGTGCTAGAAATTAATAATAATATAATTATTATAGGCAATATAAAGAACATGAAGAAGCAGCTAATCGCGGACATGAAGTGTGTGGACTTGCAGGATATTATACAAGTAGTATCTTCAATCCTATCGAAATAATTTGGGCTAAATTAAAAGGGAATTTGAAGAGAAACAATACAAATCCTTAGTTTAATAAAGAAACATCCGACTTGATTAAAACGGATGCTAACAAAATACAAGAATTAACTGAACAAATGGTATTTTACTGAAATATAACAAAGGCAAAAATTGACTACAAATAAATTATTTATGGTATTAGGCTTTGGTTTCTTCAAATGATAATATCAAAACGACGTTTCAAGCGGTTAATTCCGCCCTTTAACAATTATAATTATAATCTAATATTACAATATCTACTATTTGACATGTAAAATATTAACTTATTATTATTAATAATACTCAAACCTTAAATTACATCGAATTTCTATTCAAGATTAGATTATAATTATTACACTTGATAAAGGGCGGAAATTAACCGTCTGAAATGTAGTATATTAGTTGATATTATCATTAAAAGAAACCAAAGTTTACAAATATAACCAATTTATTAACATAACATACTTCACTAAACAAAAAAGCAATTTTAATTATAATTTTAGGGGGCGACATTATGGTGATGAAAATTTTTGTGATACTGACCAAAACTAGTCTAACAGGCATTATAAAGGACATATTACATTTTATTCTTACAGTAAATGTAAATATTTTTAAATACAATTTGCTGATAGCGCTTCTTTTAATTATTGTGTTTTCTTTCGGTTAATGGCACACTTTTCAGATGAAGAGCCCGTGGTTATAGTGCCATAAATAATTTGAATTTGCCCAGCTGTAGACATACTTTATGATCTCCTAACTGATGAAACAAAAGTTATTGCATCCTATATAAGAAATAGAGGTTTTGCATGTTAATAATTAATTACAAGTTTCATCGGATTATACAGGGTGGCRCATTAGTGCGTGGACAGAATATTACGCAATTATTATTATAGTTTTTAAAATTCTGCAAGTGCAGCCTGGTAGGGAATGCTTCAGTCTACAAAATAAAAATATTTTCGCTCCTCCCATCACATATACGGGGGTGGTTCAAAACATTTTTATATTTTTTAAATGGAACACCCTGTATATTATTACTTTTTTGGATTCCTCTTTTAATTTTAATGGGACTTAATATAACATATATGGGGTCTAAAATACACTGTTGTAAAGTTATTTAATTTTTTACAAAATTTTGACATTTCGGAAATTATTATATTCTCAAAACCTTTATAGCTAGAGGTATGCAGTTTTCGCAGGGATGTTACTAATAAAATGCACATCATCTGTAGATATAAAGGATTAATATAAAAATAGTTAGTAGTACTAAAATTTACTTTAGAAAATTGATCATATTCAATCCCAGCCAACTCGATTGTTTTAAATAGCGCTCTATTTTACTTTCGCGGTAGTTCAACGCGCAAATTAATTTCCTTTTATATGATATAAAGAAGTATGTATCTATCTCTAATAGTTTTTAAGAAAATTGCTTATTTTAGGTTTAGTTGTTATTTTAATCCTTTCTATAGTAGGCTATGGAGAAAAAAATGAATGCGTTTTTATTAGTTTTAAACTGTCAATGGTTGCTCAGTGTTATTAGTAATTTATCTATGTGTTTAGTGTACCTAGTTTTTAAATTGACTAATTATTCTCAAAATGAACTAGTTGACATGGTGTTCATCCTGGGAGAGTCCGATAAAAATCTCTTATTGGCAAGTCGAGTTTACGCTGCACGGTTTCTTGATAGGGAAAGAAATCCGAAGGAAGACACTTTCAGAAAAGTTTTGAATAGGTTTTTGCTGACAGGATCTGTGGTGTATAATAAGCATGGTAGGGCAAAGAATTCTTAAGCTGAAGAAAATGAATTTAACGTCATGGCTGCCGTCGTAGAAGACGCGCATAAAATTTGGGAATATGCCGCATTTCGGTACAACAAAAATAGGTTACATCCTTACCGGTTACAACTGCATCAAGAGTTGGACGAAAGTTGATTTGCTGGAAAATGTTCCTTTGGCTTACTTGAGGGACATGTATTTTCAAGACGACGGAACTCCTGCCCACAATGGCCAAATAGTGACAATGTATGTGGCTTAACAACAGATTTCCAGAAAAATGGATAGAAAGAGCATGGCCAGTTAATTGCCCAGCAAGGTCACCTGACCTAACACAGATTGTGAGCTATATTAAAAATATTGGAAGAAAATATTGGAGTGGAAGATATGACAAATAGAGTAAGGGAAGCGTTCAGGGTGGTGTTTCATTCCGTAGTAGTGTTAAAATGTGTTTACACCACAACGGTCGGTATTTTGTACATTTGTTGTGGGTTACAGTGCCATTACATTCTTCGTTTCCTTGTTTTCACATACTTGTGTTACTTTGTGTTATTTTGTTACTTGTTACGTTCCTTGTACTTCTTTGTCTCCTTGTATTCGCATACTATTGTTACTTTTGAGTTATTTAGTTGTGTTACGTTCCTTGTATTTTGTTGCTTTGTTGTTTTCAGACACTTTTGTTACTTTTTTATGTTTTGTTGTGTTACGTTTCTTGTATTTTTTTGGTTCGTTTTCACCTACCACCTACTTTTATTTTTTTTATTTTGTTATGGGTTACGTTTGTTGCTCTTGGTTTTTAACGATGTTTTTGAATTTTCAATTTAATCATAATACTCATATGTTGTCTATATTTATTTGTTTTTTTTTTAATTTTGAATATTATATTAATGTTAATATGACTAAAGCAGTACAAACATCATTTTCTCAAAAATGATTGAAGATAGACACATACATATGTTGTAGAACTACTGACTTCAAGCAAACATTGACAGTTTGAAGCTAACAAAAGCGCATTCATTTTTTCTCCATAGCCTACTATAGAAAGGACTAAAATATAACTAAACCTAAAAATATGCATTTTCTTAAAAACTATTAGAGATAAATACATACTTCTTTATATCATATAAGAGGAAATTAATTTGCGCATTGAACTACGGTGAAAGTAAAATAGGGTGCTATTTAAAAAAATCGAGTTGGCTGGGATTGAATATGATCAATTTTCTAAAGTAAATTTAGTACTACTAACTATTCTTATATTAATCCTTTATATCTACAGGTGATGTGCATTTTATTAGTAACATCCCTGTGAAAACTGCAAACCTCAAACTATAAAGGTTTTTAAAATATACTAATTTTCCGAAATGTCAAAATTTTGTAAAAAAATTAAATAACTTTACAACAGTGTATTTTAGGCCCCATTTATGTTATATTAAGTCCCATTAAAATTAAAAGAGGAATCCAAAAATGTAATAATATACAGGGTGTTCCATTTAAAAAAATATAAAAATGTATTGAACCACCCACGTATATGTGATGGGAGGAGCGAAAATATTTTTATTTTGTAGACTTAAGCATTCCCTACCACGCTGCACTTGCAGAATTTTAAAAACTATAATAATAATTGCGTAATATTCTGTCCACGCACTAATGGGCCACCCTGTATAATCCGATGAAACTTGTAATTAATTATTAAAATGCAAAACCTCTATTTCTTATATAGGATGCAATAACTTTTGTAATATTCCGTCCACGCACTAATGTGCCACCCTGTATATCAATCTATATTGTGATATGTTATACCTACGTAATGTAATAATTTTAGAACTTATTTTCCACCTTCCAAGTTGCTGTATGATGTTATTATAAATGTCGTCACTAAATAAATAGTGAATACCTATTGGACAAATTTCTTGTGTACTAAAAATATTATTGTTGCATGTAAAGGAATAATTTATTAAAAAATTTCAATACATTATCAATACGATTTCAGTTGCAATTCATTTCTTTATTAGGAAAGCTTGTCTAAGAGATGCATTTCGTGTTACGTGTTTCCTTGTATACAACAGGTTTACTATATCTTTAACAAAAACCCGGAATAACATCCAAACTTCACAAAGGAACCCTCTACATTCATCATTCTGAATCAATTACCAGCCCTTTAGAGTCTGTTAAAGTTCGTGACCTCCTATTTTCGTTCTTCGTGACGTAGGGTATGTACACAGTTTGATGAATGCTAATTTAACGTTTGGGCTAGCTATTCGTTTTTGTTGTATTAAATGGAAATATCGATTTCCAATAGTCTGCGACAATATTATCGTTGAAGATGAAATACGGAGGAATGCCGTAACTTGTACGGTGGGTACGGTATTCGATGGCATTTAGTATTTCAGAACAGAACTAAAGCGAGCGTTCTATTGTACCGCACGCGTTCATTAATTGAGCTGTTGGCTGCCTACATTCAGTACTATGGTTGTTTTGCATGAAGGAACGCAGACGAGCGCAGATTTTGAGGAAAGGCTTCGAAGGCAGCGGATGGTAGAAGAGGGAATTAAAATGTGGAAGGAGAAGCAGGAGTTGGCTAGACAGAAAAAGATCAAGGAACAAGCTGAGGTCTGTGCTATACTCGTAGTATATAAAAGTTGTCAAATTGTTTAAGTTTTTTCCGATCATCAGAAAGTTTCATCGTCGTTAAATATTTGTGTAATCGGTAAAACTTTTCATAAAACTACATTAATGGTAATTTGAAGAAACCTTCTGCCCTGGTCAACTCACTCTCAACCTACGACTAGTTTCGAGCTATTGAGGCTCATCAGGCAGGGGTGGAGAGCAAATTGACCAGGGTCAACGTCGACTTATAACCGCGACGGATGGACTAGTGAATAGAAGAATACGAGGGTATCTTCAGTTTTTTACTACTATGCCCGGAAATGTACACGTAGGACTTAAGTAATCCGTTCTAACCATTAAGCACTTTTGAGAATCCTCCTTTTAAATTGGCTGCTATATGTCATTTAATTGTATGGAGTATGAATATATATTATACACGATATTTCTTTGAACGCGGACAATCACACTTGGACATATAGTACTCAGGAAAATGGTCATTGTTCTTCATATAAGTTGATCCCCAACAACGCACATGTGCCGATATATTCACCTTTAACCTGCGAACAAAAAATTTTGTTTTAATATATCTCTTGTTTTTGCAAGTATTTTAATAAAAATTGTTGCACAACGTTTGAAACGCCCCTTAAGGTAAAGGTGAAGTGCGCTTGAAGGTACGGGATAAGCCACCATTAACAATTTAACATTAATAATTTTTTAATAAATGAATTTATTTTAAATTAAAAAAATATGTATGTACCATTGTTAATAAGGTGTTGTTATTACTTAAACTGTGTTGTAGTTAACAGCTTTCGAGACAATTGTTAAGCCTAAATAAAGGGTCGTTAGTGTAAGTGATCGCTATTGCACAAAGGATTAGAAAAAATTGCTTTTTGTGTATATTCGCTTTAATTTGGTACGATGAAGCTATCCTCTTTTAAATAGCTATAACCTAATACACTCATAAGTCTGGCAAATATTAGGTTAATGAGCAACGAAAAACTTAAATGGTCAATGAGTTAGCAGCCTTATACTTAGGCATTAATTTTCTCGAAAAAGTTGTGTAAGTAATTTACATTTTAATCAGGAAAAAATAGGACAAGTAAAAGATTCATCTAATTAAAAATAAATCCACACCTTAAAAATTATATGCATATCGTGTTACTGGTAGTATAGTGTATTATATAAAGTAAAATTATTTAATAGAAAATTTGAAAAAAAAATATTCCATGGGATGCTGAACTAGCTGATTCAATATATTCAAAGTAAATTTATGTAATGTATGATCAGTAAGTTGTTAATCCAATATTCGTTGTTGTTTTCCAATTTCCATATTATTGATGGTTTGTCTTGATCTGTTTGTACATATTATCGTACTTATACAATATATGGTGTTTACCCCCACAATTTTGGAGGTGTGAAGTCAATCCATTCAGTTAAGTAAAAATAACTTTTTGTGTTCATTGTGTTCATTTCAAGACAATTTTGTCAGCTATAAACAAAAAATGATGTAACTTTTAGTATCAGCTGTCATAATAAAAGGTACAATAGGTAACGCCAATGTAGCCAAAAGAAAAAAAGTGGTAAAGTATGAAAGCAAAAAGAATGTGTTTGAATGCATACACACTGTATGTACTTAATTTATTTTATCACTAATGACATTGCATCATAAAATGATCCTAGAAAATTCCCCCCCCCCCTTCGCTCACACTTTGTTTCAAAGTCCCAGTGTGAATAATTATTAGAAACACTGAATTATTGAAAAGACTCTTAGGCAAATAATACTGGTGTATATGCGAAACTCCTACCTTATATGGTTTTATAGTTAATTTTAATACATTAAAATTAAGTTATCGTTAATATGATTAACTAAATGGAAAATTACACGATGTGAGGGCCTAACTTTCGAACTAACAGTAGTTCCAATTTCTTTCTTGCATTTGATTATACTTCATCTTTTTTGGGATGTAATGAACTAAATGCATCAGCTATACAGCTGGATAAGTTCAATGAATTTAATCCATAACTAAAACGTTTATATTAGCAAAACAACTACAACAAGCACCTTGTTCACATATATGCAGTACTATAATTTCTATGTGTTGTATCTAATAATCTTTTTTGAAAATGAAGGTATTCTATAGGCAAAAGAAATGCTGGAAAAGTACTGGCCGTTTGGCCAAAAGTCGAAACCAAGAGGCCTCCGAAACCTCCGGTTAGAGGGTCTTTTCTCAAATGAAGACTACAAAAAGGTAATTTACTAAGCACATACTAATAGTGAAGGGCTTATCGAATCGTGTTAAGGCTAAAAGATACGTCGGCGTCTTGGATTTGGGAAGACCGGGATGTGGAGCACCCATGTTAAATACTTCCGGACAAAAGGTGGTTAGAAAGAGGGAGGACCCTATACTGCGGTTCCAGTTTGTCGGAAATTCCAAGCGGTATGTGGATGATGAGTTGAGGTACAGAACTCCAAGGAGTCAGCAGGAAGAATACCGGAAGGAATTAGGTAATCCGTGTTATTTAGTTGATGACTAAAAGTAGTAAAAATCTTACACTTAGTAAGCTAACGTCGGCCCTAACAGTTTAACACCTTTTGTTTTGCAACATTTTCTTTTCATATACTACGAATTTTAACTTAAATGTTATAAACGTTAAAAAAAGTGCCTTGTGAAATCAATAGGCAATACCTTGCCTTGTACTAGGGAACAAGTCTTATCGTTGTCACTACTCGTTCTGGCGACTTTTTAGATATAAACTTAAAAAGTATAAGAACAATCTATAAATAGAGCTTTACTATTCGAGTATATGATGCGCTTTTGGGTAGTTGCTAAAATAGCCAGTTCCTCGCTTTAGTATGAACAATAAAAATTTACACTTTTAAAGCTCTCTGGTAGTGACCTATTAAAAAATAACCTTGCTAATAATTATTTCGATTCATCAAAGGTAATAACTATAGCATTAAACTGAGAATTAGCTAGTGGGTAGTTTGCAGATTTTGTAGTGATGTAAAATTTTTCCAGGTTGTATCTATGTTACATATTGATGTATATAACTAATATGAATTCTTCGACTTGAAAAAGTTCTCTCCCTTGTTAATTTCTGGACACAAAGTAGGTTTTGAAGTGGACCGTAATGCAGGATTTTTTTAATAAAAAGTAGGTGTAAAATATTATTCAGCTAATTTAAAATCTCATCTTCTTCCATAGGTGTAATTCAATCTACATATTTGGGCTTAGTGACAGTCTAACTTAACACAAGCAAAGTTCATAGAAGTTCCATGTTTACTTGAAGATTTAAGCGCGAGTATATAAATTAGTCGTATATAAAGTATGTTTTTCATACCACCCAGCCAACAACAAATCTTTAAACAAAGCCGTACATTTTACTTTATAAATTACTCTGTGCGAAAGTTTCTTTTAACCGTTCGAGTTCCGATACTTTTTTTACTACTGTCTGCTTTCCGTCATTGCTATTCAACATCTTTAACATCTCGGCGCCCATATCTCACACTGGAGAAAGTTGAAAACACCTGAAAACAATCAAATATATTCCTGTAATTTATTGCGTTGTTTGTCAATTAGAGATTGCTTTCCTGGTTTTGAATTTGCATTCGAATTACTCGCGGCAAGCCTAGAATATTTGTTAGGTGTTAAAGTAAAACGGTAGGATAGATATGATTGCGTCATTTAGGTCACTTCTAAAACTCGAAATTCGAGTACAAAAACGATACTTTTTTTATCTATGGTTGTGTCAAGTCAAATCGTTGAGTTATTTGTAGTAGGAAACGCACTCGAGCAAAATTTAGATGTTTCTGTATAAATAGCTAGTATTAAGTAGTACCTACCTGACCTGTTAATGGAATGGATGATGATACGCTGTGTATATTACATTTTTTAACATGGATGAAATGCTTCACACATTATTAGAAAATTTAAATCGCACAGTTTTGTAAAAGAAATACATTGTAAACTACTAAATATAGTGATAACCATTATTGCGCTGTCTCAGTCAATATAATCAGATACGATTAGAATATCTTCCAAAGATAAATATTTGCATTACAAAACGCGAGGTCGTTTTGTATACAAAGTAAAACATTTCATATTGAGATGAATTCCAAGTTTGTAAAATAATTTTCATTTGACTGCTAATTGAGCCACAATTTATTGATGCAAAATTTATAATTGCTAAACTTCCCTGGTCCAATTGTAAAATAATTTATTTTCATTTAATTTTCTATATTTTGTTGCAATGCACAATAATATTATGCATTTGAAACAAATTATAGAATAAATTTTTCAGATAAACTGATAGAGGAAAAACGACGTAGACAACGAATGGAGAAGGAAGCAGACCTAGAATTCGAGCGAAAGCAAGTAAGTCATTTGCAAATCAATATAATTGGTTTACTTCTTCGTTTTTAAGTTTATGAGATCCCCTCCATGGGGAAAACCCGGTCCAGGAGGGCAACCGTGGCGACATCCTAGAACCATCGGCTTAAATTTTTTAAAGTCATTGGTAACACTGCAACAGAAATGTTTAGGGAAATACTGAATGCGAAGGCGTTTTAGGAGTAACATTCAGTGGCATTTCAGAATATAAGAATGTTACTTCTAGAACGATCCGTCAGACGCTGTTTTAAAAGAAGTTTCTTGATTGTGGCATTTCCAGGGTTGGTCCAACGTCGAAACGTTAAAAATGTTGGATCGTGAAAACGAAAACTATCAAGAGACAATTAGGAAGGAATACGATAAATTCAAGGATATGCAAGTGGTTAAACCGAATCAGATCGTTATGCAGGACAAAGTGTTGCGTCCCAGAGACTGCAACATACTGGAAAAAGACAGACAGGGATCTGGTAATGGTGAAATAGTATCTCTACTTGCTAAACACAGATATGAACAGCAGAAGAAGACGCTGCCAACGACGGATGTTACAAAGAACGTTGCTCCTGAGTAAGCAATTAATAGGTTTTTTGTTTCTTGCTTGTATACAACGTGATTTTGAAAGTGATGTTTTAAATTAAACTGTAGCATCATAACAATAATTAATTAATTTTCGTTAAAAATTAAAATCCCCAAAAACCGGACCTTATTCGGGCTCACTGACTTCCAAAAAAAATTAAGGTAAAAGTTGCAATAGATGAGTACGGGACAAACACAAAAAAATGCATAGCTTCATTGTTGTCCACACAAGTTTGAATTCGACACATCATGAAGACTCGCACTTGACCGTTTATCGGATGTAACTATCTACTTTACTGACCTATCTGAATCTGATAGCACGTATAAATAGCGCAGCAAAAYTGAGTTMCTTTTAAATGATYGCGCTAGGCGCCTGGATGCGTTTCATTACTCCAAAGCCGTTCGTACATTTTCGCGTACAAATTCTWCTCTTTTAACTTACAAACCATCGGGAAAATAAAGAGTATAAATAAACTATAATAAAGTATTATGGGTATAAGCAGAAACACCACTTTCGCAGTCACTATAAAACTGTGGAATGTAACAGTTGATTATAGTTATCTTCCTTAACTTAACCGGTTTTGCAATAATTTCTGACATCATTTGTATAATACATATCCACCTTAATACCTTCGTAACCATGTTATTGTTTAAATTTATCTTAATATTGTGTTGTTGGTAAAATGGTTGTTGTGGACTTAATAATTGTGAACACTTTTGCTTGGAAGATACATAAAATGACTTAATCAATGCTATCATTTTACATAGGGCAGTCGACAAATTTCTAGAATGTATTTTGAATCGGAAACCAAGCATAAATTCAGGTGCTTCAAAATAAAAATTTACCAACAATATGTGATAATTATATGTTTACTTCGGTTTCGTTGTCAGGTTTTGTATCGTTTTGGTCAGTTGTTCGAATCCTTTAATAAATGTTAATTTGGTAATTATCCAAGTAGTAGTTATTACACAATACCTAGTTGTTCGATCGTGAAACATTTCCAGTGCTGAATGCTGTACTACAATTGGTTTGTCAAATGTCATTGATGAGTGGTGAAAAAACAACCATATGGTGAAATCATTCTTCATCACGATAATGCTTAACACGCAATACTGCTCGCTACACAATTCATTTTTTGCAAAGTAAAGGTATCAAATTTATGACTCATCTTTCCCATAGTCCTGACTTGGCTCTAACTGCCGTTTTTATGTTTCATATTACCAATAATAAAATGTATGGCTAATGCTTTTCCAGCCCTGAAGAAGCATTTAGTGCATCAAAATATCAAAATAGATTTTGAGTATGCACACAGAATGGTATAATTGTTTTAACAGTTGGTTTCAACGTATCAGAAAATGTACAGAAGTAAAGGTGGATATTTTGAATGAGAATAAAGTCATTTATTTCTGCAAGGAAATTTGTAATCGAACCAAACTTTTCCAGCCTAAGCTGAATTTGCTATGTACCTACTGACTGACATAGAAATAGAGACATCTGTTGTACCATTTAAATAATCTTTTATAGGTATAAAGGTTTAGGTATTGGAGTCAATCAAATGAATTTGATATGCGTATTTTTAACAGAATATATATTTACGTCAAGAGTAAATAGTTCGTGTGGAAATAAACCAATAAGGTCGTTTCATGTAATGACCCAACTGAATACACAATTCTAACCAGTGATGGGCGTTTACGGGTAGATTATAATTTTCTGCGTTATGCGCGTAGGGAATGTAGATAAAGCACTTTGGCGTAGATTTTGGGTAGAAAATATGAGACAAGTATATTATGGCTATTGTGTATTAGGTATTGTGTATAAGATAAATTGTATGTACTGTTCCAATTTCCTTGTTTTATGGGCTTCTACATGTGCCCAATTCCTTAAAATTATTAAAGCAATACGGTTTTTTAATATTTATATTACAAATTTGCATAACTTATTTTAGTAAGCCATCAGAGTATCCAAACGGTTTTTTACTTCTTTGGGGCACAAAATAGAAATACAAAGATAAGCTTCAGTCTTTCCTTCTACGAGTATATTGGGCATATAATAGGTAGCATATGAAATTACCCATCTTTTCCTGTTTATAGACAATAAAGACAATAAAATCGCAGCTTACTCATTGAAAAGTCCATTTGACCGATTGAGGGTAATAACCGTATGCCCAAACAAGTTATTGTTGTTTAAATGTTTGTCTAGTTAATTTAATTACTAATTAATTAATTTATCTATGATTATACCAATGCTGACTGCTGCATCTATTTTTTGCGTCTATAACCTCTTACGACATTTCTAACAAAAACTTAAAAGCTAGAGAACGTTTTGCTGGTTTTTCTCTATTAAATGGTATCACTCATTTAGGGAACAGTAAAATGAATTTTGGAATATTCTTAAGAAACTTTAAAATTACTCATGCTATTTAGGATGGTTTAAAGAGACAGTATTGACGATACCTACTATGCATATTTTGACCCAAATTTATCAGCGGTTGTTTTTAGTATTTTAAAGTTTAAGGCTTTAGCTTTAATTTTAACTAAGATAAACTTAACTTTGCTGATTAGGTAGCAAATTACGCTTCAGACGGGGACAGTAGGAAACTGATTTAAATAAAAAAGTGCTATCAAGGGATTAGCAACAGCTCCAGTAAATTTTCTTGACGGAAAGAAACAAGATACAAGCTACTTCGCGAACATATATTTTTTCAACATTTAAGTTTCCTAGCCCTCTTTCATTAACTTTTCTTGATCATGTGACATAAAACTTTAATGTTACTAGCGAGTTTGTAACTATATTATAAATTTTTGTTGCAGAATGGTTTTCAAAATGAAAACAGAAGGTCATAAATACCTCCAAGAGCTATCGCATCAGATGGATAATAAAAGTAAAAAATTTAAGGTATTATCTTAAGCGAATGTAATATACAAAATTGTATTGATAAATTACACTTCTGTAGGAGTTGAAAGAAATGGAGAAGGAGAATACTATCCGTCATTATTCCACATGGAACACTTTTTGGGGAAGGCCCGGAAATGGGGCACCCTTGCCAGTTATCAGAAAGAAGCCGCTAGATCGATTGCTACATTATCCGAATATGATGACAATGACACCGATAAGCGTCGCATAAGGAGTGCTTTCCCTAGGCTTTACATATTTAAATGCATTTTAGTTCAACGTCTCAGCCTATTAATCCAAGATTGCTAACAGTAGTTAAATGCAAAAGAACTAGATACTCACTTGAAAAATTGAGCTAGCAGGAATATAAAATATAGTTGTATTAAAGACTATCGTTAAGTAATTTATGACTTATTGTTATTAAGCTTCCTTAGTAATCTCAGCACCGCATCACTTCCCCTAAACCTAGCAAACCCAAGCTGCTTTTAATTTGCGCCCCGTCCCAAAAACAACTTTTGAATGAATTAATCGATTTTTAATCACGAATATGTAGGTAGGAAATGAAGATTTAGTGTAATATTTAAGATTTTTGAGTGAACGACTGTGGTCTCACCTTGGATTTTGAAAAAAAAAAGTATAACTTTTAGGGGCTCATTTTCCAGCGGTCTTAGCTGGATTCTATTCGCACCTCCTAGCTTAGCGCGTTCAAAAGTTAGGTTGGGGAAGACACTCGAGACGTGTAGAAATGTTGTCAGATTGAAGCTCTGATTTCAATGTCCTAAATGCTAACACAGAATACAAGTAACTTTCAAATAGGATGCCACATAACCTCTGCCGTGTTCTGAACACATACCTAAAATTTGCAATTATTTGATTGCGTGTTTCAATCGAAGTAGTCCATTGGTTAGCACATCGTACTAAACGTACAGTAATTTAATATTGAAGTGTTGCATTCATTAGCTGTATCGGTAATTATTAAACAATGTTTTTGACTAGTTTTGTTAATGAAAGTGCTAGAGTTAGTAAGAGAGCTAGACGTAGCTCTAATTGAGATCTAAAATCTGTTTGTGGTAGGTGCCTAAATCATTTTATAAAAAAAAGTAATTTGTATAAACAAATACAATACGTATAAGAAAACAAGAGTTATTACCGCATGTGTAACCTTCACATTACATTTGCTATTAAACTTTTTTTACGAAGCTTTTATCACAACATAATTTCATAATGACTAGGTGAGCACAAATAAAAACATTATAAATACCGATAACCAAACAATAATGACACCTAAAATTTAACGGAAGCTAAAAGTTTCTCGGATCGCTAATAATTATGGGTGTGGAGATCATTCTACCGAAGCTTTCGGCTTCTTTTAACTGCTTGTTCTAAATTATTATCGTAGCGGGCAGCCAAGAATTTCACACGAACAATTTGGCGACTTGGGTGCAGCGTTGCGAAAGAATTTTAATTTTACACAGCGTTTTGATGCAAGTGTTATCATATTAATTTCAGACTATTGAGTGTTTTGCCCTAGATATAATGAAGCTACACAGTGGAAGCATAGACTGCATAGACTATTAAACGATTTATTATCGCCTAACCCTTTTATCAATCTATCGAATGAATTATTCGTTTGTTATACATAAGTATAATACTGTCAAAAGTCAAAACGACTTACTATCGTTCCGGCCAACTATGAAATGAATCATTAATAAAAAATCATTATCTTGTTCTACACAGCTATAGCAGTATCGAAACGATTTACTGTCGATTTGGCCGACTTAAAATAAATCATTTAGATAGATTAACTAATTTTTCGGAAACGGATAAGTATTCATGATGGGCCGGAAGACCGGGAGTGCTCATCGCAGTGCAGAAGCGGTACAATTTAATTTTTTTCGATCCATCAAATAATTAATCTACTATAAAATAATTCCGTTATCTGCAATATCGAATAAATCGATAGTTTTCATCCGATAATACTCGTATAATTCACATTTCATTCATTTTCAATCATTCGAATACTTCCTTAACTCTTGAATAAAATAGTTTGTGTTCGGTTAAAGACAATTACCTCCACCATGAACTCTTACGCTTACCACAGCAGTGGGCAAAACGTCAGCGAAAAGGGAATCGCTATGACTACGGCCAACCAATTCGGAAGCATTTACCAATTCAGATATTTTTTACACATTAATTAAAGAAATGTACGTACAATCTAACAACCTACTCCAATGATTTTACCAAAACCCATATACCTGGTTGATGCTAGCACATCCCGCCGGTACAGATCAGTATTTAATATCATTCTTTAGGCACCATTGTGCATGTCGGTCATAGTTTTAATCCAAATTTAATATGTACCATCACACTCAACATCAAAAACCATATTCAACGACATCCATGATGAAAAATCGATCGTTTGCACCTTTAGGTACCTACTACGGTGTACATGTCTGTCATAGTCTTAATCCAAATTTGGCATGTACCATCAGACTCAGCGTCAAAAACTGCGTTTAACGACACCAACAAAGAATTTTTGCACCTTTAGGTGGCAACAGAGGCAGCATCTTATTGATTCAATTAAAAAAAAAGTTGTTCGTGTGCTGTGATCTTAGCCTATAAGCTTTTCCACTTTGAGTGGATTGCGCAAACATTTTATCGAAGCAACTACAAAACGCCTGTTTGTAAATTAACAGTGGAGAACCACTGCTAGTAGAAAACTGTTTCCCACGTATCGCTAGTTTCGTAATTTTTGGTTTTTACCAATATTATTAAGAAATCTTTAGTTTTCTGTATATTCTTTTAATAAATATTTATTGCAATTTTTTGCGTTACATAAAACTTTCATTTTATCTAAATGGATCAAGTACTTGTACACTTTGTTGCATTGACAAAGTGACAAACAATGTCAAATAAAAGGCCATTTGCCTTGGTTGGCAAGACGCACCGCGTGACTCATGAGTTTCGTTGCTTTTTCAGCTCATCAGACGGAGGATATAGACCCCTGCAGTAAGTAGATCTTAGTTGCTGTTAGCTCGTGGCTCTATTTTGCAGTGGATCCGTTAGATGACGTTTTGCACTATTGCGTTTTACAGTGACTTCACAGTGTGGCCAAACGTGTGGCAGATGCCATATTTCCTCCAAATTCGTTTGCAAGCAATAATTGTATGCCCGTGGTTGGTGAACGAAAAAATATAGAGACTTCCGGGTACCTTGACGCGTGGTAAGCTTGCGAGGTCGGATTTCTTGGGCTCTTTGGGTAGCGAGTTGATAACGTTTGCAAGTACGGTTTGTTTTAAATTGTTTTTTTTTGTTGTTGTTTGAGCTATCGGGATGAAATTTGGCATGTAGGTGTAGTTTGTTATGATATAAATTTTAGTGGAAAATTTTCCGTTTTCCTCCAACGTTTTGGAAAATATGTCGGAAAAACGAGTAATACTTTCCAAATTGTGCTTATAAAGTCACTTTATTGCGTTTTAAAGTCCCTAGATAGACAAATTTATCTAGGGTCTATATTGCCTTTGATTTACCATTTTTATTTTTGTTGGAATACAAGCTGAATAGCTTTGTAAGCTCTAGGAAGTTTGTTCAAAAATGTATAGCCACTGGAGCACGGTTTCTGCCTTAAGAAAAGCACACCTCGTCTTAGTTTTGTTTGATCGTTTTGCATAATTTTGGTATTAAATTACCGTTATGATATCATGCGATGCCCATGCTGTAGTCACGACCTGCTTCGTTATTCCATGTTTTGAAGTTTTGACCCTAGGTCAAGCTGATCGATCCAAATTTTATCCACTGTAAGAAATTTTCGCTTAAATTGATCTAGATCTCTGTTAATGACCAATTTGTCTCCGTGGTAACCTGATAGACGCACTTCTATGCCGCAGTTAGTATTGCTGGAACCCAACGTACACTAACGTTTTTAAGACCCAGCTCCGCGTGTAAAGTTCTCCAGCGCTTCCACATTTTTGCCTCAAACTTGACTGCAATATTCTCCATCTCATGGATGAAATGAATATTTTTTTTTGCTCGCCATATTTCTTGGAGCTTCTGGCACCTGATGAATGAATATATGACCACCAAGGCCTAAAATCTAGTGAGCAGTTCTTTATTATCTAGAATCTGCCAATATTTTTAACATCAGTTTCTTGCTGTACCTTTTTTACGAAGGTACCTAAACAGATCTTGATTTAATTTTGTTAATTTTAATTAAATCTCAAACATCTCAGTATAAAACAAGATAATATTTAAGATACAAAAATATAATATTTACATATATTATGTCAGATACTAAGCTTTTGAATGAAAGTCATTAACCACCAACAGTGATAGTGATGGGGATAGTAACTGACGAACTGTCCTTGTACTACAGAACATAAAAAAGGTGTCAGTTCAACAATGTACATTAACAAAGCACATAAATTTGCAAAATTCATCTCCCGTCTTTAAAGTACTTGTCTGGGTATTCAGAAGCAACCACAGTTATCGGCTGGGATACATTAACTTATAAAGTTCAATTCATAATGCACTAAATCAGACAGCGTCAGTGAAGAGCTGCCTTAATATCACCATTCAAGGCACAAGTGGCCCACTTAACATCTCTTAATCATACATAAAAGAAATCGAAGACGTCTCACGGAATTCGAGACGAGGGAGGAGTGAGAGTCGCGAAATAATTCTGCAACAGGGGACAACTTTCTTTGTGGTGTTGACAGTGGCGTTTGGATATTTCATCAGACAGAAATCAGCTTTATAGATAATTCCGGCTAAATGTGGATAATCACTTTATCACTATGTTTTTGTACGGTAATTATTATGAAGATGGTGTTTTAAAATTGAATATTACATTATACATCATAGTAATATACATACAAATAAAAATAATTATTTAGGTAATAAACTTAAATGTTTTTGTAGTTTAGGCAATTTTTTTTTGTGATTGAACCTCCTTTTTGACTAGTCAGTGTAGTTACGCCACTGAACTAGGCGGGAGTTGCTTTTAAAGGTCGCATTGCAAATAGGGCCAGAGGTCGAGAAGGTTCGCGAAATATTCTCTCGGGTAGTTCTTGGTTCATTTGACAGATTTAATTGTACGTTAGCTCAAAGGCAATCATGTGGTACAATGTATTCGTGATTCTTATGCTGCCGTGATAAATGGATATTTAGAAATCATTCTTTGTTTGATAATGTGAATAACCCTCAATTATGAGATTCCGGATTAAATATGTCAAACGTTAAATGCAAGTACTATTCAAAAATAAAAACAAAGAAGCACAATAACCTGCAATTATATCCGAATAACAATTGTATTTCAATAGAGGTATAAGAAGATATTGTTACAATAGAATAACAAATGATTTGCAGTAGAATAAATAATTTGAGATGGCGGTTTTATGAAGCTAGCCGACCAACGTGATTTAGTGGTGCCAAAATTATGAAATACCTACTAATCGATTCCATTAACGAAGCTCTTATAAAGAAGAGTATTTTTACTTTTCATACAGCAGCAAGACGTGTATTGAAACATATAATTTCGCAATAAAAATTATGCTAATCCAACACCTCGCTCTAGTAAACGAAAATATGCAAATTTTATCGATACCCTAAGAAAAATTTCTCTTTCAGGCGTTTCACATTAATATGCGATGCAGGAAAGCAAACTAGATTTCGGAAAATGGAAGTCTACCAGTTTCGATCGACGATACTAAGCAATTTATATTCATGTTTATATCATTCTTCCGTTCTTTAGTGAATGGTTTCAAAGATAATTCCTTTAACCTTGTTATGTTGCGTATTAATTTCAGCAATCCTTTCATTTTTTTGGTGTTAAGTACATGAAGCAAATATTTAAATATCTATAGTACATTATTTGTTTGCGATACTAAGGAAAATTACAAAAGTGCTGCTGGCCTTAAGGCATCTAATATAATAATAGGTAGCTGTTACTTAAGTGAAAACGTATACGATATTAATATTGTTAGGAGTTAAGCATCCAAGTTAGTGAATACGGTATTCTTCGTGAAGGAACAATAAAATACTATCGTTAAGTTTTTACAATTTGTGCCAAAAAATGAGCTAACAATTAAAAAATTATATGTAATGCATTCGCCTATTTTGTACTGAGTACTGAGATAGTGTTTCTTCCTTTTACGTTTATTTGAACCGATTATTTTATGACTTATTTAGGACCGAATATCCAATTATTTGTTTTGATACGGATTTTTACAGCTGTATGCACGTTAATGTTTTTTCTTTTTTGTTATTTTATTGTATAGGCTTCTGCCTCTATAATTTATCTATTTGTTAATAATGATAATAATAGTAAAGTAAGAAATATAAATCTTTAGATATTGGCATTTGTATCGACATCTTTGAAAAGTTTATTAATTTATATCTAGAGGTTTATGGTACACTAATAATAACCTACCTTATTTGTACCTATCGTGATATGAAAAGTACGATTAAGCAGTTTGGAAATCAAAAATCAAGGAGTAATTATTAGCAAAAGTGTAATATTCTTAAACATTTCGTACCTACAGGTTGTGCAGAAAAAATTCTCAAATAATAATAATAATGGAATATTCATATACAGGMTCCGCCACCTAAAAGTCCCTAGGCTCATATTTTTTTTTMTTTTTTTAGGTACAGCCTTAAGTTATAAGTCAAATAGCATAGTTAGTGTTCAGAATTTTTTTTGCAGATTGTGATATTTTGCAAATAAAGTTTATTTTTGTAAATCTTTTTAACCTTACTCCGTATAATAAATATTGCTTCATAGTTGCATGCCGACTTGTCTTCTTCAATTTGTGTCATTACCATGTATGCGTAATTTTTACTCCTTCTTAGTGGAAAACAAGAAAAACTAGTCGCCACGATGTTGAGTTATAGGGCTGTTCACAATTTTTTGAGTGTTAGTTTAGTAGCTTATTATGGTACAAATTATGCCTACATACCCATCGCTGCACACAAAACCCCAAAATTTTGAGTAACCACTAAATAAATCAAGTACAAAGTTCGTTCTAACGAGAGAGAGGCTAGAAAACGTAACCCTGCCATGATTCTAGTTTGGTTTTCTACTAGTACCTACATCGCGCTCTAGCCTCTCTATCTTTAGAACAAACTTTGTACTTGATTTATTTAAAAATTACTTAGGCACAATTTGTACCGTAATAAGCTATTAAAATAACACTTAAAAATTCTAAACAACCCTATTTAAAAAAAAACGACGGCGACTAGTTTTTCTTGTTTTTCACTAAGAAAGAGTAAAAATTGCGCATACATGGTTATGACACAAATTGAAGAAGACAAAAGTGGGCATTCAACTGTGAAACAATATTTATTATACGGGGTAAGGTTAAAAAATATTTACAAAAATTAGCTTTAAATACAAAATATGATAATCTGCAAAAAAATTTTTGGACACCCGCTAAGCTATTTTTAAAAGCCCGGTTTCTCTTCTTTTTGTTAAAGTTAATGTTATCTAAAATCAATCCTGTAACCATGACAATACCTTAAATTATGGTGCGTGATTGGCTTAGATTTTAAATACAGAGTTGATTTTAGCTTAAAATAGAGAAGAGAAACCGACCCAAAGAGTTTAAAAAGACCTACAATTTGACATATCACTTAAGGTTGTACCTAAAAAAATAAAGAAAATACGAGCCTGGGGAGTTTTAGGTGGTGGACCCTGTATATTCATATTTATATGAATATTTTATTGTTATTATTTCAAAAAGTAATGTAAAGTATTCTCAAAATGTCAATGTAACAGTAACATCAACTACAGTTTTATTATTTATTACGGCCAGTTTGATAAAAAATATATTTAGTTAAGGAGTGAAAATGTGAATCTTAACATTCAACTGCAATTTTCTGAGAAATGGTCAATTTTAGCGACATGAACAAAGAGTATCTTTGTTTGTTTACAACGCTCAAAGTTAAGAAAAAACATATATTTGAAAAAATACTTTGCCGTTTTAAAGTTAAGTGTTAAAATATAAGAGGTTTGCCCCCTCCCGCCCCCCAATATTTATTAAAAAATTGCGGCCATCATTTTTACGGCTTCCGTTTCAAATAATAGTAGCCAAAATTTGATGAAATTATATCAACCAGTCTAATGAATATTTTTGAAAAATTGTTTATCGTCACTTAGGTTTAAGAGTAAATATCTCAGTAGGCGGGCGTTATTAAAAATAAATTATACGTTAAAATAGTGTTATTTTTGCATCTGTTTTCAGATTCTGAGAGGTTGCCTACATAATGCGGGGCACCGTCTATATTATGTATACTCGGTATTTAATAAAAGCATGTGACACCACAATAGTTAAATTTTGATAGAACTGGACCTTTGCAAAGCATTTGTTTCATCATTTTATTCTATTGGAGATACCTATTAAATTTTGGACTTACAGCTAATATTCTCCAAAAAACCAAACTTTACATTCGTGTTTATCTTTTACAGTATATTTCCCACGAATGCGAATGGCGTAAAATGAACTAAAAATACAAAACATTATTGTTGTTCATTTAATTTTACTATTTCCAACTGAATCCGGTTGATTGTCCCGGAGAGTCCGGAATCGATGATCAGTATAACAAGTATTGTAATTATTACAAATGTAGAATGCATAGTTTCCTAACAGAATCGGAGACCGAAAATACATTTCTCTTAGGAACAAAAATCATAGCTAAATGGTGTGCTCAAAATAGCCCACATATATTTTAGGGCGTTCATATAATTATTTATTAACTACTATCTACAAAATTCTAATAATGCAATGGTATTGTAAACTATTTATTTTGCTGTCTTCCGTTTTAGACTTCGCAGTTCTTGATATAATGATATCGGCATAACTTTATAAACTCGAAGTCGCCCCAAGGAAATGTAATTCAGTAAGTGATATACCTCTACGAGCAGCATTTATTTTAAAGCTTTTTCGGTATCGGTGGACGTAAATTTATTTTTGTCTATTCTTAATAGTCTAGTAAATGTCATGAAGTTCAAAACAATTATACTGCTTGCAGGGGGCATTAAATTACTAACGGTAGCGGTATATTAATTTTGTGGCTTAGTCTGGCACCTTTCACTTAACATATTGACTTATAAAATAATTTATTTAAAAATTTAAATATAACTGCTTGAGCCTCCTATCAAAATTTGCAAACTCCAAAGCTGTTTTTTTTGTGCAATTCAGAATTTGTTATTTATCTATGTTTTMAGATCTACTATTTTGCAGTACTACTCTTTCTAAGAAAATAACAGATGTAGTAATTATCCATTGGGAAAAAATGCGTTAAAAAATTTTCCCTGTATTTTTATGATACTGTTGAATATATGCGAGAAATCTAACACAAAACCACGGAACGGCAACGACTCCTTATTTCAATTAATGCAAATACCAACGTGTTACGCTCGTCAATAATATGACAGGTTTCCCGCCGGCTTTTCACAAAGGTAATACCGTTTTCTCTCAGTTTCAATTTAAACCAGCAAGTATATGCAAAGGCACACCCGTGAAAACATACCTGCGAAAGAGAAAACGCCACACATTTCATATGGCACACACATCCGTCTAATCACGTATTAATTACCTTTAAACAATAATGAATATTGGCAAGACATGAAGCCGGCATTGATAATCTGTGGGCATATACGAGTACTTAAAAAGCGAATAACTGTAAAAGAAAATTTCGATTTCACTTTCATTATAAATTAAAATATTTATAGACATTTGTAACTGAATGTATGCTGACTATAGAAGCATAGTGTATGTATGTGAAGTAAAAAAATGATAAGAAACTATTTTCCTTCCTGATTTGCGATCAGTCTTAATCAAATAGTATTTATTGTCAAATAGTGTCATCTGAAATTACGTGGAAGGAAATCTTATCAATAACGCTACTGACAGAAAAAGAGGCCCTACAGAGTTTAGTGAGAACATTTTCGAAATAACAAATCGTATATTTAATTTCTGGAGAAACTTTTTATGTATGAATAGCGTTCTGTTAAAACAGTGAAAAAAATCTCTAGTCATCTACTAATTTAAGCAAAAGAAAAACAATCCTATGCATGCAAGTTAAACAAGTTTTTTTTTAAGATGTCTGTCTGAAATGCTGCATCAATAATTCTTCCTAGGCCTGTTGCCAATGGAACTGCTACAAATCTACATAAAGCTTCTTTCAACTTCTGTACTATTCCATCTCTTGTGTTTATATTGTTTTATTTTAATATTGTTTTCTCGAAAGGGTACAGGCATGCAAATTTCTTCAAACTTCTGAAAATTTGGCAAAAACAATTTTTACCAGCTACGTACAGGCACAGTTTGTCCTTTGAATAACGTGACATTAAGCTCTTTTAAGGAAGTTTTTGAACACAATACGGAAATAGGTTGAAAATCAGATTTTCTAGATTTGATGCGTTACAACTTTAAACTTTAAAAGCATTTCTGAAAAACTAATTATACTTACTTGACACAAATATCAAGCTTCCAATGTTAAAAAAATGTAATCAAATTAGAAGTATACGAAATAGTAATTAAAAACAATTAAATGTAAATGACAATGTCCATTTATTTTTATAGGTGATATTATTTTATTGTTGCTATTTTTAGTTGTGAAGATCTTCTATTTGATGTAGTACTTTACCAGCTTATTCAGATTTATTTGTATCCAGTGTGTTGCTGTCTGTGCATAGATGGCAGTCTCGTGTGCAAATAGTGGAATTTTTGTATTTGCCAACACTGGTTGTTTACAACATAATATGGCTGTGGATATTACGTTTAGAGTTTTCCTATGTAACAATTAGCTGTTTTAATTACTAAGACTATCAAAAAATTCCAAGCAGGCAGACAAGAAAGCGAGCCACTAAAACGTTCTTATTCATTTCTAAGCTATATTTAAGTATCTAGCTCATCAGGAAGTTTAAAATCAATTACAGATTTAATGCCGAATAGACTAACAGACAGACACAAAAGACTCAAAATTGAATTAATAAAAACGTTTAAAAATTATCTACTGGCACGTCAGATGCGCAAAAGAAACTTCTGCCACAGAAATGTAAAGCAACCTTTATTAAAATCGTTTTTAAATGCAGCTTTATACCCTGACAAAATGGCGGTCGTTGGAGCCAAAAAAGGATGTGGTGTTGACAGCGAGTGCGTATTCTAGTTAGGTATTTGTTTATTCTGTGACGATACTAGAAATTGTTACCAGTAATTTTGAGTTCTACGATTACTTTGGTTTTAGGGGCTCGAGCGAGGAATAGCTCCGTTGTTCTTATGGTTTTCATTTTTTTGTTATCTAAATATTTAATACAGACAGTGTGTCACAATTTCAGTTTACCACATAGGAATCTCTTAGATGGTAAGATATACAGCAAGAGATTAAGAAAGTAAGGCAATGCCAATAGATTAGAGAAGAAATCAGCGCTAGTTTATATKGCTATATTAATTATTTWCTCACAACCCTTTTAATAAGAAAGGCATTAAGAAATTAAAAACGCATTTTGAAGGCACTGTTCTATGATCCACAAGTTTCAATGGAAATTTACTTCGACGTTTTGGGCACGAATTATGATTATCAACTTTGTTTTTCGTATAGGCGCCCTATTGGAAAATAGCACTATTGGATAAACATATGCTTTGTTAAAAAATATAGCACATTTTTTGAACAAATACGTCTAACTATGTACTAAATATGGTTCTTCTAGGTACATGCCAACTTCGTTGTAAGGAAATTCTAGAACGGAAGTGCGTAATCTACTGTAAGTACTCTTTTCTAATAGGCACACGTAAGAAAAAGAAATGATGACGACAACTCAGATTCGAAACGTAGAAGTAGATGTGGATAAAAATAAAAGAAGTGTCATAAGATGTGCGTTTTATTATTCATTCCTTGCTTATTACAAGAGTTATGATGAAGAAGCTAAAATTGCAATATTCGTTTTTTTCTAATATTGAATGCTATATAAGCCAGATATAAAGGTGCTGTTTCCGAACGCGAACTGTTGCGATTCAAAACCCTCATTTTATACTACTTTTATGCTAAATGCTATTTTCTATTCAACACAGCTTATTTTTGGAAATTCAGAAACAGAATTAAAGAAAATCTTTAACCGTTACGTTTCATGAGACTTATTTTATAATTGTAAATAATTGATCTATCTCAAATTTTTGTAGATATTCAGCGACATTATAGTATTTATTATTATAACATATCGTATGTTTGGAGGATATCACCAAAGATTGCATGATAACGCTTCATTGAGCAAACAATGCTATTGATTTGGAAGACCAAGAATGGTTTTGAAAGCCAGTTAATATAAGTTTCTTATCCAGTTCTGAGCTACATTTAGACAGTCAAGTCACGATAGATTACAAAATTTGTACCGAACAAACAGACACGAAAGACAAACAGATTCAAAATCGAGTTAATAAAAACGTGTTAAAATAATGTACTGGCATCTCATTTGCACAGTAAATATTCGAGCTTGTAATATTTAAAACTTTAGATATTGAGAATTAAGTACTGAAAGCAGTGCACTGTACTTTTCACACCTTCAGGGAGGTCTTCCTTTTGCGAACACAATCGCGCCTCATCTCAAGGCACTCCTTTGAAACCGTACCTGCCACAGGTGAAAATATAATCCTTCTCACGTGTACATCCATCTAATCGCGTACCAATTACCCGAACACAATAAGAAAGACACTTATTTATGCACAATGTCGCGCCGAATTTTGCGGCTGGGCGGGTGTCGGTTACCCCTCTTTCAGCGAGAATCGCGGTCATCCGCAAAGATATCGCTCCTGCTGCGTTTCTCCGGTTGCCGCATCTTCTTCAGCTGTAACTGCGCGGACTTCAGTGTCTGGTTGATGGTGCTTGTGGGTGTTCAAGTGGCTTGGCATTGGATAATCATGAACTGGGTGAGTGACGCTTCGACCTAAACCTTAAGAATTTAAATGTTTAAAGTACAATGTGACAAAAGGGAGAACATGTTTTATACTCAATGTCCGGACATTATCCTCAACGCAACATAATTATAAAACTTAGTTTCGGTGTATGTGCGAATAAATAATAAAGTACTTAGATCCACCTTATCATGTCTAGCATAGTACTAAATTACTAAATTCTAATTGTTATGAAGTTTTTGTCCGAGAACATTACCTATCATAGGGAAGCAGATTCAAAATATTATGGACTTAATTACTAGGTTACAAAAATATCATTAACTTTTAGTTAAATAAGAAAGGATGTATGGCTTTTACTTCAGGAGTGTCGATTTTTACTTGCGACATAATTTCTTTCACAAGTCTGCGATAATTTACGCCGAACGCTTTAAAAAAAAAGGACACTAATCATGTAACCAGCCCCACAATGCGTAAACATCTGAAGCCGCTTCACTCGTATTAGTCGATTAAAACATCTCAATCTCAATCTGGTGGCAGTTTTTTGACAGTAGGTACCTATATTTTACATCTCGACGCTTATCGATTAAGACATGCGCAATTTTCTGTGAGGTGCGAATTTCTTGACACCCTGTGTATTGCCTATGCATTAAAAACTTTCAGTTATTGATATAATGAAAATACGTTCATAGTGATAATCTGTGTAAAGTATAACAGCTTTAGTTGATTACAAGGTTGTTTTATTAAATATTACTAATTGCTTTGCTACAGGACACTTAAAACTACGAGGTATGTTTTTCAACATTCGATGGGTTATAAAATAAAAACCTTTTACATTAATAATATTCCTTTATTAAAGGTTGTGTAAAGTCTTACTCATTTTTCTACAAAGTCGCCGAAACAATAATTGAAGCACTTGCCATATCGTGTCACAGGATTTTGGGCATCCAAAGGACCTGTGCCGCCAACTTGGTCAAGTACATTCTAAGAGCTTACTGTAGCCCTGTCTAATTCTCGAAAGATATAAAAATGACTGGTGCCAAGTCCGGACTATACGATGAATAGTAAAAAACTTCACACTTGAATTGTTCGAAAAAAAAGGTTACACTTGCGGCCGTGCATTTTCGTGGACTCAACCTTTTTTCACCTTCTTCGTTGCTCATTATTTTGATACATAAAAATACACAAACAATTTCAACTCAACACAAGAAAAGTATAATACATAAATATTTACGTTAGGCATGTATGGTGGCTGCAGTATAGGAAAGCTTTACTTAATAACTGCAGCACAACTACAGACTACACCAGTGTTGTCAGCAACACGAAAAAAAAAGGCATTCAGGGCCACCTGAAGTTGTACTACTAACCTTGAAAAGGACCAGCCTTCATGAATCATATTTTTCAAGGTTTGTTATCTTTTTCTGTTACTTGTTAGGACCGTTACGAAAGGAGCCATCAAACTTGGCTTCTTTTGGAAAAATACGTAAATTTAATGGTTTTTACTATCTTTATGTAGTTATTTCATATAGACCGCATCCGAGTAACAAAACGTTTTCCACATAAGTATATGGTTCACAAATACCTTATCTACTTTGTACACAAAAGCTGTCGTGTTATCACACTGCACTTATAGTAAAAATAAATTAATCGAATTTTAGATAAATAGACAGTTTTTGGAATAACGTTTAAAGGGATACCTATCTTAAACATTAAAATATTTACCGAAAATGCGCAGTACTTGGATCACGTAACTTTAAGGGATGTATGTTGTTTAACGTAATATAGTAAAAGTCCTTAATAATAGTAACAGTATAGAATGATGCGTTAACAGAATTTCTGCGTTTAATCATTGAAGAATTGAAACATTTAACTTTAGTCAACACACCTCACCAATAATTTGCAACCTATGGATACAATATTATCTTTAAGACTTACTGATAAAGTAATATGGCACTCGGCAAAAATTCTTCGTCTTGATATGTAAAGCCACTAGCGGTGCGTAAGATCCGTTAAAAATATTTTCTTTTTAAATATTCCTTTGCGTCGTTTTGGAAGTAATTACGATAATAGGGTGAATTTATTCAATTAAAAACATAATTTTATTTGACCCAGAAGACCTATGCAATAGTCTTTTTTGTTAATTCCTGATCTTGAGCTTTTGAGCGGTGAAAGATTCTTAAATCTTGTATCTTCATTCTCCGTTTCATGCATAGCCATGAGTCCAGCGAAAACGTTTAAGAAATTTGTATCAAAGGCGGCAGTTTCTTTCTCACTCCCAGTCAATTTTACTTGTGATCAATATTTAAGAATTTCAGAATCTATTTGGGCGAAGACTTTCCCACATCCAAGCCCTCGTGAGCAATTTGAAGCGTACACGTTCACAGAAAATGATCTGCTAATTTGCTTGAGTGCGGACGTAAACTATTTTTTCGGTCGAAGAAATTGATTTTCTACATAATAACAAAACATTTGTTTTTAGTCCAATATCAACGAAACTGGGAGTTACTACTCTTTAATATTGCTTTTATTTCAAGTATGACACCTTTCTACTGTACTGTAATAAAGTTTAAAAGTATAGAAATGGTATTTCAGAATTTACTAATTCGTGAATAAGTCAAATGAAGATGGCGAGGTCATCTATCAGTAAAAAATATTATTATTATAAAAAATAGACAGAGAGATAACCACCTAGCTGACCTAGGTATTCCACTCGAATGACATAACATATGTGTCTGTAATATAATAAAATAATAGATAATAAACACAAGAAATTTATAAAAATTTAATTTCAACTTAACAAAATATCTAATAGTGTATGTTGTATATAAGTACATATTATGGGATGGTCATGACACACTAATGCACGAAGAGGATAGAAAAATTGCGTGCTTATAGACGTAACAGTCAGGCCAGTCACGAAGGTGAACAAGTTATTGTGAATTAAATACACAATGAGTTTACGATGAATTAAAGTACTTTTCAGAAAGCTCTAATGCGGTACTGCGTTCATTAGCATTGTGCATATTTGCGCGATCTTATCCAAAGAATCGGGTAGCTCTTTTAGTATTCATCATGCATTATGACAATTTTTTTCTGCAGAGGCTGCTGTCCAGAAATACCAAAAAAGCGTTTTAAGAATAGATAACTGGACATTCTAAGATGGATGTAGGCTTCAAAAGCTTTAACGTTTATGTAAGCTATAAATTTAATCAGTAGGTAGTAAGACTGATAAGGCTTCAGAAAATACAAAGAGAAAGGTAGTTCATATAACATTTGATCTTTATGGATTATTTGAGTAGACTGCTATCTTAGCTGTTCATCTTAAAATGCAATATGGAGGTTCATAATAACCAAATGTACTGCCGTTATGCGATGAATTCCGCAAAGTATGCAAACACGTGGGTTTCAGGACATTTGCAATTCCAGTGTTATATAAAATGTCATTTGTATCTACTTTCTACAATCCATAAATTGTGAATAATGTACTTAAGCTTGCTTCAAGAGTAGTAAGAAATTCCGAGTCAGTAACAGATCTAGCTGTATTATTGATAAACATTGAAAAATGTGTTTAATGAGTACCTTAAAAATACGGTTGAACGAATTTAAGTTTGCAATTGAAGCCGCCTGTCAACGTTATCGGTAACTTTGAGTTCTACGAGTAGTTTGGTTTTAGAAATTCGAGCCAGGAATAACTATATTATTATTATTCTAATTGTTTTAATTTGTGTAATTGTTATCTAACCAGTTAAGTAGGTGTCTTAACTTTGACTCGCTACATCGGGATCTCATATAAGATTCTTATTTCAGTATCATAATCATGAAATTTAAACCAAAATAATATGCACCACAAAATATAAACATGGCTTAATGTACTAAATCACCTCAAACATGACATTAATATTTGAAAGTTAGAGTGTGGATGACACCTTGCCATCTAGTGGCAATACGGTATCACCCACTCGTCTCTGTGAAGAACTAATCTGAACGGCAGCTTACTATGCTGTGGGCGTTTAAAAACAAATGGCATAGACGTAACTTTGTTATTATTATGCTTGCGAACTGCACTCTTTGCAGAAATCGTCGTCGGGAACGTCTGCCGGTTTTTTAAATGCCCAAAGCATAGTGGGCTGCCGTTCAGATTAGTTCTCCACAGAGACGAGTGGGTGATACCGTATTGCCACTAGATGGCATGGTGTCATCCACACTTTAATTCTCGCATACATCTCGTCTACCTTGGAGTATATAAGGGAAGCGAGATCTGTACTGAGGAGGCTTTATAAGCCGAAACAGCTGTCCACAGATTGTTTTGATGCAGGCGACACAGCATAGACGTAATTTTGACATTAATATTGTTACGCACAGTCTATCGCAAGTATCAAAAACTCTAAATTCCAATACTTATTTGAACGAAAGCAGCAACACCCGAAATGTTAAATTTAACTGTTCGTGCCAACACTGAAACAAGTAAGTATTTAGAACACCAGCAATGTTGTACTGTAACATCAGTTTACATCAAAATTTAGCATGGACTATACAAGTGCAATAAAACTGAACATTGAACTGAAAAATTCAAAGGATGATTGACATTCTCTTTCCACAGTTTCAGCTTTCAGAACTTACATTTTAAGTAGAAATACTTTAGTGTAAACATTAGAACAATATGCATAAAATTAGATTACCAAAAGTATTTTCGGTAATTGGGAGAACAGATTATTATTATAGATTCGGCTTTGTGCTGTTTGGATTGTTCATGGGAAACACACCGCAATTGGGGTATTTACCACAGCAAACAATTCACGCATTCGATCATAATCTGCGTGAAAGCTTCTGTGATGACATTTCACTGTAATTATCCCGAACGTGCGTAATGAATTCATGAAAATCACCCAGCTAATAAGTAACTCCAACACGCAGCAGAACGTACAGCAAGGCAACGGCTTAGAAAATAAAACCGTATTGTAGTCAACGACGATGGTACGTGGATGAAAGTTTTTCCGGAGATTTCTTTCGCAGATACCTGCATTTAATTAGGAAGTTGGGAGATTACGCGGTGATCTCTAGAAAAGACGGTTATGCATCATTAGTTATTGGCGCGGTTTCTATGCTGCTGGATACAAAAATGTCAGGAACATTATTACCATGGTGTTTTAGTGATTAATGAAACGTCTGGTTTGCTAAATCACCCACCTTAGTTATTTTTTTTTAATTGACCAATGTGCGCGTTGTAGATTATTAGTGCCCACCTTGGAAACTGGTAAATATAAAATGATTTTTTGCACTTGTGATGTTCATTCACTCCTTTATACAGAATAACTTCAAAACATTCATACAGGGCAATAAAATGGCTTCCAATTAAGCTAATTATTATTTCATAAATACTATTTCTAAATGGTACAAATATAATCTGATATATAGAAACGATTTTTATTGACCTGGAAACTACGACCTGTTATGACCAGAAAGTACAGGAAAAGCCTGCTTTAGATGATTATTTCTTGTTATATTAATGTTAACTAAKTACACGTGTCCAWGTCGAACTTATGGGTGCATAAAAGATGCAGCCATCCGGGAGCTTTTTAAAGACAAATGATCGAAATAAGGGGTTGCCATCTTTTTTTACGTTTTTAACTTCTTTGTGTAGGATATGTACTCCTAAAGGATTCGTATGCCTGCCATGAGTGAAAAAATCTACACATTAAATAAACTGAATCCTTAACTTGAGAATAAATCAAGTTGTATGTAAGAATTTAGGATGGCAATGCCATCTGTCAGCATTGCACTGACATGATGACAAAGCCACCTAGCTGCCAAGTTGTATGTAGTTGAATTGAGGTTTTGTTATATTATTTTCATTAATTGAATAAAACTGTAAAGACAAATAATGGCGAATTAAGGGTGAGGTCATTACATCGGCGTTACCTCTTTGTACTATAAAACGAATCTCTACATTTTTAACGAGACCGAATAGATGGCACAGACGTTTCACTAGTTCATCATTGGCGCCTTTTCTGCTGTTTATTACATGCACTTATTAAAACAAAATACTGTATTTGATCGAGATAGATGTTATCATTCAAGCCTAAGGGTACGGTCATACCGACGATGAACGAGGTGGAGTTACATCGATGTGACATCTTTGCTAACAAATCTCACGGTTCTTACAAGATTATACATGGCAAAAATATTTCATACTATCTGCTTACCTTACTGTTAATATTAATGAAACGAACGAAAACAAAATATTTTGTTATTTCATTGAGGTAGAGTTCTAGAGATCACTGTAAATGCAATCATTCACATTAATCACGTTTTATCACTCAAACCGAAGGCCATAAGTGACCTTTAGATGTTATTACGAATACTATACTTTTTCTGCAACAGTTAGATTATTGCTATAGTTGCAAACGTTAAGTTTATAAGTTAAGTCTGTATTACAACAAATATAATAAAATATATTTCGAATATCTTGATAAAAAAACATGCTGTCTTAATAAGAAACCGTGAAGTAATATTATATTTTCTCGGAAAGATCGCTGTCGCTTTAAAACACTGACAAAAGGTTATTGGTCTGACGTTTCGATTGCACCTGTAATCTTTGTCAAAGACGAAGAACCTCAAAATTCGTCTGACACAAGTTCAAACAAAATTTTGAAAGTAAATAAACAAATCGCCAATGAAGCGAGACGTCATAAAAACAACGTGCCAACCTGATAAAGTATGAACCTAACGACGAAAAAATAACTACCTACCTACTAGATATACACGAACTACTTGATAAGAGATAACTACAAAATATCCTTCCAAATGTAACCCAAATTAATCATAATTTCCACAATCCCTATTAAAATTATTAGTATTCCTACAAATTTCTATAGCTTCTTTTATTAGACGTTTGTGATAATACTTTTCTCTATGTAAAATGTTTGTTTTATCAATAGCGCTGTAGGTTTTTAACAGGTACTGGTATTCACATAAATATTGTATTTTCTTTATGATTTATGAATTACAAATAATCACCTATTTTACACTTTAAGACATGACGTTAGCGGTCCTAGTTACTACTATCTCCGCTGTTATCACTTGTATATATTACACAATTTATTTTCATGGTATGAAATAATTTCATATAAATGAACTTATTATCTTTAGGAAAATGTCCAGAATACCGAAATTAAAGCCATAGGCCAGTATCTACTGCACCTGTGCACAGCACAAAACAAGGTATCTGGCATATCAGTGCCGTCTAATGCATTATGATTTGGTATACACTCTTTCTGAGTGTTAATTGCTTCCGTTTAGCACATCATTATCTGATTCGACCTATATGCATCCAAATACGAGAAACAAACTAACACTGTACATGTTCGACAAATTATCCATAAAAGAATGTTATGTTTATTTGTCGTCAAATGAAGAGAACGCAACTACACAGTGCAAATATTGACACTGGTCGATACATGGAGTATTTGCAAATAAACTCGCATGTCTGCCATTGTTGATCTTTACTTAACTAAGAACAGAATTATAGCTTTTCCTAGTTCTCAGTAATGCTACCAAAGTAGTATAGTATATATACTTGCGAGGTTACAAATTACGCATTTATGCCATTCTACTTTTAGGAAGTAGTATTTACCTAAAAATATATTGCATCTCAAATTTTTGGTGATCAGATTAGAGCGTAAGAAAGGGAATTACCTATTTGCTACAAAAGAAAAAAATAATTGGAAGAGCTTAAGGAAAAATTGCAGAAATTGGGCATCTCTATATTTTTTGCTATTATTACCTACTTATAATACACATATAGCAGACTAAAATTTTAAGCTTATACACAAATTGGCAGGAGTAATAATGTATAGGTAAGTAAAAAGCTGCAAAATATATAATTGCAGTCAGCGAGAAAAAACAATGACTATTATATGCCCTTTGTATTTTCTGTAACAAAACACACTTCTCTACCAGGAACAAAAATTACTGCTGGAAATGCATTTCTCTAACACCCAGCTCATAAAATTCTCATATGTGACACCCCATGCTGTAAATCCATTCTCCTAGTACTGGACTAAGGTCTTGCTTCAGCATTCTCCAAAACACCTTACTCTACTTTTACCACCCAATCAGCACGTTGTCTTTCATGGTCGTCCACTGCAGGTTAAAAAAACCGTTATTTCGGATTTTGAGTAATCCTCGTAAAAGTACGATTAATGAGCATTACTCGATTTGAGAATTTTTGAATGTAATTTGTTGCGCCTGTGCAGCTTTTCCATGAACTTCCTCATTCGCAAGCACAATATCAACGTATTCAATATTGAGAACACGTAGGTAGTTATTACTTGAACACGGATATTAAATTTTCATAATAACCATATTTGAAAACGCTCGTATTTCGTTACGACACGTAAAATCGTTTAGGAGAAGATTACTTCAAAGAAGGTAAGATATCACAATTTCACACTGTTGCCAAAAATAAAGCATGTTTTTTATGTACCTATATACAAGTTATTAAAGCTACACTGTAAAATTTCCGATAATGTCAAGTTTGGAAAAGATGCTGAAACAGATCAAATTTATCTTGAAGGAAGAAAATTTTTATCTTTGTTTTAAAGTTATTTCTGATTTTTTTAGCGTCCAGAGGCACCCATTCAAGAAGGGTCGAGTGATATTTTCTATGATAATTTTTGAGAATCCCGAAATTGCTTAAAGCTTATTAAAATTTTCACGACTATCAATTCAAAACACTATTTCAAATTGTGTACAAGTTTTTGATGATACTGATGGACTAGAATAAATGTCTTATCTGCATTTCGGCTGATGAATTCTAGTTTATACACAATTTGATAGGGACAAAACGCACCAAATTTTGAGACTCATGAGGTAAATAGTAAAACTCAAATGCTTCGAAAGGTAAAATAGCGCTATAAGTAAATAAAAAAAAGAAGTTTATATGTTCTTTGTATTTTTTCGTTTATGACATAATTACATCAAGGAAGGTAAAATATTTCACAATATTTTTTTTATTCTACAAAAAAATTATGTTTATTAGTAGACGTATTAAAAACTAAATAAACATAAAAGTTTATATCTGTAAAAGTGTAAACAAATAATTTAGCTAAGGAATTACATATTCTAGTAATTAAAGCATTGGGATCGAGCGTAATCTACCTTCTAGAGCGTTTACTTTCCCTACATATTTGCAGCATGGAAAGTGCGCACAACAAATGGGAATACTTGATTACATGATTGTTTAATTTGAAAAGTAATAAAAGTCTTTGTTTCGTGCGTCTTAATTAAAAATGCATTCTATTGTTGGTATAATAAGTTTTGGGAAACAAACATTTTTGAGTTTTCTTCATCTTGATTGTAGTTCATAACAGGTACGCTGAGTCTAGTCTCCCGGTTCCGGTATTCATACAAATCCCAACTTAGCGAACAGTAGCTAATGTCCCTTACATTTGAGTCGGGATTCGCTGATCGCTGTTGTTTTATTTGAATATCATTGTAAGCATCTGTTAATATAAAGAAAAAAATCGAAACTTATTAGGAGTAGTTATGAACTGTTAGAGCCTTTTTTTAATTTTGTCTATCCCACAGTTCTTTCTAGCGTAATTGCTAACAGATATTACTTTTGCATCTCATTTCTCTTTTTTTATGACCAAATTCATTCTGACTAATAATGCGATAATGGTTACTATCGTATTCATGAGATTCATACAACTAAATAAACATAGCTACTATAGAATGTACTTAGTGCGTATTTTATAAGTATAGGTAGATTTATGGACATTTGTAATATGTTATAGTTTCCTTTTTGCTAAATTTTAATGGAAAATAATATCATGATCGTCGAATTTACACCACATTTTTAAAATATTTGTTTGTTTAAGCATTACATTTTGTAAAATGGTTTATGGTTAATCGCTAAAATTATACCTTCTTTATTTGTAAATAGTATATTGCTTTAAAATCTCATTCACTTTCTGGGGATGATATAATAGTAAACATTGAATGCACAAATTCTAAAAATGTTCTGTCTTTTTTTAATAACGTACATTATTTATTGACATATTTTATTGATTCAGTATGATTACTTGTTGTATTTTGACAATCTTTCATGGAATTTTTAGACATTGACCAATTCTTGTCAAAATATTAATAGCAATTTCTTTTGGGATAGATACCTTTAGAAGATAAACAATTTTCTGAAAAATTCTAATGTAATTCTATCGATTAAGTGATTTCACTTATTTCGTAAGCAATTCCTCAGCTGAAGATTCGCTCAAAAAAAGATTCAAAAGATTTCATGTTTCCATAAACCAAGTGAAACTATCTTTATCTTCAGTCGTTAATAGACAAAAATAAATTATTTCAGGCTGATAGTTACCGTCTTCTGCTGCAATTAGGTATAATTAGCTACAGCAACAGCGTAAACAAGTGAAGACTTACCTAAAATCACATTAATAGACTTCGGTCAAAGAGGTAAACGGTATACACGAAATACGACTATCACTAATGCGAGATGTCAGACTAGTTAATATTTGTATAATATGATAAAGTTGCTTTTGTTATAACCGAACACACACAAAATGTCGAATTATGACTATTACAAGACAATTGTGCTATATATTATATCTGCCATGCCTACAGTCTACAGTCACCTAACGCCTTTGTGTTACGTTGGAGTATCAGATGCTCATACATCATCCATATTAGTTTTATTGAATCTTTGTCAATGTTACACAGATTCTTCAGCGAAACAGGAGACCAATAAAAATGATCTTAAATGAAGCAAAATTAAAAGGAAAAAACATATTTTTGTTAACAGAGCTCCCAGTGTAAATATTTTTTGTGTTGTCGCACCGGGATCAGTCGGATTTCTATGAATACTACTGGAGCCGGAAGGCTAGTCACAGCGTAAAAAGTATTCTGATCATTTGATTGAGGAATATATCTGTGCTTAATTCTAGTAAACTTATAAAGTAGCATACTTAATCGCAGCATCAAACACGAAAGTGACCTTCATATCTAACTCCTAAATACTACAACTGTTTTTTAATTGATATCTGCATCGTATACAATATCTTGTTTTGTAGAAGGCATGCTGATGCTTATATCCATATGCTTATATCTCTATTTAGGATGTGTTGTTCCTCATCGGTGAATAGACGTATAAGTAGTTAAATTAGATTAAATGCCTATTTATTTAAAAAAATGTAAGCTGTTTTCTGACAACAGGACTTAATATAACCAAAGCCGAATTCCTGCGGAATTTATGTAAGCAGACACTTTTATGTATAGCAGCGACACTCAAACAGAAAATGTTGGATATCAGTCTTATTAATGAGACTATTACTAACATTCAGTTAAAATTACGATTCAGTTATCCGGTTTAGAATAGAATTAAAGGTACTGTTTCGAAGATCGATCGATCGAATCGCAAAGAACTAATTTTTCTCCTTGCGAAATAACCAATGAACGTTTGCTTCCAATGTCCGATTAACCTAGTGGCATCGCAGTACCCTACAATTTTCTTACTCCTTCCGTGCCTGAAGAACGCCGGTGGGTGAGGACCGCGAAGAAAGTTGTTTTTATCGCTATTACAAAATTACGAAACCAGACGCACCATGCGAAATTTTCTCTCTGAGCTTACCGGCTTACTGTTGGAAATCTTCCGAACTCTAATCTGCATAAGCGCCCCGGGCTGGATCTTAATAACACTTCAATTAACGGCTCTTTGCGACAAGTATATGGATGACATCTGATGCAGGAAAGCTGTTGATCTCCACCTTTGGCTTGCGAAACGGCTCGTGTGGGAGTACAAAGGAGGCGCATAATGCTGATCTCGTTGCAGGAACGATTTGAAGCGGGCGGGTTGCGCGAGATTGACCCTAATCGGGTTTCCCAACACCATGTATGGTATTCTTAACAACACCAAAGTGAATTTGGTACACATGACCATAAAAGCTCGTTACTTCCTGATAAATGTTTATGGGTTAGTAAAAATAATACAGAGTCGACATCCAAAAAGATTGTTTGCTCCAGTACATGTAGGGTTGCTACTACAAGAATGAACGAAAAAGCTGATAACGCTATCCTTTGTTTTAAATGCTGTTGCTTGTTGGTAATTCTTTAAAAATTTTGGTATATCTAAGGATCGGTAGAGTTTGAAATTAATCTTGAAAATAATACAAATTACAAAATCCGTTTCAAGTTCACGTTTATATAAAAGATACAGCGTAGCAATTTTTATTGCTAGGCCGATTCCAAAAATATATATATTCTAATTTGAGGCCTACTCTATCGGTGGTGTACGATAAGATTCTTATACACCAAAACTATTTCCTATATTAATATATAATCAAATAGTAGTGAGTGGTGTTGTAAAACTACACTTACGCAAGTGACTGGATTAAATTAAATGAAGACTTCTAGCTTTGCTACAGTATTACGGTTTATGTTAACTACTACAAATGTGTAAATTACCTCATAAATAGAAGACAGTTTGCTTGCTGGATGATAAGGTCTCTTGACATTCAAAATTCATCAGGACAGATCCCACATTTCAAATTTTTCGAAAGATTTGAAATTTGGTCATGTTGTTTAGACACACTTGCAATTGTAGTAGATACCTTTTCACTTGGTAAATTGAGCTAAAAATTCACGCACATCAATGGATTAAGATTGAAAGAACGTTCCAAAATTAATACAGAAAACATTATCTCTATCGTTAGTATCAGGCGGGAGAGTTTGGTTTGAATGGCTCAACATAAATATTAAAGCTTTGAGTACAATGCTTCTCATGTGCTGAGATCCGATGTAAAATAAAAACAAATCACATCCGTAACCTGACATCTAGATTCATATTTAAGAAGGAAAGGCAAGTCATTACAAAGAAACTCTAAACATCCAGTGGATTTGGCAATATCGACGGTCCAATTGAATGTTTATCAACAATCTTTGACTACAAGTTTATAAAAAGAAACCTGTTTTCATACTACAACTCTTTGGAGCGAAATTAATAAAATCCAAATCATGTTAATCACCTACATCCGGACTGGATAGGGTACCAAGAAGAAGCTTAACTACAGCCCCATCCTTAATTTTAAGTTTTTCTTCGTCAAATGGAAACATAAATTAAGAGTCCTCCGACCCTTAAAATTCATAACGCATGTAGAGGTTTCCCGGTGCCATTATAACTCGTGATACAGTGTTCGCAGATTAGATTTCTAAACACAGCCAGAATAAGCAAGGTCTAAACTGAATTCTACTCGGGCAGTTTTTCTTTATTGATAAATATGACAAAAATACAGCCTTGTAAAGTGTTAAAAAATTAGTAAACTTTCAAATTTTTTTACTAGTAAACGGAAATAGATATAAAAATTTGGCCCGAGCTAAATGGCATTTGACAATTTTCAAACGCAGCTAAAAAAAAGAGAATGGGTTTTTCTTACTCAGTTATTGTTAAATAATGGCACAGCGAAGGATCTGCAATTGTAATAAATGCGCGTGGCTCGTGGTGCCACCAACCGGTTGCTACATGAACTTCGCCAGATGCTCCTCCCATTGTCGTGGTAGTACGGCTCGTATTAAATACGCGCGGCACATGGCACATGTACATATAACATATGTGTGTATTTCATAAATAAGTACATCTACGTTGTCGCGCGGAGTTTAAATTTCCAGGTGTTCTTTAAAATGGGTAAAAGAGAAGGCATTTACTTGGAGCGATCGGGCACAAATGTAAACTATGCAACCCATATTACCAGCGGGACATGGGACGTAAGAGGGTAGCCGATAGGATGACATCGCCCAAAGATCGTACGAGCAACAGACGGGCTAAACTAATATTCGGAAAATTGCTGACTGTAGGGTGTGCACAAAAAAGTAAGCATGATATTAGTAACTTACTATGATATTATACCAGGTTATTCAAAATATGGAATAACCCATTTATTTCTGTAAATATGAACTATATAACATTTCATTCTAACTGCATGATTTCTGTAGGAACTTTTATAKCAATTTTCCTTCCGCCTCCCCATTGCTTCGGCAGACAGCAAATTAATGTGAAAGAGCTTTTAACATTAAACTTGTCCCGTGTAAATTACTAATTAGACATACAATCTTAGAAATCCAGTCACATCGGAATAGATCGTATACCGCTCGAGCATTCCCGACAGGATTGTATCTTAGCCTCACTGTTCACTGGATACCACGCGACGGACCTGGTGGATATGGGCATTCGCATTCTGCTCTCGTGACGGACTCGTGCGAAAGGGTTTGCGGTTTTAGATTTTTTGAATGTTTTTACTCATTTATCGTGCTCATGTTTTTGGTAGTGTACAAAGAAATATGTAGCTACAACGTGGAGTTCGATTTTTTCGTTTAGGTGCCTTAGTTTTCGAGAAATAGCTCGCCAAAAATACGCATTTTTAAGCAAAATATAACAACAAATATTTACATTACTGTACCAAATTCAGAAAAAACTTGAACTCTACGTTGTAGCTACATCTTTTGTCATTGCCATGTCGAAATTTCACTTCGAAAAAGTTTCGAATAACTCGGTAAAATGTAAAACGGTAGGTGCTTAAAATGACCCGATTCGCTCTAGGTAAACGCCCCTCTTAATGTAACTAACAAGAGCGATAAAAGAAACGAAAATAATAAGAAGTAGACTATTCAGAGTCATTTATTAACAATACCCGTATTTTAAGAGGGGCGTTTGCCTAGAGCAAAGCAGGTCATTTTAAGCACCTACCGTTTTACATTTTACCGAGTATTCGAAACTTTTTCGAAGTGAAATTTCGACATGGCAATGACAAAAGATGTATCCACAACGTAGAGTTCTAGTTTTTTCTGAATTTGGTACGGTAATGTAAAAATTTGTTGTTATATCTTGCTTAAAAATATGTAAATTTGGCGAGCTATTTCTCGAAAACTAAGGCACATAAACGAAAAATTCGAACTCCTCGTTTCTAGAACAGTGAGGCTAAGATACAAACCTGTCGGGAATGATCGAGCGGTATACGATCTATTCCGATATAATTGGATTTCTAAGATTGTATGTCTAAATACACGTGACAAGTTTAATGTTAAAAGCTCTTTCACATTAATTTACTGTCTGCCGAAGTAATGGGGAGGCGAAAGGAAAATTATTATAAAAGTTCCTCCAGAAATCATAGTCGACATGCAGTTAGAATGAAATGTTATATAGTTCATATTTACAGAAATAAATGGGTTATTCCATATTTTGGTATAATATCATAGTAAGTTACTAATATCATGCTTACTTTTTTATACACCCACTACAGTCAGCAATTTTCCGAATATTAGTTTAGCCCGTCTGTTACTCGTACGATCTTTGCGTGATTTCAACCTATCGGCTACCCTCTTACGTCCCATGTCCCGCATAGTTTACATTTCTGTCCGATCGCTCCAAGTAAATGCCCTTCTTAATAAAATAATTTTTTAAATTGGACTGGTGCATAACTATAGCCCCATCTAAATTTCACACAGAGTTGAACAAATTTTAACAAAACATTCGTAAATTAATAATGGGTTTGGCAGCCATTCTTCCTAGTTAGCTCAAAAATTCTAGAATTCATGCTTCCAACCAAATTATTTAATATTCTTGGTTCCAAATTGGCCCAAACCTCTTCTAATGAATTTTTGAGTTCATTTATGGTGGCATACTGTCGGTTATCCGCATATACTCACCGAACTAAGATACCTCAAAGGTTTTCAATTGAGTTCATGTCAGGTGAACAAGAGGACACTCTAACAATTCAACATTTTGGTTGGCAAACCAAGCCATTGACTCTCTACTGACATGAATCCTCGCATTATCTTGTTGGAAAATGAAATCTCATTCGTAATTGTTATTTAAAAGAGGCATTAAATTTGTCTCAACCCCTGCTTTTGCAAAGGCATCCCATACCATTAACGTGTACTACCTTCGAAGTTTCGTTTTAAAAGATTACTCAGGTTTTCTCCTCAAATCTCACCAATAATAATTGAAACCATTTGGACAATCAGAATTATTTTTTTTTCATTAGAAAAGATAATCTGAAATTTAAAAAATAACATGGTTTAATTCTAGGGGTTTAATTGTAAAGCTTTGGTTTACATTTTCCTATTTTCAATTAATATTCTCACGAGCAAATTCCAAACGGGCTGTTTTATGGTGAGGAAGAAGTCTCGGACATTTTCTTAGTTTTCGGCGCGCAATGTGTTCATTTTTCTTCAGAACCCTCCCAATAGTCCATTTTGAAACATCAAGCCCGCCCTCTTGGGCAATCCTTTTTCGACTTTTTAAAGCATTACTCGCTGTAGCAATAATTCTTTTTACAGCTCTGGGCACAATTTTTTTCTTAGGGCCACCTTTCTTGTTTGTGCCATACTGTTCAGGGTTTCGCAAATAATTGACGACAACTTTACGAGACCCGTTAATTCTTTGAGCAATTTTTCGGGGTCTAAAGCCTTCATCCTAAAAAGCTAAGAGTTGACATTTTTCTATGTCACTCGGATACCTTCCACGAGGCATTTTTAACATAATTGTTACAAAACAGTGACAGTTAATAAATAATAACAAAATATAAACATGTTTTTGACGTTCGATCACAGCCACGTAAATTTTAGATATTATTTCATAAAATTATGGAAATTATTAATAAATTACCAGTTCCTATTATTTTATTTCTTTTATCCTTCTTGTAAGTAAAATCAAATTACGTTTACATTTGGCCAAGAAAAACTGATAATTTAAGGTGGTGCTATAGTGATGCTCCCCTGTTTATAAAAGGAGTCCAAACACGGGTATTAAGATTGTTTTTATACCACTACGCGTAAAAATAATTTCACTTGCTACTAGAATATCGGGGACTTACTTACAAAATCTTATCCTTTTAGGACATAATGCTGAGACTCCATCATGATATGATACTGATAGAATTAAACTTCAAATAATATGTGCATGCCGTGGAATGAAGTATCTTAGGAACTATAGTCTGGCTAACACTTCCAGTTCGTTTTGGACGAATTCGGTAGGGTTTTTTATTGTATTCTATTAGAAACCAATTTTGTGTTGAAAAAAGTTTATATCGTTACAATTTTTCAAAAAATTGTGAAGCACCTTAATATATAAATAAATAAAACAATTACTGGTTTGTCAGTGGGGGATATACATATAATATATGTATCTCTTTACACAGATTGAGACATTTAATGCACCGGTATTACTTTCTGGAAAACTATATGAATCGTATATTGAATTTTTATAAAGGTACGTATTCATTATTTTGAAAGCAAGTCACTACTTGATATCTCTGCATGCCCCATAAAAGGTGAATCTTAATATCAAATGATTAAACGGGAATCTTAATAACCACAAATTAATTCCTCGTTACGAAGCGTTTGAGATGAACCGATAATCTACTCTGCGGTCCTAATCTGCCTATTACGTTCGCTTTCCAACTTCTCAATGGCCATTGGCTAACAATCCATCGACTACTGTTTGTATAACCTTATCTTATTTGACATTGTGCCAGTTTCCCAGTACCACACTGAGGAATACCGTGTAGTCTTCGCACCATGGGTATTGACCCTAAATGACATGTGTGCTCAGGAGAAACCGCGCCGGCACTTGTTTTAAAATACATTACCAACTTTCTCCGCATATTGCGAACATCTTTCTCAGAATGCTGGGATGCCGCGAATTGGGCGTTGCCGAGGAAACGTCCGCGACCTTCTCGGTGCCCGATTTGGACATAATAAAGCGGGTAAGTGGGTGCTCCAGGAAGCAGTACTTCCGACTTTATTGACACGATGAAGAAAGGGGCTTGTTAAAATATAAAGAGTATTTATATGAGATCAGAGCGGAATTCCATATAGCCGGTGTAAAGCTGTCCAAAAGAAAGTATATAAGTATATAGCCTCATCTGCATTTTTTATTTACCTACTTAGGGTCACGTTAAAACGTAAAGCAGGTTTCTTTATTAAAAAAAAAATAATTAATTAATAGGAGCGTATAGAAATTTTAATTTTTTGTTAAAGACTATATTTGGACACTATTTTGAGCTCAATTTTTTTCTTAATCAACCCAAAACCACACCAATACATATTGTTAATGAAATATCCTAGAAATTCTTATATTAAATTGCGCAATAAATGTTTTTTTAGCTCATTTATTGTCATGTGTTGTTTATTGTAGCAAAGTTAGTAAGTACTTACATAAATAATAAAATTTTTGTGCACTTATTATTTTTTGCTATTTATTTATAAAACTTTTTTCTAAAAAAGTAAAAATAATCACTTTAGATATTAAAACTATTTAAAATAAACCTTTTAAACATAAAACTTTTATAAATAAAACTTATTAAACATTAAACTTACATAAATAGAACTTTTATAAATCACGTTCCATGTTTGTACCTACTCCTAATTATACAGCGATTGGCGCTATAAACTGATATCTGTACCGCAGCTAAAACAAAAACTGAAGGCTACCAATCGTTACATCCGGCACTACACAAACCACCCGAAGCTGTGCCAGCCATCTGATGGTCCACCCATCTGATGGTCGTAGGAACCTAGAGCTGTCCATTCTCTGGTAGAAACCACAAGAAGCTCCACTCCTCCTGTGTCATAAATAACTGACCATCCGTATTTTAATAACGGCAGGGAGCTGCAATAGGCCGRCCATGCAAGATTTCGGGACGARGTTGGACAAAGTTGGACAGAGAAGATACATATCCTTTGGTAGAAATCATCTGAGCCCCATCTGGTGCCGTAACAATTTAGACCGCCCGTCTGATTGATATAGAGACCTCTGGAGCACCCAGACCTACTTAACAAAGCCACCTGTTGCTTCCACGACGATGTATGCATCTCAAAAACATAACGTAGATATGCCGCTCGACGACCTTATGAGGATCCTCTGGTACAGCAGAGCCCTCCCTTCGTGCCGTAACGACTTGGACTCCTTGCCTGCTTCACATTAAGGACCTGTAGCGCCCCACACATCTAAGAAGTTGCAAGCTTCCTCTTGGGTAACACAAACGTTTAACCTAGGGACCTTGTGCTCTCTGATCCTCTGGAGGTACCAGCTGAAGCTGGCCATCCTCTGCTACCATAAACAGCTAGACCACCCGTCTGTTGCTTGTAGGGACCTGAAGCAGGCCGCCTACGTAAGAAGGCTACCTACTGCAAGATTCCACGACGATGTTGGCACCTGGACAAAGTTCATAGGCAACTTTAAGACATGGAGGTGGATATCCTCTGGTAGATTCTAGCTGCAAGTTTTAAACTTGCAGTTTTTGTTAACTATAACTTTTAAACTTGCAATTTTCTTTAGCTGCAACTTTTTAACTTAGCTTCCCAGTTTGTAGTTTTACTACATATATTTTTAAAATACTGACGTTTCATATCAGCGTTCTCGTACTATTCACCTGTATTTTGTAACAATAAAACGCTTCATTGACTAAAAGCAATAATTATCTACTTTTAATATATAAAACCCTAGCTGGTGGCGGATGCAGCTCTACTTCTGCTCCACAGATTGCCACATCTGTTAACTGCTGCTATCTATTCAGTTTTTGGTTTAGCCGCGGTACAGATATTAGTTTCGAGCGCAATCTCTGTATCATTAGGAGTAGAACGTGAAGTAAAAGTTTACTTTTTAAAGGTTTACTTTTGAAAAGTTCTGCTTTTAAGTTTTATGTTGACATGGTTTTTTAAAGTTTTATAAATAATAATTTACCGAAAAAGTTTTAATACATAGCAAAAATACTTAATAAGTGAATAAGTGCAGAAAATTTTTTTTTGTTTATGTAAGATCATCTTTGTCCCAAACGACACTTCATGTAAGATAGCCCTGAAGAACTTCAGGATTCTCTTTACTTTTCAAACTTATTGCAAAGTCTGCATTTAGAACTTGCGCTAGAACACGATTATAGAGTCGTCAAATTAATTGTATACTAGACATCACTCATCTGCGATATCATTACCATACATCATTCCCATAAGTAATGCTGTAATTCTCCTAGTGAGGAAGAATTTAAACTACGTATCGTATCATGAATTCTCCAACAGATTGAATACGACATGCATACGCTAGCTTTCAACTACCAGCTTAGCAAAGTGCTCTCCATTCTGTTAATGTACCATTTCCAAGACTGCGATTAGCAAATATTTTTGCAAACGTCAGTAGATACCAGTAGCTATTAAACCCCTCTGTTCCATCTAATTTACGTATATGGATACACACTTAAATATCGATATTTCTCTCTACATTTAAAACCACATTAACTATAGTTATGCTCCTATGAATTATGAGATATCAAATAGGTGATATTATCTTCTGACGAGTATAAAAAAAACCAGCGAGTAAATGGTATTCAATTTAATAAACTAGGCAGATTCACGACTTCGCTGATCATCGCATAAATCTATGAAAACGGTACGAAAAGTGCATCCAGTCAACCAACATTTTGCAGTCTGCTCTAATCCGTAAAAGATTTACGATTTCTTAAAGATGTCTGAACGAATTACTCAACTATAGGCAGTATAGTGTGTAGACGTAGACGCCAAATGTAAACTTCATGCTACAAACAACTATCAGAATGACGGAAATGCGTTTAAAATTACTAAACTACGCAAAAAGTATACCATTTTGTTAAACAATCTTCTTACGTATTATAAAATGAAGTAAAAATTAGAAAATAAATGCTAAATAATTTACACTCGAATCATCTCGCCCCGTTAAATTAGGCCAAACCCTCAACTACAGCAGTTTCAGTACATCAATTTATGTTAAGATGACGAAGTTTATAGTAAATATATCTGTATCCCTTGTTTGAGGCACAAAACTGGTGGATACGCTCATGTTCCATTTTAATCGCTTAATTTACAAGGTTGCTTAGCAAAACTTTGTACCAAAACGCATATTTTGGGAAATAAAAAAATCTTACTTGCTTTCTTACTTAGATCCTGATATGATATGATTGATTTGATTTATTTCTCAACATACCTGTACTGTAAGAAATCGTAATATTAGACGTCCACGCACTTAACCAAATTTTGCATGCATGTTGACCATTACGAAGAACGAATAATTCAATAATTTCATGATGGTGATTCTATAGTTGAATTGACAGTATATCACAATTTATAGTTATGAAATCACCCCCTCTTTTGCAGCTCCGAGTTATGATGTTAATGTATACAAATGAAGAAATAACTTAAAGGATACTTTGTATTCTTAATAAGTTTCGGATGAATAGCTACATATATTAAACGGTCAGGTGACGAACTTCTAACAATCGCTGCAGTTTTTCAGTAGTTTTTTTTTAGTATGGAATTCAGATAATTCGTTTTAATTTTATGATTTTTCTTAAAGCTCATAATATTATTTATATATATTTTTAATAATAATACTATTGCCACGACCTGGAATTTAAGGCTCCAGACTTGTGGCTATTACCTGAAACAAAATTTGAAAAGAGACTTAAAACCTTATTTATCAGTACAGTTAAACTGAATCTGTAAAAGTGGTATATTAAAAAATTAGCATAGGGGCTATGCTCATATACAATAAATCCAAAAGTAGTTATTGGGCCGTTTTTTATTGCGCCGATCACAATGTTACCAACTTTGCCACACTTAACTCAGCAATTACTTTTAACAATTAAGATGAAATTAGTTTGTGTAAACAAAATATGAATACTCGCATCAGCTTTATATATTTTAAAACATCGTGGTTTATAACACGCGATCTTTGTAATAAATGAACCTGACATTTAAACCACAGCTTGTTAAGGAATTTATTTATTACAGCTTTTAATAATACACATCCCACAATCCGCATGTTTCCACACCACACCGTTATTTTACTATTCTCGCCTCGGTGATGATTTATTAACAAAAGCTCTGTTGCTCAAATACCAGATACCTATCTATAAATCACCAGGGACGACCCTGCACGATTACAGATGACAAACTGCAAATATTTGCTATTGACACGTTCTATTCAGGTATACATCCCGGTAGAAAGATCAAGAGTTCACATCGAGGTCAGGCATGTTATTTTCGAACAAGAGTGAAAACGTCTTGGCGACTTTTTGCACGTCAGGTGCGTCGTGATGTTCAGGAAGGAACAACGTCTTGATAAATTACGACAAATTGTATTTACTGCTTTTACGTATAATTGAATGCAACAGGCAATAAACTTATTGGCAGTTTCAACAGCTGCTGAATCATGAACAACCACTGCTTGTATAGAAAGCATATGAAAATCAAGAATATTATAACCATTTGCTTTAATGCAGGCAAGGCGGTCCATATCCTATAAGTATGTTGGAAATTCTACAAATTTTTGGAGAAAATTATGCTGGATCTGGTGGTTAAAAAGGAAGTACGTTGTTTTGTATGACGCGACGAACCGTTATTAAAGAAGTAGAAGTATCTACAGCTAGTGTGCTTTTTCCAAAATAATAGATCGTGAACAGAAGAACTAGAATTTTAAAAAAATTGATCTGAAAAAACAGATATTTTCACATAGGTATAAGTAAAGAAGTTTTATTGACAGTTAAGTTCAATAAGAGCTTGCATCGCTTCTTAGAGCCATAAGCATGTTTCAGTTTAATTTTATTGGGTTCGTCCCGCACGTTGAAGCATACCGACGCCACTGACATCTTAACACCGCATCGGCTTCCAGCTTTCTTCGGTCCGTTTATAAGCAAATTAGATGTTTTGAATTGTTGATTTTGTTCAATGCTGCCGATTGAAAAATTCTGTTCGATGTTGCGGTTCAGCTTTCTACAACTGCCGTGTTACCAACATGTTTTCTTAACGAAGATAGCTTACTTATTGAGCATGATTATTGTTGATAGCTGCACTTAGAGAAGGACCAACACCACTAGCTCTCTATGTATTTAAACAATGGCTATTTTTAGCCAGAAGAAAAGAAGGTAACATTGGAGAGATTTATTTCATAGAAGATCACGCTCCAGTAATTATGCCATCGGAGCAAAGGCTGTCCATACTTACGTTTGGAATATTGAAATAATCTATTTTAAATAGATACTCACTGCGTTTATTCATACCTTGCTTATTAAAAGAATTATTAGCAAAAAACTAAAATTACCATTTTCATTTCTTTTAAAATATGTATCAAACTTGTTTCATTCATTCCAAAAATAACTATACTAGTTTGTTGCCTCTGTTATTTATGTTCATCTCTTTTCCCAACCCTCATGTACTTTATTTTCTTCATATTAATGTTCAAATCTGTCCATTTTTGCATACGGTTGACTCGAACCTTGTTTTGTGTTACCCTAAAATTCACCATTAAGAGAATCTATACATTAGATTGATACCAATGCTTTCTTTAAACAGATTGCCTCCGTCTATTGAGCATTATGCTTATTAAAGTCTAGGAATAGTAATTGTGTAGCAATTTTATGATCATAGCAGTATCTATAATTAATTCCTTTTTTAGTGTAGAAATATCGTTTAGCGTTGAGCGTTTTTTTTCTGAAATTCGCCTTCAGTATTTTCTGTTCTGGATTTTATTCCCTTATGAAGCGCATTCACATATTTGAACGCTACATTAAGTAGGGTAATACCTTTATAGTTTTCATGGACCCTTCCTTCAGCCTTTTTATGAACTGATATCAATAAAGTCTTATTCCATGGTTTTAATTATTTTTTTTTGTATTTATTGCACCTCCTTCCACCTTGATATTTGTTTTTATTTTTTATTTGTAAGTGTGCCATGATCATATCTGCTGATGCATGCTAAAGTTTTTTGGTAAACCATCTGGTATTGTATGTTCCTTATATTTTTCATCTTATGTATATTCATATGACCTTTCTTTAATATCTTTTACATTGCAGCAATCCTGCTTACTACATCCGGATATCATCTTCTATTTTTATTGATACAAAGACAACTACCAACTGCTAATGGAAACTTAGTTTGTAAAACAGAAATATAAGACACCATTTTAGCAGCTTTTAAAGTATACAGTACATTGTAATCAGCTTTCTTGTTGCCGCAATTACATGTCAAAATAAGTGTCTTATTGATTATACATTTTTTAACAGGACCTTGTTCACCACAAAAGTCATATCTCGATTCTCCATGTCTTATAAAACGAAGCAGTTTTTCATTCTCATTTAATTAATAGCAGACCAAAGGACTGAACTCATTTTCGTCAAAAAAAGTATGTACAAAGTAGTATGTACGTTTTCGATTACTTCTTTCTATTAAGAGAAAATAAAATGCAACGAAATGATTTTGCTTTATTACTTAAAGGAAGCTTTATATATTATAGATTTTTTTCGTAAACAACAACGCAAGTGCGTCTTATTCAAAAAACTTCTTCAATGAGGATTCCTTATATTTTCGTGTTCCATAACGCCTTCCTGTTACACATTCTGGCGACCGCTAATAATAATATAGTGTTTATTTAAAACAGTATCTATTGCAATACTTTTGAATATTCTATTTTTTTTAATTCGCTAATGCCAAATATCTCCCAAACAGTAATAAAGCACTTTGCCGGTATAGCTATGGGCGCATTTCGCTAAATATCTCAATGTTTGCCTTGATAGTCTTGCTAATCTTAAAATGCCTGTGTCTACGATTTATTACATTTAATACATCATCAACACGAAGCATACTGACGCCTAGCCGTCGGGTTTTTTGTCCTCGATTACGTAAATGATTCTATAGCTACACAAAAATTTCATATTTGAAAGAAAATTCGATTTAAACGCACATTGTACAACTAAAACCATTTCTACCGCACCAACAAGCTTTTCGTTTGCTTGTTATTAAAGTGCCGCAGTCTAAAAAAGAAGTATTCGGGTACTTCAAAATAATAATACCTGTCATACCTATGTATTTTCAATCACATGGTACGCTTGTTTAGAACACCTACAATGCCTATAATGCTTCAATCAACATGAAATTCAGCACAGTTATTCAATAAAGTATAGAAAAGGAACTGGTACAAGTAAAGTATTGCTAGACGCTTTAATTGTGTTAAAAACTCCGAAAATACCAATCATTCCACGATTATCATTACTTTTACGAAATAACTACCATTATCAAATATCTTCAGGAAACAACTATGATATTCGTCAATTTTTATTGGCCACTTGGTGGGTCCATATCCTGGATTAAATTATACCAGTAATAAGTGAAGCTTCTCAATTTCAACTTCTAAATATTTTTTATATCGTTCGAAGTAATAGAAACGAAACTATGTTGATTTGGAAATAGAGATAATATTTTCATGCATCAGCTTGTGGCTGGTAGCATTGCTCAAACCGCCAAGAACCCTTAGTGTCGGAACGCGAAATCAAGTCGCTTCGCCGCTATGGTTTTTCGTCGCTTCTACAGAATCGAGTTTTCCTTATACAAGGAAGATGGGCAATTTAGTGAGAAGTACGTTCGACAGGAGTGGATACTTTGTGTTTCATACCTTTATTTAAGTAGGTACTTCAGTATCTAAAAATATTTTTATTGAACAGTACCTCTACAGGAATTTAAATAATTTTGTTTTATCAATATTTATCAATAAGATTCATATCCATTATAAGGTGGATGTTTTAGAAGATGTACTCATTGTGTTCTGACGATTGTTTCGACCTATCCGTTATTTTCAAAGAACATAAAAACTATATACCATAACTATATTTTTTAAATCCAATTCCGTCGAAGCGCAGGTAGATATTTGTTTTTCATAAATATTACGAAATTATTTTAGTCAGTACACAAACATTTTAAACCATGTAATTTATATGCTGAATTTTAATAATGCGTATTAGTTTAAGTTTTTTAAAGTACAAATAATTTTCATGTTCAGCTATTACAGGTAAATTGAGTTCGCGTGCAGTAATGCGGAATTATGTTAAAATTGAAACAGCCTGAGATGTCATATCAGTGTCTTCTTTTAGTATTCCCATAAAATATGATATTGTATAACACAACAGAACTAAGACAAATGGTAATCGTGATGGTTCACAATAGATTTGCCTTAGTCGCTCACGATGTTACATCACGAGTAATTCCTAGAGCAGGCAATTCTATGATTAATTATCGTGAATAATTTTTTAAACGAAGTGAGAGAACTTGCACAACCTCGGAGCTGGGCATGTGTGAAATTGGCTATCGAAAACGTCACAGCTGGGACACCATAATTGGACTGAGAACTAGTGAAGCTATGCAAGAAAGAGCTCAATTAACAACACAGCAAGTAATCGACCTCTCTTACCATTTCTTGAAATATTTATGTTCTTACTTAGTTCATTATGTCCGCTATCAGCTAAGTGTAGTAACCGTTTAGCGCACAAATGTGTGTTGGTAATTCATTTAAATGTAGTGAGTTGCAGAAATTGCATGTAAAGAACAATCCATTTTTCTTTTCCGTGCCATGGCAKAYTGTCGAGGCATACATTACAGTTGTGGGAGTATACTTCTTTGTTATGTCAAAAATACATTCATTTGCAATGGTATACATGTAAGCATTATTGAGAAATTTGCAGCTGTTAGTACGTTCATTCGTAATTCTTTTCTCTAGGTGAATATCGGTTACGGTAATAGCTAGTGGAAGCAATTACAAAATAAGAACAACTAATTCCATGCCATAACAACAATAGGCATAGGCTACTTTATAAACGACAATATCTAAAATTTTTGTTTCATCTGCCAGAGCGACGATTTAGTTATTTAGGGATTCAAAAAATTATCACATATAAGTGAATACCAAATTACATTTTTACTGTGTGATCTAAGTTTACTGTGATCTTCACATAACCGTTTTGACAGCAGTATGAATTTACACCACTCACTGTTTCAGTGTCACGTTGCAACCGAAGGTTAGCCTTTTTTTAATGTAAACCAGTTATAACTTTTAAATGGTTTTCAATAAGCAGAGGGAAATTTCAGAATTACAGAATTGCACAAAAGAGAATGGTTCTAGCATAACAAATATGTTTGAGTTCAAAGTTAGCTAAATTTGATTACCACTGCTATTAAAAAATACAAAGGGACTGTTAAATTGTTGTATTAATTTTTTCAGACAACCGAATACTATTTTACAGTTTTAAATAATTCGGAGGTTATTGAATTTTGAAAGGGATTATGGATTGTCATTAATTTCTCAAAACTCAAATTACCTCTCAAACAACAGCAATTTTTTGTTCCGCAGGTATGTGTAACTCAAGGCTTTCTTTACATATCCTGTATAAAATAATCCCTGCATTGATATATAGATATATATAGTATATATAATTTAGAAACTAGAAACTAAAAATGTTTATATTCCTTTGAAAATCTTGCCATAAGCTAATGCAACTCCTGGCTTAAAAGAATCTATATACGTTAGGAATTTCCAATACATAATATTGTACTAATGCAATAAATAGTAACCTGAAAGCAAAAAATATGAATTCGCTTTAGGCAATCTATCTCCATATACAGCTTTATTAACTGGATTTATTTAGAAGCTAGATTATCTAGTTTGAAATGCAAATACTTCATAAATCAACTCTGCACCTTCTCGATATTAATCCTATGTACTACATATCTACTGAGGATTCCAAAAAAGGACATTGTTTCTCAGGAAGCATACCAGGTCATTAGCATAACTAACAAAAAGTAGTGGTCAAATAATGGATCCCTGCGTCGCTCCAGATGTTGCTCGGATACAAAACGAGATGAAAAACCTTTATAACGAAAGCTCGGCGTGCTATAGCTGAGTAATGTATCTAACTTGTAGGTTTATTATAAAAATGATCTCGCTGGTAATACTTCTTTATTTCCAAGTTTTGTATTTTCAAACTTAAGGTACAACCCTGCACATTGACACTGGCAAATCATATTGCGATGAAATTTAACACAAGTTATATATAATCACTAACACATTTTGCAAAAAAAAGCATTTCGAAAATTAAACTATTAAAACTGATTCACACAAGGCATATTTTTAGTATTAAGGCTAAATACAATTGCTTTAAATTTCTGAAAATGTTACGTCTTGATCAATTGGTGGATAATATAACATTATTAGTTAGTAAGCGTCATTTTGATAACCAACCTAGGCTTATCAAAGGAAGTATGATAAGCTGTACTATATTAACTCTTGTAGAAATGCAACTATGGATGTTTATAAGGTTGCCAAATATTGCAAAATTACTTTGTCGATCCTCCTTGCCATTTGCAATCCAAAATAAACTTTTACTTTCTTAAAAGTACACGATGTACGCACAAACACATATTCATTTCTTAACAATTAGAGCACGCTTACTATAATTGGTGCTATAGAAAGGAACAGCAAACTTCTTAGGTCTCTACTGACTAGGTATGAGAAAACAGTGTTGTCTACTATTTTCGTAAGAACCTCGCCTGTGTTTCAGTGATCTAATATACCCATCACATTACGAATTTCATTGTAGTCATGGTTGTGATAACCATATTTATTTTGAATAAACAAAATCTAAAAAAATTTAAATTTCTTCAACGCTGATTAAAACAGAATCGACCACAAACGCATTGCAGTTGCGGACAACAAATCCTAAGATCCGAGATATATTTCATTAGTACGTTTAATGAAATTTAAATGTTCAATAAAAGCAACTCTCAAATCTCTTATGCTAGGTCTATACCTAACTAACCTCATCAATGTAATGAGGCTTCCTCATAGTGTGAAAACTAATGCAGTAGCAAACATTTTATTGAAGGAACACAAAGCATTAAGCTCGTCCAAATCGTCCCAATCTTTAGTTGATTTAATCGCTTTGGAGAGCTCCAAGTTCTCTGCAAACATAATACATTTAAAATTCTGGAAATAGTAACCAAGATTATTCACAAACTTATTAAAAAGTAAGGGTTATCAGAACAGACAGTAACAGTAGATCCACTCAGTACTCTTTGCCTACGATCTCCCAAACGCTATCACAAAAAAAAAACTGTAAACGGGATTGTTATCAATATTCAACAAGTCACAATAACTTGCAATGGAGCGTCCCGACACTAATTCTAATACAATTCAAATTTCAGAAAGTACATATTTCCAAAGAAAATCCGTGTTTCAGAAGCCTTCAATGGGTTAGATGTAGTGACAGGTTCAACTATTGTTGAAGCGTCCTTTCATCCACTTCTCTTTGTTTACCATGATAATGGCCTGTTAAACGCATTTAATTACCGTTTTGTCCCTGTGTATACAGTTTGCACCTTCACTTCAGCGTTGTTATGCAAACTACAGGGAATTTGCGTTTAGCCGTGAAATAACGGGCACGAGCATTAACAAAGCACAGATATAACCATGGATTAGCGGTTAATTACTTAATCGATGCGGCAAAATTGTTTTACGCACAGCATTACCTACCATTAGGACCAGTATAAGTTGTAATTAATTACAGCTTGTTCAGATTTAGTCGAGGATATTATTACGTTTTATAAAAGGTTGGGACAGAAAATATGAATAAAGCAAAATGGATACCTATTTTATAGAAGGATTACCTTTATAACGCTTATATTAAATTTTAATAGCAATGTTTTTTTTTTAATTTCGATTAGGAATCAGAGTTTTGATATAGATATGTAGAATCAATTGACGATATTAATATTTTATGAAGTGCACTTAAATCTGTAGCAGCCTATCGGTTCTCTAAGTAGGTAGTTTAAAGTGAGCTCTGAATTAGCCGTAGTCCTTTTGCTAGCAATAATGGTGTGTATCTTAAACGCATGAAAGTTTAAAAATTTATTTTCTACATTGTTTATGTATATTATGAATTGCTTATTATGGAAGCGAAGAAAATTCTATTCTAAATAAGTACGTAATAAAAAGAGACAAGCGTATTGTGGTAAACTGTAGTAGATAAATAGACAGAAATGTACATGTCATATGCAATACAACCTCCTTCAATAACATTTCAAAAAACTGCTGATTTCACACATGAATTTATGGTTGATTTAACGCATTGTCTCATTAAAATGTGTTGAGTTGTCGTGTACTTCATGACATACTTAATTATTAGCAGCATTGAAACAAAAATAATATTAAATCGACCAACTCAAGTGCTTATACATAGTAGATTTCACACTTATTCATTTCTTCAATTTCTCCAGACATCATATTTAACTTCAAATACAAAGTTTATAAGTGAAGGCCTACATTTCCGATTTTCTATTTTTTAAACAAATGTTAGTTTTGGAGATTCAAAACATTTAGTTCTGCGATTGCTTGCTCTAATTTTTAAATAGTTATTTACGGTTTGTGCGTCTAGCAACAGTACAACTTATCATCAACTTATACTAATTATTTGTGGATCCTACATTTCTATCTGTACTAGTTTATTTAAGTTTATTAGGATATTTTGACCTAGATTATAACTCTATACTTCCAAGCTTTCAACTGATTTACTCAAGTCTTCTTCAATTTTGATGTCAAATAATAAATTAATGTTCTAGTTCGTATATAATAATTCAAAATATTTCGCTGAAGAAGACTTGAGTAAATCAGTTGAACGCTTGGAAGAATAGAGTTATAATCTAGGTCGAAATATCCTAATAAACTTAAATAAAATACATAATACGACCATTATTATCAATTAAATGTACTAGTTTATATATAGAATTTTCCAAGAGTTTTCTCTTAGGAAGTCATTTGTATAGTAGTGCCAAAATATGTTATTGCGAACATAACTAAAAAGCGTGGACCAGGGCAAAATCATTTAGGTAGTAGATCTTTATGGCTTCCTTGCAACTATAGTCACGGCTCAGCATGGAAGCTTTTAAATATTCCTCAACTGCATGATTAGAGAATTGCGCTCAGTTTCTCCATGACTCGGCAAGTCCCGAAGTTTTCACCATCAACACAGGAAAATTAAAAAGAAATTATTAGCCGAGTGTTTTTGTTACTTTGGTCCAGTTAGCGATGTAGAATGACTGGTGTAGGATTTGGCAAGGTTCATTGGAAGGCGGTTCGACATGAAGTTTGAGGTTGTGTTAAAGACCCTGTTTTGTATAGTCGTTTTGATGGAGTTGGCATAAGTTTCAAGTCAGACACGCTTTCCTGTATTTCTGGACATGCTTTAATTAGACAAAAGGTTGGCCTTGCGTTGTTCCAGCTGATGTTGCTGATGTTACTAAATATTAATTTAGCGTGGTTGTTCGTAGACGACTAAATTCTAAAAAGTTGATAGTTTTTCCAAGTCGCTTGTGTATGGTTTGGATGTGGGTGCGGGTTGCTAGATGGCGATCCGTGTAGTTTTTTTCCCGTCGTTCGAATTATGTATTGAAATACATGTTATGACTGTGTGGTTTTTGACATCGAAATCCTAAATTTGCGTGGCCAGTGTGGGTCTACGTTTGGTCCGCTCTTGTAAAGGGCATCTTCAGGACACTATTATGGAATATGGCACAAAGGGAATATTACGTAATATACCAACTTAACGCGACAATCATGTTCGAACAAATCCTACAAAATTATTTAGACGATTTAATGAAGATAGCAGTTGTAAATACTGTAGAGGTGATATCTTCGCGGTTCAGCTTATACTGGTGTTTGCAAATCTTAATTGCTTCTCGAAATTTTCGAGTAATGTAGAAAAGGACTTTCGCCAGAACTAAGATATTATGAAATAAAATATTGCGACCGGTTTCATGCTGACTTGATGCAACGTTTGTATTCTATAAGAACGCCCAAGCATTTTCGCCCCCCCCCCCCCATCTCTTTCTCTGTACCTCTGGCGTTAAATTTGTGCCATATTCCATATTCCTGTCCTGATATTGCCCCTTACAAAAGTGAGCGATACGTCAATTTACTAACCCAAAAAGAAAGACCAAGTACATTGATGAAAACAAACTGCCGTCTTAGCCGCAGTTTGCGGAATGGATGTTAATGACAGCTGATGCCCTCAGCAACACCTAAGCGGAACTCCACAAACTAGGCGGATTACAACTATGGTAACTACTTGCGTATTACGACCTAGTACAGGTTTCTGTCGATAACACCGGATAAGCTTCTACGTGAGGCTTGAGTCTGCTTTTATAATTTTTTTCGGTACCCTAGCTGAGGAACTCCAACAAGGGCAAAACTAGTTGTGGGGTCCGGCTGGATTGATTTGAGGAGATGTTATTTATTTATATACATGGCTCATTGAATCTGCACTAGGTCGTAAGTGGTTACCATAGTTGTATGAAAGGGATACTTGCTTCAATTGTAATAATTTTACAGCCATTACAAATTCATTGTCGCTCATTCAGAAACAGGAGCTTTGATTTCTACAATGATTAGTGCTTATCTGAAAAAAAAACAAAAAATAGCTGGTTGGCAATATTTATATAAAAAAGGGTCCTCCAACTTGTGAAGTACTGATTGTTTTCCGGTATAAAACAATTACTGTTTAATTAAGCTGAAACATAACTGAACACGATGCATTATTTTTTTTGTTAATGTGAATAAATTTATGTTCTGATTATCTAAAATATCAATAACTAAAATGCATATTATAAAAAGGCGTGAGTGTCGACACTCACGGTTATTATGTGTAAACATCATACATCACCGTAGCTCTGTTAATGCAGTAGGGGAATTAATAATGTGGGAATGCAGTAGAAAGCAAATATATCATAAAACGTAATCCTTTTTATATATCTGAATGATTCTTCTCTTGTATACAGAGAATGATATGCAAGAAAGAAAGTACAGTAACGTAGGAAATCTTGCAGTTTCTTGTATAAACTGGGTGCATCGCAGTGCGCTCTCGAGTGGTAGTGCATCGATATGTTGCCCTATCCAGTATATTGATATTCAGAAGTACCTACAATATTTTAATTTTACTCTACCCCTACTATAGATGTGTGCAGATCATAATAGCTTAATTCTCTTAGGCATTTGCAATTTCTGTCAGCGGTTTACCTTAAGATTAGGTACTTGTTGCATAGAGGGAGGAAGTGGAAGTGGCACTTAAATTTACAGGAATATAAACTGCTGAATATCCAAATACGTATATCACAAAACATACATCTTAGGTAAATACATTACTTCAAACATACAAGTACTTCAAATTGTGGAAACACTTAATCTAAGCAGTGTGTAAAACAAACGCAATGGGGTCAGACGTCGAATTTACTATTAGGCTATTACACATCCATCCACATTATACATGTTTATCCTACTAAACGCCACTCCGTTCATAATTTGCACCTTCACTCCGTCGTTATGTAAACAAGACAGACCTTCAATTGCTAAGTTCACTGCCAAATTGTTTAACAATCATCGCCAGACTGCGAACGATGGCCCGGTGAAAGTGATCTTGGCACTCATCGTGGTCGTCTTGATTTCACACACGGAGAATCCGCGGAATACCGCGACGCTTTCTTTTCGTAAATGTTAAAGGGCGGCTTAATTGCGAAGGTCGAGACCATTGTTTGTTGGCTCAATACGCGGCTGTCACGAGCCATTTAGGTTGTACAGAATATCGATGCGACAATGATTTGCTCTCGCAGTAAAATATGACCTGATGTTGACTGCCAACGAGGAACTTTCTTTTCTCGCTTATTAAAAGTTTCTAATTTGGGTTGGAATATTCCCACAATAAAGGTTACGGTGGCAGAAGGCTAATTTTGTAAGTAAATGCGGTCGCTACGATGTAATACCTTAATGTGTATTTAAAAACCAGGTTTGAATCAGAGCAAAGGCAGTTCCTAGTTGACAATGCATGTTACATAATTCTTGTAAACAGATTTAGTGGGAATAAGCTATTAAATCGATGCGATTCACACATTCACACTCGTTATTAAACATTCCATTTAATAATTTAAGTTTTTTTAGCTCTGCAAATATCTATGTTTACATAAATTATTTTAACAGTATAGTTTATTTATAAGAGTCACAAAAACAAGGAATGCTAGGGCTCAAAATTTAATGTTCTTGACTCCATTTATCTGGTTATTTTCTTTTTGGTTGAATTGAATAATTTTGTTACTGATCTAAACATTTTCCTGCAAATATTGGCACGTCTGGCATGCCAAAATGTGTTAATTGTTATTCTTTGAAGAACTATATTCTATGGCTTAAATTTACCACTTATATTTTTTCTTCCCTGTACAAGTTTTAGTTAGTTGTACTATGAAATTCTTTTGTTAAATCCAACGCTGAATGCCTACGAGTGTCTTAAATATTTCCGAGATATATATAACTAACATCAAAGAGGTCATCTATAAATTACATACAGTACTATGGACATTTTCCCCCGTTGCACCTATGATGTTGCTGAAATACGTAATGTTCCTTTTTTAAACACAATGAAGTTCTTGAAATTGTTAAACTAAAAAATAAATTCGTTCATTTACTTACAATTTCAGGAACTGAATGGACTTTGTTTTAATAGTAGAAACTATATCGTGAGGGCAGGATCAAGTCTTAAAAAAACATTTAGAGGGAAAATTTATTACAGCTTTCATTTATAAGGGTAACGTTCTGATAATTACTTAGCAAGTATAAATGAACATATTATGTAGAATGAGCACAACCTAATTGCGTACTCTCCTTATACCTATATACAATTGTCTTAAAATGACTTCACATAGTTTCTCAAACAAAATATTTTAAAAACTTTTTCTTATGATTATAAATCTACTGCACGTATTAGTACATTTGAAAAGTGTTTGTATAAATCTAAGAAACTCGAAAAGGAAAACGCAATAGAAAATATCAGCTTTGTATTGTAACTATTAATCAGTGTTAAAGTTTTCAAGTTACAATAGTAATAGTTATGATTTCTTGAATGTTATAGAGAAGGCCTGCACCAAGGCAGGTCTATGTTTATTAAGCTTTATTCTGAAGAATTATGTTTACTTACGTAAATACACACTCTTTAGTCGCAAATCAGTTAGCTCTATAGGGACGAATTATATTGTTACTGTTATCATCTTAAGCCTGTCTGTTATTGATAAGACTTTTTAATTAGGACTGAAGGGTACAGACTAAACGGTAATAGTATATCCCAGCTTATACCTATGGGATTTATTTTTTCCATTTGACATCAGAAATCTCACCGTAATTCGCACTTTGAGTAGCTTATTTGTAACGCAGTTTGAGGAATTCCTTATATTTGCCGGTGAAAAATATAATAAAAAAAAACTAAAAAAAGAGATAGCGGGACAAATTGAGATTTGATTGTCATTTGACAAGAATTGATAGATTGCGAACACAAAGGTTAGTTTTTATAACAAAACAAAGAATTATGCCAACTTCAAAAAAATACCACAAAAATGTATGACATTATCTACAGAATAGTATCCAATGCGTTTCTTAAGACAACATTGATTTTTAGCTATCAAAAGATATTTACGCAGTACAATAGCTTGAAACTTAATTGGTACTAAAATTATGGATTTACAAACAAGGATGTAGTAACATAATTGATATTTGTGAGATTTGGCCTAAAAACAATTAACATGAAACTGCAGTGGTAGAATGTCTAAGAATCTAAAAAAGTGTTTCGGCTAAAAAGGTTTGATATTAAGTTTTAGTATATGAGCATCATGTCTAAACTTGTTTTATAGTTTTTAGATCGTAGGATCAACAATAGGGTTTTTAGGCCATAAATGAACAAAAAACCTACTTGAATATTGCACTGGATGGTGCCTTATTGGAGTAGAATTGCTTATGTATTACGCAGCCTAACCAATTTCAATGCAGCACGTATTTTCTTGCGTAAAAAACCAGTAATTATTGCACTTTCGTAGGACGCCCAGCTTGAATACTTCCTCCTAGTAAAGTGTCAATATTAGTAAAGCATAGCATAGCATACTCACAGGCATACTGCATTTGGTATAAGTGTTCATCCAAAACTACACCTAGATCCTTCTTTTAATATACCCTAACTATAACATCATCAACAACTCTATAATCATAAGTCTGAAGCAATTCTAGAGAATTAAAATGCATGTCTATGCTGTGCTGTCTACACCTCAACCAACTGCAGATAGTACTATTTCGCTGTCATTACAGCTCATCAGTGCAGTTCAGGTCTAGTGTAGACAACACGGCATAGAACTGGTTTTGCTTATATACCAAAGCAATGGTATGATTCTAGAGAACAGCTTCAAAAATATGATTGAAATTGGAATCTTAAGGTCTATGAAACGTATAAACAAGTATGAAATATAATTTTCAAAATTCTTACTTAGACTTACCTTTATTAAATCGAAAATATGGACTTTCACACATAACATCTTCAGCCTGCACAATTTGTAGACATTTAAATGATTGCTTTTAAATAAATTCACTGTCTTCCAGTGCATTTTCATTAAATTAAATTAAAAATTATCACAGCAGAGCGCCTTAATAAGCGACATAAGTATGTTTAAACTACATGCGCAAAGTTCGTTTAATGTCCTTTTAAGGATAATCTATACACGCAAGTCGATTACTTTATCGTGATCGACCATGATTTTCAATTTCGAACGCAATTGTGAACAGACGATGCGCTTGTTACATCCCACGGTGCACGCAGCATGTGATAGATCACTGTAATTAACCTTCAATAATCCTTACGAAATAGTCTTAGTAGCGCATACCGGTCATTTCAGGAAAGTTTGCGACTTCTAAAATTAAAGGAAAGCTGAAAAACCGTGAGCTGATTTGGTGAAATTGGGACGGAAGACATTATAGCGAAGATTTTGGGATGGAGAAACCGCACGGTCTCCTTTTAGCAGTCTTCATTTATTATGTTTCAGCTAAGGTGTATTTTATAGCCGCATCTGATAAAAATGTAACCGGTTAACTTGATGATAGTGTTACAAATGAAGCGCTCTTTTAGGTATATATATCATACAGCTTGACAGGAACACACACGAAGATGTAAATTAAGTTTTTACGAACATGCCTATCTGTGAGAAAAGATTACACTTCATTGTAATCGTACAACACGTAACTCATAACCCACCATTTAATCTTTAATGCTGATGGAGTCAGTTAGGAACAGTGCTGCGACTTTTTTCGATATATCAATTCCAATATCGACATATCGCATAACGACATCAGCTACACGATATATCGAAATGTGATATACACATATCGTTACGATATATAAACATTTTGATGATATCAACATATCGAGATGTCGACTTATTCATATATCGATATTTTACATTACCGATACAAATATGATATGAAATTTTCAATGTCGTGCAATTGCACAATCAAAATAGCATAGATCATGTCTGTTTTGTCCCATTTTCGTTGTAATTGCAGGGTACCTTCGTAACTATTTATGTTACAGAGTTGCAGTTTGCACGTCACTGTCTTACTTTGTTGTTGCGAGTTAAACTGTACCATTACCATTTTATATCGAATCTATCGCCAACATTTGAATAATAACCATTTATTCAGTTCTTAACATCTCGCTTGGGTATGTAGATGCAAAAAAGCTATTTTTATTTTTTAGGCGGTCATATTTTGGGATATAACACAAACTTGAATTTCTTTAAGTAGAAACTATAATTGGCTTTGCTAGAGTAAAATAGGCCGGTTTTTCTAATTAAGAAAAATATACATTGTTGATTTTATATTTAATAATTATCATATTATTCAATAATCTTTTAGTATAATTTAATAAGATTTTACATTTGCATCCAGCAATGGAACAAGCTAGGGAACAAGGAAACACAATAATAATAAAATAAATATATTTAATTAAAACAACCGATATTTAAAAAAAATACCTACCCGTTTTAAAATTAAGTGTTAAAATGTAAAAGGTTGGTCCTTCCCCGACATTTATTAAAAAAGCGCACCATTTTAACGGCTTCCACTTTAAATAATAATAGCCAAAATTTGACGAAATTATATCAATCGGTCTATGAGATATTATTGAAAAAGTTATATTCTCTTCCCTCATTTCAAATTTCAAAAAAAGTTATATTGTAAAATAGTGTTATTTTTACACCAGTTTTCAGATTTTAAGAGATCGTCCACATAATTCTGGATACCCTGCATAGAATAAATATCGATATTCGATACGAAATTTGCAATATCGCGCCGCTAGGAAGGAGTTAATATATAAATATTTTGATTAGATCAGATCATATTTAACACACCTATTGTCCCTAATAACCATACATTCTATAATTTAAAAAATATTAATAAACTTAACTAATATCCTGTTTCTTGTAACAATCGTGCAGTAAATCAACGTTTAATTCAAAAACAAATAAAAATCTCATATTGATTTCACTGTAGTGTAGGTAATACTTCCTGTCTTTGTTAACCAATACGCAAGGTAGCTAATTTATTGCCGTTTAAATAAAACAGAACACAAAACAGATGTCACTATCACTTGTATTTAGCTGAAGGCAACTCCTATGGTGTGGTGTGGATTAAGATGCGCTTTGCAGCTTTCTCCCAACAGCACAGAAAATAGCAGATTTGCGATTTGAGAAATATACGACATAGAATTGAGGAAATAATGAAAACTTTCTATAGGTACGTAATTCTCAGTCGTAAAACACGTTGATGTAAGTTTGATTGTAACGTTGATTTGCCTAAATTACCATCAGAAGTTCTTTATCGACAACGTTTTCGCTATATGGCACATTCCACCATTTCTGATTAAAAATAAAAAATAGAAGTTCAGTATTAGCCACAGCGCGTCGTTCTCCTGTTCATACAAAATGTATATATACTTACATTGGAGCGACATGAGTAAAACTCTGAACGGATAGGTTTTCAGTGATGAAATAGACGGGCAAACCTTATTTTCTTAAATAGATTCAAACTGTACGTAATATTAAATTTTGCTTTTGGTCTCAATAGAAAAAAACTGTACAAAATTCGCTTCGACTCACCTAAACATCTTGGAAGTCATTGCTGGCATGTTGAGAAAAATCCATTTAATCGACTATTTGCTGTGAATGTAGAATAAATTATAATTCTATAATATTTTTTTCCACTAAACAACTTACAACATAATGTCTTAACGCTTGTTGCGCTATACTATTATTGGCGGATTTTATAGTAGGTACACACTTTGGTGTTAATATTTTAAGTAAATGATACAAATCTTAGCTTCATATTTTACTCCCTTGATCATATTCCTAAGTCAACCACTGGTTACTTTTACTAATGCATTTAGTGTTTCTTTACCAAAAATGAAATTTGCACTGTCAAGAACGAGGTAAGGCTTTATAAATTAAACTAAACAAACCTAGTTTCAAGATGTCAACCACGAAATAATGTATTGCTGTCTTAAAATTTATTTTTAGTAAATTAGAACCTACTTTTACGCATATATATTAATTCAGTTAGCTTAGTATGATGTCTATATTTGTATATAGGTTTTATTAGAGCTAGAGGTTAATTTCTTCATGATTCTTAAAATCGCCCCATGTTTGTGATCAGTATGCTTCAGGCTCGATTTTATTTTTAAGCCAATGAGGGAATGTAGGCTATCTTCCCTACAACTACGAGTCTGTGAACCTAGGGATTGAAGATAAAAGTAGGTTTATTCAGACACACAGAATAATACAGAATATGTTTTTGCTTTTTTATATACTAGCTGTAGCCCGCGGCTTTGCTCGTGTAGAAGGAAATCGTGTATACCAAATATAAAAAGAAATAAAACCATTTTGAAACAATTGGTACTTATCCACTTCTCACCAACTAGGAGTAGGTATTTTTAAAAAGAGTGCAACAGTACATATATGTTATAATTTATCACCAAAGGCCTGAATATAAAACTTCATATTTATTACTATGACAATAGTGGAAATGACATACAAACTTCACTTCCCTTTTTACACTTTTAGGGGTGTAACTCTGTAAGTAATATAAGAATATGTATCTTCAAAGTTTCATGCTTTTAAATTCAATTAACTTAAAAAATGACAGAACTCGCATACTAAACTCATTCCACATTTAACTCCCTTAAGGGTTCAATTGTCAAAAACGATAGAACTCGTTTTATATGTCAAAAGCCTAGAAATAATGTTTCGTCCTTCTAGCTTCCAAAATGACGGACTTCCATAAAAACTTTCATCGCCTATTTCAACCCTTGGGGGTGAATATTCAAAAATCCTTGCTTAGTGGATGTTTACGTTATGAAATTACTGTGCTGACCAAATTTCATTATATATAGAAGATTTCAACTACCTGCTTAAAGTGCCAAGGTTATGTTATGTGTACAAATAATATTAATTGCATTATTTTCCTCTATATTCTCCAAATTGCAAGCCTTCATTTTCATAGCCCTTTTAATACCTAAACGATAAAAAATAATAGAAATTTAGCATTGTACCTACGTTCAACAATTGATAAATCAGTAATTCGAAATGACGAGACATCCATAATGAATAATAAAAGAATAATAGTGCAGTTATTAATCTTTGATTAGACTTATCATATAATAAACATTTTAATAAGCAAAATAGATATTTAGTTCGGGGTTATTTTATAGACAAAATTATTAGCACTTAAATTCATTGGCATATTACAAATATATTCTCCAAACATGTACTACATGTTTTTAAGTTGCTGATATTCTTTACGAATACCCTGTATATTAAAGCTAAACCTTAACTTGCATCCAAGACGAAACTGAAGTACTTATATTGAAGATAGAAACTAAATGTCATAATTTCAACCATCGAAATAAAAACTATAGAACTAGCGAGAGCCTAACAATTTACAGTTATTAACCTTCTGATCAGCTGTTTCCCGTTTATATACTTCAAGTCCAACTATTGCTGAAAACTACATGAAGAAAGTTATGTTCAATGTAATCTCACTGACGTAAAATCAATTAACCTATTCGCTCACGTAGAGTACAATTGCCTCGAGAGTAAAAGTGACAGATCGTAATAACGGAATCATCAAAGAATGTGAATTTCTTCTCAAGTCCGTGGAAATACTAAACAAACATCCTGACCTGCTTTCGTGAGCATCTCTTTTCGTTGCACCGACTGAAGATCGCCCGTTTAATTGCACACGCAGATGTCTTGTTAGCAACACAATTAACTAAATTTACACACCAGTTTCAAAGATGGTATCGGATGGCTCTAGTTCACTGCGGACTCGTTTAGCAAGCCATTAGAATACAGAAACGTTCATGAAAGTTTAGTACGTTACTTTACTGGTGTAAATATGAATACCTCTTGTATTAGTATAGTTATTATTAATTCATTTTGCTGGTGTGGGAAACTACAAGAGCATCCTACTTATCCAACCTGCTCACTCCTAATAATTTATGAGAAGCATTTAAATACAAGATGTAATGTTAATGAGTTTAACACGTATTTTTAGTCTACAAGCTTGATGACAAGGTGGATCTGTTTAAAATGTCTCAAAAAAGCATTTCCATGTCGTCAGCTAAAATTTATGGAACAGTTATTCTCCGCTGTGTTACCATAAAATTCTCACCATCCACTGCGCTACAATGAAAACAATACTCATCAGAGGTTAAATTAAAACTCTTGTACAAGAAAGTAATTAAAGCAATGCCTAAAACTATACATTCTTTTGTACAGGGTGGACCATTTTCTTTAGGATTGCGCAAAGCCATTCATGTTGAAGAAGCTAAAATTTAGTATCCTCTTAAGTTTGTTTGTCCAATCTTACTTAGTTTATCTAAATTGTTTTCCTCACATGGGAAAAGTGTCAGATTTTCTAAGCAGTGTGCTTTCCAGTTTTGTTCGCAATAAACCAAATTCGTTTTAAATCATTCGGGAGTATATAGTTTTTCTTGCAACGATTGTAATTCTGTTTATATTGGTCAAACGGAAAGATCATTTACTTCCACATCCAACGGATGGGAAGTATTATATCGCGAAAAAATTTTTCAAAAATTTTTATTTGCTCATTCGCTTTAAAATGGCCGAAAAACGCAAAAAAACAAAATTTGAGCAAAACAAAATTTCTTGTCTGTGTGTCTGTGTTGTGGACACGATAACTTTCGAAAGACTTAATATATGAACTTGAAATTTGGCAAATGTATAAATCTCAACTACCCAAAGCGACCTATTGTTTGTGGGGTAAGTAGGGTATTGGGAAGGGGGTGAAATTGGGGGGTAACTACCCTTTTTGCAAATTTTTATTTTTTATATTTTTTTCGTTTTAGTATGTGATTAGTAGTATAACTGCGAGTATTATTAGTTCTTATAAATTTTCGGTACAGCAAACTGTTGATATTAGCAAAAAAGCGTTACTTAAAGAAAACGGTTTTTCTTAAATATCTCCGAACATATTTAATATATTCAAAAAATGAAAATGCCATCAGATAGGAAATAAAATTTCTCACAAAAAGTGTCTTAGAAAATTTATTCAAAATTTTCACATTTTCGAAATATTTCCAAATAAACTTATTTTGGACCCCGCTCGTACGATTTTTTTTTAAATTTTGGTATTATATAGAAAATCAAGAAAGCACTCTTGTAATTTTTTTGTTAAGTTAATAATTTTCGAGTTATTTGAAAAAAACCGATTTTAAATATGTATATATTTTTGCTAATATCACGAGGACTGTTTGTCTTAGCAAAAATGTGTAGAGAGAGAAAATGCTCAAAACCTGATTACTAATCGTATAGTATAAGAAATAAAAACGTAAATGTCATTTTGACAATTGGATGTGGAAGTATTGATTCAATTTGCAGCGATTTTTTAATTAGAGACACTGAACATTTAAAACATGAGAAATATAAAAATACTGACATAGTTAGGTCCTACAAATTCTTCGTTAGCAAATCATTTCTTGTCCTATAAACACACTGCCACTATAAATAATTTAAATTCTTTACATTTTTATAACAAATCCTTAATAAGTACTACATTTTTTTAGAAATTGAGGAAATATACAACATCATAGAAATCGGTTATTTTACAATTTTGAATGATTTTTGTAACTTTAGTTGTCCTATTCTAAATTCTTTATTTGATCATTGAATTTATGTTTGTTGTGTTTTTGGTATGCACACTACTTTTTCTTTGAAGTCAATACTGCTTATTTCCAATTTGACAACTTCATTTTAATTTAAATTCTTTTGCAATTCTTTTACTATATAAGGTACTGACGATGGCTATAGCTGAAGGCGCTTTGCCAATTCGTTTGCTAATAAAGTGGATAAAGTTAGACTTAATCTACTCTCAAAAAATACACATATTTTATTGCAATATAAAAAGTAATATAACATATTGCTTATTGTTACATTTTTGGATAGCTAAAATTAAGTTGAATTTAATGATGTTAAAAGATACATGGTATTCTGTTTATACTAAAAGAACCTGAATGTCGCACCTCTGAAACCGCGAATTTTAGAAAAAATGATTTACGTAATTTTATTCTAAAAAAATGAGCTAAAACATTTTTCTATAGTTAATATAATAAATTGGCCAATTGACCATGTATATCAAAAACGAATATGGTTAGATAAGATCTGTTTGCGCCACTGAACTATACTCGGAAAAAATATCCGATATCCTGTATACATATATAGGTATGTAATATAATAAATAATATAATGGTCAACATTGTGCACGTTTGTTACCATTTATTCACTAAAAAAATTGCCAAAAGTGTGTTTTGTAGCAAATAAACACAGTAGAGTAATTCTCTGGCCTTAGAAATGAAATTTGATTGTGTTAAGAAATGCACACTTGCTGTCGTTCACTACAAGCCCCCCGATAGTGAACTGTAATATATTAAACAACAATCGTGAATTTATTTCCAAACCATCAACCTATCTTTTAGTTTCAGGTCGCCGTTTTTGCCGTCATCTTCTGCTTTTGTTCAGCGAATGAAGAAGTGAACGAAATATCACCTCCGCCTCCTATAAATCTGGACGCAAACCTACGAAGAGCCCTTCTCAAAGCCCTCACCGAACTTGAAAACGAAGAAAAAGCCCAGAGAAACTCCACCGAAAGTACGCAAACCGTCGTGGAAGACAAAATATTTGAGAAAGCATCCGCAGCAGCAGTCAGCTTTTTTGCCGGACCTTCTTCAACTACCACTACGACTACCGAAGGGCCAACCACCACCGAGAAAGAAATTGTTGTCATTCAGAAAGTAGACGGCATACAGCACAAGCCCTTGATATCATACGAAAGCAACACTGATGCGGACGAAGAGCAAATCACCAGTGCCAGCAGTAGCTTTACGTCCCCAGACAAGTTCGCGTTTGTTAAGTCTAATGGGGAGGAGTCTAAGGATGGAAGCGTTAAAGCCAATTCTTTGGAAGTGAGTGCTAAGCCTACACCTGCACCGAGAAGAATTACGACTACAACTCAGGCAACTACTTTTGCGCCAACAGAAGAAAACGAGGCAAAGGTAGAGGACGTGCAATTCTTCTCAGCACCCCTTGTAGCTGCATTTACTGTTCACCAAGACGAAAGGGGTCTTCCAAGAAGCGTAGTTKCTATTTTTAAACCACCAGTTGCCACCGAYCCACCCCCACAGAAAATTGAAAACAATCCAGTAAATCAACAGGAGTTGCTAAAGCAACAAGAGCAACTAAGGAGTCAAGCTGTATTGCAAYAGAAGCAAAGAGCGTTGGAGGAAGAAATAGTGAGACTGCAACAGCAACAGCAACACCAGGATTTCTTGTTTAGACAACAGCAACTATTTCAAGAGCAGCAGCTGCAGTTGCACAGGCAAAGGCTTCTGGAAGAGCAAGCTAGGCTGCTAAGAACACCACGACCGTTCGAAGAGTCTGCAGTACAACCATTAGCCAACAGCATCCAACAGAATGTCAGTAAACCTAAAGGAACCCTCGTGTCCTTCCAGCCCAGCGTTACACTAAGACCTGTGCCAAACCAAGTCAGTTCTTTACCCCACAATGCTCAGATTCTTCCCATTAAGAGTGCCATAGACTTCCATACAAACAACTTCATCAGACCTCAGCCTCTTCCTCCCCTTACCTTGTTACCTCAGCAGCCAATCACCACTTTTCAGCCAGTAACATTTGCACCGGCTCTCCCAGTTCACACCAGAAACTTCAGACACGAAACTCATACAGGCAATTTCTTGAATCCAACTTTCAACTCGTTCGTTCAGCCTATTCAACAGCACAGGTTCTTCAGAAATAGTTTGGAGGGTACCCAGACCTTTCCATTTCAAGCACAGGCACCAATAGTGAACCAGCAATTGAACAATTTACTTTATCAAACGGGAATAGCTAGCGGAAGGCAGCAGGAGGATTTAAACATAGTGTCGAAGGTGCTTTCTTTAAACCATTTGGGAGGTGATCAATTCTTTGTTGGTTCGGAAGTTAGAGAAAGAAGAGAGCCTGCGCCAGTTGTAGAAAAATGATTCCTGGTGCTTAACATCTTACGCTTGAATTGTTTTAAGGATTTTAAATGGACAATTGCGCACAATTATTAAAGAAGCCTTAGTCGAAGTACAATCGTTGTATTTCGAAGCCATTTTATCAAATGCGTTTGTAAATAGTTATTATTTAATAACAATGGAATTCTTGACCTTGTATGTAGATAAAACAACCTGATGAGCAATTATATAAATGTTAGAAAGCCATCATATCACCAAAAATGTTCGCATTCCGTTAAAAATCGATTGCACGGAGATGTAGAAAGAATCTGTCAGGACAGCACATATCATTATCTCTGCGTAGCTCACAATTACAAGTACAATTTAATGCTCTCTGTACAGATTAGAAAATATTCAGTTTCTATATCGCGGCAAAATTATTCTAATAAATGTTACAGAATACCGAAAATATATTTTCAATAAGATGTTCAATAATAATTATAGTTTAAAGAATGAGGAGAAAAAAATTGATTCAAAATGTTTTTCCGATTGTTTGATCGTACCAAATCTATCTGAAATAATTTATCTTATATACTTAGTCATTATTATCCTGAGAATAATTAACCCATGAAGTAGAATTATCGCTCAACTTTTATGATCATAATCTCTTACATCTTATTGTAAACTATTGCTAGACGACTGTACGTATGAATTATTGTATGACATTTTGCCAGTAGTTTAAAGACTACCATATTTATACTTAGTATTTACTTTATTCATAGTAATTTATGTTTTTAATTTTATAATAATGAAAACAAATATATCGTTTTGTTATTAGGTATGTGTATTATATAAGCAACTTAACAGCTACCTACAATAATACGTTCTTTTTATTATGCAGGGTGTTCCAGATCGACGTAGAAGCTAGAATMACAATAATTKTACATATTCATTACCTTTACGAAAATTTCAGTGAGGCTTATGCATTTCTTCATCGTTTTCTTTTGCGCTTGAGTGTTAGTAGTAAGGTAGCTTGTATGTTTTTAAACTTAGCATGGGGATCCTGAAAACCATTGGAGATAGTAAGGTTAAATGAGGAAAGATTTGCAGTTTCGCAACCCTAATTTAATGAACCTTTTGGACTTTTGAAACATTTCATGACTTGCTAAATAAAAAAAAAACAAATTTGGCAATATCTTCTTACTCCTTAACTTCACTATTTTAATTTTTTCCTGACAAGGACATATGATTTTTTTAATATAAACCATAGTGGCCTATGGCTTCAAAAAACGGTATGATTATTTAAAAGAAATTTAAGAGTTATGGCCATTTTTCTATTTTATACTAATTTTAACGTAACGTTAGCTATGAATAAAATAAACAAAACAAATGTAAATCTTTTATACTTTCACAAATACTTAGAGAAATAGTTTTTTATGAATTATCCAAAATTGAACAAGCGCGATATTGTTGAATGTTATATAAACGCTGTCCACGCTACACAAGAATATTTTTAACGTTACTTTTATCGCCGTCAAACTCCACACACCAAAGTACACTAAAAATCAAATAAATGAAGTTTCAGAAGCAATTGTGCTAGCTTGCGTATTTCAAAATCCATCGATTTCAACAAGGCAAGTAGTGGCAGACGCAGGATCATCGCAGTGCATTGTTATAAGAGTGTTAAAAAGAATGCTCTTTATCCATACAAATTATATAAGTGTCACAAACTTTGCATGCTGGTGACTGCGAAAGTCGCCTAGGCTTCTGCAGGTGGTTTAAGGGTATGTGTACAATCGATCCACAATTTTCATTAAAAGTTCTCTAGAATGACGAAATATGATACACAAACCGCCGTGTGCTCTATAGGCATAACGAACATCTCTGGATGTAGGAAAATCCTCTTGATGTTCAAGAGCAGAAGCCCCGATTGAAATTTGATTTTAATATATGGTGTGGCAACAATATACAATACAATACAGTGCACTCTATTATAACATGAGGGAAGCACGAAATTATTTAATTGAAGTTTCTCCCATCTCCTGGACTGCAAGAAACGGACTAGATCCATGACTTCCTCGATCTACCAATCTTTCGGTTTTAGATTTTTTTTCTATACGGGGAACAATTAAAAACAAAGTTTACCTGTGCCGTTACCACTGAAGAAGCTTTCGCGGAATCAATAGACATTCCATTAGAAAAGCTTCATTTTGTTTTGAAACCGTGCAATACATGAATTGATAAGTGATGCTGATTTTTTACATTATTTATGATTATTTTGTGCCTTGTTTTACTTTTCGAACTTGTATAAATACTTAATATTGCCTCCTTACCAAATTGTCTGATGTATGCTTAGCCGTTTGCTGCATAGTCGGTTTAAGTAATTTATTAAGAATGTAAGTAAATCTGAAATCTTTCCAAAAAATCGTAACCTCCTTTCACAATTTTTTTATTCTGGGGCCTCGAAATATTTACCGCCAGGGTCCCCCAATCATCTGAATCCGCCACTGCAATAAAGTTGTGTGACTAAATAATGATTTATTATCTAACTACAACATGTTTTTTTTTATCTTTTTTACTTCTCGATTCATCTGGGAATCACCTGAACCCAGTAATCCGGAACAGATACATTGAGACCAGCCACTTGCTGCCACACGTCTGGTGCACTTTCTCCATCAGCCGGTCTGAACGTAAAGTTTTGCAACAGTCCGGAAACGACTAAGAACATGTTTTGTCTAGCAAACGTCTCTCCTGCACATAGCCTTTTTCCTGTAATGAAAGTGGTAGGCAATTGGTCTGCATTCTGTAAGTTTTTTCAAATGCTTACCCGCACCAAATCCCAAAGTGTCGTCTCTTTTAATGAGGTTGCCGCCAGAGTCCAGCCAGCGTTCTGGTTTAAATTTTTTGGGAGAATCCCATACAGTTTCGTCCATGTGAGCGGCCAACACGCAGGGAAGCATTATTGCACCCTAGAGCAAGCAGATTGGTAAAAATTTTGCAATGCAGTGCGTAATTAAATAAGTAGGCATCTATTCTGTGGTGTTGTAGCCAGTGGCATTTATGGGGGCTTGATTACTTACACGCCTACGGAAGACGTGGGACAATATGCAATATACAGCATACAAAAAAGATTAAGTGACAGTAAGTTAATAAATTAACAAATTTTCCTAAAAATTTTTGTAAACAGAATATGTATATTTTTTTCTTAAATATAAAAATTTATATATTAAGAAACACTCTAATATTTTATAACTGATGTGTGACATCACAGTTTCTTTAATTCAAAGCTAAAACTTAATTTTTGTTTTCACGTTTTTGTTTTACAAACCATGCTTCTTGGTGGGTCTTGGAACGGTTCTAACCCGCCCCTTCTCCTACTCCACCTCCTCAATGGCCACGCCACTGTTTGTAGCAAAATGGTACAATGAGCATATTTTAGTTATAAGATCGTCAATGACAGTGAAATAATTACACTCAATGAGCAAATTTACCTTGGGGATAAAATATCCTCCCATTGTGCAGTCAGCAATGCACCTTCTGGCTATGCCTAGAGGGTTTATGGGTGTTATCCTAATTGCTTCTTTTATGGAAGCCTCTGTATACGGCATTCTATAAGACATTGGCTAGTTGAACATTAATTACAAGAAAAAATATACGTACAATCTTCTGTCGTCTAGATTTGGAAGACGCGACCGACCCACCACTGAGTCTATTTCAGTTTGAATTTTTGCTTGTACATCTGTATTGTTCAGCAGCAGTGCAAAGTAAAAATTCATGGTATGTCCACAAGCTATTGCTGTTGCAAAGAGAACGTCTAGAAGGGTCAGCAAAAGCTGGTCGTCTAAAAAAGGTGCGACAAGAAGTATGTACTAGATTGTAACTTAAATATCTGCATTAAATCGAAATAATCTTAGAACTTATTCAATAGATGGTATTTTTATTGTCTGTCGTGTTTTCTGGCCCTATCGAACTTTATGAGAAATAAACCTTGTGAAAATTTTCAAATTCATAACTATGACGTCTTTCATCTAAAGAAAATTTGCTGCATAGGCTAAAGTAAAGGCAGCTGAGGAGCTGAATACATCACTTTAATCCATTCAACCAAATTATTTTTATTTCAATTTTCTGGTTTTCTTTTTTAAAACATCTGCACCCTACAACCCATAGTAAGAGATGTATGTGAAATATTCAAATCCAGAAAATCTTTGGTTGGGATTGCCTATCATGAGAAGATTTCCTTTGCTTCATGAAATGACTTAAGATTTTCAATACGAAACAGATGTCTTTAAAATGCTGAGAATGTCTGTAAATCAACGACCAAATTTTTATATAGACATATTAAGTTTATTACTCTAATAGAACGTTATAATGAAAGGCAAAAGAAAGCCTCTGTTTTAGAGGCGCCAAAGGCAAAATTAGTAGAGGTATATAAGTAGTTTACAGCAATTTGTCTTTATCCTTCATAATAAGACATTAGCATTCTTTAATATTGGCTATGATTTATTAGTTCCTTTTTGTAATCGGATAGTATTTACCTTGTACACAATTTCTATTTTCATCACTCGATGGCCAGTGATTCAATATGGTTTTTCTTCTAACTAGAACTGCTTACCCGAAAATGATGAATACTCATCAGCATTGTTATGTAATTCTTCCAAATAAGTATCGATAAAGTCTCTGTTTTGGCCAGCCACGTACGTTTCTCGATGTTGCGCAATTATAGGCTAAAATATCAGTCGGCATCTATAAACCCCCCAAGAAGTTACCTTACTTACTCGCAAAAAATCAAGCATTGTAGCGTTGTCAACCACCGAAGGAGTGTACCCGAACAAATCAGGTGCTATATACCTGAGCCAAGGTGTTATGCTTATAGCACAGCCGGTAGCGTCACCACTTCTTTGTATTCGCAATGCGGCCCTAGCAAATTCTCTCAGAGGAAGACGATTATCGAAATTTGTTGAAGCTACTGATAAAAGTAGGGCATTCATGAATGTTCCATACAGGGTGTCTGGGAACAGCAGCTGTCCTCGCTTTCGACAAATGTCCTAGAAGTAGATTAATTTATATTTATGTTTGATGTAAAAGCGTGGATCTAAAAATCAATATAAGCATGCTTAAAATAATTATTTTTGTATTAAAAAATTTGAGTGGTTCATAAAATTCGATTTTGTCACCAAATACCAATACTACGTTTTGTCCAAAAAAATGTCGTAAATAAATATTTGTCATTATTTGTAAACAGCCGTTTTTAATAACAACAAACTAAGCAATGAGGAAAAAAAGGTTCACGCGAATCGGACCAAAACAAAAAACAACCACTAAAACACCTCTTTGGCGACGTTTCGATGTTGGTGGGACGTCGTTTTCAGGCTGTAATTATTAAACCATAAGTTGTACCTAAGTATGAGTATAGAGCCACAGTTACTACCTTTGAGGAATAAGTGGTATTTAAATGCAATCAAACACGACATTCCTTGCCACCAAAAGCAACAAAACAATTGCAGAAATGTAACAATTTTAACCAATTTTTATAATCTTTACAGTTTGGTGTGGTGGGACAGAATGTTGTGTTTGTATTTAGTTACCTCTTATTCCTCAAAGGCAGTAACTGTGCTGAAGATATTTATGTACAGCTTATGGTTATTTATTGGTGCTTTTTTGTTTTGGTTTTTCCGTCACTAAGATCTACCGACGTGCAACAGAAATAATTCAAACTAAGGAATTTAAAACCAGTCAAAAGATTTGGCAGAATTGAATTTTTTCCAAAGACCTACCTTTTCCGATTCATTCGGATTTCTCGTAAAGAGATCGATCAGATATTTCACTTCGTCCGTTACAGTATCTTCCATTACAGTGGATCTACGTCCAAATCCAAAATCTCTCATGTTTCTTAGCATGAAGCGTCGCTGTTCCTTCCAATAAGGACCATCAACAAAGAAAATTCCTAAAGCATATAAGCTGTTTAATAAAATATTACTAAAGTTAGGATCAAATTTGTAAGGATTGAAACAATATAGGTTTGTATCTTGTAAATATATTATTTAGATTTGAATAGATTTTAAATTTGATAATGTCGTAAATTTATCTTAGTGTTTTCCTTTTATTTCGTAGCTTAAAGAGCTTTGAAATAAAAATATTTTCGACGCAGCATTCATAAGCCTAAGCTACTAATATGTAATAAGGCATTACACAAACGACAATAGAGAACTTACCCAACTTTTGACCTAGAGCTCTGGTTCTTGTGATTATAGTGTCGTTTCTTCCAATAAATTCATCTCTCGTTAGTAATTCCTTAGTGAGACTATGATCTAAAGTAACAACAGTAGGAATATCGCCTAAATACAAACCTAGAATGTTTGTGTTGTACTGTTTCCCTAATTTAATAAATGCTTCGTGGGACAAATAGTAGTCTTCCTTAAGCATAAACCAATAACTGCCCCAAATTGGTAAGCGAGGAGGTCCTTGCAAAAATTAAGGTTGATAAAAAATTGAATTAATTTAAACCTATATATTTACCAGGTGGGAAATTCTTGGGCCTTTTTTGAGAATACTGGAGTAACCATATTATACTTAAAACTACTATTGCTAATAAAACTATAACTGCAGTCATAACGAAACGTAAATTAACGTTACATAGAAAAATAGGACGGTAGGTGAATCGTCAGTGCCACCACATCAACAAATACAAAACGACTACTACATGAACTTTGTGGTCTGAGTGGTTTATAAGTAAACAAACATATATGAGATATCTCGAGTTGGGTCATCATTGGCTTTTAGTTGTTGGTGTACATTTATATCAATGTCATTATTCAAAGTATGAAGGAACGTTTTATTTTAGTTGAAGTACATATATAATTAAGTTCTTCAGGGAATGTGCACCTCTAGAATCTACTTTCATATGTACCATAACCAGTATTAATTACTGTTTTATCGCCATTATCTCCGGGGCATATTTTTAGAAACATGTTTTTGTTGGTCTCAACCTTACGATTAGATATTTTGTTGACGAAAAAGATGAAAGAAGTGTGCTACCAATGGCTATAATGAATTTTCAAATGCTTCTTCATTTCAACAAAAAATATAACAGCCATAGAAATATAAGAAAACTGAGATACAAAGAAAAATTAAACAGAACTATTGTACGGAATACGATGATATGCTGTAATAAAAAAAATAAAATGAATCTATTTCTTCCATAACTTTATAACCGTCGAATATGCTAAAAACCCTTTTATACAATAATGTTTTGGATTTTTGAGTAATACAGCCTAAAATTATTTTCAAAGTCTGTGTGAAATAAATTAATAGCTTTTAAACTAAACTAAAATAGATTAATTGACACGAAGAATTTATTTTTTAGACCCTTTTTTTTGAAAATTTTTAACCAAGTAATTTGTTTATTTCAAATACTCGTATAATACACACACTGTGAAATTAGCTCTGCTGTTGGATTTCTCAATGCTATTCGTATGAAATAAACCAGTAAATTACAACTTTTTATTATTTTATAAATGTGTAATTTTCACTTTAGATATTTCCCCACCATAATTCCAAAATCCAGCTGCCCTGCCAGTTCCCTGACAACTGCATCATCAATTATTACAAATCTGTGTTTTGGATTCTTCAAGCTAATATGAAGGACAGTACACTTATCCAATATTAAACGCCAATCATTTGACTGGACCTTATCTTGCACGCATGTTGAGTGTACTAGTATACAAAAGCAGTAGCAGTAGGCCCAACATTAAGCCCAGGATAATCCGCTCAACACTTTGTACTTGCTTGATCCACATCTTTCAGTTCGCACGTTGATGTGTTTCAGTAAGAAAATTCTCTGTCCAATGCAACAACTTGCCTTACTCCAAAGTGAACTCGATCAATCCAATATTTGATAGCATATTAACTCATCTCCGACGGAAAAATCTATGTTGACACCACAAAATCTTGCTACTGGCTACAAAAATTGAGACAAATAGCTGTTATCGTCTCCGTTATTTTAAAGTTGGGGAGATACGTTTCCTTTCCAACTGATAGGAAGTCTTTGTTCTTCCAAAGACTTTTCAAACAACTCACACAGTTAAGGACTGACTGTATCCACACATTTTATCATTAGGTATACATGTAATTCTATCAGATCCTGGGCTGTTCATTTTTAATGTATATCTAAAAATTGATTTTTTTCACTTTTTCAACCGTAAATTCCTCTACATTAATTGGGTTTGGATTTCGTAATTCGTGGTTTAAGGTTGACAGCAAGAATGTTCTTTAGTACAGAAAGTATAGAGAACTGTTTTGCAAATTTGCAAAAAAAAGTAGAGTGTGTGTATTCATCAGTCTCGTACTATAGTGGTAGAATTTCTGTTTACTTTTAATTATATTTATGTTCAATACACTTCTTTGTTCTCTAATCTCAAAATCTCACTATTGACTAAGTTTCTTTGCATTTTAGAGTAATTGTAATATTCTGCTTTAGATGTTCTTTTGTATGAATCTCATGAATTTCTTTTTTCCTCAGCAATTTTACAATGTAAGAGGTGTTTTGCAACATTTGTATTACTGCTAGGTTCATTAGCTTCCGGGTAAAATGTATTTTTTAAGGTTCGGTGTGTTTTCTGCTTCCAATAATTGCTAAGTTAGTCGATGTAAATTTTATTCCTGGTAAGTGTAAGCAGAATGCCTTGGCGTCAATAGTGATGCGAAGTAGTTCCCATAAGGTATAAGGCATCCATTCGAACTAGTTTTCCGGCAACTGTTGAGCAGATACATTTCTCCAGGAATGTAGGATACCAACAAATTAGGAGGAGCACTGCTAAGGGAAAAGCGAACTTTTGGTATCGAGTTTGGTAGTGGAAGATCCACATGCAAATATGAACGAAATTGCAGTGTTGCACAATAATAGCAAAACGTAGAATGTTAACAATACGATAAGTATATCATGCAGTTTCATCAACAATTTCCTGCTAGTGCCTTCAAAGTATGCTAGCGTTTACTAACGTTCTTCAAGCAAGTGCTGTTCTCTGATAGATCACATGACACAGTAATTAAGAAGCTGAAAATCTTTTTTAATCTCTAACGACATATCCGCAATCGCTCTGGTCGCTTCTAGCCTGGGCATTAATTTTGGCGAACCACATTTTCTCAAAACGATCAAAGGTATTCTTTTGTTTGTAAGATAAGAACTAAACAAATTGGTGTGTGGCATTGCAATTGCTACAATGCGTTTCACGTGGAGCGTTTAATGTGGATCTCCCCCACATAGTATTAGACCGGTTAAAAGTTCTTTACATCAGTTTCCTAAACAAATGGATCGCTCGCAGTAGATATGTTAACTGGCTTCTTAACCTTAGAAAAATGAGAATTTTTTTCAGCTACAGCTATATCTATTTATTAAGTTTAAAGTTTACTAATTCGCCAACTGCATTTGAAGATGTAAGAAATTAAAATTACTCCAGGAATATTTCATAAGAATGGGTTTGGTCATGTGTTCAAAACAACATATCATTGTGAACAATTTTGTTTAAATATTAAATATGTTTTGTACTCTTTAGAACCTGAAAACCCATTGCAGGAGCCGGCTGCCTGCGTGCCGGATGGTAGATATCAGCCGCCCCATTACCTTGTGACCCGCGACCCCTTATCTCGCATAAAGATAAAATAAAGAACACGGTATAAAGAATCGATAGTTTGTTTGGAAACAAATTTAGCGTATAGTCTAATCAACTGACATTTCAATTTACTATAATTCATACAGAGCCAAAAACTGGTACAGGTTTTAAGTACACACTAGGGTATACCATTTCCTCATAATTGTAGAGTAAGTTATAAAAATTTTGTTAAATTATTTTAAAAAAATGGAATAGTAACATATACAGGGTCGCTACGAAGTATGGAACCAGCAGGATATTTCAGGTTCTGTTCGACCGACCTTTCTGACATTGTGCAAGGACCTATGGATAATTAAAATGCATTTTCTGGAATTTTTTCAACTCTGGGTCAGCTCTCGTTTCTGTGATATGTGCGCAAGTTGCATTTTTTTTTAATGGAAGGGGGGCAAGAGGCACACCATTAAAAAGGATATTTTTCCTGATTTCAAAAATGTATCACACTTGTACTTACAATTTATTGCTTCTGACCTTCTGAGTTGAGAAAAGGGTGATAACAAACTTGAGTCTTGCAAAAATCTTCGGGATAAGAACCATATTCGTTATCGCTAACTAAGAACAAAAACTCAAGTTGTCTCCATTTTCCTCGATACTGGTGATAATTTTCATTCACTTTGTTATTTGCAATCGCAACGCCTCAGTTTAACTGAACATGATCGCATCGAAATTTTGATGATGATTGGTTATGGAGATAGAAGACGAAGTTATTCGGAAGTAGTGAACCAATTTCCAAATCAACAGTTACTACAACATTGTAACTTTTTTATGAAACCGGAGGTGTTAAATATCGTCAAAAACCAAGACGTCCAAAGGTTGCTACGAGCGAGGAAAGTAGTTTAAATGTCCTTTTAGATGTGCAAGAGAATCCCAAGTGTTCCGTACAACCGCGTGCTCTCACACACCATATTAGCAGAAAATATGTTCAGAAAATTTTGAATAAAGAGAAGTTTCATCCATACAAAATTCACTTATTACAAAAACTGAGCGAAGATGATTTCGATCGTAGGATACAATTTGGCGAAACTGGTTCATAGGATGATAGATGAAGATAAAAACATTTTAAATTGGATTATATTTTCTGTTCAAGCGACTTTTTGCCTCAATTGTAATGTGAATAGACATAATTACAGACATTGGTCGGACACAAATTGGATGGAACAAGTCGACACGCAACACCCTCAGAAAGTGAATGTCTAGTGTGGTATTATAGGTGAGGACATTATTGGGCCTTTTTTCATCGATGGAAATTTGTATGCGATCAAGCTCTCGCGCGAGCACATTATACCAGAGCTTATTCGCCTGTTCACTAATCGTGAAAATGCTGCGCGTCCTTCTGGACAGATATTTTGTATTTTGCAGTTTACCTTCTTGGATATTTGAATGCGATATTTCCAGACAGATGGATTGCTTTGCGCGGAACGATAGAATGGCCAGCACGTCCCTGATCTGACGCCGCTTGATTTTGTCCTGTGGGGGTATCTGAAAAATCGTCTTTATACTGATCGGCCACATAATGCAGAAGATTTCAAAGGACGAATCAGGACAGAAATTCAGATTTACCTCAAAATAAGCTAGAAAGAACAAATGGGGAACATTTTGAGCATCTTCTGTAATGTAAATCTGAAAAAATACTGCATTTTTCATGGAATCATGTTTTTCTCTTTTTATGGTATCCAATTGGCAATAAATTGATCAAACTAGACTAAAATTATCACCAGTCAAGAAAAAATGGTAATAACTGGCTTTTTGTCCATTTTAGCGATAAAGAGAATCAATGGCGTAGCCAGAAAAGTATCTTGGCGGGGGCAAAGCTCCAAACACAAGAAAAATGTCAAGTACAAACAAGAAAAAAACAGAAGAGGTGACTTAAATGTTAATGTTTAATTTGCTAAATGTTTATTATACAACAAACCAATAGTTTGCAACAAATGTGTACTGTTAAATGTAAAAAGCTGCTATTCCATTATCAAATTAATTTAGTTCCTGGGGGGCGGCAATTGCCTCTCTGCCCCTCCCTTTGGCTACGTCACTGAAGAGAATTGTTTTCATTCTTTTCGTTCTGTGTCAGGCTCAATTAATTATTGTATTTACACTTTTCTAAACTCGGAATTAATAATTCGTACAAGTGTGATACATTTTTGAAATCAGGAAAAAATATCATTTTCAATGATGTGCCTTTTGACTCCTCTTCCCATTTAAAAAATGCAACTTGCGCCTATATCTCGGAAACGAGAGCTGACACGGAGGTGAACAAATTCCAGAAAATGCATTTCAATTATTCATAGGCCCATGCACAATTACAGAAAAATCTATCGAACAGAACCTGAAATATCTTGCTGGTTCTATACTTTGTAGCGACCCTGTATATTATTATATTAATATAAATGCAACACGAAAGTAACAAAAGCAATTACAATCTATTTACCTCTGCCTATGTCGAACTTTTAAAAACTTATTTGAAGTTACCTATACTGGTAAATTCTTTCTTCACTATTATTAAAGACCTACCAGCATGAAACTATATTATATTATTATATATTATTGCTGAGTTTTAGCTGAGTACAAAAGACCAAGGTACGTAATATTAATAGTATCCTTGTAATTTATTGTGGTTAAACCTACCTATATAGAATGGGGTTGTAGACCATATTTTTTTTATTGCAGAATATGAATCTACATAAAAAATAATAGACCTCTGTGTATTAATTTATTTTCCAAAGCGCTTAGATAAACGTAAAAAAATGGTAAAGTTTAAATATTTGAATGTGTGACGTAGGTTGACCCTGCCGCTTGTGATTGGCAGCAGCTGTGTGTTGTTGCCAGAGCACAATAATTTTCAGCGTTCCAGTTGCCTATGCCTGTTTTTCGCTGTCAACTGCCGACGAGCGTCATTCATAACCTCTCAGTAATGCTCGTGTTTTTTTGCTTTTGTTTATCGATCACGATTATATCGTTCAAAACGCGGACGAAATGGCTGCTGAAAAGAAATGTTTTGTGCCAACATGCGTAAATACTAGTATTGTTGGTCTAGAGAAGAAATTTTTAATTGTACCCGAAGAAAAATTGTGGTGCTATTCAGTAGATGCAGCACTAACAGCAAATCGCTTGTGTTAAGGAAAATCCTCGCAAAATCAAGCCAAACGCAAATGTAAACAAACAGATCATCTGTGTATCTGTACAGTGTTGCCGCTGGGGCTGATAGAAATTCCGCTAGATTGCCGCATCGAATCCGTTAAAATTTTTAAGACAGGGTAATCTGTTGATATACAAGGGGATTTATTATTTATTTTACATAAATAATTATTAGTTTCCTACAATTATGCTATAACGTTAACAATATCGTTGTCGAGCTCGTGTTCCTTTCAGAAATATGTTTCTTTGCTTTTTACTTTGTTTAAGATAATAATATCTGCCTCATCTGACAGTCTGAGCTGCAACGTGAAACACACAAGCACTATTGAGACGTTGGTAAATTTTGGATTGTTAGGTAAAAAAACAGGAAATATAATATTTCCCAGGCAAGGAATAATCATCGAGTCACCTAGCTTAAATAAATCGATTGTAAATACTTCATATTTAAGTTTCCCATATTTATACGCCAAAGTGAAACATTAATATTAATTAAAAACTTTATTATTCCGTTAAAATATCTGCTAACCGCTAGAACTTATACTTTCCGGTTGGGCGACAATTTTATCTGCTAAGTTGGCAACACTGAACATATGTCTCTTCTATGAGTCAAACGCGAAATCACGGTAGGTTTACCGTGGCGAAATGCCATCCCACCACACTCCCCACTCTAGCCGGGTCAACTGACGTTGCTAGCAATATTTGAATTAGGCGGAAAACTTTAGAAGGCGAAAATAAGACAATATAACATTAGAAATATTTTTTTGTTGCTAGTATCTCACTTCATTGGGTCTAGGAAAACCTACAAATGTGTTGCAATAACGATTTGTGATCGAGGGCTACAACCCCATTATATGTGCACCCACGGTGTGTCGGTTAGCAAAATTATTTTAACTAGGTTCAGTAATAGTAATGCCAGCTTACAAGAACAGGGTGAGGGGTACATAATGTGTTTATTTTTACTGTGCATAATGTTAAAATTTTAAAATTTGTAGACATTGTTGCCGATTTTCCCAAGATTTCTCTAGCACCTTTTACCTAATCCATGTTTTTGTATATGGTGGTGTAATAAAAACTAATAACAATAACTTATTTTTAATGTTGTTTAAGTGCATACAAAACGTTTCATTAAATAGAAATATAACATATTTCTTAGGTCCTTATAAAAAATCAATGAATACAAGGAAACATTATTTATCATGCTGATTCATTTCTATTTTTCAGATTTTACAACAGTTCTTTTTGTTTGCGCATTACATTGCCATACTATTGCACATAATTTCTTAGATTTTACTGGAAAATTTGTACAATTCCAGTTTTCCTATGGTTTTAATTTTCTAAAATATTGATATTTCCCTAGAATGGCATGCATTACTGTATCGAGTACTTGTCATTATGTCATCTGTCATTCTGACAATGTCATATACAGGTTTGTCAATTTCCAATTGTCAGCTTGTCTTGTCAGCAATTCGACAATCGACATCGACTAACGACTAAGCATTCCATTTACAGGATATCAAAAATGTCAATGTCCTTTGAATTCGGTTACAGTTAGTGATCATTCGTGAGAAAAGGGGTCATTCAATTAAGTCATCTGGTTACAAAATGTTCCCCAATGTTAAACTTTGCCATTTCAGCAAGCTAGGCACTGGTTCATGATTTGATTTACAATTTTATTATGAGTGTTGGCTACTACGCCCACGGTATGTAATCATTGCTAATGTTTTATATAATTACTAATTTTAATTTAGGAAGTCCAAGTCGTGAATCTGGTGTAGTAAGTGACTGCGACGTAATGGCTGAGCTAGCGGCTTTGTTGCGCTCCGAGATTCCAGAAGGACGTAGTAGTTTAACAGACAACCACATTAACCTCCAGCGTGTGGCCGAATACTGTGAGGCTAATTACTTCCAGTCTGATAACAAACGTGTTGCTTTGGAGGAAACAAAAAATTACACTACTCAGTCTTTGGCGAGTGTTGCGTATCAGATTAACACACTGGCTTATAATTTCCTCCAGTTATTGGAGTTACAAGGGTCACAGTTGGCCGAAATGGAAAGTCAAATGAATCACATTTCAGAGACGGTTATGATTCATAAAGAAAAAGTTGCTAGAAGGGAGATTGGAGTTTTAACTGCCAATAAGTCTACAAACAGACAGTACAAAATTATTGCACCTGCCAATCCTGAGAAGCCAATTAAGTATGTGCGAAAACCTATTGATTACACAGGTAACAATTTTAATTATATAAATTGGCTATTTTTTAAAGAATTTTATTGCTCAATAGGTATAGTATTAGATTTTTTGCATTGCTTACGATAACACAACCCTAATCCTATCATCTGAATAGCAAACCATAAATTGTATCATGCCTACTAGCCATGAGCTAGTGAGGGTGTCCGAGGCCACATTTAAAGTAATAATTAAGAAATAAAAAAAGAATGTGTTGTAAAACTTTCATTTTAAATAAATAACGAAATAGTATATTTACATTTACAACAAGTAGTACATATAGGTACCTTGCTCGATAGCACTATATTTGTACTAAATAAATATTATAAAGTAATTATCAAAAAATTCTTCATCACTACTGTCGTTCTCTGAATTTTTAATTAATCCTTGCACATCTTTGGTGCGACAATTATATTTGATTTCATTACCTTTTTATAGGGCACAATTTGTCCAACTAACATTTATCTTATCAACCTTTTCCAGGAAAATCATGGTGCTCGCAATAAATTATGATTTGTATTTTTTTTTACTTTTTCCCTTTAATTCTGCACATGTTAATTCAATAGGATTAAAAATACAGTGACGGGATGGAAGCACTTGATGGTCATGATTTGCTGCTTTATATGCGTTTTTAAAATTTTTAGCTTTTAATATTCCCAACAACTTCTTTATAGTCATCTCCAAAATACTTTTACTTCTTGTTTTCGACTGCCTCTATTCGGAATTTATTTTTTGTACCAAATAGTACCCGGTGTTGTCCCTTATTATTACACTGTTCGCAGGTGTATTTTCCATTTAATTACGCTGAAACCAACCCATAAACATATCATTGTGATAGTTGATCATTTAATAAAATTGTGCCCGTTGCTTCCTGGCACATTTAATACTTTTTTTAATTATCTACCCAACCCTTTTTTACTGTATTTTACCAAATAAACCACTTTTCCTCTATTAGATTATCGGTTTATGTTTACTTGCATACTTTTTCAAATAGTTCAGTCTCCATTCATTCTTTTTGTTTCAGACTTCGACTTAACTCAAACTTAACTAAAATGTGAAAGTATCATTCATAAGAATAAATCTCCATTATCTCCTTCTAAACACATTTGAGTTGTTACAAATAGATATCTGGAGATAATACTATTTCCAAGAATTCGACTGATGCAATCGGAAAGCCTTAAAATTATCGTTTATAGTTGTTTATGTACCAAGGCCATTAAGTACTTAGAGACCCGAGGAAATTTTTTAAGCATATGGTGCATGACGCAATGTTTTATTTTTATTTTATCAAATACATTAAAAAATAAAACTTTTAAATATGGGTTACATTACTTTTGTGAGATTTATAGTAAAAGAAACACAATATGGTCCTGTACATAGTAGTCATTTGGTTTCGCAAATTTTTATTGCCATTTGCCACCCCAGTTATATCTCGTGTAAAGTACTTTAAATATCAAAGTAATAAAATCTTACAAAGGTAGACAAACTTTAATAGATGCAAATAAATTCCTGCTAAATCGTAAATATTACTTCATTCTGGAAATGACAGAAAACTGTATTACTGCTCTTTTGAATTCCAGGTATATGGTATATTTAAAATGTGATCATGTTAGCATCATTTGATATAATTTAACAAAACATTTAATGCAAAGTTATTTGTTCTCAAAGTTTAATCTTACATATAATTTTTTCTTAGTTTTGGATGATATTGGTCATGGAGTCCGTAGTGGTGGCACCCCAAGGCAAAAGCAAAGAGGGTCTAGCCAAGGCAGTATTCAGTCCATAGCATCAGCTGCTGCAAATAATGTCATGGTGGGTCCCGCACCGACAACTAAACCACCAACACCTCCGCAAGTCTCAAGAACAGGAAGTAAAGGTATTTATTAAAGTTGTTGTGAAATGAAATCACTTTAATAAAAAGTATCAACATTTTGGATAGCTTCTAGTGGGTAGTCAAACTGTATATTATATTCAGGAATCCAGGGGTAGTTACTTTGCTTAGTACTCTTATTCTACTGTATTTAAGCAGTATGTTTTGAAATTAAAATTATTACTAAGATTATCACGGAATAATAAAATTGATACAAGTGAATGTAACTAAAAATCTAATAGATCCAAACGTCTCAATAAAATCAGGAAATTAAATTTCTTGTCTGAATACAGATTTTAGTACTGTTCCAGTTAAAAATAAAAATGATATACCTTATGTATTTTTTGTAGTGTATAGCCTGATTTAGTAAAATATCTGTAAATCTTTATTAATGGAATCTAAATATCAAAGTATGGTTCTTTGATTTTCTAAAACCACAAGTATCATTTTACTGTCGACTAAACTTGGGTAAAATAATGATTTAGATTGATTTTTTTTGTCATTCTGAAAAACGATTCAAAAATGTTGATCCCAGTTGAGTCGAAAGCTTACAGGGTGATTAAAATTTGATGCTAAGAAGGCAGAAAGGGGGCAAAGTTGCATATTTTGTGGTCTAATTTGAAAAACTAACTGCATCGGTTTTTATAAAATGTAAAAAAAAGTTAGAAACAAAATTTTAGAAAATTGCATATAACATTTTTTGTTATATTTTTGTTTACAATTGCATAAACACGTTCTAAAGAGAACTTTTTACATGGTATAGAATGGTAGTACTCCTGTTCCTAAAATGTTTTGTTTTGTTATGGATATCTTCTGAATACAGCAATCGATTGCAGTTATTTTTCTGAAGCCGTTTGATCTGCAAGATATGTAAGTTACTTTTACTTTAAACTTAGTTATTCACTAAAACTAAAAAATAGAAAACATTGAAAAATTGCAACAATAACCAATATGCCTATGAAAAAGCAGTTGATTAATGCTTTCCAAGTATTCTGCTCGTTCTTGTTGTGTTTATTGTTATCTACACAAGCATGAATTTTACCGTTGCTGAATAATATGAAATTCAGCAAATGCACTATGCAGTTTATCATGAACAATACCCAGAAAGACATCAACTATGTCGGACAATATTTAGCAGATTATTAAATAGACGCATTGCAGTTTCTGAATCAAAAAGCAGGCATATTGTTACACGCTCCCATTTAACCGTCTTTGTATATCTCACCGTATCCGAGATCCCGGTGCTGTGTACTGATTTTGAATCACCCTTTTATACTTATATATTTTGCCTCAACTTCTTATTATATTGACAGCTGGATTGTGCATTTAGTAGAATGTCGTTAAACTTTCTGAAATAAAAAGCCTATCAGCAAATCCATTATTTTTAGCATATCATTACACTATAAACCTTGGTAACCCATAATAATTAAATAATATAACAAATGTGACCACACAATGCACTATTTTTATATGTAAACATAACCTTCATAACTAGATTTGACAGATCCTAGAGGCATTCCAACGAACTGCCAAACAAAATTCAACAAGGCCTTTGTGGGCAAACATACGTTATAATGTCATTAGAGCAAACAGCTTTATGATTGAAAAGTGCTACGCTTTGTGTTTTGTAAATTTGTGAAATTCTTTTTGTTCTGTTTATAAGATATTAGTGTTTTTTAAACAAAGATGCCTATTATGTACGTTGTAGTTGGCTGTGGAAGTCGAAGTCACAGATATGACATAAAGTTTTATTCAGTTCTTGCTGTTTTAAAACACAAATTCGTCACGGACAAAAATAAATTATCGTAGAGGTGTATAGGGTCCTATGGATTGCTGCATTATCAAAAAGTGTTTGCTCACAGCCTCTATATTGGGTCACATGGTTTGAAACGCCTAATTCTGACTGTGTGAAAAAAAGGTTAACTTGCACCCTAGGCAGAAATGTCAAATTCCATTCATAAATACAATAGTTGACATACCAGGTATAGAGGTACTTTGTATGAAGTCAATATAATGATTAATACTGACAGTTGAATTTCAGTAGTCAACAAAATATCGATTTGAAATAATAATTGAAATCAATTCAACTAATTACCTACATAGGATTGGACTAATCAACATAAATCAATAATTGATTCAAATTTTCCTGATTTGTTAATGCTAATACAAAAATAATAGTTATTGAAAGTGGAGGTAGATTTTCTTCAGATGAGATCATCTAAAACAACAATTCTATAAAGAATTACTATTTTGATATGATATTATGATAAAAAAAATGTCTTCACAGTGTCTTCCTCTGGTGGAACCTTGAGCAAGGGCAGTAGGGAGTATCGTACACCACCTGCTGTTGCTCCACCTCAGGTACCTAGTCATTATGCTCCAAACTATCCAATTGGTCATCCCAGAAGAGGTGAAAGGGGACCTGGCTATAGCACCTTGCCTTTGGCACCTAATCAGCACCAGGCAATGTCACCACCTCAGGTTGGAATGGTTCATCCGATCCAACAGCATCAGCTTCATCCACAGACGCCACCACCTCCACCACCACTTGGAAATATGAACAGTTACGTGCAGGATCATCATATGAGCATGCCACGTAAGTTTGTGTGCAGTTCAGGTTCATGTTTCTTATCTTTTTACCTTATACATTATAAATAGTACGTGAAATGTACTACGCTGGCGCCTCCCTAAATAATTCTAAGACAAAACACAAATATGAATTTTGTAGGTGCTGTTGATTTAAGGATGTTCCATCGTCAATACCAAAATATTTTAAGTGACAGCCCTAGGGACCTAAATAACCTTCTTATGTCAAAATTGAACAAGTCTTTATTTTAAACACAATTAATTCTTGGGAACCGTTAGAATGCATTATTAAGCATCATACCATACTTGTAATTGTAAAAAATAAGAGATGTGCTTAATTAAATAAAATATGACAATCTCAATTTCCATCCAAAAAGAAACATCATTTACCATCAACTTCTTAAGTTCTTTACAACTCATTTCAGATTATTTAATTTCTTATTCAATTATCATTTAATTATTAATAACAGTACTGTTTTATTTCTGTGAACATAATTTTTTTATAGCACCACCATCTCCGCTGGTTAATTCCCAAGAGCAAACCCACAATATGCAACAACAACACCACAGCATGCTGATGTCACAGCATGCACCTGTACCACATGGCAGCCTGGGTATGCACACATTGTCTCATGCTCACGGCCAGAGGATGTCACGTTCCAGTGGAGCTCAGTCCCCACCACTGCCACCACCTCCACCTCCGGAAGATGAACATGAAAATTTTGGTAGGCCTAGGACCTCTGGGGTCATGCCAATTGTACCAGATGAGGAGGATTTGCCAGGATGGGTTCCCAAGAATTACATTGAGAAAGGTATGGTGTAGTTTTGTAGTGTTGGTCGTTTAATAATGATTTAAATTGTTCTTATTTAAATACATTTCTTAAAAAAAAAAACAATAGCATAAAATGAAGAAAAAGTGTAAAATGTGAAACATTTTAGTTCGATAAAACAACACTTACATACTTCATGGTTTAACTCTTTGTGTCCGGATTTATTTATTTTTACAAGCCAAAAACGTACCATGGATTTTGATTTGATTAAAAAGTACACTTTTTAATGTTATACACATACCTGTTATTTTTTTCACCATGAAACCAGTTTTTTTAAGTTTCATTGAAATTGTTACTACTTACAAACAAACAGAAGACTAAATTTTGTGATAGTTTAAAAAACAGTTTCTCTGGTCCGTAAGACAAAGGCCGCATTGCATCTGAAAGGAAAACAATATATTTAGGATATTTTGTGTAGGAAAAAGGAATAGTTTACCTGGAACACTTCCATCTAGTGCAGTGAGTTTCTGACTTTTCACTGCAGAGAGCACACCGACTTGATGTTCCATGGACTGGCACATGAAGTTAAAAAAAATTAGGCGCAGCAGATGGTCTTCCTTTTTTAGAACAGTTATCTTGGGCCCAAGCTCCAAGTGATAAATCTACTGAATCTTTGGTTCTATTTTTAAAAATTATATAGGAGTTAACAGCAACATATAGCATGTGCCAGGAAAATTCTTTTCACCACTTCTTAGATTTTTTATCAATTTCGTATACAGATTTGAGCATGTCAAACTTATCTACATTACCCATATGTCTATTATAATCGGCAACAGTAAGTGGACACGGAATCTGTTTGTGGGGTTCCGTCTTTTTGTTTTCTGTTGACTTTGAAACTATTGGATGGATCTGAATGGTTGCTGAGGAAATGAACCGCCTTTCGGTCTTTCCATTTTATGTAAACTATGCCATCTTTCTTTACTCGCCAGTCTGATTCACCTCTGCTGAGATTGTTATCATCTTTGATATCTTCAGGTAGATCCTTTCTTCCACGTCTCACTGTTCCGCATGCATAAATCATTTCCTTTTGAAGCTGTTTTTGAAGAGCAACTGAGTTAAAATAATTATCAAAGTATACATGGTGTCCCTTTCCAACTAGAGTTTGTGTAAGCTCCGTAAGCAATCGAGCACCTAAGTCTTTTTCTGAATTATGTTCAATGTTTCTTGTGCATATCTGTAATTCGCAAAGATATCCGCTTTCGTCATCCATAACCCAAACTTTGTGCCCGCATTTTATGGGTTTTAACAGCATAAACAAACTGTTTCGACCTTTAAATTTTATCATAGATTTATCTATAGATTGGTTTTTGGGTGGATTGAAGCAGTTTGTCAAGCAATGGTCGTAATTTGTTTAGCTTGTCATAGCCAGGTGAACCTTTCACTGGTATAAGAGAGTTATCGTTCAGGTGGACGTGACCTAGCAATCAAATAAAAATGTCTCTAGAGATGACTTTGCTAATAAAATTATCCCGAAGCTCTAGATGTGATGACCAATAATCTTTATAGCTAGGAAGTCTTTTAATTCCCATCATAATATTAACAGCTAGGAATCCTTTTATTTCTTTTGGGCACGTCTGCTTGAATGAAGTATTTCCATATTTTTGAACAGCGTATAAATTTGTTTGAAAAACTATGTGTTCAATCAGGCTTTCAGAAAATAAACAAAGAAATACATCTATGGGCGTTTCTTTGCCAATAAGTATATTAGGTCCGCAATCTTCTTTGAATTCTTTCATATTTTGGAGACAGTAATCATTAGAATTTGGCCAAATAGGTTTGTTTGTTGCCAGCTCACGCTGTCATATCTCCACTGTCCCATTCAGAAATGTTGTCTTCAAAAACTGCTGGCATTTCACTTAAATCAAATAAATCTTCATCGTTATTAATCTCATCCTCACTTACATCCCCTATATCTAACTCAATCTCACTTGGAATTTCATCCAAGAAAGTGAAAAACTCTTCAGATTGCATTTTTTCAAGATCGCAAAAATATTTTTTTTTCGTCTACCTAAAATAAAAAAAATATTTATTTCCTACTGATTACACTGTACGACCAACCATTTTTTCAAGTAACAAACATTCTAAAAACATAATTTTTTGTTTGAAAAACATTCTAAGTATCTTAATTAGACCAAGAAAACACTATGTTACTCATCTGACATTGTAAAAAACGTATTTTATTACATAAACTTTTACACAAAACCACAATCAGCTGATGACCACATGTAGATAACAGAGCAGCTAGGAAATCTCCGAGTCGCCACATAGAGAATAGTGGGATATACAAACATACCCACTGGTAACACAACAAAACCAGTGGTAAACTAGATAAAAATTATTTTGTTGGCGGTTTCACTGTGAAACCTGTAGGAGACAAAGGGTTAAGGTATTACTGTTCCACTGCTAAAACTGGTTGCTTTCTTGCATATTTAGGCATTTTCAAAATGTCTGCATTTTTATGTTTTGAAGTGACTAGAATCACCAAATTTAAAAAATAATGCTTGACCACATTTTATAAATCACGTAAAAACCTAAGTTTGTTTGTGTGGATTCTACCAGTGGTTGTTTGAAAAATTACAAAAAAAGTTACAAAATCAAAATATCGAGTTAAGTTTTTAAACCTACTGTTTTTTCAAATTTATTTCATAATGAACTGAATATTCCTTCCAGTGGTAGCCATCTATGATTATTATGCAGACAAAGATGATGAGCTGAGCTTCCAGGAGAGTGCGGTTATTTATGTCCTCAAAAAGAATGATGATGGCTGGTGGGAGGGCGTAATGGATGGTATAACTGGTCTGTTTCCAGGAAACTATGTTGAGCCCTGTGTTTAAATTGATTGCATTATTTTATTTTGTAATAGGGTATAAGCAAATATTTCACTTGCTTTTTTTGTAAGGTTAGTATTTTGAAAGCTAATTATGAGAACAGTTTATGCAATTTTAGTATAAAGGAAAGTAGTGTGAAAGTACGGGTAATGTTCTTGAATGAAAGGTGTGTTTTCTTCATGTTATTTAAATAGCAATAATAAGATACACAGCCAAATACTAAAAATAGTACTAATATGTCTGCCTGGTATTATTTATTAGATACTTTATGATACCTCCTGCATTTTTGTGTAGCTAGGTAAATACTAGAACCAATTTCCTTATACCCTTTTTTAAATTGTAATAGCATTAAGCCCGTCAAACTTATAACAATTATTAATGTGTACTAAGTAATTACACATGTTTGCAGTTTTTTATTGTATCCGTTTAAAACATGTTAGGTGTAGGTTAATCGAGCATTTTGTACGAATAAACAATATATCAGTAATCCCGAGTGTTTTTATTCCTAACAGGGACATGTGACAGTTCCTTTTCTGTCATGATAATACCTTTATAAGCTTGTAAATAAATAAATTTTTTGTCTCTATTATCATTATCATCTGTCTTTGTTAGTTGTGCAATTAAGCAATTTATTACAGAAGTTACATATTCATATTGTGTGTTGAACACAAACATGTGTCTTTTATGAACATATATAAGCAGATAAATTATTAACATTTTTATGAAATTAACAAACAATGGTACTTTTTGCCATACTATATCTAGGTACACCCGCGGACATATAAATGAGACGACCTAGCCGGGCGGCATATCGGGCGGGTTATTTTGGATCACAACCCTTCCGAGTAAAAGCGGTACAGCTAGTTGCCGCATAGCGGTGCAGGTAGAGCCATTTACATTCTATCACTTGAAGGTATGCTGCCGTTATAACACTTCTTGGCGTTTCAAGTTTCAGATATTATTCGAAAATTCATATGCTTGCTTGCTTGCTAGCCTTACTAGTTTACTCTGCTCCGCTTGGTTGGCCAGGTTCCAGTTTAATTTATTTGTTGGCTCCCAATGATGATGTTTAGCAAAGGTGAATAATTATCACGACTGACAAGCAGACAGGGGAAAAACGACTTATTTTTAAGTGAAAGTAAGTTTATGTTTACTTTCATATTTTCTTACTTACTATAACTATCCATGAGCACTTTGGAATCTTTCTAAACTAAAATCCGGATATATTATTTAACAACATTAGCTGACATTTAAAGAAACAAATTTTTTTTTGCAAAAAAAATGGGGCAAAGACATAGCAATATTACAAGTTGCAAAATGAGATTTCTACAAATAAGTACTTGGAAAATTTAGATTTTAATTAAAATATCAAGCAGTGGTGAGGATATATTAAATGTGATCCAAACTGAATATAACAGAGACATTGATATATAACGTCAATGTAAGTAAAAGAATCTTATTATTATTAGTATTAGTTTGGAAAAGATTTTTTCTCATAAACGGTTAACTTTTGACAAATTTGCAGAGATGCAAAAATTATATACTTGAAGCGCTTTTACAATGAAATAAATTAGCTGTGGTTATTACTATAGTGTACCCCAGAAGCAAAAGAAACAACTTCCGGTTCACGAAATGTGTCAAATCTTTTATGAATAATGTTTCTAAATAAGTCATAATCAACTGTAAAAATTTACTAACGTATGTTATTTTTTTACGTAGTTATTAAAAATGTATTTTTTGTTCAATTCTGGACTTACCAGAGTTTGGAATTAGATAGGCAATAAAAATTTATGTTTGTTGTAATCAGTTACAGCAGATATTGTATTCTTTTAAGTTGATGTCTAGCACTGTCATCCTCATACAGTACTATTTATTCAAATTTGATATGGTTTAGACAGTTTGATTGATTCAATATAAACACAAACCCGCTCAAACTACAGTAGTATACAATGGTCTACCAATTTTTAAAAATTATGCATTTTGCTTACCGAAAATATGTCTCATTTCCTTTATTGTTTTTTTTTTGTAAAATCATGCTTAACAGTTATTTAACAATCTGAAGCATTTGCATTAAAAAATAAAAGTGCATTCTTAATGATAATTATTTGGAACACTAGCAAACTAGTAAGTGAAGATTGCACCTTTTCCGGAGCGATCTAGTAGCTAGTGAGATTGAGTGTGTAGTAATTTGAAACTGTATCACCTGGCTGTTCTGCGAAACTCGATGCAGGTAAGAACAATATTGCATTGTCACTCATCTGCATTTGTGATGGACTACTTACCTATACTTTCTGGTATTATTATGGCCCTCCAGTGACGTAAGCGGACGGCCCAATAGATAACATGTTTCTCGGTAAAATTTTTGTTCTAGCGTTTGCCCGAGCTTAGTTTTATCCTATTTTCAAATATTTCAATATGAATAAAATTGTTTTAAATATTGAAAGATGGTATGGAATTATATTAATTAACTTCAAAATGGAATATTAAATTGATTTTAGTATTGTTTCTGCGAGGAAGTCCGTTAATTTTGAGAATTTCTGGAAAAGTGTATTGAACTATTTTTTGCTTTTTAACTTTATTTCTGAATAGTTCTCTGAATTATCAAACTTTTAGGTTATAATCTCAAAGTCCCGCGATTACGATTTTTCTGGTTAATAGTTCTTGCAATAGGTGAAATGATTTGGGGCAAGCGCCTGAACAAAAATTTTGCCGGGAAACATGTTATCGGTTTGTGCGATTGCACCGCCGTAGGGTCATAAAAGTTTTAATACTGGAAAGTAGGTATAGGTGAGTAATCCTTCACAAATACAGAGAAGTGGTATGCAATATTGTTCTTACTATAATTTAAGGTGTACTGCATTGAGTTTCGCAAAACAACCAGGTAATAACAGATCCAAATGCACTTGAGCTTCTTACAAATGAACAAATAGTACTATTTTTGTATCACTATATAACTATATAACAGATCCCTCCAGAAAAAGTGCAGTCTTCAATTTACTAGTTTGCTAGGGTTGCAAATGCTTATAATTAAGAATGCAGTTTTAATTTTTAATTCAAAAACGTCAAGTTGTTAAATAACTTAGGGATGCTTTTATCAACAAAAAAAAATAGAATAAAGGAAATGTGGCATATTTTCGGCAAGCAAATGCCTAATACTTAAAAATTGGAGGATCACTGTATACAATTGTAGTTTAAAGAGTTGGTTTGCTTTTATATTATATGCTAGACATCTATGTAAAGGAATACAATATATGCAGTAAAGGCACCTTAAGTATATAATTTTTGCATCTCTGCAAATTTGTCTTAAAGTTAACCGTTTCTGAGAAAAAGAATCTTTTCCAAACTAATACTAATAATAATAAGATCCTATTACTTATATTGACATTATATATCAATATTTCTGTTATATTCAGTTTGGATCACATTTAAAATATCCTCACCACTGTTTGATATTTTTACTAAATTGCCTGCACACTAACTTATTTGTAGTTATTTTTATTTTGAAATCTGTAATATTGCTCATTTTTTTAGCAAAAAAATAATTTGCTTTCTTAAAATCATGTAATGCTATTAAATAATATAGCCGGATTTTACTTTAGAACGATTCTAAAGTGCTCATGGATAGTTAAGAGGGGCATTTACTTGGAGCGATCGGGCAAAATGTAAACTATGCAACCCATGTTACCAGCGGGACATGGGACGTAAGAGGGTAGCCGATAGGTTGAAATCACGCAAAGATCAGACGGGCTAAACTAATATTCGGAAAATTGCTGACTGTAGGGTGTGCAGAAAAAAAAGTAAGCATGATATTAGTAACTTACTATGATATTATACCAGGTTATTCAAAATATGGAATAACCCATTTATTTCTGTGAATATGAACTATATAACATTTCATTCTAACTACATGTCGACTATGATTTCTGGAGGAACTTTTATAATTTTCATTCCGCCTCCTCATTGCTTCGGCAGACAGTAAACTTATGTGAAAGAGCTTTTAACATTAAACTTGTCACGTGTATTTAGACATACAATCTTAGAAATCCAGTCATATCGGAATAAATCGTGTACCGCTCGATCATTCCCGACAGGTTTGTATCTAAGCCTCACTGTTCTCTGGATACCACGCGACGGACCTGGTGGGGATGGGCATCCGCATTCCGCTCTCTTGACGGACTCGTGCGAAAGGGTTTGCGGTTTTAGATTTTTTGAATGTTTTTACTTATTTATCGTGCTCATATTTTTGGTAGTGTACAAAGAAATATGTAGCTACAACGTGGAGTTCGAATTTTTCGTTTATGTGGCTTAGTTTTCGAGAAATAGCTCGCCAAAAATACGCATTTTTAAGCAAAATATAACAACAAATATTTACATTACCGTACCAAATTCAGAAAAAAACTCGAACTCTACGTTATAGCTACATCTTTTGCCACTGCCATGTCGAAATTTCACTTCGAAAAAGTTTCGAATAACTCGGTAAAATGTAAAACGGTAGGTGCTTAAAATGACCCGCTTCGCTCTAGGTAAACGCCCCTCTTAAGTAAATATAAAAACTTACTTTCACTAAAAAAAAGTTATATATTCCCCTGTCTGCTTGTCAGTCGTGATAATTATTCACCTTTGCTAAACCTCATCATGGGGAGCCAACAAATAAATGAAACTGGAACCTGGCCAACCAAGCGGAGCGGAGTAAACTTGTTATAACGGTAGCATAACTTTCAGTGATATAATGTAAATGGCTCTACCTGCGCCGCTATGCAGCAACTAGCTGTACTGATTTCACTGAGAAGAGTTGTGAACCAAAATACCCCGCCCGGTATGCCGCCCGGCTAGATCGTCTCATTTTCTATGTCCGCGGGTGTACATGATATCATTTCTTGCTATTCAAAGTCGTAGTAATTTATTGATAAAGGCAGAATTAATCACGTATAGATTACTCCAAATACTTATCTTCAGCCAGAAGCTTACTAAAGTTAAAGACATGTAGTCTAAGTCTTTTATCTACTTAAACCAACCAACACAAAATTATATGAAGGTAAGGATCGCATTTAAAGGAAAATTGCTATAGCAGTCGGAACGCTTAACAACTTGGTTAGGAAATCAGTTGATGGATGTTGCATAACAGATTTGTTTGAAAGGTACGTAATGGTTTGTTTCCATCCTATAGTATTTCAACTGGACATGCTTGACAACTTGAAAATGAATGACAAAAATAAACCAAGTGTGAAAACAAAATTTGTTTAAAAATTCAAGATGATGAAAAATAGTCTGTATACACATAGATATGCTGAAGATACCAAACCTAACCCATGATCGGCTTCAACAGATAAAAACGAGCACGGTTAATTTCGAACTATGAATGAACTCCCCRCCACACCAATAATTTAAAGCTATGATCTAAACATATTATACAGGGTGTTCTGCATTATGTGGGCAACCTCATAGAATCTGAAAATTGGTGCAAAAATAATAACACTATTTTACAGTATAACTTTTTTTGAAATAACGCCTGCCTACTGAGATATTAACTTGTAATCATGGGGGAAGAGAAACAATAGCTCCGATTCAGGATTGATCTAGAATGAATGCACGGGGCCTTGCAAATTAAAATTTTTGTTAAATATGGACGCACAAGAAAACCTGAGGTTTAAATGAATTGTCAACACAATTACACTGTACTTTTAAACCTCAGTTTTTTTTTGTGTTCGCGTTGAACAAAAATTATAACCAGTAACGCAGCCTGCATCCATTCTAGTTCAGTTCATTCGGTTTGGAATCAGTCCCAATGTGCTCTGCGAACAAAGCTAATATCTCTTAGACCGGTTGATATAAGTTCATCAAATTTTGGCTATTATTATTTGACGTGGAAGTCATTAAAATGATGTGCACATTTTTTTAATAAATTTTTTGGGGGCCGGGAGGGGGCCAACCCCTACATTTTATCCCTTAACTTTAAAACGGTTAAATATATATTTAAAAAATATGTGTTTTTAATCTTTGGGCCTTGTAAACAAAAAAAAGTACTCTGTTCATGTGGTTAAAATTGACCCTTTCCGAGAAAATTGCAGTTGAATGTTACGGATCATATTTTCACTGCTTAACTAAATCATAAATAATAAAACTGTGTTTATGTAAGTATACAATTTTTATAGCACCAGTAGATTAGGTGCCAATAAATTAGATATTGGTTGCCAATTTTAGTAATTTTATTTCAACCAGTTACTGAAATAATTCAGAAAAAAGGATCTGCCATTTTCAGGGGGTTCTGGTTTCATATCGATGCGCTCATGTGCATATGTCCATATGAACTTTTTTTCTTTCAGTTTGACGTAATAAATCACACGTTCTTGAGGAACACGCGGTGAAGTTAAGTAGATGTTTGCTGGTAGTATTTACTATAATGTTTTAAACAAATCCGCCAGGCAGTGCACTTTTATATACCCCTGCACTAAGGTCACTGCTCTGCACTCTGCACAATTAATTCTGTCGTCATTTCTATTATTTGCAGTTTTGCACAGTTTGACGGATTTTTTTTTATACAGMGAAATGATAGAATAGCACTCTATGATTACTTTACAATTTAATTCTTTTTTTATGGTACTAAAGATTTTCTCTTGCTTCATCTTAATTTTGCTTTACATGGTTTTTGTTTATTATTTAAGTATGTGATAAATAATTGTAATAAAAATATTTTATTTTGAGACTGTTTCCGTTTCTTTTATCTACATCCTTCTAGTACTCTACATCTACACCATTATCTACATGTCGACAATACATTGTCTCCATTACTTTGTCTACACCGTGCATAATACCTGAATACTGGTTAGCAGGATCGCAGTCCAAGATCAAGACCCCTTTAACATGTAAATCCAAAGTCATTTGTAGCTTGGGTTGGACTGATTGTGGCAATTAATAGGTATATAGAACCAGATTCTCGTCTAGGGATCAAAAACCTATAGCATTAGATAAAAGTGATATCACCAAGAAATGGGTCAGATGTAAGTGACAGTGTAAGGATTCTACATTAGCAAACAAAATATTGGTCTTAGAAATGTAACATATAGCTACAAAACAAGTAATATAATTAAACCTATGCAAAATTTAATCCATGCGTCTATACATATTTATTTTCAGAATTTGAATCTATAATTTTTATTATGTTATTCTGTTTGTTAAATACCAATAGGTATATACAACCAATAAGAGTGAGATATACTTTGGGGTTGGAAATAATTTATGGTAATTTTGTGTGTAGCATGTTCTAATTTCAATCTATTCTAAGAACAAACGTGAAATAATCATTTCTCACTACTTAGGTGGTGTATTTTTTTTTAGTAATCTCAGTTTATCACAACCTACCATAAAGTGCGTGCCAGGAAAGAAGGCAGGCGTGGTGAGGGCGACCATTATCGCGAGACATTTAAATCCAGCCAGTATTCCAGGTCGCAATCTCGCAATTTCCGGCTAACGCGGCGAATAAATAGGTATATTAACTCAGCTCATCTATGCGGTTCGCTCCGTCCCAGTTGTGGACGATGTTACATTCCTAAGGTACAACTTCTTTCCTGGCGCGCACTGTACTTAGTTGATTATGTATATCTTTAATTGATCGGCTTCGGTACTTCAGGGTGTAGCGTATCTGCCTTTGCTACGGAAAGGGGTTGCAAGTTCGAGTCACGCCCAGAGCACAGATGTTGTGAATGTTGCATAATATAATATATACATATATGTGAACAATTTAATATCACAATAAAATAAATACCTAATGAGCTAATAATCGTCATAAGCTGACAAAGACAATAATTAAAAAAAATAGCTACATTATTGTGTATGTAATGATAGGTTTATATTACATTATTATATGTTGCTCCTTGTAATAGGCCTAATGAAGATATAAATAAAATCTAATTTGTCAACTGGAAATCGAATACACTAAAATTTGCTCCCAGGGTCGAGTCCACCAAGGGTTGACCACTGAGCCTCATCCTTGCCATGGGTCACGAGCCGCCACTGAGTGGTAAATACAGGGGAAACATTATAACAAATATCTATCTAAATTTCTGGGTTTGTTGGCCAATGGAGGGCGCAACCAACGCATTTATAGAAATATACACTACCTACACGAAACGTGAAATGTCCATAATAATCGACCTATGCTCAATGTATTAATGCGCGCGTTCAAAACAAAAAAATCTGTCTCAAAATTTGCGCCACTGGTTTAAAAAACGCGAAAGTATTCTTCCAATTGCTGTAATTCTGCTCTAAAACATACTTATATCACTGAGTATGCTCTAAGCTTATATGTAAATTGTCACTGTTACGGATCACAGTTAGTTGAATGCTTCAGACGCTTGTTTTTTTATTGTCAGTGTTAGATTGTTTTCCACAGGGCTTTTACATGGTTTCTATAAATGATTCATGCAACGCGGGCGGCGTTAATTTCTGAATTCTTTGTGCCGCCTTTTTGTAACTGCTGCCAAGCTACAATATGCGCGGCGATAATACTGAAGACTGAAGGTTGCAGATTAATGTCACACCACTGCTCCGAAATGTGAGATTTCTGCAACCTTAAAGTTAATTATCCCAGAAAACATTACGGAATATGTTGAAAATACACACTCCCAGGTGTTTTCTCAGATTAAAATATTGTCATATATTGAATTTATTCTAAATTCATTTAATCAAATCGTTACACATTCTAGAACAAAACGTTTACTAATTATGTCTGCATATTTGTGTCATTGCACTTTCCGCTAGCACCGAGTATAATGCTAGCGAAGCATTATGACGTATTCGCGAGTATAAATACGCGGAAAAATCAATCGTGAATAACTGGGAAATAACTTAGGGAACTGCACAATGTAAAACGTTGTCCCTCTGGCAGGAGCTAGCCCTCCTAGCACAATGTAAGTAACAAGGTAAATTATTCAGTAGTCATTTTAATATATTTTTGTTACAGTTATTAATGTGTATTTTATGCTACTTGTTTTACAGATTCGTATGTTAATAAATAGTTGTTTAGAACCTAAGTCGTATCTCTCCTGCCTTCTTCGCCCCTAGTTCTCTGTTTCAGGTTTCTTCAGGTAATCACTAGCACAACGGCGCACAACCCAAGTCCGAGGGTTGTGACAATATATCAAATAATTCAAAAATCAACAGATGACAGTATACGTCACTTTTGTGAGAAGCGGAAAATTGATTTAATCGATAATCTCCATAAGCGCCCTGGATGAATGATGCATTTATAGAAAAACTGTAAAAAGAAGAAATTACGCAAAATAATTTAGGCACATGATTGCATTTTCGGTAAAAAAGAGTTATAGAAATTTTACAATTTGCATAGTGTTTATGTGGTTTATTTAAATGATGTGATTTTTTCTGTCAGGAGTTTACTCATAAAATATACGTAATTAACGGAAGTAGTAACTATAACCCCTAAAAAAATGTTAGATACAGATTTCGAATTTTAGGGGTGATGTACAGGTATACTTATCAGTACATAATCATTGTATTATTTTATATAAATGTTTGTTTCTATCTAACTTTTAATTTTTTAGAAGCGCTGCACGGTGTTTTAAAAAATGCAACCTGCTGTTGTACCGTTGTACCTACTCATGAAAATTTAGTAAAATAATCAATTCAATGATCTGCAACCGCACAACGCCATTTTTATACTAATTAGTAATTGCAAAAGTTGAATACAACAGGAAATTTTTGAAAACTGAAACAACATTGAGAAATTACATAACAGGATGATTTATATATCTTATCCGCGGTTCGTACGGAATCTTCTCAAAGCAGCAGACTTATATACCCGCGTTTCTTGTTCCTTAAAGGGCAAAGTGTAATAAAACAGATGTCTTGAGACAAAAGAAAGTAGGCGTTTACAATAATTATGAGTCGGAGATTTTTAGCAAGATTTTTAGTATTTCAATAATAACTCCATTAGTAGATGAGATATTAAGTTCCGTACAAAGTTTCTGTMAAATCTACACAACAWTATCTATTGACTTCCTGGAGCTAAAAATCCAAATTAAAATAGTATAGTAGGTATCTACTAAAAACAAAATACTACACTGAAGATGTTACTAGAATCGTCATCGTTATAGATGAGTTACGCCAGAATGTGCATTAAAATTTGGACACTTTAGAAAGGTCCTTCAGTTATTGCTGAAATTAGAATACCAGTTTTTTGACTTTATTGCGTTCTGCATATTTCTTATGTTTTCTTTTTATAAATTCTTTCATCAACTTTCTATAGGTATTGTGCTTATTAGTTACCGGATTTAACTTATATTTGAAAACAACTATAGCTATTTCAATGTTACCCAAAGAGTAGATGGTCTACACCCCCAAACATGAGAAGTGAGTGACAATACAACACATACAACTTAGGCATAGAAAAACTTTTTTTCTCAGACCTAGGTATACTTGCCGTATACCTCTATATCTTTATACAAATTTAATATTGCCAATATGAAACTGTTTAAATATAATTTCTCTGTGAATATGTAATGCACTCCTATTTCCCTTTAAAAAGCGCGTTTCGTGTTTTAAAATGCCGTCATATTTTATCATCACTGCAAAAAACGCCGCGAATTTCACATAGTGCAAGGAATGTGCGCTTTTTGTTGTCGCACAAATACGAAAGCTAATAAACAAGGAGCAAAAAACCTTTTCATGACGGATTGCAAAAAACATCGGCACTCGCCGTAACAGTAACAAGCGCACGCACGCGCTGTTATTCCCCTAAATTCGTAGCCCCTCGCATCTTTCCGCCTGGGAGCATGCCACCCGCAAGGCAGCTGTGTATAACAAGCCGAACTTGTGCTTCCGCAGTCAGTCCCACCAGGTGAGCTCAGCGTGTAGGTGTCACAACACACCTGTGAAGAACATGTTCGTCAGTTCGACAAACTCTGTTGTCGATGACGACTGATCGTTTCGTGTCGGGTTTCACGGGTCCTGCGATGGTATCCGGGAATACAAACCGTTGTCGAATAGTGCAATTCGGGATAAAATGATACTGGTGCGCGAAAGTGTTGTGCTGCTCGTGTACACCTTTACTTCTTACCTGAGCGCCACTCCATTGGATCCTGTTCGACATCTGAAAGGTACGTAACTGATCAAAGAGTTCGTGTAAATATGTATAAAAATAATATAAACACTTTCTGACTCTGCGACTTTACTTTATTGGGTGCCATGGAGTTGTAAAATTTTGACGTTTTTTCGTTCCCCAGCTTTGAGCATGTTGTGCAATTGTTTTTTTCACTACTGACTTACGTTTACAGAGGTTAATAACATTTAGGAACACCAAAGAGTAAAACAATTATGTTGGATAATAAGCTGTGAACAAGTATTTGTTGATGAAATCCTTGGTATGATGATACCTATATCCAGTGTATTTTTTTGTATTAATATTGTAGGTTTGGTACCCAATAACATTTGTTGAAGACAGTTGGTTACGTGTGCCGTTATTTAATATGGAACTATATTACATTTGTAAAATACCGATGCAGCGCTAATATGCTGCGATTTTTTTTTAATTTTACACAATAATACATAATAGTTTGTGACTGTCACAGTTAATTATCATCATTACTTCTGCATATATTAACTTATTCACTTAAGTATTTCACACCATCAATATGTGTATTAATAACTTTACCAATGATTATCGTTTTGTGTAAATTAAAGATTTGTGTCCAAATAAGTACACCTGTATCAATTTTGATACAATGAAAATGATGTTAGAACAAGAATTATGTCAAGTGAAATGATGGTTGCCTAAGACATCTTATCAGGCAGTTGCAAATTGAATTACGATTCTTATAACAAAGAATATAAAAACAACAAATTACGTATGATGTATGTAGTAGGTGATGACCATTTGTATACTTTTTTTAAGTACAAGGCGTATCCTACATACCCAGACGTGTCTGCTCTGTTCTAAGTACCTACTTTGTAATCAAGAATTAGCATACCTACCTACCTACACACTAGGTAAACGTGTATGGGTAGGATATTTGATTTGTTTTATTTCGATATATTGGACGTTATGTATTTTTATAAATAACCTAACAACCGCCTAAATAAACGGAATCCCTCACCATTTTCATACTTTTTAAATATATATAATGCTACGTGTAGTTTAAATCCTAACGTGCGATAATATAATATTTTGGGAGTTAATATCTTTTTACAGATTAGAAGATATTTAACCTCGCCATAAACTTTCAGTTTTTTCTTGTCTCAGTTCCATTGAGACCCTTTGATAATTGTAGAGACTCATAGTTTCCTTCTATGTGAAAATAGTTTTTAACAAATCTGCATTTTTAAGGTTTGTTTGAGGACCAAAAATGCACAAACGTCGCTCACAGATGTATACTGGTCCCAGAAAAATTGTGTTATTTGACACTTGTAAAATTCCATCACCCAATTATCGCTCTTTTAGTTACAACGAACCCTTAGTTGTAAAAAGTCTCCTAATTAGCATAAACCAACAAATGCTCGGCCAAGCCATTGGTATCTATCAGAACTGTCTTGAGAAAAACAAAGTAAGAGAATTATTCATATTTATTTATCTATCTTAATCACTTTCACTGTTATTGTCATCAGTTTCTTCTTCATCGTTGTCTTCCGTTATAACGAAATTGGGAATATCTGCGGATACATAAAAATCTTCCACTTCTTGAACGTGTTTCACACAGTTGTCCCATAAATGCAGGTCGATTTTTCCATTTCTGCTCGTACTGTCTATAACAGTAGAACTGAGATTTGGGCTTTTATTGCTTCTTCTTACGCCTCTTTTTCGATTGCTCCATATTAATTCAGTCAGATTGAACACACAGTAATAAGGTGTAGGCCTTAATACTGTGTGTCCGTTACTTTTGGCGATTTCATTAATCCGGTGAGTTATTGGATGATATAGTTCTTTCTTATTTAATTGTTGGGAATTATATTTTTCATTATCCATGACAATTACTGAATTTGCAGGTAAAAATGGAATTGCCTGGTAAAACAAGTCTCAAAAAATTACATTCATGTCCTAGTGATAATCCGCTGAACAGCGGGAATTTTTCTGCCGATACAAGAAGGGTATTTTGTTCCCAACCATTTGTACCCCCAGCATGCAGAATTATAATTCGTTTACCTTATGAAGGGGGTGTGTTTAAACAGTAACTGGCAGTGTCATCCGTTAGTCCTTTTTTAACGACATCGTGGGTGTCGTACAACGTTTCATTTAAGTAAATTATCGGACGTCCTTTCTGCGAGATTGTCTAATTTGTGTCACATATTCCGTCCTATGTTTTTTGAGTAGGGGTGTTATCATAATTGTCTATGTTTTGTCAAGTATTTTATAACAAAACCCTATACTTCGTAGATAAAGCCTATAAGTGATTCATGGCCATAAGGAATGTCAAATCCTAGCAAAATTCCTCTTCTTTTCACACTTTTTCCTTTCCATAGTGCCTCTTTGTAAAATCGTTTGTACTGATAAATAGGGGAACTGTAACAGGCTTGTTTAATGGGTGAAGGGCATCCTCTCCTCAAAAAAAGTGAATCGTAAAGATTGAAGATTAGTTTGTTATTAGTCTTGAATGGGACCATTTTCTTCATCTTGCTGGTCCTAAAAAGCACCGATTTCTCCATTTTGTTGGTCCCGAAAAGGACTGATTTGTTGTTCATTTTCATGACTCTCCCAAGGACGAAACATCTTACTTCACAAATCGACAAATCACAACTAACAGAAGAAGTAAGATTCTGAAATTTGTAGGGGCTACACAACCAACATCATTTTATAATCTGTCCGTTACTCCCGAACAAGAATTTCAACCGCATCATAAAATGTCTACCCCCGTATCTACCTGCACTTCAAGCTTTTCTTGAAACTATTCTCATTACAGTGTACGTTTTACAAACAAGTCGAGATCAGTGGGAGTCATTGGAACAGATTAATTTTCAGTAATGTTATAGGCCCAATTTCTTGGAATGCTACCCTGTACTTTCTCTAGCGCAGACCGGACAGGGGCACGAGCCGCAATTTATGATCCCAATTAATGTCCATTGTACAAATATTTAACCTCTTTTAACAATAGTAGGCCAATAAAACGAATTTCGTTTAATTAAAGGGTGTTTAAAGCAACTGTTCCAGATATTATCTTATTTTAAAGTTCAGTAACTACAAATTCGGCAAACACTGAAAAATAATGTTTGGCTTTCCGAAAGGGGTATCTACCTATATATGCAGTTTATTGGTATATTCGTATTTTGTTAACTACAGCATGGTCATAATTGTTCATTACGTTTAGTCAACTTTGAACTGAAATATCTTTCTTATCTTAAATAGAACCATATAAAGATATCCTATTATATTGATGCAAAATTAGATTAAGATTTAAGATTAATTACGTTAAGCTTTCCTGTGCATATCGACAGTGATTTAAAAGTTGTAAGCGGTTTTTTAATGTTTGTAATAAGACAGCTAAATCTGGATTGGTAGTGTGCTATGGAAACAATCGCAATTGTTTTAATAAAGTTCCCGCTGTTGTCAAAATGGTTCTGTTACAGGTATTACCATAAATTAATGTCTTATTTAGGATTTTAGAATAGACCACGTGATATTATTAGAAGGCTTATTGGTAAATTGCAGAACGTGCTAGTATGTGGTTGTTCTTGCCAAAGGTTAATAATGAAGATACCAAAATAATGGTACTGGCGTACATTGAGACTTATACTACAGCGTCGCTACCTCGGGCGGTACAAAATCTCAGGTTTAGACCTTTTTCTATGCCAGCAAGTTCAGCGTTTATAACCCACAAGTTTTTTATAACGTGAATTTTGTGAGTTTATGACAGTAAAAATACTAAAAGATGACATGTTTATGTTTAATATTATTTGAAGTGATGAATGTATGCATATCCTTCTTTGCATTTCTGGAAACAGCTTAGTTATTTACATCGTTTAGCACACAGGTGTATGAGAGACTCCCATTATCATATTTTATTACAATACTCCGATCACCGAATAGACGGAGTGATCATGATGCGTGTTCTTCACATAATTTTTAAACCATAATCATTTCATAATTGTTTAGTTAATTGTTCAGTAGTCAAAATTTTGCTATAAAGATTAGACTGGACTTGAATAAACAGCATCCAATCCGATTACGTGCAAGATGCATACAATTCACGTGATCACTCCATCTATTCGGTGATCGGTGTATAGTAAAAATGTCTCATTCAGTATTTCCAGAAATGATTTGTCTTCGTGTTCCATGTCTGAATGAGTAAACCTGCCTTTTCCTGTTAAAAAATGTCCGGTAATAATTGTTTAACTTAAAATCCGTTTCCCTTGTATAGCGTAAATACTGTTCAGAGGGAAGGCTGTCCGCTTACTGATTATTGTTTGTAGCTGCTCTGTGACAATTATGCAAAATCAAACTAACTTTATGCAGATTGGAATTTGTCCTTGCATATAATGAATATTGATATAGAAGGAGGTTTCCATGAACATACTTAATCGCGTATCATTATTGTATAGCTTGCATTTTAAGCACATTGTCGCTAATTGGATGCTACCTGGTTTTAAAACATTCGTATACTTTGTAATGGAATTATTGTATATGAATAAACAAACCACACTTTACGACAAATTTTGCATATATTTACGAAAATTAGTACTTCCACAAATCAGCACAAATATAGTCACCGAGGTGGTCACGCTATTGCACCCATTGTGAAAGGAAATAGAATAATTTTTAGTTTTTTAGGTTTCATAACAAGACTCATTATGGACGCCTTTGTTATACTTGTAAACCGTTATTTATTCATTAGTTGCTTAGCATCTGATATTTGTATTCGATTGGATAAAAAATTTGGTGTTCTTGGAAATGTTGCACATATGTATGAACCTGCATGATCTGTGCTGCGTTATAACGGGTTCTTCAAACTGCATCGTTTACAATCCCCGTGAGCTTATGAACGGAATATAAACCAAAATGTTTTCTATACGTATTCTTAGTTTTGTTGTAAAATTAATGATTAAAAGTATACTTTTTAAGTAGGTTAGACCGTTGCAGTTTGCATAAAAAATTGGCATCCATTAGACGAGGATTTAACTTTGAATATCTACTAGACTATTTTTTCTTCTTACTTAATTAATATAGTACGTGCAGTTCAGWGTTTCTTTGATAAGTATATTGATATTATATACTTATTTCTATGCAAAAATCTGCATGTCTAAAGATGTCGTCTAAACTATTACATTTTGTACTACCCCTGGTAGTACTGTATCCTTTCCTAGTTTTCTAACCATTTTATTTCTTTTTAACATATTCTTTTACGCTATAAATATTTTTTTTTAATTCTCGCCATCGTACAAGCAAAAAAAATAAATAAATTGCCTGCCAGGGTAATTTTTAATTGTAATCCTATTACATACCTATTTGCGAACTTCTATTTGTGGGTCTTATTCATTGATGTGCCCTTGCTTGTTTATAGTTTTCGCAGGGTATTGGAAAATACTAATATGTCTATATATTAGAGGTAGGACGTACCAAGTAATTGATATGCACCCTCGTATTACCCTCCTAGATTTTCCATTAGCGTTTATGTTTAATCAATATTTTTTCTTTCAGTTGGAAACCTCACCAATGGTAGTACTTTTTTTGTTATTCCTGTCTCATATCGAAACCAACTTACTGTTCTTTTAGCGGTTTTAACGTACCCTAAGATTTCGTTGCCTAATAACTAATTATTCTTTTCTGGTCGTAAACCTTTATTTCTAAAGCAACTCCACAGGCAAGTGTGCTTTTGAAAGTAATATAGTTGACTGCTTGTTTGTATTCTTCAGCATGAAAGTTTATTTCTAATATCGACCAAGCATTTTTAAAAGTGTTGTCTTGATATTCCTTAGTTTTCACTACTAAGTGCACTTAATTACTTCCACATCCAACGGATGGGAAGTACTGTATCGCGAAAAAAATTTTCAATAATTTTTATTTGCTCATTCGCTTTAAAATGGTCAAAAACGAAAAAAAAAACAAAATTTGAGCAAAAAAAATTTCTTGTCTCTGTGTGTGTTTGTTGTTTTGTTTGTATACACGATAACTTTCGAAAGACTTCATATATGAACTTAAAATTTGGCAAACGTATAAATTTCAACTACCCAAAGCAACCTATTGTTTGTGGGGTAAGTACGAGTAAGTACGATATCGGGAAGGGGGCGAAATTGGGGGGTAACTACACTTTTTGCAAATTTTTATTTTTTATATTTTTTTCGTTTTAGTATGTGACTAGTAGTATGACTAGCGAGAACCATATATATTCGCTCTTATAAATTTTCGGTGCAGCAAACTGTTTAGAAGATATTAGCAAAAAAGCGTCAATTAAAGAAAACGGTTTTTCCTAAATATCTCCGAATATATTTAATATATTCAAAAAATGAAAATGTCATCAGATAGGAACTAAAATTTCTCACAAAAAGTGCCTTAGAAAATTTATTCAAAATTTTGACATTTTCGAAATATTTCCAAAAAACTTATTTTGGTCCCTGCTCGTACGATTTTTTTAAATTTTGGTATTATATAGAAAATCAAATTTCAGAAAGCACTCTTGTAATTTTTTGTTAGGTTAATAATTTTCGAGTTATTTGAAAACACCGATTTTAAAATTTATATATTTTTGCTAATATCACGAGGACTTTGTCTTAGAAAAAATGTGTTGAGAGACAAAATGCTCAAAATCTGATTACTAATCGTACAGCATAAGAAATAAAAACGTAAATGTCATTTTGACAATTGGATGTGGAAGTATTGATTCAATTTGCAGCGGTTTTTTATATTGGTTTTGTTATTAAATACAATTTTTGTGCGCATATTTTTAATGCTTGAAGATAACGATACTAGTAAAATTTTCTGTACCTGAAATCTATTTAATTTTGGTAGCGTCGTGGCCACATTTACGTATAAGTAAAATAAATATACTTTAATAACACTGAATATCTTTATTTTTGTTTTCCTTTTGGCACACATATACAAATATTTTACCTGCACTTATTTGTTAAAAGTATTTTATAGCTCTATTTTATTACGGCAAATAAAGGTAAAGTTTTTTCTCTTTATAAAAATCTATCGATTTTTTATTTTGTTCTTTTAACCTTTGGTTGGGTGCAGTAAGTAATGCGCGTTATTCCTACTAAAATCATCTAAATTTTTATTGATCGATTAACCATTGTTTTTTATAATGTTTATGTATGTAAACTGTAAACTATACATCGTGTTTTACATCCATTGTTTTAAGCATAAGCTTCTGACAACAGATAACTTGACAATATTATCTAGCAAGCAAATAGAATAGCACGTTTAAATTTTACATTAGATGTGGTTAAAACTTATTCTAAACAGGTGTATTTAAATAAGACATGTTTTATTGCATTCAAAGAAGCGTATTTTACAAATCCTTTTGATTAAGCGATAATAATGTCACTACGATCGTATGAAACATCAGAGGAAATATGTTATTTTTTATTCGAATGCAGTACACTTCGTAAGATGGAATTAATTGGCAAAAGTATGCAGACGTAGAAGACATTACAAATTTTATAGGCAAAGTGAATTTCGCGATATTTGACGAAGTTGAGATATCACATTTTTTTTAATATTTTGCAAAACCAATTTATCTTTTTCTTCGAGATAGTGGGATGAAATTATTTACTCTGCTAATTCTAACCACTGTAGGCGAAAACCACAAGCACATAGTTAATGAGAATTGAAAAATAAAGCTGTACCTATTTTATTTTAATATTTTCTGTTTTTTTCGATACGTTATTGATCAGTTTCTCAAGTTCTTGACTTTATTATGATGTTAACGTATCTCGGACCTTGACTTTTTCTAGATGTACATACATTTTTTAGTTTTACTAATATTGTACTGCATATATTCACTATGTACACAGTTTCAGATAAATTTGCTCTACATTACCATTTCCTTTGTACTTTTATTGGATATGTCAATTGTTTATACTTTTTTAAATTTCTAATTTTGTAGTTTTTTTTTATAAAGGAGTTTAAAATGTTCAACGATTTAACAGTTGAGAATGGACTTTAAATCTTTCGAATTCTCAGAAATGACCTTTCTTATCAATAGGTATTTGTATATAAATTTGTGTAGTCTCTGTGTCATAAATTCTTAATAATGGAAGTGCATTCTATCTTGTTTTAGATATACAGGGTCCGCCACTTAAAACTCCCCAGGCTCGTATTTTCGCTAGTTTTTTAGGTACCACCTTAAGTTATATATGAAATTGTAGGTCTTTTTAAACTCTTTAAAAATAGAAAATTGGGTGTCCAAAATTTTTTTTGTAATTATCATATTTTGCAAATAAAGTTAATTTTTGTAAATATTTTTTAACCTTACCCCGTATAATAAATATTGCTTTATAGTTGGATGCCGCCTTTTATTTTCTTCAATTTGTATCTTTAACATGTATGCGTAATTTTTACTGCTTCTTAGTGAAAAACAAGAAAAACTATTCGCCGCCATTTTTGTTAATAGGGTTGTTCAGAATTTTTTAAGTGTTATTTTAGTAGCTTATTACGGTACAAATTATGTCTACATACCCATCCCTGCACACAAAACCCTAAAATTTGGAGTAACTTTTAAATAAATAAAGTACAAAGTTCGTTCTACAGAGAGAGAGGCTAGAAAACGAAACCCTGCGATGAGGCTAGTTTGCTTTTCTACATCACTAAAAAGTTTTGGGGTTTTGTGTGCAGCGATGGGTATGTAGGCATAATTTGTACCGTAATAAGCTACTAAAATAACATTAAAAAAATTCTGAACAACCCTATTAACAAAAATGGTGGCGAATAGTTTTTCTTGTTTTTCACTAAGAAGGAGTAAAAATTACGCATACATGGTAAAGACACAAATTGAGGAAAATAAAAGCCTGCATCCAACTATAAAGCAATATTTATTATACGGGGTAAGGTTAAAAAATATTTACAAAAATTAACCTTATTTGCAAAATATGATAATCTGTAAAAAAAATTTTTGGACACCCAATATTCTATTTTTAAAGAGTTTAAGAAGACCTACAATTTGACATATAACTTAAGGTTGTACCTAAAAAAATAAAGAAAATACGAGCCTGGGGAGTTTTAGGTGGCGGACCCTGTATATAGTTGAAAGTTTAATAGTAATGGCTAACGATGCCATTAGAGTAAAATTACAAAAGAATAAAAAAAACTTTCTATGAAATGAATTTGAGACATAACTACGAAAAACATTATTATCATTAAAAACAGTAAGATTTAAATAGTATATAATGTTCTGTATATTTGAAGAAGATGATGTAGACTTCTAGGGTAGCTAACCAAGAAGTTATATTAATAGGCCGTTTTCTTGTGTCTAACACAAGCTCTTAACTGTTTCTTAACTCTAGTCAGTTCTAAGGCAATTGAGCCAAAGTGAGTCGAAACGGCGATTTGCTTGAAATAAGTTTTTGAAAGACATCTTTTGTGGGTGATTTTTTTAATAATCGTCTCAAATGTAAACAGGCTGTAGCCGTTTGCAAATCGAGGGGAAAACTCTTTGTTAAAACTAGATCAGTAAAGAGAGTAATCTATATCATTGAATCAAACAAATAAGGCTAATTTGTAGTGAGATGTCTCATTAATAAAAATAGGAGAATCATGTACAGTTAAACTATTTCCTAATGAAWTTGCAGTAATGGACAATTATGCTGTAGCGCTAAAAAATTAAGCTTAATAGATTGTTGAAATAAGGAGTGATGGTTGAGGTCAGTATATGAAGTTGTTATTCACGCGTGCACGTTATCAGTCAACAACAGTGCTAATTATGTCTTCAAAAACTTAAGATCTTGAAATGAAAGCCAATTGATAGAGAACAAATAAAAATCAAGAATTTGAGAAAAACTTCTGTAACTGAAATATTAAAGCATTTCGAAGTAAAATATTATATTATATTAGTATCGTCTATTCATATCAAATATATTCGTTGTTCGAATACAGTATAGCAAATATTGGTATTGGTTTTATTCCCAACCGAATAAAATAATATTAGTACTTGTTTTATTCAGAATCGAATAAACGAGCGAAAACGAAATGTTTGTATTCGCTTTATTCGGAAACGAATAGTAATGCACTGAATAAATTTATTCGCTTTTAAATGTTATTCGTTTTCGAATCTAATACATGTTTTTGAATAATATTATCTCTTCGAACAATTTTGATAACGAAGTTTGGAATTTGAAGTTTGCACAGCTATTTTGCACAGCAGCTGCTATCGTCCGAATATTCTCTTATTAGTTTTCGAATAAAATGAATGCAAACACTCGTTTATTCGTTTCCGAATAAAACAAATACGAATATTCGTTTATTTGTTTTCAAATATAACAAACACAAATATTGGGCTATTCGTTTTCGAATAAAACTAATAGAAATATTCGTTTTCGATTAATAAAACGAATACAAATATTTCTTTATTGTTTTCGAATATAACAAACACAAATATTTTTTTAATTGTATCGAATAAACTAATATATTCGGTTTGCTCCATATTCGAAATAGAATACAAGGATTCCAAATAGTACTTATATGAAAGGAAACTATCTTCTTGATACAGCGTGAAACTAATGATATTTGCAATTCTCTTCCTTTTACCGCTTCATGCAAAAATGCTTTAAGGTTACACTGAATTGTATAACAACGAAACAATTTTTTTTCTTGCTACACTGCAAGTTTGTTACATGATAACCAGCAGCTGCTTAATACATTGATGTATTATTTCATTCATATGCTACAGTGGCTTTAGACCACAAAAAATCCGTGTGCTCGCGGTTACAACTACTGAACGCAACTTTAATATTTTTAATGGATTCATGCCATGCTTTGGTTAATGTTGCACACGCTTGAGAATTCGAGCACGTCATTCATCAGTGTGCAACACCGAGCTACACTAAATAGTTTGGGCATAAGTTGTACGACTGTGGGGTCCTAATTCGTGAAGTTCGAAGTGGGATTAAGTGCTCAAAATAAAGTGACGCAAACTGTCGTCAAGTTTGTTTTATGTACGAAGTTGTACGGTTAAGTGCCTTTACAGGACGGGGGCTACGGCGTAATCGATATTTAGGAGTTTTGTGTAAACTCGGTGTAATGTATTACGCTGGGGATGCATAAAAACAGCTCTTTACCTGCATTAGGTGTCTGTCCAACACGATAAATTTGCCTTTTCTAGTTCCACACAAATATCTCTGTATGAAACACATTTGAAGCATATTACAGATGCACATTTAGGTAAGCCATTTAGTCCTTTTAATTATTGTAACTGGATCTAGATTAACGTCATCATAAGAGGGAGGCGGTACGTTTCAGGTTGGGTATCCACGTTGTATAGGTGGCTAGGCTACCGTCGAAGCTTACATCATGTGGGCGGTGTGTTCCAGGATGCAAGGTCTAGGTGGTTTTTAAATGAGATGAGAGGAGCTTCTAATGGTTTCTTGCAGAGGATGACCAGCTACAGGTGATGCCTTCCGTGGAGAAATGCTTATCACATCCCTAGGTAGACAATGCACGTTGTCTGGGTGTCGACCTCTCGAGCAGTAGGCGGTCGTGTACCTATATACCATCTTCTGGTTACCTATATTCACTTGGTAGGGTTACCAGATTGGCAAGAGGTTACCGTCCAGGTTTCCTTGTATGTACCTACATCGCAAGGGAGGCTTGCGTCAGGGGGTACAGGTGAACTCGGCACCAAGCGTAATCCCCTATAAAATAAACAGGCCATCTCAGCACCTGATACTTCAGGTAATTTTGAAGCAACCCTTCAGATATAGGTGAACTGGTCACTAGCCACCCCCAAGTATAGACTTATGGCAGCCAGCGCTTAGTTATCTTATTGCCGAAAAATTATATAAACTGCACGGTGAATAAACCAAGCAAATTATTATATTATATAACGAATGGACCATACGTTAACAGTAGCTTCCTTGAGTTAAAATAAGACAAAATAAACCAACTCACCTTATAGCAAACAAAGTTGAGGTTGAGGATAACTGAACGGGATGCATAACATACTATAACTATGTTAATGTCCAACTTGTTTGGACTTTGCTTAGCGACTAATTCTTTAAAGAAATCTTTCATTTATTCACTCAAGCATTTTTAGTTCCGATGTAATTTCTTAGCTAATGTATTTTACATTAACGTGTCAATTTCAAGTGTTTAAAACGGATAGAGCGCAATTCTGACACCTATAACTTTGATTAACCGTATGTTTTTGAAAAAAATCGATCCGTTGACGTTCAACTAGGATTTCTTAACCGATATTTTACTATAAAATGTATAAATGTAATAAAAATATACTAGTTCAACATGCTGATGTAGAGCCTTCAGCTTGTTCGTTTTTCATTGTAGTAGGAAAGAYTTTATCGTTCAATGTGTTATTTAATCCTTTCATGTAAAGAATGTGAGTATTGTAAACTGTGTACGTGACTGTAAGTATGTCGTGTTTGAACAGTTTCTTTTGATTTTTTTACAATTTTGTACTTAACGATACATTTTATCACGATTCTATAATCGTAAACACTCTTATTATACAAATAGAAGGTATGCTACAACAAAAGCAACATAATAATAGTTTAATTTGCAATCAGTGGCTTGTATGAAGTAAGAGAAGTTGAATTTTATATTCACAAGCAGCTCAACTACCTCGTGAAATACGGTTAAGTGCTTGTCTAACACGAGGTATAACGCTCCGTCATAATATAATAAGTGACTTTGTTTCAGTGTGACACACAAATTATATGGAATACATATAACGCAGTTTTTTCAGATGCACATATAGATAAAACGGTAAGGTGCTTAATACATACTATTTTCTTGAAATTTGACGAAGAAAAATGTTGACCTTTTTTAATACCTACCTCCTATTCCAGTAATTTTAGTAGTTAGTTTAAAACGTTTGTTACAGAATTGAATGCGATATGTAAATATATATCCTTTATTTAAATTATGTGTGCCATATTGTAATAATACTTTTTTTCTATTTTTGTTTCGCTTATGCTTTGAGTTTAACTATAATTTTTATTACGAATTTTCTGTTAAATGTTCGCGAATTTTGCAGCCATTGGATACAGTGTAAAAGATATCGTACGTTTAAACAAATGAATTTGATATATTATATACTGAGTAATAAAAAAACAATGTCGCCGACCGCTCTCGTTATTTTTTTTATTTCACGTGTATGGCTACAAATCTATCTCGATGATATGAAATGAATTCTCTGAAAATATTTTTGAAATAGAAGTTGGTTAACCTCGAATAATTTGGATGATTTGATTAGCTGAGTATAAAAATTATTATTTACTGAATATCAACCTACTGGTCATGATCATATACCGAGATGATAGCGTAGTGTACTGCAGTTGTGCGCAGTGCAACATGGGTTTCGATAAGCAGCGCCATAGCTTAAGCTATACAAGAGGAGATAACGAGATAATTCTTTCACTAAAAAGTTCTGCAAACTTTTAACAACACATTTTCTCTATATCGTATACCTATACCAGCAGTAAAAAAGTCTACACTGGAAGAGATAACTTCGCAAAACTGCAAGACAATAATTTTTATAAGTATTTAGTCGTGTAAAGCATTATATAGAAAAAGTAACAAAGCAAATTGAAAAAGAAGATTGAGCCATCCAGCCCTGGTCGGAGAACAATTAGTTACGACGATGTAATTTTCGGTGTATTCAGAATTTTTGAATGACTTCATACTAAATATGTCAGCGAATTCTGATCGCGATATACCTCGTTCTACTAATCCGTATTCGTAATCATAAACATTTCCGATGCTAAAAAAAGTATTCCTGCAACAGAGGTAACAAAAGGATAGGAAAAGGGATACCTTACGGTTAATTGATTATATGAATTTATTACAGGTCGATTAGTTGGTACCTACCTATGTGACTAAATATATAAATTTTTGTTTTGTTGTTAATCAAAATAATCTACGATCTTTTACGATTCAGCATCCCTTTACAAATTTTCGATTGTTCGATTATACATACAGTATTTGTTATGAATGCGGTATGAAGTACGTAAGAATAAAAAAAGAGTTGAACTGTCAAGTATATCTGAATTGGAATCGTAAGCATTATAAACAGAACAGTCTTAATTATTGTGCTGACGCCCCCTGACGTATCATATAATGCTTCGACGACGTTGCAGTCCTTTTCAGTAATTTGACTCTTTTTCGTTTAGGTTATATCGGATCGGAAAGATCGCTGTCTCTTAAAAACACTGACAAAAAGTTATTAGTCTGACGTTTCTATTACGCCTGTAATCTCTGTCAAAGATTAGAACCCCAAAATTCGTTTAACACAAGTTCAAATAATATAAAACAAAAAAAGTAGGTGGATTAGGATCTGATGTGCAGGGTGGCCAAGGAATAAACCACTTGTTCTAGTTTAATTAGTTTCTCACACTCCAACCATACTGTGCATGTCACGAGGATTATTCATTTTGCTCTATTTTGAAAACAGTTGTGATTCTTGCTGCGAAAATTCTAAGAAAGGTTAGAAAATGATCGTGTGGAATATGATGAAGATGTTTGTCTTATTGTACTAAAATTTTTTGGACTCTTTCACATCCTTCGCCCAAAAAATTACTTTAATTTTCTTGATCACCAGCGTTTTAATTATATATTGATAAAAATTTAATCGGAAGTAGTTATTATTATTATTATTATTATTATTATTATTATATTATATTTCCGTTTCAGTGTTCTTGTGGTAGATACAGTAATTTCTTTGGTAATGTATATCGTCCGATTTTTTTTGTGGTTATTGTCCTAACGACCTTCAGTCGCACTTTATTCCTAAGCCGCGATTAACATATTAATAAGCCCAGTAACAAAGGCTTTCCTGTCTGATACTATTCAGACGTTGAATTTTCCCACAGATTTTGTAGAACCTCTCTCATAAAATCCATATACGACATAATTAATATTTGCATTATCTGTTTTAGTTACCAGTACACCTGTGGTCATATACATATCTGTTTAAATATAAGCACATCGTGAGGTCACCCAAAGCTTTAAAGGGGAAAACCGCAAATGTCTATTTGCGTAAAGGTATATCCAAGTAATATAAATATATATAATCCAAGATAGTAGCGGTCGTAGTTGATATTTACTTTTTATATTTTGGGGCTATTCGACCTTTTTTTTTCAATTAGAACACTCTTTTATCCAAAGTCAAGCTTTCGATCTTTAATTTAGATCTTCATCAGGACAACTACAATATAATACAAGACAAAGTTACCTACTATTAATAAATACAATGGTGTTACTTACAGGAAATTTGAGATTATTAGTGATAGTTATTTTAACATTATGCTACTATAATTATAGAAAATTCTGTACGAAATTATATTGAGACGTATTGTCAAATTCAAATTCAAATTTCAAAACCGCCAACCAATACTACCACTCTGACAATATGACCAACTGTTAATTTTAAATAGTGACTAAATCAACATTTGTCATAAAAAATCCGCTTTTGATTTTGTATTTCATTAAATAAATAAGCAACTTTAAACTTTAAAAGATATATTCTATTTATGCAAAACCTGTGATAACAAGTACGTATATATATTACTTAAATTTTGAGTGTCCGATTTTTTATTTATAGGATTTTTAATTTTATTTATATGATACATTTCCAAAAATAACCTTTTATTATAATTTTGCTCAATTTTCAAAATATTTACATTGTCCCAACAGATGGAATGGTTGCTATTTATAAAATGTGCTGTTAGAGCACACCTGTTTTTTTTATTATTAACATCACTCTTGTGTAGAGATATTCTGTTTTTCAACCATTGGGATGTTTGCCCTACATATGTGTTATCACAAGTTTCACATTTTAATGAATAAACAACATTTGACATAAAATTCTTTTGAGTTTTTGCTTTTAGTTTACTAAATAAATTATATCCTGTTTTAACATTTTTAATTGCAATTCTAATATTTTCTGAATAAAAACTTTTTATTAATTTTGTTGTAAGTCCTGTTATATTAGGAAGAGACCCAAATTTCTGTAATTCATTCATTCTTGAATCGTGGTCTATTATTCTGAGATTTTCTTCAATATCTTCACATTCATTAAGTCGTCTTATATTTGTAACTTCAATTTGGTTATTTGGAGTTGAAAACAGTATTTTATTAACTAGACCCTTAGGATATTTATTTTCTAATAATAAATGTAAAGATATTGAAGAAAATGTCAGAATAATAGACCACGATTCAAGAATGAATGAATTACAGAAATTTGGGTCTCTTCCTAATATAACAGGACTTACAACAAAATTAATAAGAAGTTTTTATTCAGAAAATATTAGAATTGCAATTAAAAATGTTAAAACAGGATATAATTTATTTAGTAAACTAAAAGCAAAAACTCAAAAGAATTTTATGTCAAATGTTGTTTATTCATTAAAATGTGAAACTTGTGATAACACATGTAGGGCAAACATCCKAATGGTTGAAAAACAGAATATCTCTGTTATATATCTGTTAATAATAAAAGAGACAGGTGCCCCAAAATATAAAAAGTAAATATATATATATATATATATATATATATATATATATTGATGAACGCCTACGCTGTCGCCTCCGGGATACGCACGAGGCTACCTAGCATCCGGGTAAACCAATCTATATATAAGAAAAGTAAATATATATTTTTGTTGAGGGGGATGTGTAGAATCAGAATCCGGAGAGAGGGGAAAAGATTTTTGAGTTTTGAAAAATTTTATATAAGAGCATGGCCACTACGTTGGCGCCTCCACAATACGGGTACCACGTGGTCCTTGTCACCTCCTGTAGTGTTGCCACATATCGGGAGAGACGACAAGGCGACCGGAGGAGACAACGTGCTGCCGTTGCCCAAATATCTAAAAATAGAATCTATATATGCAGTTCTGTTGCAAGCTCGTTGGTGCGGTAGTTTCTGATTCCACACGACAAGGCAACTCCCACTACTACGCGTAAAAGAGTGACTTCACTGGGATTTCTATATTTGCGGAATTTGTTTTCTTACGTTTATCAGCGACAAAAACTAATACTTCAATACATTGTTGCTGACGCTTCCAAAGATGGATGGGGAAAAATTACACAGAAAACTAGTAATGGATCTACTGATAAAGTAATATATATCTGCTTGCCCATAATTTATAACTTATTTTAGGAAGAAAATCATAAGAACCCTAACCTTAACATTTTCAAACAATGGCCGGCGATTTGTTCATTAGCATACAAAAATATTTCCAATTGCAAAATTTTTTCGGTCTTATAAGTATTGTAACTTGCTAACTTAACAATTTGATCATTTCTGTACCGCTACTTACTGCATAGTGCATTTTTTTTCGCGGAAAGGCATATTTTTAAAGTAGAGTTTAACAATTAGGGCAACATAAATTTAATATGTGATACGAACAATTTTTTTTCGCAATCAGAGCAATAAACCAACGCACTTTATTTCTTTTAATTTTAATRACTGCACTATCGGTTTACATCGTTATCGCACTAAAGGATGCAATTTTTCAGTTCTTATAATATGCAAATAATTGTAAACTTCTGCTTTCTTAACCTTTAAACAATTAATTTTTTTATTTGTGAATAAAATGTTAAATATTGTAAGATATGAACTGAGTAATAGTTTTCATTGGTATTTGGTTAAAACGCACGAGGAACAATTGCATAAATATTGTCCATTAAAGCACAATCAAGACTGGGTTGCTTTTAACTATCTGATTAAATAATTTAAGCATGTTTCATAAAAGAAACGCATTTAAAAGCGATGAGGCTTTGTTAATGTTATTATTATATTAATTTATACTTGTGTTCAATAGCCTTTGCCTTTTAGACTTTTCTGCTAACGTAGCTTTTAAAGGACATCCAATAGTGGGTACGCACAAACTTAATATTATTTTGCCTAATTACCTATACAGATCGGTACACAACATTTACGCAGCATGAAGAATTAGATTTTCATATAGGATAATAATGTTTAACGTTCAATATTAATATCGCATAAATAAATTATGTAATAGATTAACCCATCCCACTTCTTAAAAAAAAGTTTGTGGAAAGGCGCTATCGACCTTAAATGGTCAATGTCAGTACCTGGTATAAGGGTTTTAAAAAACTATTGGAAGCATTTGATTGAATTTCAAAGAAATTAAAACAACCTGCAATACTTTAGAGCAATGTTTAGAGGTTTACAAAATTCAGCTCCATTTTAAGGAATTTGTTAAACTTTCAATGATAATAAGTTGGTGACTTACTACAACTGCCTAACCTACACATAAAAATAAACAACTTTAAAGTCTAGGTAGTTACGCGATATAGGTATTGTTTCAACACGTTCCACAACTCTTCATTCTAGTTTAAAAGATTAGTTACGTAGTTTGCACAGCCTCCAGTTCCATTTCAAATCTATAGGTAAGTTTCAATCATTCCTTATCTTTGAATAACCAGGATAAGAATATTTTCAGTTTCAATTTATTAAATCTACTGTATAAACAAATGTCGCAAAATACTCAGGTAATATAGAGTTCACACTATTTCATGCGAAACACATATAGCAATGTTCAGCCTTTTTTTAAGTTTTCTTAAGTTTATCAACATCTAGTTTTTCCAATTGAGCCAAATATACAACATCGCTTCCACTCAGGTACATCTACGTTGCTTTTGGGTATTAACTACAAGAGACTTGGAGAAACCTTATTTATTTATAAAACTGCTACAGGAAATCGTCTTATTATTTTAGACAAAAATGAGGGTATTCTTAAACTTCTAAATGATGGACATTTTGTTTTAATTGAAAGTGATCAGACAATCAAATGTTATTCCAAATTCAACGGTTTATTAGATGTGCGGTAGAATCAAATTTACAGTCGCATATTTTATGGTCTTCATAAGATACGTGAAGAGCGTTTCGTACGTAAACACTCTTTGTCACAAATTAGCAAAGTGTATAAATTTAGTTATACATGAGGTTTCGAGTTTAGATCTGGACTTGACTGTCAAACTTAGTAGTTTTGATTTCTAGTTTCTTTCGATGCGAACAATTTATTTCCTTCTATTTTCAAAGATTGTATCAGAATTTTAGGTGATCTGCTTTTTCAGTATCTGATTTAGCTTTGCTTCATAAAAGCAACTTAATTTTGTTGATTGTTTTTGTCTTACGACAGTATCTAATAGAAAATTTTAAATGACAAAAGTGTTAATTAATTTAAAACAAATCCAAAATTTTAACACTAATTTTAACATTCTGCCAAAATTAGTAATTGCTTCCAACAAATTATATTTTTAAAACCTTGTACCTGCTCCGCTATTTAAGTCCGACAGCATTTTAGTACAATGATATTTTTAATAAAATGGAGATGGATCAGTTCACAATATTAATATCTCATATATACATGCTAAATTCACAAAAATTCTTGTATGCAGACGATGTAATAGAACCATTATAAAGTACGAAAAACTTAAGAGAAATTATTTAGACTAGTTTTTATTTGGCCACTTTTCGCTGTGACGTTCCAATTCTTTGTTTAGCTGCGTCAATGAGTCTTGTCTCTCTTAAATCGTTGAAAACCCGGAGCCGACTGTTTTTAGGCAAGTTTATACATGGTATATTATAATGTTTTGATTTCGATAAATATTGACAATCTCTCGTTTCGACATTCGCCAAACCAGATTATAAATACCTCGAGGAAGATCAATTTTATAAGACATTATGTAAAGCAGAAATCAAAAACTTTTGCATTGCTTATTTAGATGACATAAAGGGTGACATTTTCTTTCCATGACCTGCTTTCTTACAGGAATTTTTATCACTCAATCCAATTAATGAGTTTTTTCTCAAAACTTTGGAATGATACTATACGCTAAATAGGAGTAAGCCGTCATTTTACAGAAAATTTACAGAATGCCAACATAGTTAGATGTGATAATCCTGACACCAAAATCAATCATTACAAATTAAGCATTCCGTGTTCTACAGTTTAATAAACCAACTGGTAAATATATCACCTAAAAAGGAAACATTTCAATAGCAGTTTGTCTTTAACAATGGATATGATGTACAAACTAAATACAAAAAAAACAATATAAAGCTAGAATACATAAAATGCTGTACAATGCAAACATAAATGATAAAGAACATATTTTCACCCAACCAAATTATACCTACCAAAGAAGTAAATATTTGCTTTAAATAATAATAGTTAAATTATATAATAGACATCCTTTAGTTTAAAAAAAGCCAAAATCCAATACTTTGAGATAAGCAGAATTTACCAGTTAACATACATGCAGTGTGATACTGTATACACGGGACAAATAGGTAGAGCCATCAAAAATAGGATTAATGGACCTATTGCAAAACTTAAAGACACAACAGGTTTTGCTGACCATTGCATCAAAAATATTCATTATTTAGATCAACATTAACATTAAAGCTTTACATTGCGAAAGAAAAGGTAAAAACTAGACCCTTTGACACATTTTAAAATTAAAGAGCGCAACATTAGAAAAAACGTGGTAAATACGTTAAAAGAAATGCCTTCGTCCATAAGCCTTCGAAGTTGCCGAAATTGGAAATTATAAAGTTGACCTTCAAATCCTAGCTAGAGTTTTACAACTAATTTTATAAACGCTATAACAATAAGAAAAGTGGACAAAATTCTGCACGTCTGAGTTCATTGTAATGTTATAGTTCTAATGCTCTTTGAAAATGATCGTTATGTAAAAACGATCTTCTAAACTACTGCCAAAACACGTGAAGCACATCACATTCAAACATCAGCTTATTTCTAAGCTATTTACACAATCAAGCATCTTACACAATGGAGTATGGGCATAAGTATATAAATTTTCTGTGTAATTTAATTTATACCCTTCATTTCAGGTAACTGTATATTACATATAATGTGGTACCGTAATAGAAGACATGATGGTTGCCAAGTAATTCCTATGTAATTTTGCTTCTTTTTTTTTCTCTTTGTAAGCAGCCATGGTATTAATTTATTGTGACTTAATATTTAAACTCAATCTATGTGCATTTCTAATAAATCTACACAGATTTTACACACTCGACCTTTAACTCAATAGTGTAACTACAAATCATAAATGTTAGGTGTGTATTTATAAAAGGCAAATCCTTTAAAAGTCCACTGCAATTTTGGGCGAAAACCTAAGTTATAATAACTTTTAACCAACTCGATACTGCTTTATTAGCGAACAGTTAGCACTTTAGGTACACGAAAGAAGTTGCTAATCCATTTTTATTACACTATAACTAATCATAATACCATGGATATTTAACCATTAAATGCACAAAGTGAATAATGCCCCTGTAACAAATTTCGTTAGGCAACTTTAAGTGATAATAAACAATAAATTAAACATAAGCCTGCCTGCCTGTATAATAAAACATCAGTTAAGAAACAAAAATTGCAATTAAACAAATAGTTGAAGATCGAGAACAATGACTATTTATAAAGGTAGCATTTGACGAATCCGCAGATTTTACTGATATTGGTCTGAAAGTAGATGAATATAAATTCTACGTAACCCGCATCTCCTTCTAGCGCCATTTACGCTTTTTATTAGATAACCTGCATTGCTAGTATTTACATATTTCGTTTAGAACAAATTCTGGAAGTTCGACCAAAAGTACGTTTTCATMTTCATCGGTATCATTMTTTTGTACGCACCGCGTAATATGAACAAAAATTAACAATTTATGTCCATCGTCGGAGTTCAGTTTTTTAAATATGTTCAAACGAAGAAAAACCAGTCATGAACTGAACACAAATTTATTGATAGAAATCCTAATAAACGCTACATATATATATATGTTTCMGCCTTGTTAAACAAAGACCATCTTCAGGCATATAATAAGTAGGTTATATTTAAAAGTGAACAAATAACATATTAAAAAGCGAAAACAAATAATAACATTATAGATGATGTGGATTACATTACAAATCACATTTTGGTGGATAAAATAGTGGTGCGGACGTGCGCGGATCCGCGCACGTCCGCACCACTATTTTATCCACCAAAATGTGATTTGTAATGTAATCCACATCATCTATAATGTTATTATTTGTTTTCGCTTTTTAATATGTTATTTGTTCACTTTTAAATATAACCTACTTATTATATGCCTGAAGATGGTCTTTGTTTAACAAGGCCGAAACATATATATATATGTAGCGTTTATTAGGATTTCTATCAATAAATTTGTGTTCAGTTCATGACTGGTTTTTCTTCGTTTGAACATATTTAACAAAAATTAAGTTGTGACATTTTGTTATTGTCATTTATACATATTCAAACTGTTAACAACACTGTCTAGAAAGTTCATACATAATAGGTACTACCGCATTTTCCTCCAATGTTTATTATGTAGTTAGAGATACAACTAACTGTCGTTCGACTCATACAACCTTGAACTTTGAATTTGGTTATAAAGTCTAGACATTTTAAGTTCTTCATGATTGCATACCGTTTTCTGTAAAATAAAAGGAACGATGATAGTATTATAGCTGAATATGGTGACCACCAATTTTCATTCTTAACCTCCGAGTCTCAGCTTAGATTTATTGAAGCAATTGCATCTTCGCAATAAAACAAATAAACATGACATATGACGACTAAGGCTTCCAAAAGGGTGTGGTGTCCACTACAAAAGCACAGAACGCAATGAATTTTAAAAACAACACTAAGTCATGATTTCATGTACTAAATTGTATGATATATCACTTGAATGTATCCAGCTCATAATAATAGTCTGTACAAGCATGTTTAAATAATAAAACAATTTATGCCTAAAAGGTGTATACTTTAAAATAAACATTTCAAATCATTGAGTAACATTTGTATCAACAAAATAAGAATTGTGAGAAATTTGCTCTCTCTGCAATCTAAAAATTGTTAGTTTCATGCAGTATGTACTATATTTTGCACTGCTAGAAAAAGTTGAGCTCCAAAAAATTAGATGTAAACGTTAAAAAACTTGATCTAAAATTTTGCAACTTGAATAATTGGTTGCAATTAGCCAAACATGGAATAGACAAAAGCGCGTTCGCACAACATTGGCCCCAAATGGGCAGATATATCCTAGATCCCGAAGTCCTAACACGGACTGCAAATAGCAGAAACTGAAAGAATATTAGACGCGGTGTTGTCGATTTTCGGAGGCGACAACGGTTACATCTTACCCGCAAACGCCCATTATATATAGAGGAGGTGACAACGTACGGAGCGTCCCTAGATTTTGCGACGCCAGCGCGGTGGTGGAACGGTGGAACTAAAGCATATAAACGTAGATACTGGAATAAGCGCTGTCGCCTCCGGCTGAAACTTTGGCAAATGAATCCTGAACACATGTAGTTATCGAAACCGTGCTCAGACGTTGTCGCCTCCGAAATCGGAGGCGACAACGTCATATATGAGGCGACAACGTCTCTTCCATGTAACGCTCCGGAGGCGACAAAGTACCATTCATCAATATATATATATATATATATATATATATATATATATATATATATATATATATATATATATATATATATATATATATATGCGAAGGACAGTAACGGTCGTCACTAGTTGATACTCAAAGTTGGGGATAAGGGTATTTCGACCTTAAGGGGCTGACTAAATAAAGATGCTCTTTAAATGTTGCCAGGCTTTCGAACCTTTTATTAGTTCATCATCAGGGCGCTACAATATGGAAACCATGTTACACTAATTTAAAACTGTTGATTTTATAAGTACTTACACAATTGTGAGGTTTTTATACAGCTCAAGTGTAGCTCTAAACATTTGCTCATTGATTAAAATTGCAAACAATCTATTATTATTAAAATTACTTTAAATTTCACATTTATAAATGACAAGTGCACAACACGTGGAACGAACAGTGTAAAAATTCTTTATCAAAGCAAGGCAAAAAACTACTATTTCTTTTCGTCTACACGCACGCCCGAAAACAGTATTGCCACAATTATTCTGCCAACTGTTGAATTTAAAAATTTTAAAATAATTTTTTCTACTCGTCAAGTGGGCTTTCATGATTATCAAGATGTCTATTAAGAATGTAAGTATATATAACACTTAAGTTATTGACATCAGAACGTTTATTTAAGTTATTATTGTAATCATTAATGTATGTCATTTCTAAAAAGTTTCGTTTTGTGTAATTCTGTTCCTTTGCTAGAATTTGAACATTATCAAAGTCTATGACGTGGTCAATATTATTAATAATGTGATTAGACAACTCACATCTCGTTAAACCCTTGCGTATATCACTCTTGTGAAGTGCCAATCTGCCCTTTAGTAACTGGCTGGTTTGCCCTACATAAACTTTATTACAAACGTTACACTTTAATTTATATACTACATTGGCATTACACATGAGTGGTGTCCTGTCTTTCAACCTACTAAACCTCGAACCAACACCAACAGCATTCCTTTTTGCAATTATTAAATTTTCATTTTTTAATGACTTTATTATTTTATCTGTTAAGTGATCATAACTTGTGATGCTACCAAATTTAAATCCCATTTCTTCCCAACGTTGAACCCGGTTATTATGATTTTTATTTAGGTTGTTGCTATTCTCTATACCATGGCCTCCCTCTCTCCTTTCATGATACAATATTTTACTAACCAACACTTTAGGATATGCGTTTTCTCTTAATAAGTTATATAATATTCTAATATTCTTAGTTACAAAATCCCCATGACAAATGTTTACAATGCGGTTTTTCATTTGTTTTATGAAATTAGTTTTGATTTTTATACTATGATTTGATTTGTAGTTGATGTACCTGCCTGAGGCTGTGGGTATTGGTATATAAAACCCACAGCCTCAGGCAGGTACATCAACTACAAATCAAATCATAGTATAAAAATCAAAATTAATTTCATAAAACAAATGAAAAACCGCATTGTAAACATTTGTCATGGGGATTTTGTAACTAAGAATATTAGAATATTATATAACTTATTAAGAGAAAACGCATATCCTAAAGTGTTGGTTAGTAAAATATTGTATCATGAAAGAYGAGAGGGAGGCCATGTTATAGAGAATAGCAACAACCTAAATAAAAATCATAATAACCGGGTTCAACGTTGGGAAGAAATGGGATTTAAATTTGGTAGCATCACAAGTTATGATCACTTAACAGATAAAATAATAAAGTCATTAAAAAATGAAAATTTAATAATTGCAAAAAAGAGTGCTGTTGGTGTTGGTTCGAGGTTTAGTAGGTTGAAGGACAGGACACCACTCATGTGTAATGCCAATGTAGTATATAAATTAAAGTGTAACGTTTGTAATAAAGTTTATGTAGGGCAAACCAGCCAGTTACTAAAGGGCAGATTGGCACTTCACAAGAGTGATATACGCAAGGGTTTAACGAGATGTGAGTTGTCTAATCACATTATTAATAATATTGACCACGTCATAGACTTTGATAATGTTCAAATTCTAGCAAAGGAACAGAATTACACAAAACGAAACTTTTTAGAAATGACATACATTAATGATTACAATAATAACTTAAATAAACGTTCTGATGTCAATAACTTAAGTGTTATATATACTTACATTCTTAATAGACATCTTGATAATCATGAAGGCCCACTTGACGAGTAGAAAAAATTATTTTAAAATTTTTAAATTCAACAGTTGGCAGAATAATTGTGGCAATACTGTCTTCGGGCGTGCGTGTAGACGAAAAGAAATAGTAGTTTTTTGCCTTGCTTTGATAAAGAATTTTTACACTGTTCGTTCCACGTGTTGTGCACTTGTCATTTATAAATGTGAAATTTAAAGTAATTTTAATAATAATAGATTGTTTGCAATTTTAATCAATGAACAAATGTTTAGAGCTACACTTGAGCTGTATAAAAACCTCACAATTGTATAAGTACTTATAAAATCAACAGTTTTAAATTAGTGTAACATGGTTTCCATATTGTAGCGCCCTGATGATGAACTAATAAAAGGTTCGAAAGCTTGGCAACATTTAAAGAGCATCTTTATTTAGTCAGCCCCTTAAGGTCGAAATACCCTTGTTAGAGAATTTTATAGTTTTTCATATTTGTTCGATAACAAGGATCAACATTTTGTTATTTTTCAATTAATTGGCTTATTTAGTTTGGTTTTTCGGGCACTTATTTAGGGTACCTAGTTCCATTCCTTTTTTTTTCCTGACTCCTTCGTCGTGCGCGAAGAATCACGGAGCATCAAGAAATTAGTTTTGAGTTGTTTTGAAGCACACACATATACATCGTTCGATCGCATCTTCGCAGCTATAGACGTGCCAGTTAGTGCATCAAGTCCACACACACACGCATGCAACAAACACACCCTCACACTCACCCCATCTTACACTAAGGTAAGTGCCTGAGCCGATTTGTTGTCATTTGGTAAGCGTTAACGGAGCTCATTTTGAGCCCTACGTGAACATAAATTTTGGTCCTTCGAGCCGGATCTGATTGCACTAATTGCGCTAATAGTATTCGCTATTTGATTTCGTTGTTGTAACATTCGCACTTATTATTTGTTGTACATCTTGACGCTATTGCAAAGCTATTAGAAATTGAATTGAAATCCTGTTAATCGTGTCGCCGTGCTGTCGTCCGGGCCGGCCAAACCGTATAGCTCTCTCGTTTTATCTATAGTTTTTTGTACCCCGTTTTTTGAATGAACACCGGTTCTGTTTACTCGATTGTTTGAATTAGTAAATGCAATGACCGCGAAACAATTACAATTAGTAGCTTGTCGAAACGTTGTTGTTAATCGGATGGAAGAAACAAAAAATCTCGCTGAAAATGCAGATGCCAATCCTTTGAGTAAAAGCTTGTTTAAGGCTAGATTTTCTACTGTTAATTCATTGTATGAAGAATTTCAACAGTTACACGTTTCAATTTTGACAAACTTATCAGCTCAGAGGGAACCTGACTTTGAAGCAGAAGATAGAATTCGCAAAACGTTTGATAACGATTATTATTACGTTTTGTCGCGGTACGAATAACTTTTTGAAAAAACGCGTCCAACGCGACATGAAATCGAAAGAGTAGCTCCAAACGCTGCTTCACACTCAACTGTAAAATTGCCAAAAGTTAATTTGCCGGAGTTTGACGGTAACTTGCGAATGTGGCCTACTTATCGAGATATGTTTTCCTCAATGATACATAATAACGCTTCTCTCTCAAACATTGAACGTTTTCAATATCTGATTTCTTCTCTAAAGAAGGAACCATTAACGCTTGCAAAAACGTTGCCAATGACCAACGATAACTATCCAGTTGTTTACTCATCGCTGTTAGAACGCTATAACAATACTCGAAGCTTAGCAACATTTTATTGGAGGGAAATTCAAAATTTACCCACCTTGAGAGATGAATCTGCCAAAAATCTTCGTAATTTAATTGATTCGTTTTCGGAGAATATTCAGGCGCTTAAACTAATTGGTCTTCCCACAGATCAATGGGATTTTATTCTGGTTACGCTTTTACTGGATAAGCTAGATAATGAAACCCGTCGGCAGTTTGAATTGACATCTTCCTCTGAGGAACTTCCAAATTTAGCCCTTTTGATAAAGTTTTTGAAAAATCATTGTAAATCTCTCGATTCGTTACCCTCAAGCAAACGACTTTCGTCACCTTTGAAAGGTCACTCGCACGTTTCTACTTTGGTAACCCAAAGTGTTGACTCGTCACAGAATTGTCCAATCTTAAAGAAGAAATCCCCCTTCGATCGATATCAATTAGCTAAACAGAAAGGATTATGTTATAATTGTTTAAGATCTAACCACATGACAAAAAATTGTTCTTCGTCGTCGTCGTGTAAGGTGTGTCACTCGAAACACCATACCTTACTTCATTTCGCACCTCAATCACCACAAGAGCCGATACCAGATACCGTAGGTCCTAGTGAAGTTTGTTCTGAAGCGGATCGTCGTATAGATCCTCCCACCAATCTTTTTGTTTCTACAAGCACTCCATTGCAGTGTTCTTCGAATGCATGTTCAGTCATCTTAGCGACAGTACAATTGGYGGTTCTTGACTCGCAAGGGCACCCTCATGTAGTAAGGGCCTTATTGGATTCTGGAAGCCAAGCAAATATTTTGACTGAAAGATGCTTTCATCGTTTAAAGTTACGCAGAAATTCGATTGATGTTCCTTTATACGTAATGGGACAAGATACATCCGACCTGCGTTCGTCAATACCTCGAGGTCAAATCACATGCATCGTCCGTCCCATTGCTCAAACTGATCCATCATATCGTATGGATTTTGTACTCGTTCCACAAATTTCCGGTTTAATGCCAAATACTCGACTAAATACTTCACAATGGAAACATCTTGTGAATATAAAATTTTCGGATTCATCCTTTGATAGACCAGGCAAAAAGACATGCTTTTAGGCGCATCGATTTTTCCATGGATTTTAAAATGTAGTCGAGTTTTCGGGAAATTCAGTGAACCGGTGGCCATGGAAACAATATTTGGGTGGATCTTAATGGGTAATTCGTCATTGTATTCGCATTCGTCGGTAAATTCTTTTCACCTTACACTAGACAATTCGCTAAACAAAACGATGCTAAAATTTTGGGAAATCGAAAATCTACCAGATGTCGCGATGTTATCTCCTGAAGATATCGAATGTGAAAACATCTTCAAAAAAACCGTGTATCGTAATACATACGGTCGCTATGTAGTTTCGTTGCCGTTCAAGACTGAACAAAACTTTGTTGGATCTCGTGAAATAGCCCTCCGTCGCCTCTATTCGTTGGAGCGAAAACTAGCTCAAAATCCGCCTATTTCTGAAGCTTATACAAATTTCATGCAAAATTATTTAGATTCTGGACACATGGAGATCGTTCAACGTCCAAAAAACTTTGATGGTTATTATGTACCGCATCATTGCGTCGTCCGGCCTGAGAGTACAACGACAAAACTTTGAGTCGTCTTCGATGCTTCTTGTCGCGACGCAAATGGTGTCTCATTAAATGATTGTTTGTTGGTGGGTCCAAAGTTGCAAAAAGATATCGTCATACTCCTGTCACATTTTCGCCTTCACAAAATTGTTTTCACTGCTGATATCAAACAAATGTACAGGCAAATACTTGTACAGCCATCTCACTGTGACTACCAGAGGATAGTTTGGAGATCGTCTCCAGATCAACCTGTCCAGGACTTTCGATTAAAAACAGTCACATACGGAGTCTCTTCAGCACCTTTCTTAGCACTTCGTACCATTAATCAGTTAGCTTCAGACGAAGCTGTTAATTTTCCTCTTGCTGCCGAGGTTTTGAAATCAGACATTTATGTTGATGACATCGTTAGTGGTTCTCCCTCAATAGAAGTTGCGTTGGCCACACAACAACAGCTAATTGAATTGTTTGCTAAAGGAGGATTTGAATTGAGGAAATGGGCTGCAAATCATCCAAATTTGTTAAAACACTTGTCGGAAGATCAATCTCAAATTCCTATACCTTTTGATAATGATATTGCAGTAAAAATTTTGGGTTTGCAGTGGATACCTGCGACTGATTCGTTCTCATACAGCGTCTGCACATTTAGCAGTAATTGCACCAAACGTTCACTTTTGTCGGACATTGCCAGGTTATTTGATCCCCTCGGATTTTTGTCGCCTTTAATTATGGTGGCCAAATCTATCATACAGCAGCTGTGGTCATTGGGTCTCGATTGGGATGACAAGGTCCCTGAAGCCATAGAACGTGTGTGGGCCAGATTTCAGTCAGAGATGTGGCTAATATCTCACTTAACAATTCCCAGAAATTTGAACCTCAATTCACTTGCTTTCTATGAGCTTCATTTGTTTTGCGATGCATCTGAAAAGGGATATGCTGCCGTAGCTTATCTTCGCATTCACTGCGGCTCTACAGTTAATGTACAGCTACTAATGGCAAAATCGAAGGTAGCGCCCTTAAAAACTATTTCGATACCAAGATTAGAGCTGTGTGGTGCATTCCTGTTAGCTAAATTAGTTGCTACACTTCGTCAGATTTACTCGGATGAATTAACCTTCACGAGAATTGTTGCATGGACTGATTCGATTGTATCTCTGAGTTGGATCAAAACAGTTCCTCATCGTCTAAAGACATTCGTGGCTAACCGCGTTAGTTATATCCAAGAAGTTCTACATCCTTCCTCATGGAACTATGTTCCCTCTACAGATAATCCCGCGGATTGTGCGTCTAGGGGTTTATTCGCTAGTGAGTTGGTCGAACATTTATTATGGTGGAATGGCCCTAAATGGTTACTTTTGGATTCCGAAAACTGGCCTTCTCAAGAACCTGCTATGACGGCTCAAACAGAGAAGTACTGCCAGATCGAAAATAAACAAACTACACTGTGTTCGTTGGTATCATTGGAATCGTTGGATGCATTACTCGTAAGATATTCATTTCTAGATAAAATAGAACGTATTATTGCTTATTGTTATCGATTTGCTCGTAATTGTCAACCGAGTAACAAAAAATTTACAGCGCACTTTCATCAAGAAGAATTGTATATGGCATTGATGCTTCGTTCAAAATCATTGTGTCCTAAGCCTCTTCGTAAGTTAAACCCATTTCTTGATGAACGGGGAGTCCTTAGGGTGGGCGGGCGCTTATCACATGCGGATATATCTTATGAGAGTATGCATCCCGCCATTCTTCCTCGATGCTCTCGTTTAACAGAGCTGATAATCGAGAGAACTCATATTCAAAATTGTCACCCCGGTTTGAAAACATTGTCACATTTGCTTGCTCAAAAATTTTGGATTTTATCGTCAAACCGCGCTATTAGATCATGTTTATCACAATGCATAAGGTGTTTTCGCGTTAAGCCTTCAGTTTCAACACCTTTAATGGGGATCTGCCCTCTCCTCGTATTCGTGAAGTAAAACCGTTCAATTGTAGCGGTGTAGATTTTGCTGGACCTTTTACCATTACTATGAGCAAAACGCGTGGAGCTAAAACTACAAAGGCTTACTTGTGCCTTTTTGTCTGCTTCGCTACAAAGGCGGTGCACCTAGAACTGGCATCTGATTTGTCTTCGGAATCATTTCTCGCGGCTCTTCGTCGCTTCATTTCTCGAAGGGGACGCTGTAATTATATTTACAGTGATTGCGGCACAAATTTTCGAGGAGCCTACACTGAGCTTTGTAGGCTGATGCAAGGGGCGTCCGAGAATGAAAAACTGAATTGGCATTTTAATCCACCTTCCAGTCCTCACATGGGCGGCCTCTGGGAGGCAGGAGTTAAGGCAGTAAAAACTCATCTTATTCGAGTGGTTGGTTCGCAAATATTAACTTATGAAGAACTTTACACGGTCTTTACGCAAATCGAAGCCATTTTGAATTCAAGGCCCCTAACGCCTTTAAGTTCGGACCCTAATGACTTGACGCCTCTAACGCCAGGCCACTTCCTGACGTTGGAACCGTTAACTGCTCCTCCTTGCTCTGACTTGACTAACCTGAATATCAGTAGACTCGATCGTTGGCAACTGCTTGTTCGTTTACAGCAAGATTTCTGGTCTCGATGGCATACAGAATATCTGCATACATTGCAACAGCGTCATAAATGGAACAAGCCAGGTTCACCTATTTCTATTGGAAGTTTAGTTTTAATTAAAAATGAATTGACGGCCCCACTTCGGTGGCCTTTAGCTCGCGTCATGGAATTGCACTCTGGTAAAGATGGAGTATCGCGAGTTGCTACTGTCAAAACCCAACAGGGTATCTTTAAACGGCCTATAGTTAAACTATGCCCGTTACCTTTGCAATAGTTGTTAAAATGTACACATTTTGGTGGGCGGTATGTTAGAGAATTTTATACTTTTTCATATTTGTTCGATAACAAGGATCAACATTTTGTTATTTTTCAATTAATTGGCTTATTTAGTTTGGTTTTTCGGGCACTTATTTAGGGTACCTAGTTCCATTCCTTTTTTTTCCCTGACTCCTTCGTCGTGCGCGAAGAATCACGGAGCATCAAGAAATTAGTTAGTTTTGAGTTGTTTTGAAGCACACACATATACATCGTTCGATCGCATCTTCGCAGCTATAGACGTGCCAGTTAGTGCATCAAGTCCACACACACACGCATGCAACAAACACACCCTCACACTCACCCCATCTTACACTAAGGTAAGTGCCTGAGCCGATTTGTTGTCATTTGGTAAGCGTTAACGGAGCTCATTTTGAGCCCTACGTGAACAACCCTTATCCCCAACTTTGAGTATATATATATATATATATATATATATATATATATATATATATATATATATATATATATGTACATCGATTGGACATGGAAGAATGACCGCTTTAGTTATCCGAATTTTAAGTGTGTGTATAAAGTGGATTGCGCTTTATTATATTCGATCAACTAGCAATCCTCGCATTGCGTAACAGTACATTTACGGTATAACATACTAAAACAAAAACTATTTTCGTGATACTCTTTTCCACTTGATTTCATATTCGTAGAAGGAGAATCACGATAATTACAGCATTATTATACATACCGTTAATTAATAAACGATAATTTAAGTTTTACGTAGATTCGTGCCTATTTCTTCTATTCGAATTGCAGGATCTGCCGTCAACATCACTTTGCTGTTAGAGGCTAGTCTTTCGTTTGATTTGGCCTGTAAATCCTTCCGACGTCCCAATCTTATTCCGTTTATGCAAAAGCGAAGGCGTCAGCCCAGAAATGTTCCGTTTAATGCTACCCCGACAAATCTAGCTTACCTTGTTTTATTTGCGCCATTGAAGCGAATTAATCGAAAATCAATACGGAAATAGTAGGAATTGCGTTTATACACCCTTGTTAGCATCGCCGATGGGATCGCGAAATTAAATGCGAATAAAAACGCGGACCTCCTACGCGAAATTTAAAAGATTGGAGGCAATTTGCGCCATGAATTATTAATAAATAAATTGCTCATTCATCGGAATTGGTCTCAATTATAAAAAGCTCTTTTAGCTCTCTAGAGAGAGCTGTAGTAGCCATTTGGTGATAACGAATTTCACAAGTGTTTATACGATACACCTTAACATATTTCGATAACTCCAACCAGAGCTAGTATCAAGTTTTATTTCAGTATCGTAACAATATCCTTTGGTATGGCTATTTTTGCGATAGTCTCCCGAGTTAATCTCACATACAATTTTTTTCACTGTTTAGATATGTTAATTATGTTAGTGGCACATGCTTTTAATGTTAGTCATTTAAAAGTAATTTTAATGTCCATACGTTAATAATGGTAACCATTAATGTAACACAATTTTCGGTTGAGTTTATACTCAATCTCTGAAGCCATAGCAACAGCACACCAGGGCTTAAACCTGGAGACCTGGGTTCAAATTCATTCAGGTCAGAGCACAAATCGTTTGCATTAAAACTTGCCTGAATATCCAAAAAATGTAAAAATATTATTATGAGATCCTGCTTTAGATATACAGCAGTATAGGCGAAATACAGCAAGGAGTAGGAGCTGAGCAGATACATAGGCTGGCCAAAGAGCCTTCTCTTTGGTCTGGCACACCCTTAAGACAGTGTTCTGGTCATTATATTACCAGTGGTGTATGTTGCGGTTAAATTACTTTAATATTCTAGAAAGTGAATAAAAAATGTTTTGTGGAGTCAAGCGAGGAAAATAGATTATCGTATTTACAAATATTTCAAAAATGAAAAGTCCGCTTTAGATAACTAATTGTTGGTGAATATTATCCAAAAGTAGCGGAAATTCATCAGTCTTCAGGACACCTGGAAAGAAGAGGCCAAGGAAAAGCAGTTCGATCAAGAATTTACCACGGCCGATTTAGGACATATTGTAGGCGAATTTCATAACACGGAAGGGAATCCTGTTAGCTTAGCTAACTTAAAAACAAAGTAAACACTGAATTAGAATCACATGGTTCGAACGAACATTAAGATTTTTGTTGCGTCTTATGGGGTTCAGGTGGCGCAGAACGCAGAACAATCAGAAAGTACTTATTGAGAAACATGAGATTAGATCACTATACGCATTCGCTATTTAGAAAAAAAGTCGATATAGGAAAGTATCTACTTCAAAATCTGCCGATTGTCTACCTGGTCGAAACTTATCTGCACACTTCCCCGAAAAAATGGACAGACGATGGAACGAAAGGATTATTTGCGAATATTTTGAAAGAACAGCGACTTATTTTAGTACGCGCTGGGTGGAAAAACGGATTCATATCTGATATCGGGACTATCGCTCCGAAATAAATTCGGAGAGTTATGGAAAATGATTGGAGAATAAGTTAATTTCCAACTTAACGAAGAACTCGCTAATTGTTGATAATGCACTTTACAAATCTCGCGCAATCGTGGAATTCTAAGAAAGCCATGGTTAAATGGCTTAATGACAAATACATATTTCTACCCAGATACTGGGAAACCCAAATTATACAAAATTATAAAACAACATAAGAGATAATACGATACCTGTAAGTTCGACATGTTACAACAATATCAAGGACATAGTTTTACATTTACCGCCTCATTATCAGGATTCAAACCCCATTGGGTTTATACGGGCTAAAGTTAAAAACAATGTTGCAGTAAAAAATACAATACTCAAGTTATATCCAAAATAAGATTAGCCAGATTACACCTGAGGACTGGAAGGAATGCTGTGATCACGTTAATAAACTGAAGAAAAATATCTGGAACATGAAATATTTTCCAGCAACTTCAGTGAAGTAGAATCCGTTATAAAAAGCTCAGGAGAGAAACAGTAGCGATAGGATTCTGACAGTAGCGGACGTTTGCAGTACTAGTTAGTTGGGTAGTTACTTAGGTTTTACATAAGTAGCATGTGACTTAATTTGTAAGTAATAAAGTGCAAATTTTGTATAAAACTGCGAGATTTATCCCCACCATTAGCCACATTTCGTCTGTGCTGTTGTAACTATTATGAATAATATGTTCACTGGTTGATCAAATACGGAATGTGAATATATCTAATTGTCAGTGTGCAGGAAATAATGCAGAGATCCGTAAGGGTGGCAAATTTTCTTTCATAACCATTTACGAACTATTTACTCTTTTTATACCCCAGTTAAAAAGCTTTAGGCTGAAAGCCTGAAATCTGTTATTTTTAATGAATTTGCGATTTGATATACATATTTTGGATTACTGCTTCAATGTGTGATTCGCGCTTGATCGATTTAATACAGGATTGAGTACTCCTGTGACAAAAGAGTACAAACGAGAAAATATGTTTGTGTATATTTTGCAGTAAAATAAAATTGGACTTGTTGTATAATCATCTTTTTTTAAAATGCTTAGTAAATACATAAAGTTATTAATAACTTGTATACAATTAAGTTTATAAACGAACCATCTACTATCTAGATAGATGTACGATTCGTCATAAATGGTACGCGTAGTAAAACCTAGTAAAAGTACCCTCTACAGCACAAAATTCTTCAACTAGCATAAACGTGCGTCTACCAACTCATTTGTCGGCTACTCGTATTCCGATGTCTTCACACAACTATTATTGTTTTTACAATAAAGACGAATAAAAACAGAAAAGCAGCTCTGTTGTTGGCAGACCTGTGTAGACGTTATACCCGTATAGATGCTAATTTAATCGCTCTCAACACACACCCTGGCGCCGATAAATGAGATTTCGCCAAAKGTGCATTTCTAAATTTACAGCCGTAAAGAAAAGCCCATTTTCCAATTAAACAGTTATTTAAGCGGACCCAAGCCGTTCTCGACTTCCACTATCCGATTACGACTTTTATTACGAGCTTTATCCAGAKTAGTAATCTGGAGAATAAATGTACCTCTTCTGTGGATCGTTGTTCCACACTGAGGATTTATTGATCCGAAAGGACGGCCGTTTGATCCGGACTCKTCAGGACGAATCAATTTATTATGACCTACGGGCAGCCCACTCTCTGCGGAAGAATTCACCTGCGTGTATTTTGTAGGTGACCCTCATCAATTTTGAAGGAGGCTGATGGAGAAGTAATGGACGAAGTAGATATTTTTCGATAACACTGATTGAGTTTAGTATTTTATGTAGCAAGTTCTTTATCTAATAGGTCAGATTTGTGGGAGTACTATAATAAGGCAGCTTTTGACGTATTTGGTTTGCAAGATGATGATTTATTTGTAATATTAATCAGTATCTTCATGAAATTACTCAACAGTAGTCTCTTTTTAGCACTTGAACTCAAACTACTTATGTGTTTATTTTCTGATGTTGATTTTATTGAGTGATAAGCAGAATAGAAAACAATCATGTACTTTTAAGAGAAATTACACGAATATTCAAGTAAAGTGTATAAATAATAACACACCTGAAGTGGCGATGAATATACGGTTTACTATAGTAAAATAGACATAAATGTACAGGGTGTAATTGTAGGATATCTCCAGCTCTTAATTTCTCGCTTGAGTATGTAGATACAAAAAAACTGTAGACATTTTTTATAGATATTTTTATTTAGAATCCAGTAGCATACCCCGTAATTTTTTAGGTCACATTTTTTACATATATGCTTGTTTACAAAAGTTCCAATTCCAGAATCCGTGACTAACATGCTTCAATTATTATCCCGGGTCAGTCAGCCTGATATATTCGCAAACTTGGTAGAAAAATGTCTCACGTCAACGTATTTCACATTTCATGGTCAATTCTACCGACAAATTCCTAAAACTCTTATGGGTTCCCTATTGTCACCAGTAGTGGCAAACATATTCTTGGAAGCCTTTGAGTAAATACCTTTAGAGTTATCAGACCTGAAACTTAAAATGTGGCTTCGTTTGTCGACGGCACTTTCATTATATGGCCTCACGGCTCCGACACTATAACAATTTTCTTAGATCACCTTAATTCCCAACATTTTCTCTCCCATTTTTTGATGTCCTGCCCACTCGTCTACCGGATAGTCGTTTGGGCCACTGTCTAATGCAAAACCACCCACATAGATCGGTATTAACGTGCGTCTTCTCATCACCATACCTCACAAAAGCGTTCTGTCCTAAATTCTCTTTTTAACCGTGCTATATCAATTTCTGAACCGAGCAAACTTCGAAGTGAATTGGAACACTTAGGTACGCATTAGTCTGACCAACACCGAGTATAATAACCGTGAGATACAGTCTGCAATTAATCGTCATCTTTACCCCAAGTCCAAACTAACTCCTGAACCCCCATATTATAGATTGATTACTTTTCTTCCCTATGTTCAAGATGTCGCAGACAGAATTGATAAAATTTTTAGAAAACAACTCATCCGTACTGTTTCCAGCCCCCTTAGAAAATGTCACAGATTCTTCCGTCTCCGAAGGACAAAATAAATCTTCTATTTTCTAGAGGTATTTACAGCATTCATTGTTCGTGCGGTGCCGTATATATCAGCGAAACAGGCAGATCCATTAAAACCAGGCTAAATGAACACAAGCGCTGCGTATAATCAGGTTTCTTCACTCAACCAGCAGTACCCGAGCATCAGCATGAAAGTGATCACAATATTTTTTTTGTCAATGTGCCAGTTCTAGCGAAAGTCCTCTATTTTCGACACGAAAATTCAGAGAAGTCGTAGAAATTTGCAAACATCCAAACAATCTGAACCTCGAAGATACTTACCACCTCTCCACTTTTAGTACCCTATCACATAACGGCTATCCCCACTTTCACAATTTCTCCTCTGCTGTCCCTCATAGCGCCAGGTACAACGTTACTACCCTATCGTTTTCGTTCTCTTTCCTCTTTAGGATTTGGTCTATAATTGCGGATTGTAGCCATTGGGCCTTCTCGCCCATTTTGAATGCTGGAAATATGTATACCTAAACGTGACATTTTCTGCATCCGGATAAACAGCTTTCCTTATGATCAGATAAAAATGTGGCTCAGCGGTTACACAATATAATATAATCAACCACGAATCAGGAGTATCATCCGATCAGAATAAATATACATTTATATCCTTCACAGCTTCAAAATATCACTTTATTTATACTAATTAAATAAATGTTTCTAGTTATTTTGGGGTTCATTCGAAAGAATACTCTTTTTCCAATGTCAAGCTTTCGACTATATTCAAGTCTTCGTCAAGACTTCTACAAGCAGTTTACAATTTTTATATATAAAATATTCTTAAATTACTAATCAACAATTATGTACTTACAGGAAATTTGAGATTATGCAATTCCTATGATATTATTTTCCGTATTTGTATGATCCTGATATTTAACGAAAAAATGGATGAAAAATGTAACATATTTTTGTAATTCAAATTCTGTCAAATTCAAATTTAAAACAATTTAAGACTACAAAACAATACTACCAATACATCAATATGATTAATTACTACATAATATAAATAACAATTTTTTTAAATTAAACTATTCTTTAATTTATATATATCAGAAAACAGACTGGAATTTTGAATATACTAAATATGTTAAGTTGGTGGTAGCAAATATGTATATATTACTAAGTTGTGTGTCTGATTTTTTTTAGCCTTTTGTATTTGAAACATTTCCAAAATCAACCTTTTGTTATTTTGGTATTTGCTATTATAAGTATGTGGTGGATTGCATAGCTTATAAAATATCTCATTTTCTTAATTTGCAGAGGGATGTCGCCCAGAAATGCAAACAAAATGTAATAAGTAATTATTTCTTTTACAGTATATATTTCATTCCTATGTCGCGAATTGTCATCCAGTTTCATACCCTTAATTCTTGAGTAATTTTCATGATAAGCGGACATTCCAAAACCAGTTTATCGGATATAAAATTTTGTTCGGAACTGTGTTGCAAAATAGGATATATGTACGTACTGGCAGTCGATATTATAATACGAAAACTGAAAAGCTGAAGTGCCACCTTAGACCTTTACCTGATCTTTATACGCTCAATTACCCCCTAACATTATGCAGTCAAGGTTAGGGATATTCTTGGAACTAAAAATAAACACAAATTGCAATTAAATGTAAATTTAAAAACAATCGTTCTTTCTTTATATAAGTAAATTTAATTTCGTACTCATAATATCAAATTATATCACGCTTTAAACACTGTGCGCCTTTGACTTATGTATTATGTCTGATTAAATGTATTGTTGCATGCGTTGCTTAATCAAAAGTAATTTTACGTTTATTTTGTTGGTCCATACTTAATTAGACAAAGTCTAGTTGTATCGTTAAGAACTATAGAGAAACAATACATACGTTTTTGTACATTTATTTTATTACGTAGAATAGGTGTACTCCTGTTCTGAAACTTTTTTTAATGGAATAATCTGTTCTCCTTATTGTAAATGAAGTTATTGGAGACACTTCCTTCAATCAATGCAATAATAACTAAGTTACATTCAACCATAAAAACTAGATCGGTTTCTTTTGACTCTTACTTACTCGTTTACTACTTCACATTATACAAATTGTACATAATTGTATTTTGTTTAGGGGGATCATGCACTTGCTTGAACGACGAAATATTGCTAAACGTGGGTTTTATTAAAAGAACATGAAAGATTATTAGTTAATTCTTAACGATTGCGTTTATACGTTAAATTATTTCATTACTATAAATAAGTGTTTGAATGAACGTAAAACAAGTGTTCTAACATTTAACCTCAAAAACATTGCAGATTATACCGCTTGTTCGCAAACTTGATCGTTTAATTCTGAACCTTCATTTATGAAAAACCTACCCTTGCAAAAGGGATTCCAAGAAGACTTTTTACGAGTTGCGACACCATTACCGTCGATTTAATCTTTATTTGTAATCTCACAACTCTCGCGAATCCGGCAAACAGACAATTTTAATAAAGTGCCGGCTTTGCTATTCGAGTAATCCACCAGTAAGTTAGAGGATAAACAAGGACCATCCCTTCGGCAAACAAAACGGCGATGCGAACAAAAACAGAGAGTGCACGGGCCGCTTATTTTTCCGGGCCGCTCGCTGTTCATCGAACAGATTTGTTTTGGATTTTGATTTGAGCTTTCAAAGGGAGTTTGCCGTTAGCAATATGGGCAAAAACCGTAAAAATTTCGAAAGCAATATGTGCGGGTTTTAAAAATATTTTTTAATAAAGACGTGGTATTTACGAATTGTAAGTGATAAGGCTACATCGTGCTCTGATTATGATTACCATAGATGTTTTATATTATGTGTTGTATTTGCTATGTATTTAGGGTTTGGTATATTTATTCTTTTCATAAAAAAATATACTGTATGTGATACACAACATTCTCTCGGCTTCCAGCAGTGGACTTCATGTAAATGAACCTGTCACTAAACTAACAATTACTATTGTACTGTTTTCCTTCTTACAATACAGCTAGAATATTTCACTTTTTATGTAAAAGACAGTCTGTATAGTGGTATATCTTCTGGAATAAATTCATCACCTCACCAGTACTTGATTATTACTGAACGGGCATAAAGGCTTCATCTTCGATATTTGTATGATGTTTTCCATGCGCTACTAATCTCTGATACTGTACGTCTTTTAAGTGAAACCTAGTAGATGTTAGTAAGAATTTAGATGGCAATGCCATCTGTCCGCACTACACTGACATGATGACAAAGCCAGTTGTATGCTGTGATGTCTGCAGTAGACCTAAGCTGCACTGACGAGCTATAATAATAACGAAATAGAATCTAGTAGATGTTACTTTACACTAGCTTCCCAAAGGCCTAAGACCTTTAAAATCTGGACTATTGCTAGTAAAATCTGGACAAGTTATGACGCAATATAAAGCAAATTTGGTGCCACTAAAGTTTATGTGCGTGTTCTGATGAATATGGTAAAACCATGGATGATGATATGTGTTTCAACAGGATGGTGCATCGGCACACTCAAGCCATTTAGTCCAAAACTGGTTATCGGATAAAGATAGCTAGCTCCCTACAGTGAAATCTGTTGAGAAGTCCAACTCCGTCCGAACCCGATCTGAAAAATAATTGTTTTTTTTTTAGGAACAGCCCACACATAATGTTTTTATATCAACACTTTTGCCATTAGCGAGGATAAAACAAATTTCACATTTTGATTGTTCTCAGTAAATTAATAAAATTTTCCAAGCATTCTATATCTTCTACACGGTCATAAGAAATTTGCGTTTTTACACGGTTCAGTCTGTCAGTCAATTTTGATCTTCAGTCATTTAGAAGCCACCAAACGTATATTATATTATAAAGCACGAGGTGAAACGTMTCGMTTTAGGTTACGTTTTAGCCGTTGAGTGTCTTTTTTGTCTGTTATGCACATGCATGGATGTATAAAAGAGGGGATACCGCATCTCATTGACAGAAAGCGCATTGTTGTGAATCCAACATCTAAATGGCGTGAAGTTAGCGCAATAACAAACTTTGTTTTCTTTCCGCGGCATTGGCGTACCGTAATTTGCATTCTTCAGTATGCTTCGGAAACCTAAAAATAATATATAGGAAAAAATATTGTACGAATATGATTTATGCACACATATAAAACTCATTTTTTGTTGTACACTAGTAAACAATTCATCTTTCAGTAGTAGTGTAGTAAAATATCGGCATAATAAGCAATTTAAATACCGCACGCCTATGATATGAATCTTAACCTTAAATACTACTTGGGTGTTACATACCTGTGAAATGAAACATTGGGTTAACGTATATCAATCTTTCTGGACATTTGACACTGCCTGATCATCTTATCACTGCTACCGTTAACAATTATTATATGGAAATCATTCCCTGCGTCTTGTAAGAAAGATACCCAACCAATGTACACGATAATTTGTTAGCTTTTAGATCTTGATTGTAGAGGGCCACAGTAGTTGGTTCTTAACTTCACTTAAAATATTCATCACGTCGTTAACTAGTTCTTGCTCTTCTAACTTGTCCGTGAGTGGAAAGGAATAAGAAACGAAAATTACCCTCTCCTTAAGTAGCGCACTTTGTCGTTACAAGCTAACACTACACTGACATACGTACAACAGATCTACTTCATGTGAGTCAGAGAGAGATGGGTAGTTAAAAATGTGCTGCGCTAGATTGGGGCGTGGTGTGGTATTACCACGGCCCAAGTGGGTGCCGACTGCTCCGTGTTGCCAGTTTCAGCACAAAAGGCTGAATCTAGCACTTTTTGAAATTTTGCAACTTTTGGTAATAATTAAGCACCATTTCAACACTTGCCGATGTTGTTACTTTTCGTTCATAATAATATGTTTATATAGTGCGGCCAAAAACAGCACACCTTTCAGTAACCATGCAACTAATAATGTTATCGTATATAGGTACAGCGCCTTAATGATTTCGTCCGTTTTGAACACTACCTTACTCCTAAAACGTTTACTTTCTCCTAGCTCGAAAACGCGTTGGTTTATCGAAAAAATAAGTGAAATAAAAGTTTAAGATGGCAGCTACTTTGGTGCATAAAAATTTGAAAAGAATCGCGTCATTTGTCGAATAAGAATTTTTTGTCTGGCAACGCCGAATTTCACAGCGGCAACCGGCAAGAGTAGGAATGCGAGTAAGGTCCAGAATAACTGTACAGCCGCGCGATATACGACCTTCTGCTACAGTGAACGCATAAAGTCGGACATAGTTCATTTTAGAGGCGTCATTATAATCAGCGCGTTTGTCATAATAAGCAAAGTTTATTTTGTACCAAAATCCTGAAATTCCAAGCGCTGATTAAAATAAAAACTGTTTCTGCCGCTGCACATTTTTAAATTGAAATGAATTTCATTTTTGACTCTAGCTCACTATCCGAACTACTTTCACTTTTATTGTGTATTGTTATAAATAGATCTGTAATTCATGCAACAAACATGCTTTAATTTTCAATATATATAAAAACAGAGCTTACAGCTTAAGAGATTTAGATACTTAGGTCTACATAAATATACATTAGCAAAACGACAATAATTGCTAGAGGGTACGAATAATCACAGAAACTATTTGCAATTAAATATCAATTCTGTGTGCATAAAGTCGAGTATCGCGTACCTTTTGGGCTATTTTGAACCATACTCGCATGTCCACGGACGCCGCTGTGAAATTCGACTTTGCTACACAAAAATATTATGCCACAAACTATGTATTATTTTGCGAATTTGCACACACCAATAAACCAACGCGTTTTTGTGCTGAAGCTAAACGTCTGGCGAATTAGGTAGTGTTTAAAGCGAACGAAATTCATTAAGGCGCTGTATAAGAAAGCATAGTGACGGCGTTATTAGAAATTTTAAAAAATTATATTTGCCATTTAAGCGTAGTATCTTAATATAATAAAGATGAGGTGCCAAAGATATTAAAAAAAACCAAAAGTTTTTACTTATTTTGGAAATTTACCCCCCACAACTCTCTGCACAGCGCGCTTTATTCACGACTAAGACAGTTGTTTTCCTTTTTCGATGTGGAATTATTTGAAGGCAGTCGTAGCTTTTAGCAACAAACTGCAATGGAAAGCTTGTTATACCTGGCAAGGTCTACTATTAGGCAAGCTACTATACAGGGTGATTTTTTGAAAACTTCATACCTTAAATAACTTTAAATAGAGGAAATATTTCAAATTTTGCAAAAACAGGTAAACTTTTGTTTGCAGGGGGACAACTTTTGAGATAAGTTTTTAATGGATAGCGCTTACGCTCTTAGCGGGGTAGATTCCCCTTCAAAAATTTTAAATGAAACTACCCATCTTACGATACATCATTTAAAAGCTTATTACACAAGGAGTCTTGCCATGTAATTAGTTTTACTATTTTTTACCGATTGACGGGGTAGTGGGTCAAAAAGTGCATTGTAGCAAGTGGCTTATAAAATGGAATATTTTGGATTTTTTTTAACAAAATTTATTGTCTTGCAGTTACAATAAAAATTGTCCTTACTTAAGCCTAAAAAAACTTGATGAAAATGATTGTTACACCTAAGCAAAATGCCAAAAATACTTAAAATTTTCTTTAGACATTACTTGATATTGCAACTCGACAGTTTATACTGAATTGGCAAAATAATTATCTACTTTGTGTTTCCAATTTTTTGTTTCAACTTTTTGGCTACTTCTTTGGCACGACCATCTTTTTGTTCACATTCCTTTTTATAAATCGCGTGAAATTTTAAAGTGAGAGTCCAAGTGATAATGGTTTATTCAACTGCCGAAAGGGTAGAAATAATTTTTATTTACGGTGCTGAGCATAGCTGTGCTCGTGCGTCAGCAAGGGTGTTTAACGAACGGCACCCCGATAAAAATGTTGACGCTAGGTACATTCTCGATCTCGTGCAGAAATTTCAAGACACTGGATCTGTAGTAAACAGAAAAAGGCCAAGGAATAGAGTCGTTGATGAAATGGCCTAACTTGAAGTACTTGGTCATTTTGCAATGGATCCAACTAGCTCTTTGCGTAACATTTCTACAGCCACTGGACTTTCTTATTCATCTGTAAGGAAAGTTACAAAATCGCACAAATTCCATCCTTATAAGATGAAAACTCTCCAGGAACTCGGCGAAGATGACTTCGATAGAAGACTGCAATTTTGCGAAATTATGACAGAAAAGATTATAGTAAATCCAAATCTAATAAAAAATATCTGCTTCAGTGATGAATGCACATTTTTTTGAACGGCTCTGTAAATAAACATAACGTCAGGTACTGGAGTGACGAAAATCCTTATATTTTTCGAGAAGGTCATACACAAGTTCCTCAGAAGCTGAACGTCTGGGCTGGAATACTTGGCAACGCAATTGTAGGTCCAATTTTCATTGATGGGACGCTAAATGGGGGAATGTATTTAGAATTACTTGATAACGCTATTGATCCTTTCATCACAGAGCAATTAGAAAACCAACGTGACCCTCAAGGAAATCCAATGTTGGATGAATACGAATTGTTTTACCAACATGATGGAGCCCCACCGCATTACGCCATTAATGTGCGAAATTGGTTAAATCATAGATTTCCTCTTCACTGGATTGGTAGGCGTGGAACAAATGAATGCCCGCCACGATCACCCGATTTGACTGCTTTAGATTTCTTTCTATGGGGTCATTTAAAATCTGTGGTTTACCAAACACAACCTACTAGCCTGGACGATGTGCGAGAAAGAATTATTAACGAGTGCAGGAGGATTCCACCTGAAACTTTCCGAAAAGTGCAGCAGGAGTTCGAGAACCGTCTGTATTATTGTATGGAAAAAGGTGGTGCTCATTTTGAGAATCTATTGTAAGGTTTGAATTTCTATGGTTTTGTTCACACTGTTTTTGGAGTTACAAATAAATAATTTTTCTTTTTCGTGGACATGGACTTTCTAAAAAATTACATGATAAATACTTTAATGTTAATAATAATGTTAAAAGAAAATTTTCAGTATTCTGGGAGTTCTTTTTAAGTGTCATAATTTTTACAAGTTGTTTGTTTAAATTTTGGGTTCTCGTAAGGACAAATTTTATTTCCGCTCTAAAATAAAATACATTTTGTTGAAAAGAGTCCAAAATATTCAATTTAATAAGCAAACCTGTTTCGTAGGCACTATTAATCTATTACCCCGTCAATAAGTTAAACATGGTAAAACTAATTACATGGCCAGACTCTTTGTGAAATAAGCTTTCAAATGATGTATCACAAGATGGATAGTTCCATTTAAAATTTTTAAAGGGGTGTCTACCCTGCTTAGAGAGTAAGCGCTATCCATTAAAAACTTATTTCAAAAGTTGTCCCTCTGCAAACAAAAGTTTACCTGTTTTTGCAAATTTTTAAATTTTTGCTATATTTAAAGTTATTTAAGGTGTGAAGTTTTCAAAAAATCACCCTGTATAGAGTCGTATCATTCGGGCTAATTACTAGAAGCCGTAGGTATAGTACCTTAACAAATGTTTTTAAAGGTACCAACCAAATCCGTTGTATTTGTGGATACATTTTACATACAATTTATGCACACTTTAACAAAGAACAAGTTTTTTTATTCTCTGATTAAAATATTGACGCGGGTCGACATTAGTATACTTTTGTTCTTGACTGTTTAAAAAAAGATAGTGAAAAGATAGTATATTACTTCTCGATAATAAAGAAAGATTTTTAACACAATATTGATGTGCTTTATAAAAGTAAAAGAGTTAGCAGTATTTGCGATAGTGGTAGCTATTTTCTATTAATAGTAAAATATCAGTATAATCAGACAGATTACCAGATTTGCAACACCATACTGTAGCGGAAGTAGAAATCGCCGTTATTAATAAAATATGTGCCAATATAAGGTGCAAAATGGATAAAATATCATCTGTATTTTAAGTGACAGGAAATAGATATAAAAGGCTCCAAGAAACACATACCAGATGTATTGTACTGGATAATTGGTTTGCTTGCATTTAATGAGGGGACTGCTGAAGATCCTGTAGCTATAACGAGTATTTGTCAAGATACCCTAAACTCGTAACACTCGGAATTTTCGTACATCAAGAATTTAGATCTAAAATATTGGTTGAAACATTACATTCTTGAAGACATTTCGTTTCATATAAAGATGTCTTAAGACTCAGGAATACCACAGCTCAAGAACAAATTTCGATAAGTAAATTGTGCAATTTTGTAAAAAGATTAATTTATTTTATCATGATTTGCGTGCAGAATTGTATAATAAAACGTTTAATGAACTACATGCGTAGTTATTAGTTTAATTTTTCTTTCATAGGTTAGTGAGGATMTTTAATATACTTTCGAACGTGTTTGTCAATATGAAAACTTAAATAGGATTAATTAGACAGATTTCCTAATTATTGTATTTTGATCTATCGCGTCCCTCCCTGAGCTGCACTAGTGGACGAAGGACGGAGCTACGGAAATAGTAGAGATGGACGATGCGGCCACGCGAACACGGCAGCAGTCGCGTCTCCCAGAAAAATGTAATCTTTTACATTTAATTTTATACTACCTTTATCGGTAAATCAAAAAATATGAATTTGCCACGAATGGCACCTAAAAGGACACGGCTAACTTTTAATAAGAATATATTTTTTAAGTTAGGCCTTAGTTTTCGCGATAATGCTAGGTAAACTGAAAATTAGGGAATTTTGAATTAATTGTAGACGGCGCTGAAACCGAAAAACTGACCTTTTATTATTTTTCGGCCGTAAGAGGCAATGTATTTTGCAAGTCAAAAATTTATTTAAAAATATTCGGTACAGAAAATGTTTCAAATTAAATACAATGCACCGTTAGTTGCATTTTTAACGATATTGATTTTCGGCTCGGTCTAATTCTTATAATTCTGGATTTATAATTATCAATATATTAGCTTACATCTGTGTAAGTTTTAGCTTGTAATCCCGAGTCCCCCACACAAGTCAAAATATGTCCGATCGGGCACTCTACTATTGACCCTTCGCCACATAAAATATTATTTTGTTAAGCATTACGGGTGTTGCAGTCAGCTGCTGTACAAGTGCAGTGGTGGGATTGTGACTACCGCCCACATTCCGTTCGCATGCAGTCTGGGCGGGAGGGACATACAGTACAAAACATTTGGGATACAATATCGCGCGCTTTGGACATTCTTTCGCCCTCTTGAGTGAAGATCATTCACTACGGTTCTGTGGCAATGCGGTGCATTTACATTGGGTATCTTTCTTAATTAATCTATGGTCTTGTACATCATAAAACCAAATAAAAACAAACACACAAACGCCCAAATGGTGTGTGACCGTGAACATGAAGCTTAGTCATTGGACATACACAACTGGTCAATTGGAAGATCCAATGTTTTCTACAAATAAACGCTTAGACTGTGATCACTTGTTGGCATCAGTTTAGAATGTGAAAAGCTGGATCCCCTCTTTTATACATCCATGTGCACATGCGCACACATCCAAATTTTAAGATCACACCCATCCACACGCACTCAACAAATCCATGGCACATCCGAGTAGTTGTACAAACACATTAACGGTGGTTACCCCCACGATCGAAACAATATAGTAGTGAGAATGTAACTGAAAACAATATATTCACTTGTAAATTACCTAAATAATCGAATCTTCATTTTATTCTAGGCTTTAGGTTATACACATCAAAAGTAATACTATTAATATTATTTAGGTATTTAAATTGTATTTAGGGGAAGGTAAGAAAGATTTCAAGGGCTGTAATTCAGGCCTTACGATATGCGTTATGTTTTTCGCAGGTTTTGCTTATATTTTATTGTGCGGCATCAAAGGCGCCCGCCCATGGTGTGAAGTTTATTGGAACTTCAAAGAATTTATATTAAAATCTCCGTGATCATATTCGTTAATAACGTTTTTACCTCTAGATTCGCACAGGCGGTTTTTTTTAAGAATGAGACACGTTCTAAACGTTAAACGGTGGCGCCCAATTTGAGATAGCTTCATTGAATAAAATTTTCATTAAAACAAAATTTCTTACAGGTTGTACATATAATAATTGTGATCCGGACTGCACAACGACCTCTAACATTTTAATTAGAACATCTTGTACATTGTAGCATCTTTATTTCAATACAAACATGAATTTGGCATTACTTAGAAATACACTCAGCGGCAAAAAAAACGATCCATGCGCTTTTTGTGCCAAAAATGTGTTGTAATAATTTGTTTTTAAGAAACATAATCAAGTTTTATATTTCTGATGAAGATTACCTGCGTTTTTTTTATAAATTAAACACCATCATCAAGCCCTATACTGAATTTAATTAAACAACAGAGACACTGAACCAAAAATAACAGAACAGCATGAGGAATATAGGTGAAAGAAGAATAGAACAGAACAAATTCAGAAAACTAATACTGTGTATTGCCTCCTCGAGCTCGGATTACGGTTTCTATGCGTCTTGGCATCCTCTCAAAGAGGTTCCGAATACTTCCCTGATCAAGGTTTTCCCATTTTCGTACTAGTGCTTCCCTGAGTGCTGCCAAATTTACAGAGGCGGGAATTTAAGCTCTGATCTTTCTTCCAAGCATATCCTAGACGTGCTCTATCGGATTTAACTCCGGGCTACTTGCTGGCCATATAATGCGTGGGATGCCCACCTCATCCACCACCACTAATTCCGTTCGAGCTTCAACACCAATACCTCCCCACAACATTATCGAGCCACCTCCATAGCTTAGCCTTGGAACTATATTGCATTGTGCAAATCGTTCACCAGTTCGTCTCCATACTCGCTGGCGACCATCTGGTGATCAGAAACAAAATCTGGATTCATCGCTGAAAAGAACTTTGACATTCCTCAATGCCTCAGTTGCGATGCTCTCTGGCGAAGCGAAGTCGTTCAACTCGGTGACCCCTGGTTAATTCTGGACCATTTGCTGGTCTTCTTGCACTTAATCCATACTCCTTCAACCTTCTCCTTACAGTTCTTTTACTTACAGCTATTCCTCTCACCTCCTCCAATTTATTCCTCACCCCAATAGCAGTACTGACCCTGTTACGCAACACTCTCAACGTCATAAAGTGATCATCTTGGTGATTTGTACATCTTCTTCTGCCCGACCCAACTTTTCTTGTGTATGCTCCTGTTTCTCTGAATCAATTTAATGTTCGCTGAACACTACATCTCGAAATCCCCAACACCCTAGCCGCATAATACTGGGACCGCCCGTCTTGAATTAAAGCAATTGCTCTAGTTGAGTCTGTTGCACTCAAAACCATTTTAGCAATGTTTTTCAGCTGTTTGTCAGTATGGCAGTAGGTAATTGACAAATGCTTAACGAATGCTTTCTATCTAAAGATCGATCCAGAGGTGCTTCGATGTAAACGTTTAGAAGGAGCTATACTGTTAAAACGACGCGGTTTAAAAAATAAAAGAAAACTAGTTTAAACACGATTTCTGCTTGTTTCTCTTTTTTACTTTCTTTGTTAAACAGTTTCGATGCGTTTCCAACGGAAACAGATATATTGAAAAATACGTCTGGATCGGTTTTTTGTGCCGCTGAGTGTATCAAAGAGTTGTTTAATGAGTGACTGTTGCGCATTAAACAGGTGATCAGTTTAAACCCTTTCAGAGCTTTATCAGTTTTTTATTAGTTGCATGTTTAGGTACGTTTTAACGAGAGACTCTTGTTGATTGTCCATGTTTTTCTAATCTGATAGTAGTAAAGTGATACTTACTCCACTTATCACTACCAGTTTTCTATAATTTAAGAGTAGCAATAAACGACATTGTCCATCCTTTAATGACTAGATTCATGGAGGGGTAGTAAGACATTAAGATTTTTTTGCAGTTTATGGATTAATGATCTTATCTAATAGTAGTAGTACTAAGTAGTCAATCTTTGGCGTACTTCTACATTAAAGCAGAACAGGCAGTTGCAACTTTGAAAACGAAACGACTGAGGAGAGACAATTTTTTGTGTTGGCAGCACTTCTTTAGGTTCGCGACACAACTTATAAAAGTAGGTAATGTTCTTCATTAGAGGATGGACTATTACAAGGCAGCAATATTTGTTTGGCTAATAGTTCTGATTCTAGAAAATAAATTATCTCACGTACACATCTCTCCTGAATCAATTAATTTTCAAAGTCCACGGATATACTGCAAAACAGATGAATGATGGCGAGCGCTGGGGACTGCGCACAAACGCATTTGCAACTCGGAACCAGTGCCGGCGTAACGGTAGTACTTGCTGTAATCGCGTGTGGTCGTGTCGTGACTGAAAATTGTGCGCGATGTCGGACGGAGAAAAAAAACTTCGCAAAATCAAACGAGGGAAGTAGTGTACCGTGTGTTTTATTATTTTAAAAATGAAAGCGGTGCCTCAAATACTCTTGAAAGTGGGAAATGTAAGACATCTATTGCTACGGGAATCTCTGTCAGAACTATCGAGAGAATTGTTCGTGAAGGTGATTGCAGTGCATCGGAAAGCAATGGAAAACCACAGTCCAGTACTCCTGGAAAGAAGAGACCGAGGAAGAGTAGCCTGAAGGCTGATTTGCATCATATTGTGCACGAATTTCACCAGACCGAAGGAAATCGTGACAGTAGCACAATTAAACCAGAAGATACGAACTGACTTGGATTGGCATTTATGGAACTCGACTGAGGGTTTTATTGCACAACATGGGATTCAGGTGGGGGAGAACTCAAAATAATACGAAAGTTCTATTCGAAAGGCACGACATCAGATCACTTCGAATTTGTTATTTGGAGAAAATAAAATATTTCCGAAGTCAGGATACACCAATTGTATATCTGGACGCACTTCGTCGAAAAACTGGACGGATGATTCGACAAAAGGGTTATTTGCAAATATGTCTAAAGGTCAGAGGCTTATAATCATACACGCAGGATGGGAAAATGGGTTCTTATTTGGATGTCTATTAATCTATTAATGTTCAGAAATGAATTCTGGTAATTACGGAAAGTGGCTGGAAAACATGTTAATTTGCCAAGGAATTCGGTCATTGTTATTGATAATGAGCCGTACCATAATGTGCAAACCAATCCAGCACCGTCGTCGAATTCCAAGAAAGTAGATATGGTGCGATGGCTTATAGATCGTAACATTAATTTGGATCCGAACAGTTTGAAACCAAAACTGTACGAAATTATTAAAAATAACAAAAAGCGCCATGTAACTTACAAGTTTGACAACTTGTTACGAAGTCATGGACATACCGTTTTACGCTTACCACTCTACCACCCGTATTTGAATCCCATAGAGTTAATTTGGGCCACAGGAAAACACTACGTTGGTGTAAGAAATGTCACGTTCAAATTGGATGACGCAAGGATGATAGCCGAAGAAGACTTCTGCAAGATAACACCCGAAGATTGGAAGAAGCGCTGTGACCACGTGATTAAAGTAGAGGACAAATAGATGGAGCATTAAGTGTTTGTTAATAATCTCAATGAAGTGGAACCTCTAATTATTAACTTACAAGATATGTAGTAGTGACAGTGACTGTGATAGTGATTAGATAATGCATATGTACCTATGTATGAATTCTCTTCATTGTATAATGTTGTTTCGCTTGTTTTCTTTTCATTAGTTTTCAATTTCTGGTAGTAACCTGACAACCCACTCGAATGTGTGATTTAATATTTTTGTTTCTCTTGTTTGTACTTAGTAATTAGTTCCTTTTATTGTACAGTCTTATTGTTTCTTCTATGTATGTTTCCTTTTTCATTCGTTTTTTGGTTCCGATAGTAATTTGACATTTTGTAATTTGTATGTATTATTGACATTATTTTTAGCTTTTCATTTTTTGTACTACCTACGTTATTTTGTTTACTTAATTACACAATAATTCTGTTTCCTGTATTTCTTTTTTCCAAACACCACTTTGCGTGCAAACAAAAAAAAATTTAATTTGCGCCGCCACTGGTATACGATGGTCGGCACGATCTGAGGCTGGCGCCAACGCGTTTCATCCCCACCACTCGCCATCATTAATCTGTTTTGCAGTACCTTTTCTAAATTCATACTTGTTCTCGTACCTTTTGATATTTCATTATGAGATGTGCAGTTAACATTAGCTATACTTTGTATTAACGAGTACCATTACATTACTACTTATCACTACATCATAATTCATAATATCATGTCAAGGGAAACTTCTGGTAAAGCTCACGCGATGTCTTTTGTCGCTTGACTCTAAATATGCAATAGATGAATTTTGGTCTTGCTTGAGGAAAGATGTTCCTAAAAGCATTAGCTCTGCGCGCTTGTCAGTTGCAACAATTTATTCCAGACTAAACAACTTTGTTACGAAACATACTTTTGCATTAAGTGATATATTGCTRGGCCATTATCAAATAGCTTGGACAACATGACAACTATCTGTCGAGCTTCTCGCATGCGCGGGCGTGCTTGTTGCCTTGTGGCCTCTGAACATTACAATTGAAAAAATTGTTTTAAGCCTAGATTTTAATTGTTTGCTTTCTATAAAAAGTTATCAAGACAAACTGAGTGCCATCTTTTTTAAGACTCATGCCTGTTTATGCACGGGAAAAGTATGGTTATGAAACGTATACAAATGACAGTATTTGGAAAACGACCGATTTTTTTATGTTTACTGCATATCATCCCCTCCCAAACGTCCAGCAAAAATAACTGCGCAATTTTGCCTAAAGTCAAAGGACTTGTGGAATTCTGGAATTGCATCTGCTAATCTCCACATATAGGCCGTCCTTTTCCATTTTTTTCTTAATTAAAAAATGTTTCGCCTGAAATGACGAGGGTCCGTCCGTTGCTTTTAGCTGTACATTTCCATATTCTCCTTCACCGGTGCACTGAATGGATTTCACGTTGTTTCAGACTTCGATTTGAATTCATGGATTAAATATTACGAACCGGTGGACTATAACATCGGATCGCTCGAAGAGCAACACAACAGGGCGCGGAGAAGCGTCGGTGGACAGGGACGGCACCTGAGGCTAGAAGTACAGGGGCACGGACGGTAAGTAATTTAGAAACGGTAGTGGATTTTAGTTTTGAGTACAGTACAACTTTTATGTATATCCTTTCAAATCGTATGTATTTTTACATTGTAGGTTAATTAAAAAACTTTTATAAAGTGTATACATAAATGGTCAGCAAAATTATAACACCCAGTACGTAAAATTAACAAATTGTTAGTAAAGCAATAAGTAGCAATAAAAAATTAAAAATCAAAGATGATACGTAAAAATAGTAAACGTTCAGTAAATTCGTAAATAAGGTACTAAGTATGTTAATTAACACACATCACAAATTACTATATCAGTGAACAGACCAAAATTAAAATCACAACGTAATAATGGCACTTGTACTAAATATGTTGTATGTGTATTTAATAGTAAAAAAAATATATTTGGTAAAGTGCGCTTCAGATTTACCCTAAACATATACAGGTAACTTGCCTTTCTTACAACAGAGCTCATAAAAAGTCTTGTATAGCGACCATTTATAAAATTCGAATACACATTATCAGTTGTAATATCACAAGAGATTGAGAATAAATTGAAAATAATAATTTAACAGTACATCGAGAACTGTTGTCTGGCAGCAGCCACGACAGCCGTAGGCAACAGTTGGAAAAAAGTTCTGGAGAATTATTTTCTTATTGATTTTCACTCTCGCGTGGTATTCGATAGATAATTTTTTTGACCTTCTTTCTACAATCTTAATATTAGCATTGCTTTCGTTAATTGTCGATGTGCTCAATCTATTCTTATTACTTCCACATCCAACGGATGGGAAGTATTGTATATGTATTTTGTTTGCTCATTCGCTTTAAAATGGTCGAAAACGAAAAATTCTTGTCTGTGGTTTTGTTTGTGGACACGATAACTTTCGAAAGACTAAATATATGAATTTGAAATTTGGCAAACGTATAAATCTCAACTACCCAAAGCGACCTATTGTTTGTGGAGTAAGTAGGGTATCGGAAAGGGGGCGAAATTGGGGGGTAACTACCTTTTTTTGCAAATTTTTATTTATTTTTTCGTTTTTTGTATGTGATTAGTAGCATAACTGCGAGTATTATTCGTTCTTATACATTTTCGGTGCAGCAAACTGTTTAGAAGATATTAGCAAAAAAGCGTCACTTAAAGAAAACGGTTTTTTCTAAATATTTCCGAATATATTTAATATATTAAAAAATAAAAATACCATCAGATAGGAAACAAAAATTCTCACAAAAAGTGTCTTAAAAAATTTATTCAAAAATTTTGACATGTTTTTAAATATTTCCAAAAAACCTATTTTGGACCCTGCTCGTACGATTTTTTTTTAATTTTGGTATTATATAGAAAATCAAATTTCTGATCAGAAAGCACTCTTGTAATTTTTTGTTACGTTATTAATTTTCGAGTTATTTGGAAAAACCGATTTTAAAATTCATATATTTTTGCTAACATCACGAGGTGTGTAGAGAGAAAAAAATGTTCAAAACCTGATTACTAATCGTATAATATAAGAAATAAAAACGTAAATGTCATTTTGACAGTTGGATGTGGAAGTATTGATTTAATTTACAAATGATGACAAACGTCAAATTTGAGATTAATGTGTAGTCAAGAAAAACAATACTAGAAATTATTATTAAACCTAATGATTATTTTTGGACGTTTCTAAAAACCAATAGAAAGTTTTAATTTCATCCCACGTGTGTACCTTTTAGCCAATCAACACACTATTATACTAGCAATAAGCACATGAGCTTATTATCGGTTATAATATCAAGAGAGTGAGAATAAATTGAAAATAATTCGACACAACTACGAGAACTGTTGCTTGGCAACAGCTGCGAGAGCTGCGGACTCGAGTCGGTATTGCCAAATGGCAACAGTTCGAGAATAAGAGTTCTGGAGAATTATTTCCTAATTTATGCTAGGCAACCTCTCCCATACGTCTGTGTTGTGTGCTTTTTCAGATTTGTCTACAGACGTACGGGACTTTTTCTTTCTTTAGAAGACGTGAATCAAACTCTTCGCTGAACTGTTATAAATGATACAATTTGTAGTTTGCTCTGTGAACTTAAATATGTCACATAAATTTGACAGCTAACACTTGTCATGGTGCATCTTTTGTTTCATGGCTAGGTAGACTTGAATTCTAAATTTCAATTAGGGATAGAGGGAGAAACACCAGAATCGTCTAAAAGCTTACAAATGTTTCACTGAAGCGTTTTCAGATTGAAACCTTTGTATAGCCTTAGAATGAAGGTCCGATTTTAATTTGGTAGACACAGTTCTGTGGATAATAATAGAGGCTTTCAAAAGGTTGAAAACACAACACAAACACGGCCTGCTGGACAAAATGGTCACCTGTTGCTAGCATGCGGTTCATACTCGTACATCGGTGACAAACCAGATTCTCATGAAAATATTACAATTAGTCTAGATTAAGTTTGCATAGTGCATACTGTTGGCGAACTGTCATAAAAGGACCATATTTGTGTTTCGTCTTTGTTTTGTCTCTTCGGCGTTAAAAGCAAGTCAATTTTAAGCGGTCCTACCTGGACTTTGCCCGAACATTCTAGCTTCACGCGTTCGGAATGTTTATTTAGACACCCATAACTAGAATTAAAGCGGCAATGACTTAGTGCTTTTAAAATATAGTCAGTATTCGACAATCTTATCCGGATTTTATCAGAACCTTCTAGCTTAAACTTAAGGCGCGCATTGTATAACAAAATCATGTCCATTTAATTGAAATTCTGATACACCACGACTGGATTGTTTACAGCAAAACACTATTTTATCTTCATTCCAAGGACCATTATTTATGGAACTCGAAAGTTATTTGTACCTAAAAGAAAGATCGAGAAGAAATAAGCCTTCAGTAATGCGYGTTTTGTGAAATCTATGTGCAATGGAATACTTGGTGGTTGATGTTTGTTAGAAGTTTCAGAGAAATGTTTGCCCAATACGAACTGGCGGCTTTGAAAAAAGAACGTGTAGTTTAATACGCGAATAGTAATTAATTTAAATACTTTAAATACTATATAATTTTGCATGATATTACAATACGCAGTATTATAGTAGAGAACGATCTAATTTGGATTAACAGTTTGTGATAGAAACTTGTAAAATTGATGTAAATTATTAACGCTTGTTGTTTCTTTTCATTAAAATCTGTGAGCTCTACGAAATATGTACGTTTTTTTTTTATCATATTTCGGAACTGAAATTTTACAATGGACTACAAACGCCCTTCGTTACTGTTCATTACTCCGTATAAAATTCGGTAAAACAACAGCCATAAAGCTAGCTTAATTCAATTTCCCTTTAATGTGTGCAGCACGGAAAACACTGCAGAAAATTTTCAACGGGTAACCGTTGTGGGTAAATTGTATAGTTTAAGCTGTCATGTACAGTTGCTGTTAATTTATTGGTAAGATCGCGACGAATTTTGTGTATATTTAAGAAGGCCCTAAATTATGTTCGGCTAGTAATTGAAAATGCTTTAGGTAGAGATCAGATTTATACGCTTCTTAAGCGCCACTGCGTTGCGTACTGCTTTGAAGGAATCGAGTTGTTCCAACCCCAAGTATCATAATCAATCAATTTTAAAGTTATTTGAGTTCCAATTTGAAAACATTTCAGTATCACGTGCTTAGCCTTTTTAAAAGTATAATATGTATTCCTAAAGATCGATTCGATTGTTAACATTTCTCACAAATGTGATTGTATTTTATGCAAGACTTGTGGAACTATGTATTCTCTGTCGTTTCATTTAGATGCCGAATTATGTTATAAGTAAAAAATCGCTGTCGTTAAAAAAATGCTCCCTAATCTGTAGACTCCTAGGTGTCCTAGGCTTTGCCTCACTTAAGATTTCAAATTTTTTGATACTCTGTTTCTAGTTATATTTTTTCTGAAGGAACTTTTCGCTCTTTTATTTTCTGAGAGGTAAGGCTAAATGACCTGACCTGACCTGGCCTTTAAATCACGGAGCCCTGGATAATAATAATACTGCAAGGTGATAGACTATTTGACTAAGTTATTCGACTTTTTTAGAATTCAAATCTTAAAGAAATTTTTGTTGTGAATCATTTGTGCTTATGGACATATCGTAAAAAATGTAAAAATTGCATGGGTTGAGGTTTTTTGTTTCCTGGAAGATTTATGACAAGAATTCTTTCCGATCAAGTTGCCAGCGAGAATGAAATCGGACGCGTAATATGGAAGCGACCACTAATTCTTCCCATCGTCATCTTTGCTGACTGACCGCCGGGTTCCGTAACCCCCATTTTCATTTTATGCACGAGGTCATTCTTGAAAAATTTGATTTCACTCTCCGTTCACTATATTTACTACATACGCGGATATCCCATCCTCATCGCCATTTAGGTATGCGATGGATGTCTAAATAAACACTATACGTTTACAGTAAGTTTATTGTAGTCGACTCTACCAATTCCAATACACACTGTTCGATACGTCTATTCCGAATTAATTTTGCTGCTTTTTTACCCAAAAAAATCAGATTCAAGCATGCGCCAAAGAGATGTACAAATATACCACATATAGCATTTATCAAAGTTGGTACAGGCTGCGTAGTAATCACTTTTGAAAGACTTGAAACTTGAGCTTATTGAGGGCTGAAGATAATGAGTTGCAATGTGTAAATAGACATATCGCTATAATTTCATAATCAGGTGCAAGCTGTAGTGATTCGTTCAAATTACATTGCGAAGTATGACCATACAGAATTAAAACCATTGTTCTAGCGGGTTTTCTAGGTGATGTTTCTAAGAAGATTTATGCATTAATATAGGTCTTCTACACGTTTTGACTATCGAGCATTCAGTCGATCTTCACAAATCAACAAAACAATAATCAACTTTCAACAACTTTTTTAGAACTTAGACGACCGATTTATTAAGAAAACAAAAAAAAGATTGTTTGTGTTTTATATTGTATGCTTTAACTTAAAAGTTCTTGGCTTTCTAATCTCATTTTATTACATATTACTATAAATATTACGCGAATGTTTGAGATCTATTGTGGTTTAGGCTTTCATAACATGTCGAAACTGTAAGACTTTAAAGAAACTCACGTCGAAAGTATTTCTTCATAATAAACAACTTTTGCCTACTTTGGACATCAAAGATAATATCATTTTGTATCGGTTTAATATTGGAAAACAATTTTCCTGAGAGCAGAACTTTTCTAATCTTCTCTCATATGCACTTATACCTCAACACAACCAAATTAATTGTTGCCTACCAACGTGGGTTCGATCGCTTCTCTTGTTGCCAATGTTGAAAGTTTTATTGGTTCGGTACACCGAACGAAACTTTGAAGGAGCACTAAAACCAAAACGAATCATTCGCTCCTAAAAGTTGTTAGGGCTTACAATTACGCAACGGGGAAACAATGTAGCGGAGTTAGAAACAGCGCAACAGGTTGAGTGTTTTTGTCGTGTACAGTGTATTATCTGGACACACGATTTAAACAAATAGTCTGGTCCAGAGGGAACTTAATAGAGACGTTTGTTATAATACATAAAGAGGTCCCTTGGAAAATAAATCTGAATTTGTTTACTGATCCTCGGGGGTACTGTTTGTGACATAAATATGAAGGGCAGCAAAACCTACCTAGCTACATGCGAGAACAACTTAGATATTATTGTCATTAACAGAAATGTAAGGATAAGTCACATGAGCATGGTTGGTGTATGTTGTTAACTTAGAGAGACAAAAGTGAGAACCAAGCGTTTATAAAATGTTTCTGCAAAAGAATCAAAATCTTTATAAAACGAATGAATAATTGCAATACATGAGGTCAAATATACATCGTATTTTAAAGTAAAATATTTGTCAAGATGGTTTCAGTTGTGAGGTGGTATATCACTGCAATGCAAGCTGGGAAGTACACGATTGGTTCTTTTGGGATCAAGAAGAACCTATTATTATGTTGAAGATATGCTGCACTATAATGGAAACAGTTACATACAGCAACAATGCGGGAGTGCATCACATGTTAGATAAGAGCCAGGATAAAAACCAACTTTCAACTTATTATCCACTATTTCAGTTCTAAACCACTTGCCCGGTATTTCCATTCAGAATTTTTATTGCTTTATAATAGCTAATAACTGTTTAATAGAAGATATAAATGCTATTTTGAAACCGTAGGAATAATAATGGACGGCATAAAGTCATTATGAAACAGACACTACAAGTGTGCTGAAGTTAGGTAAATAAGATTGTTTTAAAATAGCAATATAAATAATAATAATTTAATTGACAATTAATCCTAATAATATTTATTGGCTATTGTATTTTTGAAGTTTTTTTTGGACTTTTCTTGACAATATAGTTTGACTAAAATGCATGTCTATGCTGTGCTGTCTACACCTCAACCAACTGCAGATAGTACTATTTCGCTGTCATTACAGCTCATCAGTGCAATTTAGGTCTAGTGTAGACAACACGGCATAGAACTGGTTTTGCTTATATACCAAAGCAATGGTATGATGAAAGTAAGAATTTAGGATGGCAATGCCATCTGTCAGCATTACACTGACATGATGACAAAGCCACCTAGCTGCCTAACTGCACTGATGAGCTGTAATGACAGCGAAATAGTACTATCTGCAGTTGGTTGAGGTGTAGACAGCACAGCATAGACATGCATTTTAATGTATGTTGGTTCTTGCCGCCAGAAAAAAGTGCCGTGGGGGCCTGCTGTCAAATTGAAGTATGCAGTTGCATGCCAATTTGTCAGGCTACAGGTCACTTCCTTTAGGAAATAGTTCCCGTTAGGCAGCTAGGTGGCTTTGTCATCATGTCAGTGTAATGCTGACAGATGGCATTGCCATCCTAAATTCTTACTTTCAATATAGTTTGACTTTAGTAATTTTCATAGCAAGGAAGTTGTTTTGTTCAGTTTTAAACAGTCATATTTTTCTTCTTTCACATATTAATGCAACAGGTAGGAATGCGTTATGCGTTAAATGTTAAAAATAAAAAGCACCAATATTAAATACGATGTAAGTCTGAACTGTATTACAGCATGCATACACAGTGCTTCCCGATTGATGCCGTCAACATTCGTAAATTTAACCGTACAATTTGGGACAATTTATAATTTTTACAAATAAACCGAAAAATCCCGCAATTTCGTATACTCAGATTACCAGATATATAGTTTCTTCAATAAAAGTATCTGATATTCCGTGCATCGATATTTTTTTGATATGGTATCGTTCGATATCGATACTGGTAAGTATCGACTACACAAAATATTGATACTTCGGTCATTAATAGCAGCCCTAACAACAGGCAATTGATGTAGAGCGCTCTGGAACTTCGGATGAAGAACTTGCAAAAAAAGATCCATTGTAACACTTCAGGGCCGCGTGAACACTAATCGTCCTTGTTTCACGACCTTACATTAATTACTCTAATCGCCACGGTATTTCCTATATGTGCTACTTTATTGCTTTTTTTATTAGTAAGCTTCTATTCTAATGCTTTCGTTAAATTATCGCGCTTCCTTCCAAAGTGCTGGCAACCGTTTTGCTCAATACATTTAGGACACCGCAAGAATATTATACCCGGCGTTGCAAAAGATTTGTGTCATCGTTAATGCTTAGGTGAGTCAATCTCGCTGACCTTCTAGTAGCCAAGAAACCAGGTACACTGGTAATTGACTTTGAGATTGATGATTTGCAATTTAAAGAACCCGGGAGCTACGCAGCAGTTTCCTTGTTTTAAATGAAGTATACATCCTTGCAGCCTGTGATGTAAGTTGTGTTATTTTAAACCGCTACCATATTGGATACTTTATTAATTACCATGGAGTTATTACTGGCTGCTGCACCGTTAAATAACGTTTAAAGTTGCGATGCGATTTAAACGTCCAAAAATTCTTGTTCTGATTGTAGAGATGCCTTTATAGGTAGGGACGTTTATAGCCGCGAACTGATGTGATCGTGGCAATGCTAAAGGAACACTTATCACCCCAAGACAAACTGTTGTCTAGGAAAGTTTATGATTAATGTGCTGCAGGTAAGATCTACTCGTATCATTGGATTCATGACTTCAAAAAATTTTTATTTAGAGATCGAAGCACATGAGGGGTGGCCAGTGAAGAAACAACATGGAATAGACATAAGCATTCAGCTTCAAATTATTTTGTATAATAATTCATATGAGCTATTTGTATTATAGATTATGTATTTTATGAGTCATTAAACAATAAACAATAATTATGTTTTGTAAAGATTCAATGCCATTTAGTGTTGTAGGTGTATCAAAACGTTAGGGAATTAATAAATTTTGTTTTGAATTGTTCCAATAGCAGTGCTGATTTTTTTACCATGGTGTAATACGCAATTTCTTTGCAGAGCTACAGTCGCTTATAAACTCATTCCAGAAAACGGTTTTCATCTACGAAAAGTAAGGTGATTATTAAATGAAATTATATAGATCTTCCAATTTTACGTGATAACTGATAGACACATAGAACCATTTAAAATTTTTATTTATAACAGTTTAAAATTGATATCGCGGGGACAAAAATAACTTTTTTGGGAATTGCTTTGTTTGTCCACTCGTTTTTTTTAGTAAAATGATTGAACCTTTATAGTTATGCTGTGTCGCCATGACAACATATTGGTAGTATAGACAAAAAAATCAATCTCAATCAGGGTGGTCCGCGATTCGACAAGCTATATACTAACAGTGTGTTCCTTAATCAGTTTTAAGTCGAAAATACCAATAATATGTCCAAAACTAAACATTATCTGCGATACTAAATGCAACAGAACAACCAGAATAAATTAAAATCACATTGTTTAATTATTTAAATTGATTAAAACCATTWGTAAAACATAATTAATAACGGCAATTATTCAAAATGTTCACCCTCTGCTTGAATGCACTTTCTCCTTCTTTCCAGAAAAGAAGTGATGTGTCTGTATCGGTTCTCATTGACGCAACTGCTGCCATAATTTTACGGATTAGATATAATCAATTTCTGATTTTAGTATAAATTAAACTCTTGATGCCTCCCGAAAATTAAAGTCACGAAGAGTTAGATCTGGTGACCTCAGTGGGTTCGAAATGAGATCCTTTTCTCCAGCCCACTTATTAGCAAAGTTATTTTTAAGATACGTTCTGACTTTTTTTTAAAGTGGAACTTCTTTCGGTAGTCATGGCAATTCGTTTGGTGAAAAAATTAGATACCTCTCGGACGTTAAAATATCTAGAAGATTTTGTGGCTGAATATCTCCACCATTTATAACATCACATCAAATATGAACCGACTTACAGACAGATTTGTTTCGCTATTATTATAGCTCTTCAGATTAGTTTAGGTCCAGTGCAAACCGTGCAGACAGCATGACAGAACTGGTTTTGTCTATATGCGGATACCAAAGTATTGGTGTCATGTTAGTGGAAGGTATATGACAATGGCATCTGCCAACAATATACTGACATGATGACAAAGCCACCTAGCTTCCTTAAAGTGAACTTCCTTTAGGAAGTATTGCCCGTTAATGAATCTAGGCGACTCTGTAAACATGCCAGTTTATTGCTGACAGGTGGCATTGCCATCTACTTATCTATATAAAGTTTCTAGTTTCCTCGACCTGGCGTAAAAAAAGGTTTTGGTGGTTTTTACCTCCACCACCTGCTACTACCACTACCTTAAACACTAAATTGCAACCACTATCTTATATTTGTAGTCAGTTTTCACTTATAATCCTAATGTGTTTTGTTACACTTATTTACACAATTGATTGTACAAGGCCTTTGTTTTTTTTTTCTAGTAGTTCTCGATTTATTTTCTAATATTGAAAGCGGCATTTTAATAAATTTTGTTATTTTATACTTCTAAAACGTGTTTCTGCAAATGCTGCTAACTAGGTTAAATCTCTTGCTATTTTCTTTTTTTTTCATTTTTCTGAAACAGGGTGTATTTATTATGCAGGAATTAATGCGCCTCTAACGGCGTCTGTTTCGGTGTGTCTCGCATGTCCGCTTCCCACAGTGCAACTATGTGATCCTCTAGCAGCAACTACGTACTGGCTAATTATAATTATTTTTGCGATAACGAGGTTGGAGAGTTTCCTTTGAACTGTGCAATTTAAATTGGCTTCTCGAACTGGTTTCCAGTGGAATCGGTCAAACGTGGATTATTGTTTGTAGCCAAGTAGAGCATGAAGGGTCATAGTAGATGTGGGATGGAAGGAGTGGATGCCATCCGAGTGTAATGGGTTCAGTTGCCTATTAGTAGTTTGTTGTATACCTGCTAACTGCAAAGTTCAAGTAACATTGGAAGTGTAAAGTATTATTTTAAATATACGTTTAAATTGATAAATTTGTTGTCCAATACATCAAGGTTTTTACCTTGGTTAATGTTGCCCACGTATGACCGTGTATACTTTTCTCTTGTGTTAGTACGTTTTACTTACGAGTAGACCATAATAAACAGTTGTGCTTTTTTAAACATTTTTTTGAAATATTGAATGTGAAAGTAATTGAAACCGTGGCTAGTTGTCACAGAGGCAAGTTTATACAAATCATTTCATAGACTGCTGCTGATTTATCTAATGGTTATCTATTTGTATGTTATTCAACTGTTTATGAAAATGTATGAGAGTGTTTGATTTTCTTTCGAAATTTACTGATTGCAAATTAAAAGAGGTGGCTGTCTCAGTGCAGTTTGAATCTTTTAATAAAGGAGTACTTACTCTCCTATTTCAGGTTACTAAAGTGATTATCTAGATACTAAAAGTAATTTTCAAACGATGTTTTACGTGACCTCCCTTGATATTTAATTTTTTTAAAGATAATATCGACCTTGGCGTTATCTTGAATTTTGAGTACATATCACCTGCAAAATGAAGGATCTTGCTCATATCATCAATCAGAAGTTGTTTTGAGGGCGCAACTTAAGATGCAGTGTGTACTTACATGCATCACTATATTGATCAACTCTTACGTTTCGGTGATAACTTCTTTACTCACAAATGTTTGCTTTCTAATTGGTTTTTATAAACACAAAGCTCTAAATAAGCTATTTCACTTACAACTGAGAAGATTATGTCTTACCATTGAGTTAGTGAGCTGGATGCTTTGCTGTTAGTGCTTATACTGGATCAACTCCATTACCTACACGTATGAATTATCATCACAATTGAGAAACTGAAAAGATTACAGTTTTTTCTTACTTTATCTACACTGTGGCAAAAGGCGCTTGTTTTGAATATAATTATTCATACGTAGGTATGTTGACTTGATGAAGCTCATTTTCATATTCCGTCCTCATCATTTGCTCTCAAGCATGCTGACATCCCACGTTCCAGCCATTACTTGGAACTTTTTAATTAAATCTGTCCGGTCATTGTTCCACGTGTGCATCCGGTGGTGAGTTTGATGACTTGCGTCAAAATTGTTCACTATATCGGCTTTTGTTACGTTTTTTAACCACAAGTTCATAGCATGGAGTCTCCACGACCTTCAAAACACTTTTTAATGATGTAGAGTAACGCAACGACCTATTAAGGGCATTGTACCTACTGCCGTAAATGTTATGGACAGTAAACTCTGGTAGTGAAAGTAAAGGCATCGACATGTAGTCCTACGCGTGCAGTGTGAGACGTGTCCCTGTTTCATAAAGTTTTAAGGTCGTTATTTATTTCAAGACTTTGAGCATGAACATATGTGGGACGAAAACTATATATGGAATCTGATTAACGTTCCGAAATATGAACGTACCTATATAGATGTGTAAAGTATGCTAGGCAGTCGCAAACTTTCGGGAATAGCATTGAAGAATAAAACCTTTACACAAACAAGGGACTGTTGTTTTTCAAAATATTCAGCTTTACATTCCAAACATTTTCTCATACCAATTAATTGTTACAACAATTATACTTAAAATGTGTAATTTGAATGCCCACGTTGGGCCACCTTATTCTTACTTCCTTATTGCTACGAGGTCGCAAAATACAAGAAAGATGAGGAATTGCAATAATTGGTTATTCGAATTGCTAAAATGGGTGCTCAAAAAGGAAGGTACTTACCTAGACAATAAGGCACAAGTTTAATGTCGCACCACCAATAGAGCGCCACCCGTTTTGTATAAGCTTAGAGGGAAACTTGCACCGGATTGCACGTACCATATAAAAAAAACGGGAAACTACTTAAAGAAACTTACGTGAATGACCAACACAATTTCTGTGAACATAATGTTTTTCATTCAATTAAACAGTCCTGATTAACAACATACTGGCACTAAATCACATATCCGTGCATTAATATTCAACGTGGGTAATACAGATATAGCTAGAGCAGAAAAATTGTAACTTTTTTCAGACAACCTATATAAATGGCATAGACAACTGGATGTAGTGAAATGGTGGTGTAGTACACCAAACGAAAACTCGATTTTTTTTACCCTTAGCCTACTCTTACCGTATTTAACTTCTTAAGCAAAATGAGACCTGCCGCCTGACTGTTCTAAATCGTTGTACTTGCTGGATTGAGGATGAGCACGTTTATACTACATATGTTCTATACACGAGTAAGGTTAAAACAAAGAGGTTATTGTTATATTTTAAATAGAAATCGTTATTATTAGATAAGTACACAGAAAGTCGAATAATATTGTCAAGATCAAAATATCACTATCACCTGGAGCAATATTAATTACCTTATTAATGAGCTACAAAGTGTTTGCGATAAGAATTTTCTATTTCTATCGCGTTTTACACATTTTGTCCACAATTCTGACTCAATATTTGCTGTATCAGCTTTAATCATCTCAATTGTTCCTTTTTAAAATTTCGGGTTGGTGTTGTTTTTATGAAGATTGTGTTTTGATGTTCCCCAGAGCATTTCTGATGGATTAAAGACGCAATGGTATGGAGGTGCCCTCAAGATTGTGTCCAGCTTCCGTTGCCATATTGTCCATTATACAGTTTTTCAAAATAAATGTTCTTACAATTCCTAAGTTATTTTTTTTTGTGCAAGGCTGTTAAAAATATCTTGTTCGTACAAAAATTTCATGTTTTCTCATTTTCTTGAAGCGGTGTTGGGTATTTTATTACTCATTAACTAGTGTCTAAAGATTCGGTAAAAAGTCCTCTTTGAACCGCTTTTGGAACAATCCGCCTCGCATTTCTTCGTGCTAATCTAGTTTACAATCCTTTATTTCTTAGCAGATAATAATAAAGCGTCTGGAATCCAACCATTTGCCGATCCGGCGTTTACAATTATAGTTCTTGTGCTCCGTGTAGATAGAACGTTCAAAAGACATTTGCTCGTTTGGCCTGTCCAACCTTTTTTTATAATATCGTGTGTGTCACATCACGTTTCATCGATGTAGTAAATTGTTTTATGCTCCTCACTAAATTGTTGTATTTCGGTTAAATATTTATATCGATATTTCCTTATTCTAGGTGACAGGTATGTGAACACGGGAACTTCACTTCATCGTTTTCACTACCACTCATAATCAGTGTATATCATGATTGCATTGCCATCAAAAGGTCTCTAAAATGTATATTGCAAAAAGTGGTCACAAAATACGGACTTGCCGTTTTCTCGTGTAATAGGCTCCATTTTCGCATTTCACACTTCAAAAAAGCCCAACATAATACATTCAGACAAAAACAGCAAACGTCTGACGGATATTTGTTGCTATGCAACACACTGTGCTACTAAATACCTGAAGTTTTTCGACTGCACTGTGTATAAAAAGACTTGTCAACTGGCGCAAACGAAATTTGTTTTTCCATTCGACCAAAGCGTGCTGTTGCGGCATTCCAAATTCAACTACTGCTCCATTTCCTGCCCACTCTAATGCCACTAAATTAAAATGGATCCGTTCGACAATCACATTACAGGGGCAAATACAGGAGCCAACTGCATTTGGACTTGTATTCCTCGGTTCAAGGGGTAATTTAGTGGAACCGCAGGCTTAGCCCCGGCCCGTCATTTATACCGTACAGTAATTATTTAGCAGGTCGCTGCAATCAGTTTTCCATTCCAATTGTTTCACTCGTCGCATTGTTAAGTTGTATATGCGAAGAGAGTAAACTGATGAGGTGGAACGCGTAGTAAAGGACAGTTTTGATAATCATAATGTGTATTTATTTTTTCTATTGCAAAGTTGAAATCTAGATGGAATTTTAATGGGTGTTGGTGTTGTCAGTGCAACGGGTAAAACGGTTTAATCAATGTTTCTGTTGTTTTGTTAAAATTTAATAAGCAAGGAACCATGCAGCCTTTTTATAGCAGTCCAGGATTGAATGATCAGCGTCTGTTTACCTGCAGTTTGCAATAACGCTAATCTAGATTATATATGAAGTGCTGCAATATTTTAACAGAAATGTTATGTGTATTAACTAAATAATGGTTTCGTCTTCGTTTCAAACAGTAAATGTAATTCAAAAAGCTTTTGTCTAAAATTATGACAATCTATTAAATTTTTGAAATCTAACAAAATTCGTTTTTCATTTCTTCGTGGAATAGAGGTTAGCCATTTTTTAGTTAAGTTACTTTTATGTACACTGATTCTTCCGCACCTCTACAAAGTATACTGAGTAACAAAAAACTATTTTTTACTTTGATACCTTTACTTCCTTGTTTTCATTTTCTTTACCTTCTATAGGCAATCTATTATAGGAATTTCAAATTAATGAATATTACAATAAGAAGAAAATTTAAAACATGAAATGACTTCTTTATTCATACATGAGACTGTGTTTCTTTGCTTATAGTTTTCATTAATTTTGCTCCCAAATCTATTGATACCAGCGGAATTCTTACCTTTTTTCGATGACTACCTGAATTTATTATATGCCCTTTTTCTCAGATTTATTTTCAGTCTTGCCTAAAGTTCCTTACGATATCGGAATATTTTTCTCCAAATAAATTTTCTTGTCCAATCCACATTAAGATTTCAATCTTGTGACTTTTAGTAGTTAAGTAAGACATTGCATTGAATAATAGATTTTTCCTAAGGAACTTAAAGAGTTTTACACAATAGCAAAATAAAATTATGCGTGCGCTCGAGATGACACAAACTTATGAAAGAAAGCCTTACATTGTTAACGAATTTTTATTTAAATTTGTTACTATAAATAAACTTTGTCATACCGATTTTCTATTAAAAACGATTCAAAATTGAAAATTGGATACTGAGAATAGGCATAAAGAAATTTGGATTTTTATTTTGGTTGATTGTTTCTCATAAAATGTTTTGGTTTGACATGTTGCCAGTGTAGTTATATGACTTGAGATCCGCTCTCAAATTTGGGACACACTGTATACTGTATACATTTTTGGTTGCTTTTGTTTTTGTTGGACTCCTGTGTTTTAGTTTGTATTTTTTGTCTTTTGCGACAGTTGGTTCCATTAAAAGTGACTTATGTACTTTGTGACGACGTTTCGGCTCTCTTATTGGCTTTGTGGCCATGCTTTCATCGCATTTTTGTATCAGCATTTTTGCTGTCATGGCTATTGTCTTTTTTCATACATCTTTTTAAACAAAATACATTGCATCTCTACTTAAAATACTAATCGACGAGTTCGAGCATTAAAAAAAATCTGCATTTGATGTACTTAGTTTATTACAATATACAAATACGCACTGGATTTTTCATCACCTGGATATCTCGATTTTTATTTTTACGTTACCACATGTTGGTTTTAATAGAAACATGACATAGGTTATTTTTGTCGCCGAAAACTTTGGTAACAAGATGGGCGATATTCAAGCTTTCCTTTCATTTAAAGTCATGTATGAATATTAATGTATATTAATTTTCACTCGAAATATAAGAGGAAACTTCTTACAGAAGTTTGATTGTTTACCCAGGGGCAGAGGCTTTCACAGCTTTTCTTCAACGCACAAAATGTGCAAGATAATGATGATAAATGTTACTTTTGGTTTGTTATACCTCGTTAACTACCAGGTGCCAGTTTTGAAAATAAACCTATCTATGTTGTACCAACAATATTGCTGGACTTTGTTGATTCTGTGTTTGGATATATAACTATGAATTTGGTTTGACTTGCACTTGTCGATTAAAGTAGAAAGATTAATTTAATTTTACTAATGTGACTTGGACCCAATAAATTGCAATACAGGACAGTACAGTAGCGACTGGTTTAGTATTGATCGTTCTTATTGCTGAACCATATCCGCACTTCACACAAAACCTTCGGAGATATATTGGTGCATGTCTGAAATTCTTACCGCGCTTCCGTCTTCGCATAGCGACAATGAATTTTGTCAAAGAAAGAAAAATGTTGTGGAATTCGCGGTCCGCTTTCCGCAAGTAGAGGCGTCGTCAGGGAAATCCCGAAGCTATATTAGGGTTCCTTGATGTTTTATTTATCACTGTCATTTCCTTATTAATGGTACGTATAATCGACAATACAGCTATTCCTAAAATTTCGCTTTAACCGTTTACCAGTCACCATTCCAGTATGCAATATTCGTGACATTGTGTTAATATTTGATAGCAAACTCATGCTGCGTTCAGTTATATATCCTTTAATTTAAAGCAACTTTGCAGCTGTAATGGAAAGTATAGACATCAAAGGAAAAACTATATATTCAAACAATGTTGTTTTACCGCTTGTAATAATGTTCTGTCAATCTTTAAACTTATTTATGGAAAACACGTACATATATATCTGCAAATTAAGCATAGAGGAAAAAAAATAAAAATTTTTAATAAGCCTAAGAAATAAATGGTAATAATTTACTGCTTTAGGTGTAAGAAATTAGGTTTCTGTTTTACAGAAAGCGGCATATAGGATCATTTAGAAATTTTTCGTCGAATTGCAAAATTAGACTGTCTGGCTTTGTTCCTTCCATTAGATGAAAAACCAAATGCAGAAAGGTTATTTTAGTTAACCTCGATTTTACAACATATTATACAAAAGAAAATTTATCTGTCAGTACCTGTTCAACCGCCAATTAATTAATCTATTTGGTTTATGTAGCAGTCCAAAACAATTCCACTTCAGTTGGAAGTGTACATTTATCATTATATGTATATATCCAGCTTTCCGTTATGATGCTGTTTAGTTTCTATTTTCTGGACTAACCCATCTTGTTTCATACAATGTGTTTATAAAATCAAGCAAATCCGCATTGAAATAAAACCCGTGAGTTTTTGACAAAAGCGCAGACATATGGAATTTTGTTTTAATAGTTTTACATTCAGTTCAATAACTCACTAATAGTTTTTTCATATAGCAACGCCCACGTTTTTCTTACTGTCAGGTAAAACACCTTATTTTGAGTCGTTCGTCGCTCAGTTGCAAATGCGCAGGATAGCGTTCAGCAGCGTTACATAAAATAATAACTGATGTATATATGATGCTTTGACTTCGAATTTGAATAGGGCTTTGACAGTGCAGTGGTTAGCATATTTGACTAGTAATCAAAATGTCCCGGGTTCAAATCCCGGTCAACGTTGGCATTACGTTTTCAATACATATCTATGCCTGTTACCCCAATAAAAATCTCTTATGTTCATTAATAATACATGCAGGTGATAATTATATATTTCATATAAATGCATAACAAATTTTGTATGACATATTCAGTATGAATGAACATTATTTTTCAAGTCCTTTTTTGGTTTGGTCGGCCATATGCGGCGCCACTTTCTTTGCACTCAAGTGCCCATAGAAATACAACATTTTCCTTACATTCCTTATTCAAGTGTATTGAATATTTTCTTATGCTATCACCCTCGTCCTCGGCAACGCACTCATTCTAATTCTACCACTTCGCTGCCGTCTGCGAAATTTCCAAGTAGCAAATGGAACCGACAACGAAGAAACGTCTTGGCGTGTGTATAATGTATAATTCACTTTAGTACAAACGTGCCCCGTTTGGCGTATGCCCTGAGAAACTCTAAATTCAGCTAATCTCTAATACGCTAAGAGCGTGGGCGCGCGACAAACTTATGAATACGTTTGCTATTCAAGATGCCGGCTAGCACATTAGCGGAGTTCAAAATTAACATGTCGGTATTTGGCTCTTGGTTCGCGTCAATCCTTTGTGGTAAGGTGTTTGCAAGTACACATGTTCAGAATGGTAAATAATTCGTGCCTGTACAGGGTTGTCGCTATTAAAATGAGTTCAAAAGTATACAGATTGTTACATATAATTCTGTGTACTGAAGAATGAAATTATTCGTTAAAATGATAATTTTTCATTTCTTAAAAACGTCTTACTCAGCACATTGGAGGGACATTTGGTAAAAATCGCTAATGAATCATCTAGCGGAGAATTTACGAATTACCATGTAGGCTAGTACGGTCTAAAAGTATAGAGACCTATATTGCCGATTGTCCAATGAGTCTATACTTACCTTTCCTTTAAGACGTCATTTGCTTTTATAAGAGCAAGAAACAAATAAATGATATCAACTCGTGCATTTAATTGTTTATTGTTGTCACTGAACATTCTAAAATTAATATTTGTCTGCATCTTCCAATAAATCTTGAATAAAGTATTAGATTGGCTTTTACACCGTGACTGTTAGCGTAAGAACGGTATAGTAAGAGCAAATTGTGATTTGGATAATTATGTGATAGCTAATACAAAAATAAAAATGCACTTGTGTGTGATAGCTAAAATCCGCACAAATTAATCAGCTTGTTGCAATTTCAAAAAAGTAATCGTGCTTTACCTAAACATAATACATGGAAAAAATGCACATTCAAAAGAACAAACTGTCGAGCTAACTATTGCGCACGCCATAGATAGCACTAGATGGCACTGATAGGGAAGTAGTAAAATGCTGCTTTAACCAAATTTCCAAAGGTTGCCCTAATTAGCTCCTTACGATGTCAGATATCACGTGAATTGCACAGATACTTTCGTTAAAATGCAGTCACTTCAACAATGTATAGTCTACAAATACATTTAATTTTTGTGAAAAAAATTATACTGGTGTATACGCAATTATGAGACCATAAATAACAGTTTTGCGGCTTGGTCCAAGCGCTCGACTGCAGTGTCCTTGTCTCAATCTTCTCTCTCGCTCCTATACGTCAGGCCGGTCGGACTGTGCGATACCAATAGTTTACATGGTTTGGTTTAATTCATAGCTGTTATATTCGCTTGAGAAGTAGTRCCCACCCCATTTAATAGATATGATTACTTATTTATTTGATCCAAGGATAATGAAGAAATAGTAGATAGAACATGAACTTTCGACATTAAGAACGAAAACAAACATGTTTCGCTTTTAACAAATGCCGTTGGCAATTTTCTTCTTAACGGACCTTGACTATTGATTTTGTAATTCTTGTTTTGATTCCGTCAGTATAAAATTTGTACATCTTAAAAATTTAATACGGTGATGATGTAATTCTATCTAACGGAAAAATGCTACTCCTTGAATCCGTACTTTAAGGAACCTAGTGCTTTGGTGTTCATATTTGGTTCGAAATACTTACGTATGTCTTAATTTTATCATGTTTAATTAATTTTTTTGGCTTTTGAAAACCTAGCTAAGTTTGACGCAGCTGACCTCTTCTATATTTTTTTGTATAAGTGTATCTCTTACTTCAAGTTCAGTTTGAAGTTGTCTTTTAGGAAGGTAAAAATGATGTGAAGGTACCAGTGGATACTCCCAAATTCTTACGCGTTTTCTCTTGTCTGCCAATGTATGTTTTTATGCTGTTTCAGCCCTTTATATGTCAAAACGTAAGTAAATCCTGCATGTTCTATAACATAGGCGACCCCGTGTCTTACAAATTTACATTAGTAAAAAACGCGTGGTTGTTGTTATTACCCCGTGGACTACGAATGGGATATATATTCGAGTGCCTTAAAGCAACAAATGTAATTCTTTGCGACCAAATCCAGCTCATTTTTCATTCGCGCCCGACTTTACAGTACTTCCATCAAGATTAGCTAAATGAATTGTCGTCCATGTGCCAGCGGCATACAGATTAGTAACTTAATATTCGCAGAGGAGGTCCTCATATCGCCGCTATTTACTCGCCGGTTATTGACAGTCGAGCCATTGATCACATCTTGAGTATGCGAAAGCGAGAGTAAACAGGGACATCGAGCGAACACCCCCTGAAGCGCGCAGTGGCGTGCATCATTCAAGCTTCATTAAGGTACATTTTTTGCATTCAGAAACTTGATTTTAGGACTGTATGAGCGAGATTGCGTTAATTGCTGCTTAGCACTACTAGCAAACATTATTTATACATGTATTAAATTTTTGTGTGATCCCAGGATTTTTCGCTTTGACCGGGGTTCGAACTTAAGGCTCCTGCTTTACGCGATGGGACAAATTTGATTTGATAATTGCCTTCATCACGCTTTAGAAGATCGCTATACTTTTTATTCCGCCGGGCTTTTCAGAACTAATATTATTCACTGCACCTCTACGTCGCTTGACTTTGTTGTGAAATATGGTTAGTTTCCATAGGCTTTGACCTGCATTTAACAGCAAAATGAGCGAACATTACATATCTGCATCTTCTCTTGCGAGCATACACATTATGACCAAATTTGCCCCAAGCAGTCCTCCACTTCATGTTGAAACTCTATTAATAAAATATAAGACATGTCGATTTGTTCGTTTGAATAGTTCATCAGTTTAGATTGTTTCCGGACTTGCTCGTGGATTCTACATAATATATCTAGAAATTCTTCCAGTGATTGTTGCTTTACCAACAGCTACTTTTTCAGTTCTGTAGACACTCGGGAGCTATAAGTTTAACTTATTACAAGTTTATGTCTCTTGCTTCTTTTATAGCTTCTTCAAATGAACACTTGGGTGCGTAGTGCGTGCGTCGTTTTAGTGGACTTTGTATATCTTTAGCATCAAGATACAGTGTAATTAATCGAAGCCATTTCTGCTGTTCTGAGTTTGCAGAATTAAACGTACTGTCTTGTGTATGTAAATGAACTATTACATTCAGCAGGAGTCGGTTTTATCCTTGTCGTCATTGTGMTTTTGTAAAAGCAAGGCTCACATTGGTAGAAACTGTATATTTGCTGCACACCTTTACTACAACAGAGTCACTAAAAACTAGTAAAGTATACCTAAATGCCTGCTATCGGTCTCAACATATTAAAAACTTGCTTCCTGCTGATACTTTTACTTTTATTAATGTAGGTGCATAGTTGTGCAGGTTATTTTCTCCTCAAAGTATTTTCTTTGGTACGGAAAATACATAACTTAGAATAGAGAGACAAAATAAGGTTACTGAGTCTTGATAGGAACTGATWTTGATTGCAAAGTATGTGATCCATAGAGTTTCTGATAGCTCCATCTCTCATTGACGGATATGACACCCAAAACAGCGATAGTCGCTACGTGAAGTTGAAGTCGTTCTCTTGCTTGTACCTTAGGGAGAAGTATTATTCTATTGTTTGTGATCCAAGATCAGAGCTGAGGCTGGAGTTGGCTGTACCTTATAACGCAGTAACCTGATGAAAAAAAGGCACATTATTAAGGCAATTTAAGGAGTGGAACAACTGCTATGTAAGGTACTAACTAAGTTTGCCGTTTGGTCTACTTGGAGGGTCCATTGATTAACGGAAAAAATTTCGATGTATTATCATTAATAGCCAATACAGATATATTCCGATTGTCATCTGATAATGCATCGTAAAGTTTTTCCATTGGGATACAGGGATCCTGCAAGTAGGCTAAGTGACAGGTATAGCCCGTGCCTTACTTTGCAATGGTTTCGTCAGATTACGTTACTGTCATTTTTTCTCATTAGCATGCATTCGTTCGGTTTTGTACTTAGTGAAGACCATGTGTAATGGTTATACAATATTCAGTAAGTATTGCTGTCTGACGAGGTGAAACAACATTGCCATCTTATAATTTATCACGTATAATTTATTAGCGATGTCATATCCGATTACTGTTGTGTAATAACGATTAATCGTTACAATGTTTTGTGCAGAATTTGTAGAGGAATAGAGTACTTTAAGTTCATACTTAATATGTTTTGGGTAAATGTTTCTTTGTGAATTCTAATCGATACTAATAATGATGTAATAAGTCTCGCGGCGAACATGGATATACGTTTGTTTGTTTGTTACTTTAGAATTCACCTATCATACTTCAGTCGTTACCGATCCAGTCAAAACAGACTTTTGTTACTTATTACTGGTTAGTCGTTACAGCATGACTGCACTGGGGAATAGCAGCGTATACCCATACCTGATAATTTATAATATTTATCGTGTAATGACTACTGTTTAGTAGTGGTAACCGATTACTTTGGTACCTGTGAAGTAGATAATGATTAACGAGTAATGAATCATAAAAATATTGAAAACAATACATATAACTTTATTATATATTCTTCATGGCGGTTTCTAACATGAACACCTTTTGCACCGCGTTTTGGGGGTCATTTCGTGATGATGCCGTACCGTCTGGAGGTACAGAAACCTAATTGCCCGCTCATTTTGTGAAAGTCGGTGTACGTCGTTTAGGGGTGAATTTACAAACTACGACGTGTTAGGTCAAAAAAGAGTCCAGTGAAATAATATTACTTTTTAATTTTTGTCATATTCATTTCAACTAAAAGTTAAATACTTCGTTTACCACGTATTTAAAATACACGTGTCCACGACAGTCAATATCAATAAACCGATCCGGGACTTTTTTTGTATTATGTACACCAATCTAATCTTCGTTTCGTAAGTCTGAACTGACTATTTCTAGAAATATGTAAATCTCAAAGAATATTTCGATTTTTCCTTTTCTCGTGCCCTTCCGCCTTCTGCGCCCCTGGGGAATGACACCTCTTCGGGTCGCACAGCACTGGCCCAGTTTCCCTTACTGCCTACTCGATACCAGCGACAGGATAAGGGTCGGGGCTTATCTCGTTCGGAGCTGACGTATAATGCAGGGTAATGCCAGGATGATAGACGCCATTTGTTACTTAACGTTGCCGTTGTCTCACCTGGGAGTCTATTTAGTGTTTTTTGCCCGGGATCTTGAGAAGTAATTTTCTTGTTTCACCCGCCTGCGCCACGATTTTGACATCGGAAGAAGATTATACAAGATAAACGTTGATAATAGCTTCTTCAGTTGAAATCCGCGCATACGGCTGTGCAAATCTTTATAGCAAAGAAGTTTAGAGCATAATTAATAAAAATCCTATGTAAAGTGTTAATACTTATCCTTGTAATGCTACACCACTTGATACATTGGGAGCATGTGTTCCTTTCATAGAGGTAAAAATACAACGGAATTTGATTATCCGTAGAACGAGCACGAAATCGGAAATTTAATAAATAAATATAATAATAAATAAAATAATATTTGTTAATCTATTTTCATTTAGAAAATGTGGATATTTGAAATTATACTTCATAACAAATACTGTATAACATCGTAAAAATTTAAATACGGAACTAGAATACGAAATATAAATATTCAAAATATTATGCAGTCGACCACCTTGAAGATAAATATAAGAAACGCTACACCACGAACATGACAAATGTCTTTACATACACTTAATCACCTACTTTCTTGCAGATATGGTTGATTTACTGAAAATCTTGCTTATTGTTTAATTACCAGAATATCTGATTGGGTCTTAAACGTGCTATGCGTTTTGAAACGGACCGCATTTTAATTGTATTTAATAAAAGCGTCTTGGACTGAAATATTGAAATGTGCAAGCATTGGTTGAGCAAATACTAAAAAGGGCAGAAGCCAGTCCGTTATTTAAATTGTCCTGTTCTCGCAATTCGAGAGAATGGAGAAGCAGAAGGGTCGCGTTTTCGGCCACTGAAATTACGTTTTCGTTTCGTTCTGTGTCGCGTTAAAATGTGCACGTACCCATTTTGCATATTTTTACTATATTTGCATGTTTTAATCTACAATTTAAAATTACGCGGCTGGGAGGTACTGTCGCCATGAATAAAACATGACGTAGTTCGGAAAAAATGCCGTCAGGGGGTTCGGATCAGGGCATCGAAGTTGGGAGTTCTTCCGAGTTTGCACTTTTGAGATCTCGTGATGCGTTTTTAAACTGTTTGGTTTTCTGTTTGCCAGTACTTGAAATGCAGAGGGGGTGGGCGCTTTGCATTTAAGTTGTATACCCTCCGGCTTACTTGTGGAGCGCTAGTGTTTTAATCTGATAATAATTTGAATTTTAAACTAGTCGTGCTTAGGATTATATTGTGAGTACACTGGAATGGAACATAATGTTATACATATACTACGTTACTGCGAAAATGATGTCCCTTTTTAAACCCATAATAATTCATAAGATTTTAAGAAAAAATGGCAGATTTAGTTTATTTTTTAATTTGGTTTGCAAGTTGAAAGAGACTTTTTACGCGAAAACGTACGTCTATGGAATATCGAAAAACATCCAGGCGCCTGGCGATTTATCAGTCCTTTAAAACAAATCTATTTTTGCTACACTATTTATAGGTGCTATCAGGTTGAGTTAGGTTAGTGCAGTAGATTATTGTTCAGTTATGTCCAATAAATAATGGTCAAGTGTCATCAATGACGTGGAATGTGGTCCGGATTTTGGGGATATTATTTTTTAAAGACAATCAATTATACTACCTATATATAGTTTTCATATGTTGTTGAGAAGCTGTGGTTTAGTGTTTAGTACAACTTTTTCAAAAGCACGTTATATATTTTGTTTCAAGCATAATTACAAAAAAAATTAGTTGGCAATATTCATTACCTAACATACTCCGTCTTCGTTGATTTGTTTTTTGTTCATTTATATTTATATCTCTCAGTTTTCTAAGCTTCACAGCTATTGCCCGGAGTAGCGGAGCCACAGAGTAGGAATTCATTAATAGTGTGCCTTAAAAATTGATTCTCTTTTCATATTAATTTTTTGTAATAATTATTATGCATTTATTGAGAACAGGCAACAAAGCCCTAATGGAATAACAAGAATTATATTACATAGAAAAAGAAAACTGCGAAACAACCAATCTAAGACCTAAACAGCGACTTGAAATAACAGTCTTTCGTAGTTAGTCATACTAAATACGACCACTTAATAAGAGAATTATTTCTCACACGCAGTAAATTTTTGGTGCAGTGAATCAGCAAGTTTTTGCATCTAATATTCACGAGTATATTAGTAACTCCGGTTCTACTATAATAGAAATATCAGCAGAAAAAACTTATTGACTCCACTGCATCATTAAGTGCGTTGTTCGAAAAGTCATTCTCTTTTAATTTGATATTAATGTCGCTTCTCGATTTATTTTTCTTTAGAAACTGATTTTGTTTTAGAGATGTCTTAGTTACCTCTTTGTCTATACTTACTGCTTTAAATTTTAATTATGTACGATGCACATATATTTCTCTCACTGATGGCGTCGTGACATTGTCGATTTGGGAATACATTTTTAGATGTAGCCTTTAGTCCTCACGTGGTTCTTTTTTGAGAGAAAATTTGTTTGTGATTTGAATCCTCGCAGTTTTTGACCCTGTTGTACCAAATGACTTGGGTCAGTCCTATGACATTTTTAATATTCTGAGATGTGGACTACTTGCAATGCTATTGACGTTTCATCTTAAACACCTACGTGATGCCCCGACACCTACAAAAGTTTGGTGAACTTCTGAAGTCTACAAATTTGGGTCAGCGTACGGAGTAACCATTGGGCCAACGAAACCGTTGGCGTTCTCTCTGGTGATTTAGCTTTGTTGTTGTATGATGGTGAGTCATAAGGTTGTTGTCCAGGTCACTGTTTTTGTCGGACAGTCGAGGTCACGCAGAAAAATTTTTAAAGCTTAGATTATAATCTGTAGTACAGGGTATGTCCGGTAAGTAATGCAAATATATTTTTGTAGAGATTCAGTTCAGGTACAGTTACAAACTCTCCAACATCTCCAAAGTAGTTCCATTGGTTATCTACACACTTTTCCAGCGACTCTGACATGCAAGCTACACGCCCTAGAAAGCTTCTTCGGGGACCTCTGTAAGGGCCTTGATTATGGTGGTTTGGATTGCTTCAATCGTCCCAAAACGAGCTCTTTTAAGGCGATTCTTCGTGTTTTTCTCTTATGGAACTTTTAGTGTAAAACTCGATAGACAATATTTCCAAAAGTTATGAACATTTTTAGATAATTCTTTTTTTAAACGAAAGAAGGGAAAAATGATTATGTTTTAAAAGGATAACGTTTAAAAATTTTTGTTGTTAGATATATATTTTTTAATTTAAATAAGTTTAATTTAAAAGTCAAAACATTTGATCCAATTAAAACAGGAAGGATGCCTACAGCATTCGATTTCTAAAGTTTGATTTTGCTATGTTAAAAAATATAGCAGAAAAATTAAATCATAATTGCTATTCGATGAGCGCTAACAAATCTCTCTCCCACACCAGTCGACCGAGATGGACACCGCTCCCCAAATCCAAACCCATCGGCGATAAATAAAACTTTACAATAAGTATTATGCAGGTGTTAAGAGAAATTTCAGTGAGGTTTTTTCGTTGACAAAGCATCGGTAACCAATTGATTGAAATTTATTTTTTTAAATTTCACAGCTGCAGATATCAAACTGAAATTTTAATTACTCTCATTGCTTACTGAATTTTGATTAAACTTCCATGAAAACGGGAAAATAAAACTTCATATAAAATCCCCTCTTTTGACCATATCACAAAATAGCAATAACTTCTTCCAATTACAAGAAGCTGTTCTTGCACCTGGAAATAGTAATTATGGTTTCTTTTTAATCTTAATTCATTATTTTCAATAGTGGCAAATTTTAATTCATTTTCCAAAATCGTTTTTTTCAGGCTTACGTCTTTTGAAGTAAAGGGACATTTTACTTCTATTAGCCCTTCATCGTCGAGTAATATATCTGGTTAGATTAGAAATAAAAAGGCCACATCGTTCAGCTGATTTATTCATAATTATTATTCCCGTAACGGGTGAAATGATTTCCAGTAAATTTCGGTTGCATTATATCTTATTTGCAGGATTTGTTGTGACTTTTATTTTTATAATTCTTCCAAAATTTGACGCAGTCAGTCTTTTTTCCTCTCGATTAGCCAGAGGCATATCCTTTTGGTCACGAGTTGCAAAACAAATTTTGTTAATTTTTTCGGGTGTTTTTTTGTAATGACTTTAATAGCAGTTACATTTTTCCATTCTAATTTGCATAATATATTTTGAACGTGCAAGTTTGTTTTTTCTATATCGATATAAAATATTAAACATTTTTACAGTGCAAAACGAAAAACCGATCCCATGAAGTGATGGCATAAGCAATAAAATAATTGATTTGTTATATGTGTCGAACATCGGTATAAATATTAATAATTTTGCTGCAAATTACTAAATTTTGCTGAGACTGTAAATTCAAAAAAAATAGATTTTTCTTCATTTTATAAAAAATGGACATTTATATTTCACTGTTAGTGAAATGTAAGAACATCCCACAAATTGTGCTGGTGAGTACGAGATGGCGACTTACATTTCATTTTTTATTAAATTTGTTACCATATGTTTAAATGTGCAGCAGTTAATTTGTGCGATCTCGTATCAAAACACAAAAATCGACTCTCATAGCAGACCATCATTACGGTTTATTGGAATAAAATTTGTAAACGGACCGCTGCACTAATCCCTTTTGTGTTGTTTATGGGTGGGTTTATAGAGACCAATCATATATAGAATCAATCATAGTTTCAGCAAGGGCTGTTTCATTTTATTTTTGCCTACGTCCTATCTACGTCAACCAGAAATTCTTGTACCTCTCACAATTAATGCCCAACTTTTAAGAGGAATAGCCTTAAGGGCGCTTTTGAGCCTGAACAAAAAAGGGTCAGCCGAGGCAATGTCAGGACTGCGACAGGGTTGCTAAGTTTTTATCGGCCAGGAACTCCCGGACCCGTAGAACGGTGTGACTGTGAACGTTGGTGGAACGTTCAGGTGGCGGAAATCCGCGTTCTCATGCGGATGATATTTTTTCTCAATTTCTCCAGCGCATAAACTTAGTAGGCCGCGTTCACTGTCTGTCCTTGAGGAACAAAACAAAATGAGCATTTTTTTCACCTTGGACTTCCTCATTCTTGCTTTTTTGTTTTAAAGTGATTCCAGAGTTTTTCATTGTTAACTTTGACGCATTGTCCTCTAGCTGTATTTGAAAATTCACGTTTCTTCTCCGGTAATAATATTGTTCAAAAATAGGGGTCAATATGCACCTATCACTTGGTTGTTCATTTGCTCGTTAGTCAAGACTGGGCATGTAGTGTCCAATTGTTTTCAGTAGGTATAAAATCTCCGCTACCTTCCGCACACTCAAGCCATGATCCGTATCCCACAAATTTTGCAAATGGCCCACATTTGCCTCAGTTGTGGAAGACAAAGGACCGCCAAATTAAAGTTTAACAGCTACCTCTTCCCAACACTCCTTAAACATCGTCAACCACCTCCAAATTCTAGAATACGAAACAGTCCTCGTAGTCTTCCTTAGTCATTGCATAGGTAGCGGCAAGATTTTTATTGAGTTTTGCATAAAATTTGGTGGCATACCGTTGCTCGAGTAAGTCCTCCATTGCATATCATGGTAGGTGTAAAATGGGGTACCCTAAAACAACGACCTTGACGCTCCCAGAGCTCGTAGCGGAGTAAGCTTGGCAGCGTTGGATTGCTAAAGCCTCTCTCTACCTAACCCAACCGAATGCCCTATAACCAGTAGAAATGCGATTAAGAAAACAATTGCATTACCTACCGAACAGACCCTGTATAATAGCTTAAATTTGAAGTTTTGAATATCATCGGGTTTCTTTTTAATAATGTTTGATGTGCATGATTATTGGAGTAATGTAAGTAAACCATTAAACAGCAGACGAAAACCAGGCATTAAGAATTAAACAGAAAATAATAGTGGGTGGAACCTCCATCGTGCTGAATCTACTTATTAAAGTGTCTAGTTATCTATTTAATCAGATGATCGATTTGCTCTTAAGACGTATGATTCCAGGCTACTTGTATAGGATCATGAAGTACCGCCAGAGTCTGTGGTGGATGAGGTAGGATCCTGAAGTAGAGTAAAACGTGTGGTTCCACTAACTCCTGGAAAAGACCCTGGGTGGTCACCGTGCCTCTAATGCAGACCAAAGATGATCTGCTGCAATAAGGAGTGTGGTGCCCAAAATTGAGGACCGCGTCTTCCACCACGTCGCGCACTCAGAATCTGGATTGGTATGCTATCTCTGGTTCCACTGTGCTCGCTCTCTGCAGTCTGTACCATTGCAGTCCGTTACCCCGATACTTAGTAATGAGTGGCCGAAACTTGTCTGCAAGCTCCCTAGTAGTAATTAGGTGGCCTTTAGAACCTCTGAAGTTCTTCTCCACGACATTTGAACAATTTTCTCTCTACAAGAACGTGCTATACATCCTTTCAGGAAGTGTGGACCAGAAATTAAATGAAACACATAAGTAAAGTTGACAGCCATATTAGAATATAATGAAATTTTTATATCTCTACACCAGTGTATGAAAAGAGTGCATGAAATGCTAGTGAAATTTTACTGTATGCACGCTGCCTTAATATCGTTCAAAAATTTGCGTCGTACATACACACTTGTAATAACAATATTGAACACCATAAAAATGAAGTCTTTAATAGGTACTTAATGAAGATAATAATAAATAAGGGAATGAAAATATATTTCTTATCTTGACACTAAATTGTACTTTTGAATTATTGTCAACGTCTGTTTAAAATCAGTTAGAAGCTAATTAAAATTTTTTGCCAATCATACTTACGCAAACATGATGCAGATAATGAGTACTGGCCCATTGGATAACCACCCTTTGAAGAAAGGGCGATAGAAATAATTCATAACATGAAGTGTAATGAACCCCAAGCCTAGACAAGATCAACAACGAATTGATAAAATACGGACCAATAACAAAATACCAGATGAATGAAATACTACAATCAAGTAGCGTTCCCCAAAACACCGTAAAACACGGAATATTAACGAAGAATAACGCTATGCAGTATCGGATACAAGTATTACGCTTAGTTCTTACTAGGAGAGATGAAAAAATATATACCAGAAGTATATATATAAAATAGGTCAACGGATGACCACATATTTACAGTGAGAATTCTAGAGGAAAAATGGAGAGAGGGCACTAGAATACTGGTGATGGCCATAGATCAACAGAAAGCTTTTCATACGATAAACCATGAGGTAGGCAGTGCCACAAACACTCAGGAGCAAAGGGGCCCGTCACTGCTTCATCAACAGGATAATAAAAGCTTGCCTACTTGAAAATACTACAGCGGTTCGGACAAACAACACCAACAAAACAGAAAGAGAGGCGTAAAACAGTGATGTATAATATCCCTCCGTATTTTCACCATGGTACTAGGTGAAGCTCTCTAAAAAACCATAATGAACATGGAAAACCTTAGCAAGCAGGATAATGAAATATTACTACCTTGCATATAGAGATGACCTGATAATKATGGCGGAGAACGAAAATGACTTGGCAGAATTCTTAGAAAACGCAGAACGCGAACTCTACACAAATGGACTAKCAATAAATTACACGAAGAGCAACATCATGATAAGAGATCCTTCCAGCGGAAGAATCCAAGCAACAGCCACAAAATACAAGATAGGGAACCGGAATTTGAGAGCAACAAACAAAATGAAATATCTAGGTACATACATAACCAGCCATCTTAGCAGCAGAGAGACGGCTAGAGAACGGATCAAAACTACACATATAGTAACCAGGCCGATATTATTATGTATAGAGAAACATAAAGCACACCGTCAATTGATAACGATTGCAGCGAAAAAAAGCCGCAACAACAAAGGCAAATAGGAACAGCTCAATAAAGGCAGAAAAACGTATTATACCTACAACTCCTAGCTAAGGCAATAAATGAAAACGACAAAAAATTAACAACAGAACTCCAGATAAAAAGAATAGAGACATACGTGATGAGATAAATGGGACACCTCCAAAGGAAAGACGTATACCACATATTTAGAAAAGCCTGGGAGCCGGTAGATCGTGCTATTCATGGAAAACGACTATAGAAAGGATAATCCAGAAATCAGGAAAGAATGAAGAACAATGGATAGAAATGGCAATAAACAAGAAATTAATCAACGTAGAATCCCTCAGGTTATACGACATACCAGAAACCAGTGACTCTGAAATGGACCAATGATGTCAACAATACCAAGAAAACAGTCAAAGAATATAAATATACCTGCATAACCTTCCCATATGTCCTTATATGTTCTTAACATGCGCTAGGCAGTTGCACTATTAGCAATCAGCATGCACCCCTAAGCTGGGTTAGCTTAGACCGCAGGCCCAGCGGTATATCCGGGAGTGGCAAAAATGCTGACCGTACGCTGGTTGAATCAATCAATCGATTATACTTACGAAAACATGACGTATTCAACGGAAATGCATAAAATACGTGCACTCAAGCCGAAAAGGTTCACCTGTTTAAAGAAAAGGTTTCAGAATTTTCTCCTGTATACGAAATTGCCACCAGCAAAAATGAAAAGCAATTTAGAGAACTGGGACATGTAGAATAGGTTAAGACACGGTTCTCCAGAAGACCAAAGAAAAAAATTTAAGAAAATCTGAATGCCTCAACTCACCAAGTCGCTTTAAAGTATAATGTTAGCCAGTCCTCCTCCACATATATACTGAAGAAGAATAAAATGTATCCGTATAAGCTAATTCCAACTCAAAAGCTAGGTGAAGCTGACTTTGACAGAAGAGTGGAATTTTGGGACCAAATGAGGGAAATATTTATTAGACATCATGTTCTGTTTTAGGGTTTTTTTTCGTTTATTTTTAAAGGACATGTCAAAAGTCGGACCATTGCTCCACATAAAATCCCCATACCGGAGGGAGAGACTCATTTATTTAAAGACCCGAAAAGGTGAATGCCTGGGCAAGAATAATAGGAAATCACATTGACCCTAACTTTTTAAATCAGAATCTAAACGGTCAAATTGCTTTTTGAAATCATGTCATTCCGTTTCGTAGAAATAAGTACAACATCAGAAATCCAGAAATATTAGCGAACAGTGAAAGGAGCATCAGCTTATTAACATGTCAATCACTCTGTTAACTTCGTCTTTCAAAACCCCTCAATTATATCTTATAGGGAGGAGCCATTAAAAATTCTGGATCACATTTAAGTAATAATTAMCGAGGTATATTTACGAACATAAATATTATAAACGGCAACCTCAGTAATGCGCCACATTACGGGAAGTCACAAACCACCCTGGCCACGGCTTACACCTGCGTCATCCATAACKCTAATCGGAGCACACACAGAAGGCGGCTTGCAATATTTACGTGAGCGCGCCACAATTCCGGTAACGAGCATCGCTAAGAGGGTAAAATTGCAGCATGTTGCGGGCGCCGGCGGAACCCCCAGGGAAATCCAACGCGTACACCGTACACGATGCTGGGTCGAATTTGTTAAAAACGGGAAAAAAGGTCCGCCGGTTGTTTAGACGGGGGAAATTGTTTTACCTGTTATGTCCGCGCACCGGCACGAAAATGATCCACGAGGGTATAGTAATTTAGAGTTATGTGGCATGATTTTCGATTGTTTGGATGCTGAATGCAGAAATGCATGGTGTCATCGTAAACAATTTTTGCAAGCTAATGCATGGACCACACTTGTTTACTTTTAACTTTTGACTAGTTTTGTAACTAGTTACTGGGATGACTATTTTGTTTTGGGTGAATTAATGTAGCAGATATTCTTATTCTTTTCATAACATTTTGTTGTAATTGTAGATATTTAGAAAAATAGTGGCATTGCATTGAATATCAAATAATTATGCTGAATTGATTGACGCAAGCGGAGTTGATACTTCATTGTGCCAATTTAAATATACGACAAAGTGGTTTCGACTGTAATTGGCTGTTTTCATTGCTGCAAAGAGAAATACTTCTACGCATATTTGATGACTTTCTTATTAATTATTCAGAAATGCTTATAAAATTCATAAAAGTATGTTTCCGGTTTTTTTTTCATACCCTAGGTATGCAGAATGTTGCCACTAAGCGATTGATGATTCAGCTCCTTTTCTGTTTTTGCTGAAAAACACAAAATCTATAAATATGCAAAAACTGTGCTTTCGCTGACTTGTGTATATAGGCTCGAAGTTTCAGTATTATTACAAAAAGGCTAGCTACAATCCATGCATTTCACAATACTACGAACAAGACTTCAAGAAGAATGTAATAAGACAATTCAACGAAGTAGTTACTAAAATTACTAGCTAACCTAACCGTTGGAACCATATTGCAGATGTTTCTGGTTACAATTATTGCTCTATTGTTAATAATTATTTAATATTACAATATGAAAGCATTTTTCTAATAACCATAAATTCGTATAAAATCRTTGACTTCACATATTGTACAATTATTATTATAGCTAACTTAGCTAACAGATGGTTAACACTTACCTGTCATAATTTTCTTAGAAAGGTACATTCATTCCATCTCCTGGTCAGTGTAGTTGCAAACATGCAGTGCTGGGATGTCATTAATGGGAATAGATCACAAAGATAAATAAGTCTTCATTTATAAAGTTGTAAGTATTATATTACGTAATTGACTACTTACAATAAGTAATTGTAATGAGTTAATATAGCAAAAACCCAAGATGTGTTTTCTACTACGCTACTACTACGCATTTACTACTAATATGTGCACTACTCAGAACCTGGATTATTGAAGTTCGTTGCAAGTTGCAATCAGCAACCTCGATATGTAGCTTAAGGAAGTAACATCAAAGTTACAAATAAATGTTTACATTAAGGAAAGTACTGCATCGAATACTGTAAACTTCCAGTATTGTTGCTGCATACTTTGTACCTAAATAGCGGAAAAACAGCGCTGAAATCCTAAAAATCAGCAGGTCGCGGTCGTTGAAAACATGGTTTAACTAAATGACAATGAAAAATTGAATTTAGAAAGCACAATCACTACATTTCGAAATTGTTAACTAACCATGCATCGTGCCTTATTCTTGCCTTCCATGTCAAAATTATATGCTAGAAAAGAAAATTAAATTATAAATACGCAACACTTTAGTCAAATATGAGCAAACACGGCGGGCAAGCTGGTGAACGCTTTTGTTTGCATTTGTAAGTGGTCGGAGCCCCTTTGCCACATTTAGTTCAATATAATGCCGTTTCAATTAAAATAAGTCGCACAAAAGCCGTAGCGTAGAATAATGCATATGATGTGATAAAAATGTCCCGCTATGAAAGAAAACGGTCATAAACGTTACAGACAAAAAATATTGTACTAGCATAAATTTCTTAGACGAAAATATCAAATAAATTACACAATCTGGCAGGCTTCCAGTTTCATATACCAACTACAATGACCAATTAGAATGCGGAAATAGCTGTTAGCGTTGTTGCTGCCCTCTTAGCACCTTCCTAAGCTAGAACATATTATGCCTATACTACAAATACTTTCTAGTCGTCACTTCCATTCCTCCCAAAAATGTGTTTATTATAGGAGTACGCGCGCGTTATCGCTCGGCTTATATAGAAACAGTGGGCGACAGCGGGGGCGCGGCGCTCCACCGGCGCCGGGGTGGTCGCCTCCTAAGATATTAATTTAAATTATATAGCGTAAAAGATGATAATAATGTACATGAAATGTTAAAAGTAACTAACGTATTTGAGTTGATAAGGATTAATACTGTAGCCGTCTAAATAGATTTCCAATTACCGCATTGTACGTACGTGACCATACTTCTAGAAGACAGAATAGGTATAGTAAGCTATCCTGAAAAGATAGATATATGCCATCGTGGACTTTTTGTAGATCTATAAAAGAGGAATATCCCACCATGCATTGTTTTGTTATATCTTAAAGGAATTAGGCAGCGTTTTCGGTGTAAGCTCCCAGGCGGCTTGACTTTTTCCTACACTTCCAACAATTATCGTTATATTTAAAACAATTTGACAAATTATATACCTAAACCGCATGAAAATCCGTTCAGTAATTTTTGAGTTTATCGAACAGACAGACACACAGACGTGGCCGAGGACTTTGTTTTATAAGATGTAGTAATAAGGAATAAAGCAAGTGTTAAACAAACATAAAATTTCGTTCAAAACCGAACCAATTTTCCGATTTAGTCAGCATACTTAACATTTTGCGTAGAAACGCTGCCACAATAATTTCTGTAAGTACAAAGAAGCATTCATGCCATTTAATGCTTTTCAGTAGAATTCTAAATGCTACAAAATAAACCAAGATTCTAGTTGGCAGTTCGTTCTGAAAATATGAGCACATAATTTCTTTGGAAATATTATTTTATTAGGACTAAAAAGATAAAATTGTCATGCCAAGCTTCTTGGTTTTCTAGAATCTGGATGATCTTTATTTGGTCTCATTCGATTAGGTTATATTGTTTGAATGTTACTTTGGGAAATTGATGATATTTTTTTTATTTTTAGACTTTTATATATTTTATATATTTAATAACTAACCGAAACTAGTTTTTATCGAAATTTAACTTTTTCTCAGACATGTCGTTTTTAAATTTTTACGGTTTGTCACAATTGAACTTTTGGATGCCAAATTTTGAGAGCTATTTATAAAGCATCATAGTCGTTACCACAACAAGCAAATTAAATTTTGTTTACTGGAAAGTATCCAGGTCAACTGTATATAATTGTCTATTTATGGGTAAATATATTCTATTTTACTTCGTGTTTGCTCCCAATGTTTATTTGGAAAACAGCTAGTCCTAAATACACATCCACTCTTTTTAAAACAACCATTTCCGATTCTTTGATTGATTAAGGAATTATCATAAACAATAGAGAAATCTATGGGTTTACATTTTTTTTAATTTGCAATAAATTTTAAATTATTTGCTATTAAATTTAAAAACATTCACCACTTTAAAACGATCCATCTTTTGTTGAAACTCAAGTATAGCCACTTTAAATGTTGGCGTTGCTTTAGCAATTCAACAAAAAAGGATCGGTTTCTTTTTTTGTTGTAGTTGATATTAGCTAAATTCAAGCCGGTACCTTAAAATAAAGTCATTATTCAAATTTTTATTAAAGAGTTGTTTTTAGTTTAAAGTAGACAAGAGAAATCGGCCCATAATGTTTGAACAAATTTTGTAAAAAAGCGAACGTAGACTTTAATGAGCGTGTTTTAGACCAACATTATATTTAGCTTTTGGGAGATATTTTTGCGTCTCTGGTGGGCCACGTCAAATGGGAACACTATGACTATAGCTGTAAAAAAGTTTGCCCCTAGAGTTTAGTTTGCAAGGTACAGCCGCTATATAACCATAACTTGTAACCACTTATATTCGTCTAAATAAGGAAATGCATTTAAAATAGGAAGCTATATCATGAAAATGACATTCGTCATTATCCTGCGTTTCTTAAAATACATAAAAATGTTTTGAGACATGTCAAACCGATATATATTTTATTTAATACGCCAGACACAACTTCCATGATTCGGGATTCAGCCTTTACGACTTTTTAAAAGGAGCAGATCGGCGCTTCCTTCTAAATCCAGTGCTCCCTATAAATTTAGCAAACTTCTTAAACCAAGTCTCGTTTAATTCCCGGAGTTTCTAACTGCATCCCCTCTTTTTTCAGGGTGTTCAAGCTGAAGTTGACTCCTGATTCGACAGTGTTCACGGACGATGTCAGTTTCGAGTCGACACGGGGGCCCCTAGCCTTTGATCCTGGGATCACCTATAGCGGAGTCCTTGAAGGTAGGTACAGTTATATTCCCCCGGCAATATGACTACGGACGGGTTTTGAATTTGAATTATTTAGGGCGCCTAATTGACGTCGAGATATCGTGATAGCATGGTGTAGGACCTCGAGAATACATATGTATGTTTCTTGGAATAAGGATTGAATTTGAACTATTCGGATTGAAATCATAATAGGGCAATTTAAACTTGATTTCTGACGTTTCTAGTTAAATTATTAAACGCTGAATAGTTCGATTGTGGTAAAACGTATTTAGCAAATTAAAAAGAAAAAAGAACTGTACGTAATGGCTAAATTAAACTTGTGCATTAAACCTTCATTAAGCCTTATCGTTTTTTAAGGATATCAAGAGTGATTATATATTTTCTCAGTCGTCATTTGTTAGTAGTAAATAAAATTGTGGGGACGCTCAGCAAAGTGGAAAATTGTACTTTCTACCAGGCACATTTTTATGAGCTTTTGATTTTTTGTAATGACTAATTGGTTTTTAGGATGCTTCAATTACTTCCACATCCAACGGATGGGAAGTATTGTATCGCGAAAAAAATTTCAAAAATTTTTATTTGCTCATTCGCTTTAAAATGGTCGAAAACGTAAAAAAACAAAATTTGAGCAAAAACAAATTTCTTGTCTGTGTGTCTGTGGTTTTGTTTGTATACACGATAACTTTCGAAAGACTTAATATATGAACTTGAAATTTGGCAAACGTATAAATCTCAATTACCTAAAGCGACCTATTGTTTGTGGGGTAAGTAGGGTATCGGTAAGGGGCGAAATTTGGGGGGTAACTACCCTTTTTGCAAATTATTATTATTTTTTCGTTTTAGTATGTCATTAGTAGTATAAATGCAGTATTACTCGTTCTTATAAATTTTCGGTGCAGCAAACTGTTTAGAAGCTGTTTAGCAAAAAAGCGTCACTTAAAGAAAACGGTTTTTCCTAAATATCTCTGAATTTATTGAATATACTCAAAAAATGAAAATACTATCAGATAGGAAATAAAATTTCTCACAAAAAGTGTCTTAGAAATTTTATCAAAAATTTTGACATTTTCGAAATATTCCCAAAAAACCTATTTTGGACCCTGCTCGTACGATTTTTTTTAATTTTGACATTATATAGAAAATCAAATTTCTGATCAGAAAGCATTCTTGTAATTTTATGTTAAGTTAATAATTTTCGATTTATTTGGAAAAACCGATTTTAAAAATTTATATGTTTTTGCTATCACGAGGACTGTTTGTTTTAGAAATAATGTGTAGAGAGAAAAAATGCTCAAAACCTGATTATCAGTCGTATAGTATTGATTCAATTTGCAGCGGTCTTTTTTTTTGTATAGCTAAATAAACAGCTACATTCTACAGCTAATATTTTTAATAATAGGTAGCTGGTGTAATTAGAATTTGAATAAGCCTAACCAATGTATACTTACTTTAAGGCATTCTGTGAATCGTACTTCGACGAGATTTGAGTATTGCTGAATTTCTCTTAAAGTCGGCACTGACGCCGATGAAACGCACCTTACAACGAACTATATATTCAGTTGTATACTGAATATAGCTGACTATTATCCGCTTTGATTTGATTCTCACACTGTTTCTCGTAAATGTTCTCTAAGAGATTCAACTGTCATATTACTGGGAGATTTTCAAGTATTACATGTTTACAGATCTCGTTGCAAACTTGCCATTGATAAAGCTTGCAAGAAGTATGTAATAATGAAAGTTGAAGAGAAGATTGCCAAAGGCTTTAAACAATTGTAGACATTTATACCGAATAAAACGGGAAAACAGAAATACCAGAATTCATAACACACCACGGGGATAAAAATCTATATATGTGTACACCGATTGCTATTGGAAGTACTTTCCGTTTTCGTTATCGTTTTTGAAGCATCTTAATCCCCACAGGTCACGGGTGACAGGAATTTTTTATTGTCGAAAATATGTTGGGTCATAGTGGCATGCTGGGCTTTATTTTATATTGTACAAGCATTTTTACTACACGTTTGACAAAACTAGTTAGTCTCACTTTTTGTTTTTGGGTTTCCTACCCGAGATGAGCGCATCACTATTTATTCCTTGTAATCATATTCTTCTCCTTCTATGTTACATTAAAGATGACCACATATTAGCGGTCGAAAGCGCTGTGCTGTTCTGTAATAAATAATTTGGGACTAGACTTTAACTTGCTTTATTCATTTTTGGATCGCTCCACCCACTTAGAATGGATCAGATCATCATATTTAATTAGTCTTAGCATAACAAATTGCAAATTGTATTGGGATATATTCGGAACAAAACATTGTGCTTCCTCTGTTGCGTTGCAAATAGGTAGATGCTGAATTATTTACATAAAATGCGTTTTGATTATATTTACAAAAGTGGTACAATCCCAGATATTTTTATATTAAAACGGCGTCTTATATATTATATAAGTATATAAATGAAAACGCAAATTAAATTGCCTGTTTGCCATAAGTTAATATACCTATAAGCAGTTTAATAAATACTTGGGGAGAAACAAAAATTTGAACATGCCTGTGGATTATTCTTTTTGTTAAAATTTGGAGGTCATTAATAATAGAGCACATGTCAAAGCTCACAAAAAAAACCCTGATTTAGTTCTGAACTCTGCATTGATTTGATGTGCATTATATAATGTTAAATAGTTTCGGGTAATTTTAGTGCTTTACGGGTTTTGAGAATGTGTATGGAATTTCTCGAAACTAGTCAGCAACTAAATAATGCATACCAAATAAATTGCCTTTAACAAATCTGGGTGAAAATCAAATCAATCGTATGTAACTTCCAACAATAATTATTGATGGTTGCATGCAAAAGAGTTAATCGAAGAAGTAGCAACTTTTTACATAGCGCACAATATTGTGGGATCACAAATGCTTCTAAGAAGGCACGCCTTTCCAGGAACAACCCGCTATGCACTTGTAAACTAGGAAAAGCAGAGAAAAGCCATTATTTACACTACACGACTAGAGTTTCGTTTCGAGGACAAAGCGCACTGCGTTTCAAGCTGTATGTTTACTTGCAGTTCATTTTAGTCCGTTAGTGCTTACTGCTTCCATAAATAAGCTGCAGTAGAAGAAAAAGTAGTACTGGAATCCGGACGACAAACAGCGTCTGTTATTATGATAACAGTGAGCTATAAAACGAAACTCGTTCATTTCACTGCGGTTGTAATGAGAATTTTAGTTAGTATTTCGCATTACGTAGGTTGCTGTGCTTTTACATCGGATTAAATGAGTAAGATTACAACGGTGGGTTAACGCCAGTGTGTCATTCTTATTCAGTTTACTAGGAACAATTGTATCTCTTCATTTAAGAGTATATTATAATGTACAATTTGCAGTTTAGTCCTGTGTATATGTTTGCTAATTATCTGCTTGATAAATGCGCCTTTCTTACTCAAGATGTTGACAGATGGTTTTTGTAAATTTTAAAGCTGGTACAAACTGCCAGAAGTAACTAAATTATTCGAAAATTTTTATAATTATATTATTCAATTTATTATATTGGTATTAAATTTGGTTTGCATCTAAAAATAATTAATTGTTGATCAATGATTTTATTTTTCAAAGATTTGACTGCATCATTGCAGTGGTTAGTGCATAGTCACGATCTCCTCTAACGACTTTAAATCAGTAGCATTAAAATAGTAAACTACTTGCTTCCCTTTATCAAACGCTACCAACAACTGCTTGGTAAAATCAATTTACCGTTCTGAGAATGTTTTTTTTCTGTTTGTCTACGGTTGAGTGGAAGAGCAGGTGCTGATCCATATTTGGTTCAGCAACTGAACACCGCCGTTTCGTCGGTGCCAGTACGTCAATTCAATATTCTAATATTAATGGTGTATTTATTTTATGTTTTTTATTCAATTGTCGATTATGTATTTTTAATGTACCGTGGGCACCTCGAATAAAGGCATTATATTATATTATCATTATATTTTGTACTTTTTTGTTTTGAACCATTTACTTTTCATTTAGTTCTTTCTTCTCCATTTTCCTTTGTTTTTCATTTGAGGACCGCGGTCCCATAAATTCAATCAAAGACTAAAAACAATAGCCAATACCCAATTCCCATATCAAGCTTTAACAGACCGCAGCCTACCCCACCCAGACGGATGGAGACCAACAAATAATAATCTGAATGACAACATGTGGAGACATCAGCCTACCATTTAACTCTTCCTCTAACAGGACAGAGAAAAAAAATAATAATCTGAATGTCAACTTGTGGAGACCTCAGCCTACTATTTGCTCTTATTCTAACAGGACAGAGACTAATTCTGAAAAAAAATCTTTTATTTTAAACACTAGTAAAAAAACACTAAGTCTAAACACAGCTAGTTCAAAACACTACTGTTTTAACACCACAAAGTCACTAATCTACTACACTGCACACACTAAAACACCTAAGGCTTTCGCTGGCTCTATAACTGCTATTCGAAATCAGAAGTACTCGCGCTCTCTCAGTCGGGCTATATATACCCTCATCGAAAATACAGAAATGACACATTCCAGACGCTGTAAAGTTCACGAATGTTCGATTAATAGCATTCTTTAGAGTCTCGACATTCCCGCCATCTGTCTGTAGCTAGGATCACTACTTGCAGGGTCCTACTACACCGCATCTACACGCTTGCGACTCCCGACCACAGATAGCGCTGATCCGCAACAATAATAATATGAGTATGACTCTACTTCTAACGGAACAGAGAGACCAACAAGTTATCTAAATGTTGGCTCTACCGCTGTACCGCTAACGGACAGAGACCACCTTAGTTCAAATTTAGACTCACCAATAATAATCATTTGTCTGTTCATTTTTGTCCCTCTCGTCCCCTGCTTCCAGAAATTCCAAATTATCGCTCATATCACAGTTTAAAGACCATTGCGTTGGCTATGGCCGTAAGTTATCATTTGCCGCTTTCGTAATAACATTGGAACCCAATTTTTAACTTCGTATTTGTCGTTGGGCAGATACTTTATTCGTTCATACTCGCTCTTACTGATATGCATCTGAGAGTTTCGATGCATCGGAACTACTGAGCTAGTGCTCTCTTATATATTAGGCGTTTTGGATAATTTCCCAGCCACTCGTTTCCTGTCCAAATCTCGATTTCCGATTGGTTTGAAATTTGTAGAACACAGCTTGTATCAATGGCGTTCGACGGCCTATTCCCAAAAGCTGCTGCAGTGGAGTAAAACCCTTAGACACGTGCACAATCGTATTCAAAACTGGTTGGATTTTCCACAGTCCGTTCGGCCATTCTGACTTTATTTGGGTTTCAATTCGCAAGTAATTTCTTATCGTTTGCATATGGCGATCTACTTGTCCATTATCACGACGAATATAGTTCACAATCTTTAAAACCTATGTTGTCCGTTAACGTGACTTATTCCAGGCAGATCGCGATATATTATAGGAGAACCGTTGTGATCTGTTATGGCAATCAGTCTTTGATCGTTGAAATGATTTCGACCCAAGTAAACATGGTGACGGCATTCATAACATTGGTATCAGTGCTAGTAATCTTTGTGTCCCCATTAGACTTCTTTGATGCCTCAATTTTAACACCACTTTCAACATAATGCTATACCGAATAATTTCTTTCTCAAATAGTGGCAAAATTTGTATCCGTCAGTCGAAACTTCTGTTGCGCTAGCTGATTTTCTAGAACAACAAAAATCAATGCTACGTCGTTTTCCTATTGAACCCTTGTAAAACAATTCGCAACGTCATGTCAGCGTTTTGCACAAGAATGCACAAATCGATTTGATTCTCACTTTTAAACAAGGCCGAAGCTTTTAAGTGTGTCTGGTTCAAAAGCTGCTTCTAATAAACCTTTGACGCGACAGTTGGCCATGATATGCCCCAAATTCGTAACTGATTTGTCAACCTCCTTCGCAAACGATAACAAAAACACCGAAAAGAAAAATGAAATTGTTCGATAATTACTGTTCTTCGCACATCTAATTCGAATAAGCCGTAAATCGCTAGTTCTATTAAATCAGTTTCGGACCAACTGAGAGCGGCAGCTTTTTCATGAACATAAGTTTCGTATGTGTTAACGTAAGAACTGTTAAACTTCATGGCTTCTTCTAACAAATGATCGAGGTTTTTCTTTACAGGAAGCGCTTCACAAATTTATGTAGCCCTATCTCTCCACTCGGTGTTCCAGTGCTTCGTCGATCATAAAAGCGACCAACTCTCGCCATCATTTCGATACCCGACGTTTTTTTTTTCAGTTTTCAGTGTTACTCACTCAATTGCTTACCTCATTCACCTCTGGCCGAAAATTTGGTAAATCAACCTGCTCATTTGTTTCTTGCGCAGTATCTTAGCTCACTTCCATAGCATCGTCTGCGTTGGATTTGTGACACCCACAATACCCAAAGTTTCGTTTTCGGCCATTGCTGTGGAAGCCTTTCAGCTTTCAACACGAATCCCACTTCTGATGTTAAAAAATATAGTGTTAAATGCAGTTCTTATTACTGGTAGAAACTATTACAATAATTAATAACACTAACGACAGCYGCAACTTGCCGGAGCGCTTCGTGAATGATCACGGTTCGGACAGCGTTAAAATTGTTTGCGGTTACTGTAAGAACACACGACAAAAGTACGAAAATAAGGATCAGGCTTTATGCCTTCAACACAGCAACAACATATAACATGAAGGTAGTTAGACAAAGTGCGACTCGATGGGAACAATCCTGATAAATGACAATAGGGTGGGTGTTCTATAAGTAGCTGAAATCTCGAATTCGTAAATGTTGGAAGTTTATTTTGTCCCGTTACTTACAGTGTGATCCTCTTGAAAATAAAGTTACATGGTAACATTATTTATAATCATTTTGTAAGCTTTACCTGCAAGCGCCTTTGATTTATGTTGAAGCTACACTAATGTGCGGTCGCTAAAAAACGGGCCACGTTGTACTCGGGCAAATTAGTAGTTTGTACATACGCGGCAATGTCCACTTCTTCCTTTTATGATTTCATCCGCAACAAAGTTCGCTAATGAGCCATAATACGGCGCGCAAACCTGTACGCCCGCTCTCACCTGACCTCTCGTAAAACCTCCCAGTGCATGTTATACACCCCTTTTATGAACACATCCCGGTTTATGGTCGACCCGGTAATATCCGCCACTACAGGCGAATTACTCCGAAATTTATAGGTTCAAGTCATACATTCGATATTAACTGCATAACGGGGTTAATAAATGTTTTCTGGTTGGACAAAACAATAGAAACCGAGGTGGCGTTGGGTCGATGGCAGAAAGGGCCGATGTTGGAAAGGACTTAGTTGTTTATGCAGAGGTCAGAATACAATAGAGGTTACAGGAATAATAATTAATTAGGCAATATCATATTGACCTAAGAACATTAACGTTTTCGTTGTGTAATACTTTTGATGATATTGCTTGCAGACTCGGAGTATGCTAGAAATAAAAAGTTAACAACTCGCATAAAATTATATCATCTGAACTGTAAGCAGGTAAAGCAGTAAAACCTAGCACAGCAGATAAGTTTATGGTTGACCATTATACTTGAGATAATTTTTAAGGGCAATTGCATATTTGGAAAAGCATCTCTTTTGGTGACTGTAATTATGCAGTAGGTTTCTATTTTATAGTTGCGAATATGTACGTACTCCCGTATAAAAAGCCTGGGAAAAACAAATATTCTTGTAGTTACTTATTATTAGGAATATTGTTGCTAAACTTTCGAAAAAGACACACAAAGCATAAGTGAACAACGCACATGAGCTTCTGAATAAAACACTGCATTGGCATACGATCGATGATTCTGCTATCTTCAAAGACATAGTAATTCGTTATGTACTTTTCATTACAGTACGAGGTCTCTTCGCCATCCTAGTTTTAATGTCTTGCTATACCTTCATGTGTTTTGCAATTCGTCTCATACCCAGTCGGCGATCCTTTGATGGTCTCCCTTACCTTCTTCGTTTGGATTCGGCAGGTATGTTATTTTATAAAACGAAATACAGCTGTTCTCGAAAATGTGTGCGTGCTATGCTGCCTCCATTAGAACAACCCGTGGACTGCCTTTTCAGTTTGTTAAGCCTCATCAGCATGGTTACATTCCTAATGCAAACAACATAGCATAAATCGTGTTCCTGTCGCATACGCCAAGGTAGGCGACGTGCTTGGGAGCAAGAGATTCACGTCGGCGACTCTAATGCCCTTACACACCCACTTTTAGTGGAGACCTATATCTATTGGTGGCTTGCTTCGTAGCAGTCATTTAAATTACCGTTAGAGGTCTCCAGCGACGGTTTCTGGGAAAAACGGAGTTCTCTGCATGCCATGCTGCCTGCATCTGAACAACCCGTGAACAGCTGTTTCGTCTTATTAATCCTCAAAAGCACAACTACACTGTTGGTGTAGTCAACATCGTACATATCAGAGATCTGGTTTTCCTTATGTACGCCAAGGTACATACGCGGCATGCGTGGGAGCAAGAGGTTAAAGATGGCATTTGTGTCGCGCACATGAATCTCTTGCTCCCACGCAATTATTTTATATATTTACTGCTTGTCATCTATTTATAACCATAAAAATGTAGCTTCCTTCCTATACCGTCGCAGCCTTTCATCTATATGTTCAAATAAGAGTCTTTATTTGCATATTATATGATTATGATTTCTTATACATATCTTATAGTAAATAAACGTATGATTTCAAATAATACAAAAATTTTCACACAATTATAAAAAAATTAGGCAGAAGAACTAGATGTACGTTGTAGATATTTGTCTTAATTCTTAAGATACGTGATTTGCCGTTCTCGATATTCTTATAGGCCTGGTTGCACAAACTGGGATCAAATTTGATTCGAATTTAATCTGTGGTTGTTGCTATAACAACAGCAACTATAATACGTTGCTAGCCAATGATCACGGATTAAACTCGAATTAACTTTGATCCACGTTTGTGCAGCCGACCCTTAGTGTTCACCTTCAGTGAAGTCCAGTATATTCGTTTTTGTCATTACCATTAACTATCAGCGTACTTACTATGCAAAGTTTAAGTCATTTAAGCACTCAACCAACAAAATAAACTGCACGACTTCCAAGCCGTTTAATTGCCAACATTCTCGAGCAGTTTTTCTATTGCAGTTGGTATGCGGCCGCGAAGCCACGAGGCCTCTAAAACCTTCTGTCTTCGAACTTCATGACGCTGCACTTGGGACGTGACTTTAGAAACTCACGGACAAGTTTCTAAACTTACAACAGACTGCGAACTTCCTCTGGCTACCCGACACGGCTCGCTAGACTGACAACTATTTAGGAAGAGCACGTCGTTAATTCAATTTTTGCTTTATTAGCGGCAGTTTGGATTATCCCTGCGCGTTAATTTGTAGAGCACCTGTTGGAAGCTGCGAAATGTTATGCAATCGTATAGCTCTTTGCTTTCATCACAGCTGCATATACAAGCGTTACTTGATTTGGTTAACGTTAATAGTTGAAATAAATTAATATGCGTGCGTTTAATATAATATTGTATGAAAATAAGGTGTGGGCTGTGAGGTTTTGTGTTTATAATTATTATAGCAAACGAATGATATATACGTACTATAATGTTATTCAGACTGCTTTTGTGTATTGTGCTTATAATATTGCGCATGTCCCATAAATATCGAAGCTTATAGGGTTTAGGGTTTCCCGCTACATATAGTAGGGAGGTTTTGTGGTATTACTTTAAAATACGGTAGCTCTTAAAGTCATATGATCCTAATACTAGGCAGGTGTGGTAAATATGGTAATGTTAAAATAATAGTTGGACACGCTATTTCCACCTAATAACATTAAGGTAGTTTACGAGCATGCACAAGATGTACGAGGACACCCTACACGAGTTTACACTAGAATTCTAACATATCTCATTGTAAACACTTTTGGAGCATTTAGTTATTATTTAGTTTATTTAGTTTAGCTATAGATACGTTTTATTTGTTTATATTGTTGTTACGTGTGATTGGTTCTTATTTTTACGTGGCTAAATTGAATTTATTGATACAGAGTTTCTTTACCTCAGTGTTTGATATTAAAGTATTACATTGTTTTTCAATTTTTGGTTAAATATTTCGTTTATTTATTCGAATCACGTTTCTTTTGACATATATAGATAAATACAATTCTTGGTGTTATGAAACCGATGTATGTACATATATGGGGGAATTATAAATCATTTTGTTGCATTTATATTATGAAATACTTTAACTTGAGTATGTTTATTGCTCTTTAAATTAATGTCTGTATTTATTGAATTGAATATGTTTCGTGGAGCTGCCATTAACTTTTGTTTTACTTATAGTGCCATTAACTAGTTTTGAGCAGATTGGATAGGCGATCCAGTTGGTAAAGCAACTATCTTTCGTGATTTGATATTTTGTATTGCGTTCGGTGAAGATACTTTAAATCACGTGGCGCCCTTTTCTTTCGTTTATATTTTAAATATTACGGGGTATTTTATTTGCTGCACTTAAAACCTACACCCCACACGACTGTGCTGGCGGCCACCGGAGCCAACCCCGGTTGTTCTCGTAATCGTAACACACCACACATCACACATTTCTTACATACTGTCGCGTATTTTACCACACATTTAATTCCTAGTGGTATCGATCTATAAAAGCTTTTAGTTATTATTATTAGCATCCATACTGTGAAGTATGCGATGTTCTGGACCTGCACCTTGCTCTTTGACCTACTACAAGGTTCATTCATTATTGCCAGCGGAAAAGACTTTCGCATTAGTTATACTTCGAAGTCAGTTGGAAATACCGAATGAATAACCAAGATATATGTCACCTGTCAGTATAATATCGCATTTCGTTTAATAAAATTCATGCCTCGCTCCTTATTATACGACATTTTAGCTAGTAGTAAAATGAATAATCAGAGCTTAATATAACCACGGAGAAAATATGTACATAGAAATATATTCTTTAAACCTCTACTTAGCCCAACTATATAGACCTAAACCAAATTGCAAATGCCATTCATCATACGAGAAAGCTGTGCAGTCGCTGCTACAAGCGTCAACCATTTCTCGTAATTTGACTTTTCGGAATCGACCATGCGAATTTCTGCGGCCCTTGGGGTAGCCACTTTCTTTTTCCCCAGTGCCAGTGAGTAAACTCAATAATTTAAAGTAGTGACCTTTATTTTAATACTTCTGTTATGTAACGTAAGCACAAACACAGTTTTACACATTATTATAATTATTGTTTCGATGATAAAGGAAAAACATACATTTTTGCGTAACGTATCTCTTATTATTAATAAGTAGATCACCTCTGATAAATGAAGCTTCTAAGTAAAGTCTTTGCTAACCGCTGCTTGGACTTTCATCCGGCAGTATGTGAATGGAGAACATAAACCTCGTCTGATGTTATTGCACCGCAACCGACCAGCCCCCCGACCTGTAATTTCAGCTCCAGACATGGCATATAAAATTTTTCGTTCTCCTCATATATCATTTTATCCTCTTGCGCGTAATCAGGAGCTGGCTAGACACCAAGTATGCTAGAAAACGTTGATAGCTCAGGCGATGTTACAATGTTGGAGCTGAATAAAGTTATCTGTTACGTGATGTTCGATTTCATTTTATTTGTTAAGGTCTTCCACTTTCAGAAATACCTACTCGTTTTGTATAAGACAACTAGATGTTCGTTTACATTTAGAAAGCCGCATGCTTGTCATATATACGTGCATCTTAAAGACATGGTAGAGGAGGCAGTTCACCTAGGTTAATCGTTCAGGGTACTTTTATTTCACTGGACTCTTTTTCGCTGAGCATTTCCTGTACACACCGACCCTAATACGCTGCAGTTTGTAAAACTACCGCTAGATGACATGTATTTTTACAAAATGACTGGGCAGTCTACAGTTAAGTCTTTGTACTTACATGGAAAGATAGCGTATAATCATCTTCACAGAATGACCCTTAAAGTGCGATGTATGACAATTATTAATGCTTTTATAATAAAAAAATTCATTAAAATTATTAAACGTAATACATATAATACCAGGTGTTTAAATGAATGCAACCCACCCACAATAATTCCCAAGGAAGACAATTTAGAGTAAAATCCTGAAACAGGTAGATCTTAATTTGTAGGGGACACCTTCTGATGTAAAATTCTAATTGCCCTAGCAGTTGTCCCCCTAGATCTTAAATAAATAAAAAGGGGTCGAGTAATACCTTATTAAGCTTTGTGTTACAATACATAAATTAATAGTTCAAAATTTATTGAATCAGTTTTTACAATAATTGTAAGGTAAGGTAATTATTACCTACTAAGCACTCGAGTGCTACCCAGCTGTCATAGTTAAAGTAAATGGGCATTACGTGGTAATTTTTCAAAATCAATTTTTAATAACTGCAGGCATAGATATAGAAACTAGCCGTTCTTGATTGCAAAGAACATGGAAATCCTGTTTTGCAAAAAATACGATCTGTAAACAAAATAAGAAAGAACCAACAACGAAAATATGTTGGCGTAGCAGTAAGTGGTGTACAATACATGAATGCTTTTTGAGTAGGCGGCGAACAGATTATMTACTAACTGCWGTAATTAMTCCTTCCACAGTTTGCAATTCCAGCATTTAAAAACCGATCGAGAAGTCTTGCAAAACATTACTTGGAGACATCCATTTAGACGATGCTATGCGTATAGTGACGGTTGTAGCATTTAAATAACTATTTGTAGTAAATATCTCATTTTTATTAAAACTCCATCGAAATTTCAAAATTTCATACGGTTATTATTATTTACATTTTAACAACAAGGTATCCATAAAGAAATGACATATGATTATAACAATAATTTTAGTAATAGGTGTAGTTCTGTCGCGCTTACCTGTTCTCTATTGTCCGAGGCCAGCGTGTTTTCTCAGCGAAATACGTGCCTCATCGGTTGTGGACGGTTTAACCTGCATAATCTGGGCTTTACGATCGATCTTAAGAAAAACGAATATATCGAAAAGCTGCTGTAAAACGAGTATTTTCCCCGGTGCTCGGTTTAAGCGTGTCGTTTACTGAATCGAGTGAATACCTTCTAGGCAACGTTATTACCTCACTTAAAGCCGGTGGGTTCCATTCTCAGTAACTACGAGTAGAAAATAAGTAGTTTGATGCAAAACTCCCCCTTGCTTTGAACGCTATTCCCTTACCGGTTATAAAAATGTTTGGTGTTCAATTTTGCGTGTAAACATTACAGAATAAATAAGCAGTAACTTTAAGCATAAAACTCATTTGTTTCCAACAGTTTTTTTTTGACATTTGAAATGTTTAACGGTAATGTAAAATTTTATGTTATGGCTGTCTACAAGTTGGAAGTGTAACAAATGTTCGGTTGTGACCATTGGTCGTTGGGGTAGGCAATTGAGTTGACCTGATTTTGGTACGGTTTTGTCCTATGTAGTTAGTTTCGACTTATTAAATGCAAAAAGGTGGACGCTGTGAAGAAAATGAGAAAGTTCTGCTTTTTCGTCAGTTTCGATGGTTGTAAGTGTCGCATTCTAGCACAAAGTGGCTTATGTTACATGCTAATTGAATGATATATTAAAACCTGACCTGACCTTACCTGACCTGACCTTATAGTAATGCAGGGGACGTTAAGAGACTTAGTTGCTGGCGCTGCACATAAATGTTAGTAGTGATAATAGATATGGACTTTAGAAGTACATAAGTATCCATAGGTCACTATACCTGCCTTTTCCAGCTGAATACGACATGATTACGATTGTCATCAAGTGGCGCTACTTAATTTCGTATAGACCGGATAAAATGAAAGATTCGAATTTTTCTAACCACAATATATTTACAAGTTTTAATAAAWCGCATGCAATAACAAAAATGAAATAGTAAGAATAATAACAAATTAATTTGAAATCATGGAGTGTATCGTCGCACGAACCGCCACTTAGACAAATTAAGAAAATTTGGGTTCAAGACGAATTTAGATAACTGAAAAAACAAACGAAGCGCAAGTTGAGCACAAGATCAACTGATTTTTGAAACACTTTCAAGTCCTTAAATAACCTCGTTATGAAATGTTCCAGAAAGATCGGACGCTCCACTCTGATTGGTGGACACGGAGGGCTAGCATTTTTCTACCGGATTTGGCAGCAAATGCTGCGATACATTCCATTTACATAAATAAATTTCATATGAACTGCGCAAAAACTTAATTAAATCAAACCCTAACTAGCTCGTGATCCTCCCAAGGTGAGGTTGGAGAATCACGCGAGAGAGTAGCCTTTATCTTGTAAATTATTCTCTTATTAGGTTTACATCTCTCTGTGGGAAAAAGTACTTCACTAACGACAACTACGCTACCTCTCGTCCCTAAGTTCGCCTAGGTTTACCTAGACACCTGTCATAATTGAGACCAACCAACGATTCACGCTACCTTGATTATACATTTTCGTCGCGTATTTCCCTTAATCGAAATTTCGTTGGTTTTGTTCATGACGGCTGTACCGTTAGGTTACTCACAAACGGACCATAAACTTTACCCCGGTCAAGCTGCATCGTGACGAATTCGGATTTCTCTACAATTTAGAAGACCGACAAAGAAGTATTTCGTTTAATGGTTATTGCTAGGTTATTGTCGAGTATCTGTTACGGAACAAAGCAGCATACGATTTTGAATGACATCCTCAAGTTTCTCTCTTTTTAAATCCGCCTAAACCGAGCCAGGATGTTATCATAAAGTGACAAGACACTGTAAAATGCGACAATGAATGAATGTTCTTGAATGTTCGACGCCGAACCCCTCGCTTGTAAAATATCGAAAAAAATTATTGACCGTGCCTAATCTGATACCCATCTGCAAAAATACTGGAAAAATACGTTACTTCTGTCCTAGGAACAACCCTCATGTTACAGCAGGCACAGTACAACCCTCGGTCGTTGGCAACTTCAACTAAAAAAGGGGTATAAGTTTAACATGCATCTTACATAAGGAAAATCCTTAGGTATAACCATAGGATATAGAACAGTTTTATATGCTGTGGTAGAACATAGAATACGTTTCATTTCTTCAGTGGGCCGTCGTCTTTCAAATGTATAGCACCTTCGATACGTAGGCTTTAGCTCCACTCCAGGAATTTGTAACTTCTCCTTATCTACAATACAAAATGGCTCATTTATAGTGTATCTGAACTTTGTTGATAAATGAATATGTTACATTTGCCTTGGTTTACAAATGCAGAATTTGCATACGTCATACTTTATACTTTATAATCTACCCGTGCATACTTCAAACGACTTCAAAATGAGTAAGTTACAGCAAAAATTCAATGTAATAAAGACTTTGCAATTCTTTATCAACCTAAAGAAAAGGTTTTGATTGCGAATTTTCCATTGGAACACGAAACATTAAAATTTCATCAACAATCTGTGCTGGTTTAAGCAAACATTATACGCCCTGCTCTTCATTTTTAACGAATCTGTTGGGCTGGATGATGAACGAGCGCTGCAGGTGTTGAAGGGTCAGATCCTTGATTGCTCTAATGACCGGCATAATTAATGTCGGCACGAGAAAAGCTTCATTTTAGTCAAACTTATTCAAAAGGTTTTTGCGCGGACCTTCCGCGTCGGTAATCGCCGTTTTGTAACCGATCGGACACAGTGGCGGAGGTTAAACGTTCTGTAAACTTAAAATGTTTATTTGAATGTTTGCAAATATGAGGCTGATTCATTAATTACTGTCCCTAACAGAGTTGACGTTGAATGACAAATGAGAATCTAATTCTATTTGAATTCAGTCATTTCATTTGACATTAGCGAACAAAATTATTGTGATAAGGTACTTCTGTTAAAAGAAAAGAACATAAAGTGGTATAGCCATTGGATGACATTGCGCCTTCAGAGCATGTAATCAGTAATAGTCATGAAACTTTAAGCTAGAGAATAAGTCCTGTAAAACTGTCTCAAAGATTGTGGTAACCAAAGAAAGTATTAATTTGGTCTATGAGGGAAGAGTTACAGTTCAGTTTATGACACAATCGTCTAGGATTTTTGCATGAAACATTGGAAAAGGTTTTGAACGGGGAACTGGGTCTCAGAGAAGACACTGTACTTTAGATTCAAGAATGTTAATGTAATGTTAGAAAACGTGCATCGGGTTATTATGAAGATTTGGCGATCATTTGTAAAGAACCCTATGAATTTAGGAAAACATTTCTTGCAGTAGATGCAGTTTGATCCATAAGTTTTTGCATGGGTCCCCTCCCTCGATCGGTTGATACCTTTGATAATTTGATAAAGTTAAATTAAAAATATATTGTATTTTGTTTTAACGTCGTTTTTCGTTCGCTACGTATTTAATTTTATTTGGAGTTTTAGGTATTTAGAATACAGCACAGCAGGCAAAACTATCCCGAACTACTTAACAAGTATAAACCTTGAAGGGATTATCATGACACCCGAAGGAAACTCACGCACGACTAGTCTGCGGTGTCATATATACATTTAAATGACATTTGGGGTGTTTTAAAACTATATGGTTTTTAACTTTAGGTTTTATAGTATAGGTATATATAGTATAGTAGGTAAACCTCTGGCAGAAGGACTATAACCATCATTCAGATTCAGATTATTTGGATGTTTGGAAATTTCTGTGGCTTCTCGGAATTTTCGGGGACTTTCGCTAGAACTGACACATTATCTAACAAAATATTGTGACCGATTTCATGCTGATGTTCTGGCTAAACATCATCCGGTAAAGAAATCTGATTTTATGCAGAGTTTGTGTTCATTAAGCCTGGTTTTAATGGATCTGGATCCAAACATCCAAATAATCTGAATCGCGAAGATGGTTACCACCTCTCCTTTATTTGGTAACCTATCATACAATGGTTATCATCACTTTCACAAATTCCCCTCACTGCCATCTAAGCATCAACACCTCGTAACGCGAGGTGCAACTTTACTCTATCGTTTCCGTTCTCCTTCCTCCTTGGGAGTTGGTTCGGCTCGGACGTGTTTCTCGCATTAGGTTTGTACCGTGTTCCATTCTCCTTATTCCTGTCCTGATGATGCCCCTCACAAGTACTGGCGAAACGTCGACCCTATTTCAGAAATAGACGCTGTCTAACCCGAAAAAACTAAAATTTAATCTAAATACAAACTACTACAATCGTCATGTGTTTTTTCTATCTATATTTTCTATATATAGGAAACTGAATTAACGTATAAGAAAATAATTTTTAATTAGTAGCAGTTTTATGTGTTTAGGTGTTTCCGTAAATAACTCATGCAATGGTGAAACTTTTAAAAATGTTTAGTCGAATGCCATTATAGGATCGTTTTTAGTACGCCACTGTTTGGTTTCTACCTCCCAGAGAAATAGATATGCTCGCTAGCGCTTAATTGAGAAGCTCCAGAAAGGATACAGCCCTCATTATCTTAGGATATTAAACCCAGCGAACGTTTGCTACTAAGACACAATGAGTTAACGTCCTATTGTACGATTTAATCGAGCCGACGCTGAATCTAAGGGTTGAAAGGACATCCGTCGCCCTCAGAACTTTTCAATTAAGAGTATTTAAATGTTTATGTTTGTCAATCTTCTCGGAGGCGGTGCGCGAGAACAACTGAAGTCGTAGGAGATTGTGGCTTATGCTGGAATGAATTTGGGTTTAGGTGTAAAGGATTTACATCTCCAAACCACCGGAGATTGTTCCCGGAATATTTCCTTCCCCAACACATCGTAAACATATAATTTCAAATAGTTTCTGTCGATATTTTAAATATAAAACTCAAGATAAATTGACAGGAAGCATAATTTTAAGAAAGAAAAAGTTTTTATGAACTTCACATAATGCATTGATTGACTTTAAAACTTTAAAAAGTTTTTATCTTTTTGTATAATTTCCACTAACATTACTGATTATCAATTTTTAGATGCCTTAATCTGTAAAATGAAATAGTAAAATACTTACTCTAAGTTTAATAACATACAAAGTATGAGAATGATCTATTGGGGTCTGTATATGCAAATAAGAAGCAATAGATACTTAAATCTGAATAAAACTAACTAGTTTATAGGAGCACGTACATGAACGTTTTCAGCAATGTATACTCTTAAACCAACAGGTAAAAACTGTGAAAATACGTTCCGCTTACCTATATCTTCAGTTATACGCAATAAAAATTTTTGATGCGAAAAAAAATTTTGCTTGTTGGTACTGGTACAACATGTTCTTGTCCGGGTACATTTTGTTTGATACGTTCAGAAAATATTCTCAAAAATTCGAACGTTCTTTTGTGTAGTACCTAAAAGTTAATTCATACCTAATACCTACCTATTCATACCTTTTTGGAAATTCTATCTGGAACCAAATACTATTGTTACGTGTACGGGTTCGAGAAATGCAGATTTTTAACTTGAATTTCTTCATTTACACAAATACCGAAATAAACTAAATTCAATCACTAGTGCAATACTTAGACTAATATTCCAGTACTACTAATTCGATCTAACCACTATTCAAACATTCAATTTACCACTAGCACTTAAAATACTTTGTTCGCCTTGATCGCTTGTTTTTCGCTTACTTCGGCGCTTTTCAGATTAGATTTGCTTCGCACGATTTTCATCGGGCTTATATACCCCCGTTCATCCCGCTGTCTAGCATCGAAGCTTCGGGTTGGTTTGGTTGTATACACCAAGTTCGGAGTTCAGTATGAGATCTGCTTTAAAATATTTACTTCGCAATAAAATTACAAAGCATTAAATTGCAATTTGAACGACTTTGACAATTTTGATTACGAGTTGAAAATAAAAAATGCTAATGTCGTACCTGCTGATGAATGAAGGGGTGCCGAGATACACGAATGGTAATAACAGTGTACTGGCTTTGACAAAAATTCTATCCAATTATGTATCTCTATTCCACACAACTAGCAATTATTTGCGCCAAGTAGGCCTCGGAAGGAAGTTTTTTCTTTTTAGTTTTATTTAAACTTAATATTTTATTAAATACATTGCTAGAAAATAATTTACTACATATTAAGAAAGTCACAAAAATACTTCTAATAAGCTATAGAATATACTCAATCACACATATCACATGATATGATCCTATAAAATAAAGAATTGCTAGCAAAATAAGCCTGTGCAAATGGGGTTCCATATTAAGTAGTGATCTATTCTTTTACGACTGAAGCGTAGGAAATTAACTGACGACATGAAAAACATTTTAAGCGTATAGTAAGGTAACCAAGCAGAAAACAAAAAATCCCGAACTATTTTATACCATTCAAGCATTATTGTGTCAATCATCCACTATTACGTATATCCCACTGCAACCGCACATCGCCAAAAAATCTCAATGCTTTTCCGCTCTTAAAGTGAAATACCCGAGGGAGTAGCAGCCGCCTCCGAACATCCTGCTAAACCGAAGAAGTGGTTCGTTAGCCGCGACGTCCAATACTTCGGGAATGCTGATTGCAGCTGTCGGCGCGTTCTCGCTTCCTTATTTCTCCTCTCCTTAATTTTCCTTTCATCACGGCGAAGTCTTATTTACCGGGAAAGGCAATAAGCAAGCTTAATGACATCCCTGGATGGGATGGCTCAGATAACTCAGTTAAGATGCCCGTCTTGGGGCTTCTAAAACACGCCGTGGGGGTAAAAGGGTAACGTGACATTCTATACTAGCCCATTATTAAGATGCCGAACAACAGTGACGTGGCAACATTTCAGCTACTTTCAAAAACAAGTATGTATGTGTTTAGCAGATTAGAGGGTCAGTGTCAATGTTCGGCACTGTGCAAATAGCTGACATTTGTACGACATTAAAAAAGGAGAGGAATTATTAGAGATATTGCTAAATCCGAATACATGTGATAACCACACGAGAACTTCCATCCGGCTGGAGAAGAAAATACAACGCGTGACAGGTCATTGAAGAATAGTACAACAAATAAAATCGTTAGTTTTGTGTATCTTTGGCAAAATCGAAAGTTCGGTAGGTATGTTGTAATAGGAAGTGTCATAACAACGGTGTTTGTAACAATAAGAAAAGTTATTTATTGCCTTATTTTGTTGATGTTTGTTACAGGGTTTCTATAAATGATATTCAGTTATCGAATATATCAATTTGCCGTCTCTCAGGAAATTGAATAGAACTATTGCTTTGACAGATACTTGTTATTTGATATATTTGAATATGAAGAAGCGCGTGGGAGGGTGTATTTTCAACATATGCTGTAGTGTTTTGTGGGATAATTAACTTTAACAGATTGGAAAAAGCTCAGATTTCGGAGGTGTGGAGTGACACAGTTTCGTATAACTTTTAGGTTATTCATTGTAGTTGTGAGGTTGTGACTACACTAAGCCTGTTAAATTGTACTGTGATGAACTAAAAGATGTTTTTAGCTTGCCACAGCATTAAATTCATAGTTAGATTAAGTAGCAGTGGCATTAGTTGTACTACAAGGGTACCCCGGTACGGCGACGTTTTCTAACGTAGAACCTGTTGCAATGCTCGTTACAAAAGAAGTGCAAACGTTAAAATTGGAAAAAAAAAAGAGTGAGATGGACTACTTAGGCTTCTAAATTTGCAGAAAATAGTTAAATTTTTAAAGCCATGTCTGAAAGGCGGTGACCACAAAAAAGGGTGTTGCGACGGACGTAATTGTGTATATTAAAGTATCTTGTGTAGCTGTGTACAAACAAATTATTGTTATTACTATCATTTGAAAGGGAAATATAACCTTAAGTTGTCGGAAAATCTTTACAAAATCATCAATTTCGTGGATATAACTTTGTTCTCAACCTTCAGTACAATATATTATGACAGTTGACAGCATATTGTGCTTATTGTAGCTTGGCAGCAGTTACAAAAAGGCGGCACAAAAAATTCGGAAATCAATGCCGCCCTCGTTGTATGAATCATTTATAGAAAACCCTGTAGTTACATATACGCGCACAAATAAATAGGTTTGGAGTTTGCACTTTCTCATTACATTTTGTATTGGTCGAATGCGTTTTGGCGTATTTAAAACGATATTGGTCGAAATCAGTCTTTATTCCAAACAAATATAACATTAACAAGGTAGATAAAGCTATTCACTCACAATTCACGAATTGAGTAATAACAACATGAATTGTAAAGTCTTGTAACAACTTGGCTTTAAACCTTTGAAGTTTGTCCAATTGCACTCGTTGATATTTAGCTAATACATATAGTAATACGCGCATTTAGTGCGCGTCACCAGTTGTGAGCTGAATGTCAACAAAGGATACATACATACATAAAAGCCATATCAAATTACTGTCCTTAAATATAATTAGAAACAACTTTAATTATTATCAATTTCCAATGAGTTAAACTACTAACAACAGCAAACAGCGTGCTACACCAATGGATGCTACAGCGTGTTGACATCCAGTACCACTGACCTAGCCTAAAAAATGGCGCCCGTGACGTATCTACTAAATGCGCGTATACACAGTATAGGAGATACCGGCATGACCTTAGCACGTTCCTAAAGGGCTGCCATTTTGTAGAAGCAACCTTTTGTTTAAATCGTTTGACGGCGGTTTGACGTTTTACCAAGTAGCTGACAGCTGTTGATGTGTTGACGAAGAATTGTTCTTGGTACTGTAATCTCGTAAAAATTGTAATTTGTGGCATTGTAAATTTATATGGTTTGCCTTCTATGTCTCGAAATTAATGCTACAAAATAAATCTGCCTGAAGTGTTTGAATTAACGACTAGCGACTTGAAAGAATGCAATAATCACTTTATTTCTGGTAAATGGTAGCAGGAAATATGAAGGCTAGCTTTGAGATTGATAAAGTTGGTCAACAAATCTCTCAACCTCACTGCAACTCAACTCCAGGTATACTTATCTGCCTCATTACGACATAATAATTGCGAATAATTAGCTAAAAACGTAACCATAATTATGGGCTTAAAACAAACACTTTGATTTAATGACGTGTGGTTTCTCCAAAATGGCCGTCTTTCGCGGCAGTTCGGGTACCATCCGCTAGATGGTGCAGATGTAGCAGAAATGTAGTAGGTGCTGAGTACTGAGTACGAAAATGAGCATTGTACAAATAAAAATATATGATAATGCGTTGTATAGCAAGCCGACCAATTTCTCTTTCTCGTCAGTGTCCACTGTGCACAATAGCACGCTTCGCCAAATCTTCAACACAAATTAGAGCTAATTAAGCATTATTTGCAACATAAAAATATATTTTTCTGAGCGACACCAACCGCTCATTTATCACCAATAGTTAGTTAAATACACTAGTACTTACACACTAAAATTATCAGTGCAAATTAGCACTAATGGAGCACTAATTATTTGTGTATTCATGACTTCTAATTTAGTTCACAGTCCTGAATTTAGCGTATTCAATTGGAATGTATGTTTATTTTGTTGAAATAGATTAGACAATCGGCAATTAATTTTTAAAATGTTGATCTTTTTTAGATTTTATTGAACTGAAATATAAGCTCGAAAACATAAAAGATATAAACATTTTGTTTCAAACGAAGGTTTATGTTGCATATGTCCGTCCTGAGTGCTATATTTTATTAATGTATTGTAGTTTTCTGTTTACCTACTTTTGTTTAATGGATTCCTATATATATATATATATATATATATATATATATATATATATATATATATATATATATATATATACCGATGGTACTTCTTACTGAACTACCATAGTTACTTCTTTGTTTATGCAGTGATACCCTTTGCTATTATCAAAACCACTAAAATCAAACCGACGGAAAACAGAAAGAACACTTTCTATTTTATACTTAGAACAAGCCATGAGTCAAGAAAGTTATACCGTCCTTATGAGATATACCTTCGAAAAAATTATACATGATTTTAACACAATAAAGGGAAAATAAATGGGTTCAATACCCGAACTTTACCCCAACATAACACCTTTCGCATTTATACCCCGCACTTCCGGCAGCTCTTTTCACCAAATTTTAATGTAATGCCTACTCGTTTCTTCTTTCGCGGAAACGCCGTGTTTGCTGTTGCGCCGCTTAAAATGCGTGCGATTCGACGCCGCTTGTCCTGCTAATTGCTTTTCTGATGGATTTCATTTTGGGGATTTAATTATTTTCCCAGATCAATCGAACCGTTCGACCCAGGTTCCACGTACTCTTACGTGACGGCGATCGTTCGTTCCGCGAATTTGATACTGACCAGTGCTACGCAATTCCATGGCCAAACTAATACGTACGAGAAATAAAACTTTCCGAATTTCATAGGAAAGTCTAAAATGTACTTAAGCAGAACTTAAGTAGCCGAAGGGAGCGTAAACTGCAACGAGAAAACTGCGTTATTTAGTAGAGGAAGAAGAAAAATAATAAAATAACATTTAATATCTCAAAATTCCCACTGGGCTAAATTTTTGTGTGGTTTTTATTTTGACGCATATACCGTGTAAGAGAAAGAAAATGACGGCGAAAATGTGAAAAAATAAAATAGTTTTTGTTGGTAGGTCTTTTTTATTAGATTAGTTTTGATTGTGTCAGGTTGGCATAATGTCCTTACCAGTTTTGGGTTACTAGCTTGCTCATTACGTATTGGTGTTTCCAGTTTATATATGTACTCGTACTTACTAAGCAAAACACAACAGCCATGTCCATAGCGGGAATCGAACCTGCAACCTTTACGCTACCGACTGGACTAGCGATTTTTAGAGATTTTGTTTTTAACAAACTTTTATCAGTTACCGGGTATTTTTCGAAAACGTAATAATTTATAGATATTATGGAAGTTTGGAAGTGTCGTATAGGAAAAAAGATCAGTTTTTTGTGTTTTATTTAATAATTATTATTACGTTTTGGTCAACTGTTTATATTTTATGGCCTTCAGATGCCCTATTGAGGGTAGGCCGCTACGGCAGCTCGAATTTCGGCAGCAACGGGCGGGGGTTCTGAGACGGGTCTCGATTTTTACTTTAAGTTTTAGGCAATAGAAATTTGAAATAGGTAAAATTAATTAAATAAAAATAGGGCGCCACCAGCTTTTTACATTATAAGTAAATTTAATAAAAATAGGCCGAAAACTGGAAATGCCTCGTTATAATAAAACTATGGTTTGGAGGGAGATTATCTCTATTTGAAAATATAAGGTTGAAATTGAATTGTGTACATTGATTCTAAACATTAATAAAGTCAAGTTAGCGGAATGAAAATTTTACAACTTTTACAGTGAGGCCTTGCCGCAAAGCTTTGCTTCAGTTCACAGAATATATAAGAATATATATGAAATATGTAGGTATAGAATTTTATGTAAATGAAGTGTTATGTGCAATAGAATTTAAATGCAGTTTAAATATGAAGATTGCAATTTATACACTTAGCTGTACACGCCAGCGGCCGAGGAGGACGGACTCTGTGCTCTTTCAGCTACTTCGATGTTGAAATTTATCCCGGTCTCCTTCAGTGAGATGAAACGGCGTTCCCTTTTTAGGTACACAGGAGCTGGTTCGAAACGTGGCGGCTTAGAGGGAATTGGCTTGACGGTAGTATGTATATGTGGAAATCCCACCATAGAACCCTAACGTGTATATGAAATTTGCATTAATTAATTAAAAATAAAAATAAAATTTAGGCAATACCTCGTTGTTATTGAGGGTATCTTCTGATTCGGCGTCAAGGCTGGTGTGCACAGAAATAAGTTTACTAGCTGAATTAATGAATAACAGGTAAGTATTGCACGCACGAAGCTAGTGCACTCCTCAAACGATTCTTCCAGAATGCCTCATGCGCGCTGGAGTGCTAAACTTTATCGGGCTACAAAAAACTGTTGAAGGATTTCTCCACGATAAATATACTGAATGTTGTGCGTTTCATTTAGCTTTAAGGATATATATTCAATGAGAAAATCCCGCATACTACCGTTTTGGATAAATTTGTATTATAAAAAAAAACGTTACACTACCCCCCTCCAAAAAGATGACGGTGTACCGTCATAAAAATCTAGCTTAATCTCGGATTAATTACCTAATTTACTATCTGACTAGTTATATAACTTATCTATCTTATTATCTGGCCAGAATTCTAACATTTAACATCTAGTCTTACACTAACAGTCCTTATCCCGCTATGAATCCTTACCAATAGCCTATAGTACTCGTAAACTATCTATACTATTTAACTTTGACTAGCAATAATCCTTATTCTACCCTATACTACTTATGATAAAAAGATCAACCGACGGATACATCAGGATTTGACCCGTAGTATGGTTTAAGATCTTTAATATGCCAATTACCCGCTTCAGAACCGTCTGCGTTTTCCAACGAGTAAACCAATTTTGACAGACGCGCTCGTACTTTACTGAAAACAAAACGTGGAGCTAGTTTGGACGAAAAATGACGGGTTGCGTCAGACAGAACCTTGTTTTTCCGCCAAACTCTATCTCCAACACTAAATTGAACATCCCTTTTCCTAAAATCGTACTGCCGCTTATTGGACTCATATGCCTTATGCAACCGGGTTTTTACGTCTTCATATATTCGACATATACCCTTTAAATCTGAAACGTAATTATCACGAGACGCAGCTAATAATTGCTGGTCTTCCGTAGACGAAACATTACCATAATAATTTCCCGACATCGGAACGACTCTACCAAAGTTTACAAAAGAGGGTGTATAACCTGTAACTTCGTGTTTTGCTGAATTAATCGCGCTTTGAATATGAAAGATGTGATCATCCCACTTACGCTGATCTTTGTCTATATAGCTACGAATAGCGGTACCTATCGTCCTATTTATTCTTTCAACGTAGTTGCATTGAGGGTGGTATCGGGCATTAAACCAAATTTTCTGCACATTGTACTTATTCGCGAGTTTTCTAAATTCTGAGCCTGCAAAAACGCTACCGTTGTCACATATAATAAACTGCGGTACTCCATAAACAAGAAATACATAATTTTCCATAAATTTTACAATAGTAGACGCAATTGCCCTTCTCATAGGGAGAAGGAGAGTAAATTTAGAAAACCAATCGGCCACGACAAGCAGGTATGCATTTCCACGCCCGGATCTGGGGAAGGGCCCCATAATATCTACAGCTATTATTTGCCATGGGTACTGAACCCTTTTCTCTGTTCCCATTAGACCCATTCGCGACCTATTTTCGGATTTTTGTTGGCTACAAACACGACATGAACGCACGTACTGCAAAACATCCCTTCGCATCTTTGGCCAATAGTATTCATCTTGAACGCGGGTTAATGTTTTTTGAAAACCACCATGAGCACAAGTTGGAGAATCATGGCATAATGATATAACTGATTTTCTTTGCGAGTTAGGAACAAGAATTTTCCACTCAATAATATTTGAAGCCAATGGCGACTTGGACGGAACGTTCTTAAAAAGTACATTATTCGAAATTTTCCATTGCGGGTACTTATCGGGAAACTTCTTAATATTTTCCTGCATACTGATATACCATTTATCCACGTTATTAAGGTCTATCTGGATAGTACTTAGTTTATCATCGGCGGAAGGTATCCTACTCAATGCGTCAGGCACGATATTAAGCTTTCCTTTACGGTGACATAACTCGAACGAATATTGTTGCAGCTTGACTGCCCACCTGGCGAGTTTTCCAGTCGGTTCTTTAAGATTATTTAGCCATAGTAACGAATAATGGTCCGTAATGACCCGAAATCGCGTTCCTTCAATATAAGGCCTAAATTTTTCTATACAAAACAGTAAGGATAGCAATTCTCTCTGCGTAACAGAATAGTTTCGCTCGGTGCGAGATAGAGACCTTGAACAAAACGCTATTACTACTTCTTGACCATCTAATTCCTGTGTTAATACACCACCAAGTCCTACGTCGCTCGCGTCGCACTGAATAGTAAACATTTTAGAGAAATCAGGACTTCTTAATACAGGAGCTGATACTAACGCTTGTTTGATACTCAAAAATGCAGATTCGGCTTCGGAAGTCCATTCTATAGATTGATTCTTTCGTTTGCCTTTTAACAAATCATTGAGAGGAGCAACTAGAGTTGAAAAATGAGAAATGAAACGCCTATACCACGAGCACATTCCTATAAAGCGCTTAATTTCCGTGATTGTTGTTGGACGCGGGTAATTGACCATTGCTGAAATCTTATCTGGATTTGTTCTCAAACCGTTACCGTCCACTATATAACCCAGATAATTTAAGGAGTTTTTTGAAAAATTCGCATTTTGACAAATTTACAGTCAAATTTGCTTCTTTTAAACGTTCACGTACAGTCTCTAAAAGATGAACGTGTTCTTCGAATGTACCGGACGTTACAATTATATCGTCCAAATAACAGAAAACCTTCGGTTCGAGTTCCGGTCCGAAAATGGTATCCATAAGCCGTTGTAGAGTCTGCGCAGAACAAGATAAACCAAACGGCATGACAGTAAATTGGAACATTCCCCTACCCGGTATGCAAAAACCCGTCTTCTCCTTGGATTCGTCATCAAGCGGTATTTGCCAAAATGCACTTCTAAGATCTATTGAAGACATATACCTAGCATCACGCAACATATTTAAGATGCGGTCGACCCGCGGTAACGGATATCGGTCGGGTTTTGTAACGGAGTTAAGTTTTCGACCATCAAAACAGAAACGAAACTCATCATTTTTCTTTTTCACGAGTAACACTGCTGAACTCCACGCTCCATGTGAAGGTTCGATAACACCTTGTTTGAGCATTGTATCTAATTCAGAATTTAAATGTGATTGCATGTAGGGTGACATAAGGTACTGTCTCTGTCTAAACGGTGGAGTATCCCCAGTATCGATATGATGCTTCAATTTATGTGTCCGACCTAACCTATCATCCAAACTGGCGATTTCCCGGTAAGACTCCTTAATCGCAGCGATTCGCTTAAGTTCGGTGTCAGAAAATTTTACTATAATGCCTTTTGGCTCAGACAAGTTACTTTCTTGATCTTTATTTACCGCTGCTATAGTCAAACTACCTATTTGTATATCCCAGGATTTTTGTTTATAATCCATTATTAATTGAAATTGCTTACAAAAGTTACTACCTAAGATAATGCCCTGATTTAATGATGGAACCACAAAAAAATTAATAATTTCGCAAGAATGCTTTATGCAAATAGGTATATCGATATTTCCAGATACTCTTTGTCTTCTACCATCCGCTGTAGAAACAAATTTATCAATATTTTTATCCAAACGTAATTTGAATCTGTTTAAAATCCATAGTGCAGTGTTACCTATAACAGAATGGGAAGCACCGGAATCTAACAGCGCGGGAAATACTGTGCCATAAAGTTCTATATTAATATAAGGACGGTCGTCATTTACTCGCGATGTAAACAAAGGCGCTAAGTTCGCGTTTCTATTTCGAAAAGTCCGCGAATGAAAATCGGTTTTTAATTGTTCGGCCCTTTTGCTGTTACTAAAGGATAAACGTCGGCCGCATACACGCATCCTCGAATCTAGTTTTTTGAACAACAACAAGTTTTTGACGTAAATCCTGGCTTTCCACAACGATAACAAAAAACATTACGTACCGCCTTACAGTCACGGTGAGTATGATTTAACTGGTTGCAATTCCAGCATGTAACTTGTCTAGAAACACTCTTACGTGAGTTGCTTGAGCCTGGTAGGCTTGAACGATAGTTACTGTTACTACTGACATTTTCTTTGCGATTTTGGCTTCCAGAAGTTTCAAAATTTAGATCATTTTCGGGACGTCCGATACTAGTTATTACTCTATTAACTGATGTTCGACTGTTTCGTGATGTAATAATTGTTTCTTCTATTTTCTTACATTGAGCAGAAAGTTCTCTTACTGAATTTATTGGAAATAACGCTAATTGTTGCACATAAGGAGGAAGTAAATTCTTTTTAATATATTTTACTTTAGTGGATTCTGCTACGTATTGTCCTAACTGTGTAAACAAGTTTTCCATACTTGCAATATAAATATGAACGGGCTCTGACGTCATCTGGACTCGATTTCTAATTTTTTCCCATATGTGGTCGACGTAATCGGTAGGCAAAAATTCACTTTTTAGTAAAGCTACTAATGAATCCCAGTCTTGAACAGTAGATCTTATCGAACGAAACCACAATAAAGCATTGCCCGAAAAAAGTTCAACAGCTGATTCGAAAAGTTCTTTTTTTTCGAGATGTCGCGACGCACGGAGTTCTTCGACGCGGTCCAGAAAAGCAATTAAATCAGAATTTCTATCACCACTGAAATGGATGTTCCATTTATATACCGGTACGGTTCTAAAAGTAGGCTGAACAATGGTGTTTACTATAGGCTGATTATGAGACTGATTATTGAATACGGACATGTCTACTAAAGGAGCTTCCTTCGAAATTTTTTTTTCCAAAAGAACTTCCAATTCGAGACAATTAGCTAACGATTCATTTTTAAATTCAGTTACTCGCGGAGCATCATCGTTATCGGGAATCTGTATCCGCTTTACTCTATCAGTTACATGTATTATTCGCGATCTAATCCTTTTACACGTAGAATCCGATTCCGGTCCCTCAAAATCAGCAATAACCGTTTTTATAGATTCTGTCGTCGCGTCAATCACTTGTACTTCGTTATCAAAATTGTATTCGGGGTCAGTTAGGGCCATTCCTTCACGTCCGCGATCTTTTTCCAAAATTTTTGCCAACATTTTACGTTTTTGACTAGCGTCTTTCCGGCCGGTCACGATTCCTCGTATCCGCAGTTCATAATCTAATTCAGACATAAGCAAATGGTTCGGCTTCATAGCATTAGCGTTCGTATTCATTGTGCGGGACAATATGATTTATAGACAATATTCAAATATAAACAAATATCAAAAACGAGTTCAATAAACTCTTACAATCCGTAAATAAACGCTTTAACGAAATAATACGTAAATAATACACACAGCGAACAAATATTCAATAAATACGGACAAGACCATCTGGAAGAAGAAAAACTTATCTCGCAAAAACTTATCTCGCTTGGACGTTTCTGTGCACATCAGAGAGCTTCGTTTTAAATTTAAAGACATTAAATTTATAATACAGGTACTACAATAGTGCAATATCTACCTATTTATTTTTATCGCGCCCCACGTTGGGCGCCAAATTCGTATGGCCTTCAGATGCCCTATTGAGGGTAGGCCGCTACGGCAGCTCGAATTTCGGCAGCAACGGGCGGGGGTTCTGAGACGGGTCTCGATTTTTACTTTAAGTTTTAGGCAATAGAAATTTGAAATAGGTAAAATTAATTAAATAAAAATAGGGCGCCACCAGCTTTTTACATTATAAGTAAATTTAATAAAAATAGGCCGAAAACTGGAAATGCCTCGTTATAATAAAACTATGGTTTGGAGGGAGATTATCTCTATTTGAAAATATAAGGTTGAAATTGAATTGTGTACATTGATTCTAAACATTAATAAAGTCAAGTTAGCGGAATGAAAATTTTACAACTTTTACAGTGAGGCCTTGCCGCAAAGCTTTGCTTCAGTTCACAGAATATATAAGAATATATATGAAATATGTAGGTATAGAATTTTATGTAAATGAAGTGTTATGTGCAATAGAATTTAAATGKAGTTTAAATATGAAGYTTGCAATTTATACACTTAGCTGTACACGCCAGCGGCCGAYGAGSACGGACTCTGTGCTCTTTCAGCTACTTCGATGTTGAAATTTATCCCGGTCTCCTTCAGTGAGATGAAACGGCGTTCCCTTTTTAYGTACACAGGAGCTGGTTCGAAACGTGGCGGCTTAGAGGGAATTGGCTTGWCGGTAGTATGTATATGTGGAAATCCCACCATAGAACCCTAACGTGTATATGKAATTTGCATTAATTAATTAAAAATAAAAATAAAATTTAGGCAATACCTCGTTGTTATTGAGGGTATCTTCTGATTCGGCGTCAAGGCTGGTGTGCACAGAAATAAGTTTACTAGCTGAATTAATGAATAACAGGTAAGTATTGCACGCACGAAGCTAGTGCACTCCTCAAACGATTCTTCCAGAATGCCTCATGCGCGCTGGAGTGCTAAACTTTATCGGGCTACAAAAAACTGTTGAAGGATTTCTCCACGATAAATATACTGAATGTTGTGCGTTTCATTTAGCTTTAAGGATATATATTCAATGAGAAAATCCCGCATACTACCGTTTTGGATAAATTTGTATTATAAAAAAAAACGTTACAATTTAATACGGTGCAATTCACTAGAGGAGGTCCGTCATAGAAAGCTTAAATCTGAGTTTTCAATCACCAACGTTTGTCCGCTTGCAATAATTCAGCAGTGCATTTTTAGCTAGTGACAGGTGTATTTTTCTTTTATCTTTTTTAAATAATAATATGCTGGCATTTTTTCATGTTTTGCTTATTTTTAACGAGTTATATTTGCKTGTAGCTATATTACAGCAGGGCTATCACATGATTATCCGTAGTAAGTTGGAGATTTCGAAATTCTTTAGAAGTTTCGMTTCAACATTTTMTTTGTAGTATTTTTTTAATTCAAAATCACGAGTACAACCTAATATAGCCCGTACGTAAATTTACTGCCGCAAGTCTTGTAATGMTTTGGTGKAACGTTAACCTTTACATCATGATCAACAACCAGTAGCAATAGTATATAAAAGGTAGGTGGATTATGGTTCTATTAATACTAATTAATAGTTTTTTAAACAAACGCAATATTTTTGGTAGTTACCCTAGAATTTCTTTTTTTTGTCATTATAACAAAATAATTCCACTACGTCAAATATTCTGGATTTTTATTCCTAATTTGAAAGGTAAGCACATGCGAGGACAAGCTCAAAGTTAAACCTAAAACGGTAAACATAAATAGTTGTGATCTCTAACAATTGAAAACAGCTTGTATGTGCGTTCAGTAAAGAGTAATAGTAAAAGTAATATTTTCGAATAAAAAAAAAATCAGTGATTGAAAGCTAGTTTTCATTTCTTTTTTACTTCCACATCGAACGGATGGGAAGTATTGTATCGCGAAAAAAATTTTCAAAAATTTTTATTTGCTCATTCGCTTTAAAATAGTCGAAAAAGCAAAAATACAAAATTTGAACAAAAAAAATTCTTGTGTGTCTGTGGTATTGTTTGTGGATACGATAACTTTCGAAAGACTTAATATATGAACTTGAAACTTGGCAAACATATAAATCTCAACTACCCAAAGCGACCTATTGTTTGTGGGGTAAGTAGGGTATCGGGAAGGGGGCGAAATTGAGGGGTAACTACCCTTTTTGCAAATTTTTATTTTTTTATCTTTTTTTCGTTTTAGTATGTGATTAGCAGTATAACTGCGAGTATTATTCGTTCTTATAAATTTTTGGTGCAGCAAACTGTTTAGAAGATATTAACAAAAAAAGCGTCACTTAAAGAAAACGCTTTTTCCTAAATATCTCCGAATATGTTTAATATATTCAAAAAATGAAAATACCATCAGATAGGAACTAAAATTTCTCACAAAAAGTGCCTTAGAAAATCTTTCCAAAATTTTGACATTTTCGAAATATTTCCAAAAAAACCTATTTTGGACCCTGCTCGTACGATTTTTTTAAATTTTGGTATTATATAGAAAATCGAATTTCTGATTAGAAAGCACACTTGTAAATTTTCTGTTAGGTTAATAATTTTTGTTTTATTTGGAAAACCGATTTTAAAAATTTATATATTTTTGCTAATATCACGAGGACTGTTTGTCTTAGAAAAAATGTGTAGAGAGAAAAATGCTCAAAATCTGATTACTAATCGTATAGTATAAAAAATAAAAACATAAATGTCATTTTGACAATTGGATGTGGAAGTATTGATTCAATTTGCAGCGGTTTTTAAATATGTGGTAAAAGTTAAATGTACTAAATWAATTACTTAGTACATTGCAAACACTTTCAGTGAATATTCAATACATCAAGTCTTCTTTGATAGTTGATTTTTTAGAAGATGCAAATGTAAATTTTTTGGTTCCGAATAAAAATTCTGAAATTTGCAAATAAAGGTTGACGCAAAAATCTAATTTGGATTAAAACAATTAATATTGTATATTTCATCATAACAAATATAAACAAAAGAACGTTTTAGTTTCAAAAATAAAATATTATGAAAACCATTATCACATCTTAAAAACTAGTAATGCCAGATGTGTAGATCTCATTTTACATACACCATCGTCTATATAACATGTTCTGAAGCTCTGAATTTTCGAATTTAATAAAACGCCCCCTAAAAATGTTTCAGCTTCAGCAACTCCATCTATCGATCGCGAACTGAAATGTCCATCGGTATGATTTATGTCTGAAAATTGCAAAGGAATGACAATAAGCCAAGGCAAACTGGGTAGTTCTCGTTTGGCAGGTGTCTCTGCGGAAATTCGACGAAATCCCTCCTTCATCCCCGGAGGAAGTGACATAAAATATTAATAAAAGCTGCCGTATCCTTCGACATCGTCGGTTTCACGGGCTTTTCGATCGCATTCACAAATAAAAGCGGAATCGGGTGCACGATGCACAAAGAAAGGTTTCTGGATAGCAAATCGGGTTAGTTCTAAAACCCCACGCGTTCAGGTGTCGGGTCTCTTTGATCCTGTTTTGTGGTCTTTTGCACTATTTCAAATATTCAGTAGTTGCTGAAATCGGAGACGCAGCGTGTGTATTGTTAATAAATAAATGTACTCCCGTTTCTTATATTTTGCTATTATATCCACATGAAATGCGGTTAATTCAGGCGCAAGTGTCTGAACAGTGACAGAAATAAACAGTCTATTTAGATATACGTTTCACTTGCTTTCAGTCTATTTTTTGGTTAGGTTCGTTGTTGATGTTAGTTCATAGTTTCTTTTATTATTGCAAAGAGAGATTCGGATTGCTGGGTGCACTGCAGTGAAGGTCAAACGGCGAAGTTCAGAATCCACCAGGACGCCCCGGTGGGTTACTGTTCCTCCACTTAGCCGCATAATAAAGATAATTAATAAATCGGAGTGCAAGATTTAACAAGCTAAACACGAAATGCATTAGCATCTATGGAATGTCGAGGTAGCGCTTTACGGATAGTAAACTTGAAGCTAGAGTAAGGCAATTTTTTTATGTAATAAGGAATAGAATTATATAGGTTACTAATGTTGTAGGAGTATCCTCTTTTAAACAATTCAGAATTATGACGAGGTATTGTTATGTGCATTTTTATTGAGACCAAAAATGAGCCTCATACAATAATTTTGAACTACTTGAATTTTATTAGTTCTTTTAAAGTCTAAACAAGGTCCATATACTATTGATGCAAAGTTAAAATTTGAGAGAACTAGTGCCTCGCTGAGAATTATTTTAGTTTTTATATTTATAAATTTTCTAATGCTGAATATTTTCCTGAGATTCACATACGACTTCCGAATGCATTTGTCAATGTGTTCACAGAATCTAAAGTCCATAATTAAACCCAAATTTCTAACAGATTCAACAAAATCAATACGCTGGTCATTGATAGTCAATACAATTTCATAACACATTTGCTGTCTAGTGTTAACGTATCTTTGTGTTGGTATAGTACGCCGCGCTTCATTTTTATCTCTCTTTAGTTTTTCCTCACAGGTTTGTCTGTGGAGAATGGCGTAAATTCTACAATCTTTTTCTCATAATGCCCCATATTGGTAGTCACGGCAAAGCTCTATGGTCATGTTGTCTCTGACAAAGACCAAACGTAATCTGTTGCCATGAGCAATAACCCCCCATACCATTACTAGCGTACAGGTATTTTAACGCGTTGCCTTCTCATACTAGTTCGACCGTCATGCGTTGCGCTGAAAACATCAGTATGCGATTCCTGGTTCCACAGTACTTGTTCTTGCACCATTAGGTCGGTTACGTCGATGCTCAATGCTGAGGAGCAGCACCAAATAGGAGCAGTATGAAAATGAGCTGAAACTTCTTAGTCGGCGGTGAACAGTAGGCCTTCCATGTTTCGTAAACCAAAAGACGATGATCTTAACGTTCCGACGTTTTTCTCTGTTGGTGATCGGCCTTCCTTGTAGAAGCTATATCTTTAAAGAATAAATCGGCATATAGCAAACCAACTACTCCCCTCTAGTAAATTCGCTAAGTTAATAAAAATTTGCTGATATGTTTTCGGATTGGCTTCCACGTTGATCTTTCTTAGACATAACTTTGATATTAACTTCTGATAAAGACACGTATAAGAGCGTCGATTTGGAAACCACTTCAGAAACCAACATGTCAGGAATAACAAGCACGGAATAAATTAAGATAAAACGTGACGTGACGAATATTTGTACGTTTTCTCACTCTACACATGCTGGCAAATGCTGCAACCAGACACGAGGTACAAATTTCGGTTATTTTGGTAAACGAAACAAAACAAATTAAAACAATACCAATATTGTGGGTGTTCTTATTTATGTGTCAGTATAGTTCGTTTCTTTGTCAGAATGTTCGACTTCTAGATTAAACTATATTATCTGCTTCAAGGAAATATGCCTTATAATTAATATTACCTACCCCAGCCGTTAATTTAGCGGTTGACAATAATTAACCACAGAATTTGTAATTTTGATTCAGTACAGGATGTTCTCGTATGTATACAGCACCATTGCACTGCAGAGAATCCAATAGTATGCTTTCAGTGAATGCACACGAATGCAGAATTATTAAAACTTTATTTAATTGTTGTATGTAGCTGTGCAATCTTACATAGCTTGGAGGTGTATTGAGATTCTGTAATGGATTCATGCGGTATTGTAACATTGAAGTAATAAACCTGTTTGGTACATATGCTTCTGATATAATCGGTGGCATGAGAAAGATGAGGCTGCTCCTTACTTGTAGTTTTAGTTGTATTGCTTATATTTAACACTAGAAGCAAGTTTCAAATCGTATTCTTATTTAAAAACAGGGTATGTAATTTTTATTTTAATTAAAACTATTCAACGCTCGATGTACAGATAAGATAAACCCTGGCTTTAGCGTGGAGGTTATGTTCACCCCTTTACTGTATACTGTATTGTTATGTTCTTAATCCCAGATATTCCATACGGATGATGTTTGCTGGCAATTATACACTACGACCGTGTGTAGAGTGGGAGAATGCCAATAGTTCCAGTGCCTATACCTGTACATATTAGGTTGTACACTGGTAGTAGTTCCAGGTAGTTCTACAAGGCCGATACGGGAAATGCAATTAAAGTTAAACTGAACATAATATGGACACCAACGTTACAAAAGCATTGTATTGTACCGAATGGAAGACCTTATCTGTAAGTGACAATTCCATAGCAACCAAAAATGTATTACCGCTCGTTTAAAAGCAGCTTGTTTGGTATGTGTAAAGTAGTTATGTGCAAATTCACACAACCAAACATTACAAATGGTACTTAAAAAAATCTTCCAACGAGTAAGATTTGCAAAAATTGAGCCTGAACATAATCAAACATGTTAAATTAACTATTTTAGCTATGTGCAGTTTACTTGTGCAGGTGTCATAAGCGATATGGATAAAAGGAATAGCTCCGGCCTCACCTGTTTCATTAACCGTATATCGTTACTTGATATTATACATTATTCGTTTCATAGTGCCGTAATTTTTAAAATGTAGTTTAAATTTAGCATATTTGCACAGAATTTTACATTAGGCGTGTATTTATCCGATAATATCAAAACGTCGCGACGCTTTTTTTTATGCAAGATGTTCCACTCGTAGTCCGTGTCCTGCCGCTGCAGTCGGTTGAGTAGGGGGGTTTCAAAGTTCAAATAAGATATGATGACAGGTTTCATGCTAATGTTCAGCTACCGCTGAGTCGGTAAAGACAAGAATTCATGCAGTGTCTGTATTTTGTAAGCCGGGTTTCAATGGGTGTGCCTTTAAATGTACCTACATCACAGAGGATTTGTTTTGCCTTTCAGAGATATTTTTGAAGGAACCTGGAAGATAGTTCGGATGAGTTGTCTTTTAAAAATTTCGCCAATTTTATCTGTAAGACCCTGAACGTAAGGAAGTAATGCAGTCGATATACAATTTGGATTAGACTCTGGATGAAGATGACGATTAAAGGCAGATTGAATCTCACGGTTCTGAAATGCACAATGAAGAAGAGATGTTGATGGAAAGACACGTGTGAGTACCCATTTGTGTGGGTGATTTTACGATAGACCCAAGGTAAACTAGTGACGAGGACATCAAGAAATTTGAGCGAATTGCTGCTTTCGATTTCCATTGCGAATTTTATATGATAATTCCGGGAATTAAGGTAATTCAGGAAGATTATTAAAGTTTCGGAGCCGTGCAGCCATATTTTAATAAACGTGGCGTCGAAATAACCAAGCCAGATTTTAAGTTTCATATCCAATGACTCCAAAGCTATTTGTTCAAAGGCTGCAATGAATATGGTGTGTCAGAAATTTGTAGGTAGAATTGACCATCGCATGTGAAAAACGTTAAAGTGAGACATTTTTCTGCCAAATCTGCGAAAGTTTCGGGTTTGTTGCCCTGGGATGATCGTTACGAATTCTGAAATTGAACCTTTTGTAAATAAGGATGTAACATCGAAGCTATTAAGAATGATCACTGAGTCGAGAACGAGTTTTGACAGGATATTTACAAAGTGTTTCGAACTAAGAACATGTGAGTATGTTTTTCCTGCGTAGTCCTTCAGAAGATTTGCTAAAAACTTGGCTATGCTATAGATGGGTGAATCAGTAGTACCAGTAATGGACCTAACGGGAATGTGTATGTTTTTTATGTATTTATTGAAGATCGTATACACGAGGTGGTTTTGGCTGCTATGGAGATAGCTTCTTCCTAATATCTTCTATAGGATTTATGGATTCTTTAGCATTGTTCTGTTTGGCTTCTTGAAGTAGGGTTGTGAGGATTGGGTGTTTATGACCCGTCTTGTAAAAGGTTGTTGACATTTGCTACGTAATCAGAAGTATTAAGTTCTAGCTAAAGTCTTTTTCTACACTACCCACAAATTCTGTAAATACCCAAATAATCTTAACCGCGAGGATGGTCTGTCTTTCTTGCTTGGGATTCAGTTCAACTCGGATGTCTTTCCCGCGCTGTGCCATAATCTATACTCGTGTCCTGAAAATTCCCTTTATAAGAGTGTTCAAAAAAGCCCAAGATTTCAAATAATTATACTTTAATTTTCTCTGTTTTACAACGAACCGACGGCGACGTGTGATCTTGTCATTCCTTTTGATTACACGGTTGAGGAGATGCGATTACTTGGCGTGCGAGGATCGTCTTGCTTACGAATGTTATTTATGCGAATTAGTTAGCGAAATACATTCTATGTCCATAAACTATTACAATTCATACCGGTCATGCCGGTTCAACTTTGATCTTGGACGCATTAATTAGATTGGCTTATTAGCCATTTGGTGAATCTAGACAGCGTAGTGTTTGATCCATGAGCTTGCGGGATAGCAACTTCGGCCAATTTCATTCCTCGAATTAGTCCGGTTGGTTGTGTACGAACGACACAAAGCTCCGTGCACGCGGACGTGAATTGAATTTCGTGCCGTATCCGCTGCTCCTTAGGCACTGCTGAGGAGAGTATTGCGCGCCTCCGCCAAAATGAAACGCTGCTGGCACACGTTCGCCCGTTTATGGCAGTTGCGTTAGTTGGATCGATAGCTGGATCTTATTCCAGTTGTGTTTGTGTAAGGTACAAATAAAACGCTGACTAGGTGGTGTCAGATATTACACGTTTTTATCGTCATCTAAATATAATACGTGTTCCTTTTGTGAAGATGCTGCTTTTGGTAACTGAAGACTTCTCGTGTGTGTTGTATTATTAATGCACCCTGTTTGTTTGATATAATGGTAAAGTTCAAACAAGCAGTTTTACGGAGACTGGTATGTCAGATAATGTTCAAATCATAATATTTGATTCACTTAATATCTGCCAAAATCAACTCACATTACCATTAAAATCAGTTATGATTTCTAGCTTGATCTCTTTCACACTCAGCTTAAACAAACAAAATACGTTGCATTTTTATTACACCTGTATACAGGGTGTCCCATTTTCGATGTTTTTATATAGGGTACCTTGGTTATTATTAAAGGTAGAGGGATGCGGTTTTCGCGGCCCAGTTCTAGGTTTTTGAAATAAATTAGAAGAACAAAACAGATTTTGATTACTTACCTTTTTTAGTTTTTTTTAATATGTTGCTTTATAAAAAATTTTTACATAAAATCAAAAAACAAATTATTTTTTTGATATTGCAAACACTTTTTGAGATATAGACCTAACTTGTGTTTTTTCTATAGAAACCATAGTTGGCTATGACTCCACCATAAGAATATTTTTGGTGTTTTTAAAAAATATATCTTTAAATATTTATCTTAATAAATAAAAAAGTCACAGCCACTGGTGGCCACGGAAGTAAAAATTGCATGGCAGATGATAAATGCAATTGTCAAATTTTATGTTTGAGTATAACACTGTGAAAGGTATGAATAATAAAAGAAATAAGAAATGTAATAAACGATATAATATAAATGTATTAAATCATACAGTAGAAACATAAGTTGGTTTCAGCGTTTCATGTGGTCTTTGATAAACAATGTTTTTTTATATATCTCCATAGAAAATGATCCAAAATAGATAGATCTGGAGATCTAGGCGCCAGTGATATTGTCTAGGATTCCCGCCAAGGACGTATTGCAGTAAAATGGTCCACATCTACGTCACTAACGTCCCTAGATAGATAAAGTACCGTAATTAGTTTGTCATCGCGGCGCCAAAATGGCGGACATATGGGACCGTTTGCACAAACGCGGATCAATTTGATCGCGCTGTTAACCTCGGATCAAACCATGGTAACCACGACTTTTCTTATTAGTGTTGCCGTGGTTTGATCCAAGGTTAACACCGCGATCAAATTTATCCAATTTTTCCGCGTTTGTGCAACCGGCCTATGCTGGCTTTTTGGGGTATTCAGAGTTTATAAGTTGTTAGGGTTAACCCTAATTTTTAAAACATATAAGCACTCTGTCAACGTGTCGACAACCTATAAACACTAAATTCTCCAAATAAGTCACCAAATGCCCGCCATTTTGACGCCATTAATCAGAACGGTCCAATAATTGCGGTACTCTTTCTATCTAGGGACTTTATACGTCAGACGAATACAGCGTATTGTCAAACATGCAGGGTCGACAAACTAAAAAAAAGTACCTCGAACCCCAGATATATTGTCTCGTGTGGATACTCCGTTTCCGTTGTCATCGGAACCTACATAATATTTTTCTAGTCCTGCTATCTACTACATTGATACTTATAGTGTTAGATACAAAATGTAAGCTACTACAATTTGTGCAATCGTTTACGTAGACACCCAGGAACAAGCAATAGATAATGGGAATGGAAAACCATTACGCAGGAATTCTCTGACCACCCCCGTGAGTCTCTCGAATTCAAACAACCCCATCTTAAGACACCCCGTGTGTGCCAAACCTATTTGCGGTTCTCCCCGTGACAGTTCTTTGGACCGCTTGCTGAGATGTGCTAACTCCCCGGAACTAACGCCCCAACTTCTTCCCTTTATTACTTCTGGAACAAACAAAAACAAAGCCCAACATTCCGGGTGACGTACTGGCACTGACGCCCAGCCCGTAGCACAAAAACTTTACGGGCCTCGCATCATTTTACAGTTGCGATGTTTTGTGTATTGCATGCAGGTTTTATTCTAGAGATATAGATATACCTGTAGTATCATACATTGTGCAGTTTAGTTTTTATTAAACGCTATTATTTGAAAGACTTAATTTTTTCAGCAACATTGACTGGTAACTAGTCATCAATACAGATGAACCTATTGTTTTTAGTCGTAATCATGCGTTGACATATTATGTATTATGAAATAATAATACTAAAAAATTTACCTCAAAATGCACGTCTATGCTGTGCTATCTGCACCGCAATCAACTTCCCGTTAACGTAGCTAGGTGGCTTTGTCATCATGTCAGTGTAATGCTGACAGATGGCATTGCCATTTAAATTCTTACTTAAAGAATTTACCGTTAAAGCTGAGAAAAAATCACTAAAAAAAGAAATAAACTACAATGTATAATTCTCTAAACTCCAAAGCAACAATACTGAAACTTTGATTGACCTTAAGGGGAAATGCATCAAATCTCTTCAGAAGAGACAGGACAGCTCGGCTTGAGTATTCACAGTAATTCCGCAAATGGGTGTTTTCACATTTTTTTTAGAAATCATGCCATGTGTATATTTGGAGCACCCTTGTTACGTCCTAAAAATTTCAAAATTTTTTTAGCGCCAGTTCTCGAAAAAAAACCGTTCTGAAGTTCAAATATAAAAATTGACCACACTAACACAGTGTCCCGGGATGGAGACGGTGTGACGTAGCACCCGATGTAAACAAAGAATATAGGTTATGTTACCTACGTGCATTTGCTTGTGCCGAGTGAAACGAGTTGTTTTCTTGCTTTTAACGGGCTCCTCCTAACAACTGGGAGAATGTTTAAGCATGTACAAACCAGAAGCTAACAGCAGATGGTGCATTGTGCCAGTGTTCAAATTTCAAATACATCCATCAATAGTCTCTACAAAATATTCGTAAGTGTACCCGGAGACTACGAACGCAAACGGAGATGGTTTAAAGCAGCCAGAAGGGGTATGACCAAGACAAAATCTACATTTTACTGTTGTGAGACTTAGAGTAACTGCATAATTTTTTGCACGAACTTTGTGTTCCGGACATATGTTGGACTGCAGTATACATATGGGCCCCTCTCGCTTCACCTGAAAATAATCTATAGCTGAATATCCGTGTTGCTCACGACTTGCACTAGAAAAAAGATGCATTTCGTTCAAAGTATCAATGATACATAATGTATTAAATGGCAGATTAAGCTGCTTTATTAATTACTTATACTGCTGCTTTAGCGCCTTTGATTTCGGCAGCATTAAAACGTGGGTCGTTCTTGATAAATTCGGTGACTATAAACATATCTACAGCCGGCAAATGGTTCGAAGACGCTTTAACAGAGCATTCCGACGACATATTGTTGAATTTATAAAAAAAAACGAGAACACAAAACATAACCAATAACGCAAACGAAAAGTTTATATTTTATAACTAGTGAATACACCCAAATGCGGATGCTATTAAAATGTCTTGTAAATAGCCTAACTACTGTTCGTAGTCTGAGCGTATCTGTAATTTCAATTTGGGAAGGACGCTTTATGAACATAAAAGATTACTGTAATCCAGGAAGTCCATCAAGTGAAAAGGATGTACCTTTCTAAATAGTTATCTGGCTTCCGACCCTGCAGACTTATACGCTCATAGGCTTGGGTTCTACTAAACGTTCTTGAGCTCAACTTTTAGCTAGGTTGCCTACTATCTTCACTGCCTTGAATACTTTGGTGCCCAAGAATCCACTCCAGAGTAATTCCGTTCCGTGCGCCTAAGACACAGAATGTATCGAGACATTCATGTAACGCATTGGAGAGCATATTGTTCTTTTTAAGGCTTTCAGTGCTGTTTGGCTACCAGTCTTTATACGAATTTGTTTATTACTTATACAGCTCTTTATCATTGCATCATATAATATATTACATTAACGTATGTCATGATTGTTAGATTGTTACTTCAGCTAGGAAGATAGTTACAAGATTCTCCCGGTTTGTTTTCATGATTGCACTCTTTGAGTTATCGGTGCATCCGATCTTCCCATCCTGATGTTCCGGTTAAGCTTTCTCCCTAAGCGATTAGCTCTATAAATATTTTCCCCTTATAACGACCACATCTTCGAGTTTAGCGATTCTTGGTCTATATGCTGTTCTCATTGCGTATGAAGTTAAAACAAGGCGAACGGAGAGAGATCCTGCATGATTTCTATAGTCTATAGGGTTTGTGAAAATTGTCTTTCTGATTTCCAAGCATGTCTTGTGCACTGTTGTTGTTGGATTTGTGCCACCACAATAAAGACGTCTAATATGCTTTCTATAAACTAAATGAACCATCTTTGGTTCTAGTCATTTATCATAGCTCACCAACCATGCTTATACAAGGCCACAGAGCTTTGACTTGAAAACTAGGTAGGTGCGTGGTATAAACATCATGGTCTTATACCGTCTGACCTTATTCTTATATCTATATAAGATTCGGAAACAAAGTTCTGAATGATAATATTATTAATAGTACGTGGAATATGTGTGCGGTGTAAAATTGAAAGTTAACCATATCTGCGCTGCTGTTGCGCGGAAAGTGTTTTCTATTAATGGGAAATAAATTACCTCTACAGTAGTCGTAAGTTGTAGCCTCATTTATTATCCTTCCATTTAAAACCTTATACGTTTATTTTTGTTAAATAGATTTGAAATGTGGTGAATTTACACGAATTTAACTTTATGTCTCTACAGCAGCAGTGTACCCAAAGTTTTATCTTACCCCAAGTGGGAATCGCGATCTCCTTGTACGATATTGTGACGCCGCACGGCCTAACCTTGTTTATTGGTCCATGGGCCAATAAATCAAAGTATGTTTAAGATGACATCAATCTTATACTTATTGGCTTAGATTTGAGATTTCGCTGGTAAAAATTGTTTGAAAGTTTTAAAAATGTACCATGGTGACATCTAACTTAGTTATACTTAAGAGTTTCTGATGTATCAGTTTCATTAATGTAGTTTATTTACAATATTTACAGATGGCGCAGTAACTCATTCCTTCTAATTACTTCCGCATCCAACGGATGGATAGTATTGTATCGCGAAAAAAATTTTCAAAATTTTTTATTTGCTCATTCGCTTTAAAATGGCCGAAACGCAAAAAAACAAAAATTGAGCAAAAAAATTTCTTGTCTGCGTGTCTGTGTCTGGTTTTGTTTGTATACACGATAACTTTCGAAAGACTTAATATATGAACTTGAAATTTGGCGAACGTATAAATCTCAACTACCCAAAGCGACCTATTGTTTGTGGGGTAAGTAGAATATCGGGAAGGGGGCGAAATTAGGGGGTAACTACCCTTTTTGCTTTTTATTTTTTTATATTTTTTTCGTTTTAGTATTAGTAGTGATTAGTAGTATAACTGCAAGTATTATTCGCTGTTATAAATTTTCGGTGCAGCAAACTGTTTAGAAGCTAAAGAAAAAAGCGTCATTTAAAGAAAACGGTTTTTCCTAAATATCTCGAATTATATTTAATATATTCAAAAAATGAAAATGCCATCAGATAGGAAATAAAATTTCTCACAAATAGTGTCTTAGAAAATGTATTCAAAATTTTGACATTTTCGAAATATTTGCAAAAAACCTATTTTGGTCCCTGCTCTTACAATTTTTTTTTAAATTTTGGTATTACCTATATAGAAAATCAAATTTCTGATCAGAAAGCACTCTTGTAATTTTTTTGTTAAGTTAATAATTTTCGAGTTATTTGAAAAAAAACCGATTTTAAAATTTATATATTTTTGCTAATATAACGAGGACTTTGTCTTAGAAAAAATGTGTTGAAAGACAAAATGCTCAAAATCTGATTACTAATCGTAGTGTATAAGAAATAAAAACGTAAACGTCATTTTGACAATTGGATGTGGAAGTATTGGTTCAATTTGCAGGGGTTTTTATTAACAGTGGGCGTTATTTGGTGCATTTTAACATGACTCAAATATCTGAAATTTAAATTATACTGTTTTGGTAGGAAACAACAATTTCCTGTTAATCTCCTTTAATATCAATATCTCATATTAGCTTCTCATTACGTTCCAGCGCCGAACTACAGAACAGAATATTAGTCACATCAAGGCAGTCTTGCATGAAACACGGCAATCGGCTATAAATTTCATATCTGCCTCGAGACCGTGCAGTTCTCATGCATAAACTCAATCAACACTTCGCCTCGAGCTGCACCTTACTCGAACATTAGTGTACACATACACATCGCCTAACCCTGATCGCAAACGGAATTAAAACGACTCCGAACCTCATGTTCGCTGACCCCGGGCTTATTAGGCAAACAGAGATTCCTCGCGCGGCTTCGATTCCGTTCGATTCCTTTGCTGAATTCTGATGAGGTATGGATGTTAAACAAAAACGTCCACGTTGCATGCGAGCTGTGTTTGCCAGGGCGAACTCCATCCCCGTATTTGTCGAATTAGCTCCGCGACGTTGACGTTTAAGCCAGGAATCAAATTGCGCAGAGACCTACTGTGTTTGCGATGCGGTCCGATAGGTTTTCAGACGCGGTTCGGTTTCGTGTCGACGATGTTAATTAAGTCGGGAAGAGAATTGGTTGGGAACGTTAAAGATTGCTGCAGATGAATGCAGTGCGAACTTGATTGCCAATATTTGACCAACCCAGATTAAGTGCAGTTGCAGTGTATGAACCATTGTCAGTTGCTTATTCACAGGAGCTTCACAGGTTAGGCTTCACCTCCAAGCAGCTGTTTATATAGAACTATCTACACATAGTCAAAACAATTAATTTGAGATGTATATTGATATAAAAGACATGGGTAAATTCTACTTATACAAAGTGATTTTCAACACTGGAAATGTGTAACAATTGGTAGTGTAACGTTCTGCGGCATGATGTGGGCTTGTGGTACTGATTTTGGTGTCGTTTTGTAAGCTGATGTTTTTTTTTCTGTCCGGTGCAGGCAGTTTCGAAGTATGTACAAGGGTTAATAAGCCAAGAAGTCTCTTGCGGTGCTCTCCAAGTCTTCTGGTTGGGTATCAACGTTGTTCAGGTGGTTACGTTAACGGCAAAGCTTGCTCTAGTAGGTTTATTCAGATAAATACTGTAATCCAAATTCTGGAACTACAAATCACTCCTATCAAAGAAGGACCATGTTATGGAACATGCTCGTTGTCCAAGTAGCTACATCATGGAAAAGTTTTGTACAAAGTGTTTTGAACCCAAGACCCAAGGACCCTAGCACCAGTTAATACCCTCACACAGGGTGTGTGCTCCAGGTTCCTCAGTGGAGGACTCACGTGTAGGCAAAGCCTCGATACTTTTTATTGCTTCAATCGACCGTCGTCTTCCGAGGAAGATGTGTGGTTTGTAGCTCGCCAGCTAAGATTGCGAGACATTTTTTCAGCTACTGATTCTTTTCGTACCCATGTAACGAGCTAGGTCTTCCAAAGAAATCAGCGGCCGCAGACCGCTGTAACTTCTTATGAAATCTTTTAATAAAGGTCTCCGTGATAGGTTCTAGGCCCGTGCTTTGTCTTCACAATTAATTATAACTATATTAATGACCAGTTTGGAACTTTGGTGGCAAATACTTATTGTTATAATAATAGACTGTTGTTAGAAAGCTCCATGGTCGTATGACAATTTTATTTTTTCCCTTGTGCTTTCTATACATGATTCACAGGGGCGGCGTAGAGTTCTTTCCGTCGCATTTTTGTAACTGCTGTTAACCTATAATAAGCACAATATACTGTACTAGAAGTTGCGGATCAAGTTATAGCAAGGAGGAAATGGGTAGTTTTATAAAGATACGGTTCTATTTTTTATTTGTCAAAGAGATAACGCTGATAATAGCTATGACCTTTAGATCCAAACGATGGTCAGAGTTATCTGATAAATCGAGTGAGACAAAGCACATGCATTTAGTTAGCCTGTTTCCAAGTTACTTAATTGTACTGAAAGGGACCTAATGGACTTATATGGTACAGTAGAAATTTATATCCCTTCATTACACGTTTCGCTTCGACTAGGTCAGTGTAAAGACGCGATGTGTTAATGTGTACGAAACGGAGTGCTTTATGATTACCCATAGACTAAGTTGTGCAACAAGCTTGTCTTATTTATCACTTGCTGGTTAACTATGTAATAAAGAACGGTTTTTCTGATTAATTATTGTTAGTATTTAATTGATATATTCAATAGAAGTGGTCTGCTGTTTGTATATTCCTTTTTGTGCAGCGTAATAATTCGGAAAGTGCTAATATCGGCCTTATAATAAGTGTAATAAGTTGAAAGCTGCATGTATTTATGTTTATTTATTCAATTTACTGTTCAGTGGCAAAAGTGTAAGCATTCTTGTAGTTCAAATTTCTCTAATTTTGTTTAAGACATTCGTAATTCTTATTATACTACCGAAACTTAAAACATTGTAAATATTGTGTTTTTTCAAGAATTTTGGCATTTGTTCCAATGGACACAATAGGACTAGCTTTTACTTTTATCTCCAAAATATTTGTTGGTCAAATCAGGTGATTAAATTTACAATTAATCAACCTTAACTTTTAATCATAAAAGCTTAAGCAATGTTAGCAGGGAATAATTAACCAGAACTGCAAACGATTATTGCTACTTAAATTTCGTGCGTCGAGGATAGTAAACCTTTAAAGAAATTACTTCCCTTAAGGCTTGACGTATGACAGCTGCTTACTAATAGCAAAGATAGAAGATGACTGGGAGCAAAAGGAATGCCATCCATAGGCAGTTACACTCTTCCGTCTCTCGTGGATACCCGTACCTGTCGGCAGCCCGCCTCATAGCAGATATTTGAATCACCAATAGAGGTCTCTAGCGACAGTTTCTGGAGCATCGCAGTTTTCTGCAGATCGACCCAAAGTATCTGTGCAACGCTGCTTGCATATGGACAACTCTTGGATAGCTGTTTCTGCTTATTAAACCTCAACAGCACGGTTACAAGTGTATATAAGGGAAAATCTGTGCCGTGTTGTCTGCTCTAGGACTATATAACTGATGAGGCTTAATAATCAACCAAGAAAACTGATCTATTTTAATGTCGATTTCGCTTTGGTTTCATTATTGAGAGCTGAACTGGCATATTTGTATTAATTTTGTTTTTGTTCTGTTTTGTAATGTGTAATGTTTGTTAATATTAATACTGCGGTACATAAAGGCAAAAATTGGATGCTTAGGTAAACGGAAAAATCGTGTTTAAATTATTATTTGTCTATTATCTAATATTGTTATTTACCTCTGGCAGAGAAACAGATGAGTTGGAGGGACGAGAATACTGGTTATGTATGTGCAGTAATAGAGATAATGCAAGTGTGTCGTAAACAAAAATAATGTTCTGTAACAAACAAAACATTCTGTGAAATAGCACAATCCTTTTATATATAATCGCTTTCCCTAAACGTAAAAATGTGGCCAAAACTCAAAAAACTCGTAATGGAGCTTTAAAAATCCACTCATCAGATCCCGTTGGGAGTTCCTTTTTTGGCGGATCGCGGGCGCTCTTAATCCTGGAAATCCAGCGTCATATCGAGAAAACATTACAGAGTGAAATTGCGGCATGTCCGCCGCATCGGGGCGGAAGCGGGCTCGACGTTTATCGGTCCGTTTGCTGCACGAGTGCTCAGAATACGTAAGGACCCATCTGAGGGCTTCGGAGTTGCCAGATGGAACGGGGTAATTCGTACACTTGTAGGGAATAGCGTATGTCTTCGAAGAACGAGCATTCTATGCCTTATTTCATATAACTTTACTATCACGCCATTATTTCCTGTTAGGTCACTTGTGTTCACTGTTGCCAAGTGTACCATCGCTTAAATATATAATAACACCTAAAAACTTAAATTTTGTTAGATTTATTTAAATACTTAAGCCTGGGATCCTGGAGAGAGAGAGAAAGATATATACAAGCTAACGATAGGAAGAGAACAATCTATTTTTACGAAACAGCACCACCTAAAAGCTAATAAATATTTACGGATAAATGAATGCTTATCTGAAAGATAAAAGATTTAGCTAGAGCCTAAGGTATTTCTTAAACAAATATACTTGATATTTTTTGTTAATGTAATTCATAATTGCGAGTGCTACCTTTCAGATTATTTTTAGCCTACACTTTTACGAATTTTGGTTATTGCACCACTTAGTTTGCACATAAAAAATAGCTTACGTGAAAATTTCGAACACGAGCTTTCGAAAAAGACTATTTGCAAAAATACCGGTGCAGTAATTATGGAGTGGTCCTGTTTTGTAAAGTAATTGTGGTTCTCTTTCTATGGTTATCACGGATGGATCTTGCGTTTCTCTCAAGGATCCCAGCCTTAAGTTATATTCTATTAAAAATCTTTGTTGCCAGTATACCGGCATCAGACAACGATCGTGTACATTATATCGCATAATTCCGATGGGTCAGACGCAAACAACATCTAATCTCACATTTTGAAATCTGGTAATAATTCCTGCGTCACAGTTGTCTTCAGCTGTAATTGCAAGATAAAATAGTCGAAGAACCCTTTTGAGAAAGGCAGCAATTTTTAGCTGGATTGAAGAGGAACTGTTAGAGGTATTATGTCTTACTGGCGGGCAAAAGCTATTGCTGTTAAAGATACATTCATGCTCTATAAAGTTTTGTACTCATATACTAAACCAGAACTGTCAGCATGCTCAAACAAATGCTTTATCCCTCATTAGCGTCAGGATACACATTATACATTGTACATGTAATTGGGTACGGTAGACATTCCAGCTTCATCTATATTAAAAATGCGCTTTAGCTATAAGGTGCACTATTCTAACTGAAAAAAAACTTTATTTCTGTCTATTTTTATTTTCTTTTCAGGACATAAATTCATTCTCCAACTTTTCTAACATGAACGAAAAATTTTTCTTCTGATTGGTGATGACAGGTACTAGAACTTACTGAATGTAAACGTGACAATGCATTTTTTATTGCAGTTATCTTAACACAAATACTTTACATACAATACATATCTATGTAAAATAAAATTTACACATAGTGAGGGGAGGAAAGCTAATCCTGGTTTACCACCTGTGGATTGCCACTGCTGGCGACATCTATAGAATTCAGCATATCGATCAGTTTAATTCGAAAATAATAATACAGTAATGTCTTTATTCATCATTATTATAAAAGCGAAACTACAAATAACAGTATTAAATCCAGCATCGCCTTTTGCTTCGGTAACTGTCCTAATTCTATAGAAATGTCTTGTGTCGCAGTCTTCTCTTTAGATTGACGTGACCGAACCATCCTCGTGCACCTGAATCTTTCATGAATCTAAAATAAGGACGTGGGGCATTCGCTTTAAATGATTAAGATAGCAGCTGCAGCAAATGCAGCAATAAAATGTAGACTGCAGCGCAGTAAATCAACCAGATAAAATTTCCAATATTCGGAGAGTTCTTAAAAATACTTTAAATTAAATAAACGAGGTAATTCTGTAAGCAACTGAGGTCTGGTTCTACAGTTTAGGTATATACACCGAAAAAGGTTACGCCAGGTACAAATTCAAAATTTACGTTCTACAATCAAGGTATTGCGCGAGTACCGGTATCAGGTTAAGCGGATATACTTCCGAAACGTTCAAAAAGGTCAGTGGTTGGTTACTGTTATCTGTATTTATTAGTTATGCATTCGTTATTATTTATTGTGTAGTTGTTGATTCCAACTTTATTCAATTTTTGAATTGTGTGCATCTAATCTTCCCGATTTTTCTGTTCATTTATAGAATGAATGTTAAAAACATTGTATTCGACTCGTCAGAAGAGAAAACTGGAAAAAACACGGAGATCCAAATCGGCTGAGATATCACAAAAAATATATTATATCGATTATATTGATAAAAACCTATTTTTAAGAACAGTGATTATATTTTATATTCATATTCAAATTAAACCAGTACATGTAATATTTGTTTTACTACACACCAAATTATTTTGCCCCGTGGGTCATTTATACCACGAATCACGCATACACACAATAAATTGTGTTGAAATGTGTTTCTCAGTGTCAAATCTCAAATTATAAAAAAATAACAACAAATTTGTATACTAGATAGGGATGGGGCCCAGCTGGTGYGGTGCCAAACGAAGAAAATGGAGCACTTCTTTTCGAATTGGAATAAATGTCAAAAATGCGATTAATTATAATAGTTATGAACATTCAGAATTTCTTGTAACGTTATTATATTGTTGATAGTACACATATTTTGTTGTATTATCAACTTCTGTAAACAGTTGCAATAAAATGTACTGTAATTGTACAATCTAACAAGAGAAAGTTTAGGATAAAAAGTTTTGCTTTATAAATAAAAATAAGCAGGTGACTGACTGTCAGGATACAGCGAAACCTTTCCTTTTTATTTCACGTTCAATTTCAGCGACAACCGAATATTACTTATTTTCGAAAAAGTATTTTTGACTCCTTATGGTAAAACACTTTTAGAGAATGTGGTTTTGTTTATTATTATTTCAGCGGTTAATCGGCCCGCATGCAGCTTTTGCATAATAACATTGTTTTCGTGTTGTTACACAAATGGGGGAAAAGAGATGCTATATTTGCGTAATTTGTTTTTTTTTTAGTTTTTGTAAACTATCAAAATCGACACTTAACTTAGCGCACATTTACAATGGTACTTGTATTTCTTATAGACCAAATAGCAACTGAGAAGCATTTGCAAAGTACCGAGTCGTGGTAGCTGTTTTTCAATGAAATAAAATATGTACAGCTTTGAAGCTTATGTCCTGAAATTGTACTGGGTATTTATAATAAATAATTTATATTTGGTTTACTATATTTTTATAACCTATTTTTCTTTTGATTGTTGTTTATAAAACCTATTTTTAAAGCAATGTATATTTGTATTGAAATAGTTTAAATAAAATTTACAACTTAATCATGTCTGCTCTATTTCGTCATTTTCATTGTCTCCTCCGGTTGAATCTTTGAGAAAAAGTGTACCTACATTTTTTAGACGTGGTAGTAGAATGTAAATAAATCTTCTGCACTCAATAAAGTTAATTTTATAGTGTAACAATAATAAATTAAATACTGCTTTACAAACATTTTAAAACGGCGAGTTAAATTTAAGGTTGATTAATTTTTAGCACAGAAACTGTGAGATCGTATGTAGATTACGGTCGTCTTGGTTTATGTTGTAGCTTGTTATTAATGTTAATAGGAACGGGCCATAACTTTGTAACTTAAGATTAATACATTCGCTGTCGTAGAAAGTTAGATGGATTAAATAACAAATTTTGTGCGCCTTGGTCGGGTATTACAGTTTTAGTTAGGTTTTGCCACTTTGAAGGGTAGAAGGCTAGAGTAGTACATAACAGTGGCGGCTCGTGGGTTCAAAACTAGGTGAAGAGCTAACACAAAATTCAGGATATTAGTTTTATATTGTTTTGTAGCTATGAGGACGAAAACATTCCATTTTTATCTCTAAATGTCTCAGGTACCAAATTCAATAAAGTATTCTTCCGTTAAAAATTATAAAAGAAGCAAAAATATATATTTTATATAATAAAATCATTCTTTTGTCTTGCAAAGACGCAAATTTGTTTATAATGTCTTCATAACGAGGTTGGCTTTTCGTTGATTGTCCTAAAAGTTCTTTCTGAATCGAACTATTGAAGTTTCCAATAGACTGAACGCATGTCATTAAAAAGGTTCATTTTATCACTAGGTTTTTATATAATTTTTTCTAATTAAAAGTTTAGAAATTCTTCAGTGCTTTCCGTGGTCATTTCTGTCATCCACCATCGCAATACACATTGATTTTTATAAAATCCGACGCAACAACACCGGTATAAATGCAGAAGTTCTTTCAGTTAACTCTTCATTTGACTCCACACTTCGGCAATCGGGCATGTTACAGCCGCTGTCGCCACGTGGGCGTTGTAATGACAACGGAGCCAAATGCTGCTAAGATTTAGTTAGCTCTTTTTTGGGGGCAGTGTTACTAATAAGGTAGTAGTTTTGGTATGGTGAACGGTGGTTATATATAATATAGAAACGAAGAGTGTACAAGTATTTCTTCGCATTAAATTTGAACATTGTGTTTGTTATATGTATTTTTCAATGTTAACATAGTTTGTTAGTATTTACCAAAATCACTTTAGATAGGTGCAGATTTCAATGGTACTTCACCTTCTTCACCTGACTCGTACATAATGTAAATTTATTAATTCAACTTGTCTGTGTCCATTATGCAAACTTCTAGGAACAACAACAATGCAACGAACATGCTTTGTATTTGCTTTACACCAAAATTGTAAATACAAATAAACGTAATTGTCACCTGTTAATGCAATTACGCACTGGCGGTGGTATTTTGTTAACTGATTGATTGAATACAGTGCTTGGTTTAATTACCTAATTTTCTAAAAACTGCTGATGGTACACATAAAGAAATAGTATAGCGCAGGTATATAAATTTTAGTAATAAAATTATTTACAGTAAATATCCCTTTTTGTTATGCTATGCTTAATGAAGAAACAATTATTAACCATTCAATACAGGAATCGCAACTTCCGTGCTTCATTCAATTACGAACTTGCTAGGGGGCGACACTAAAGCGTCCTTTACAGCTTCGTGTCCCATTGAAACTTTGTAGAGGTCTAAAAAGGTGAACATTAAGCAAGCGGGTGGCGTAATAACATTCGGACGTGGGTTCCCGTTGTACTAGTAGTAGTAAAATGTTCGTTTTATTTGATTTTGTGTAACAGGGAAGTTCCGGTATATATAGGGCCATGAACAGCAGTCGTAAAGCGAAGCTTTATATGTTAATTTATTTATAAAGGTTATTGTACTGATACACGTGGCACTAATTGATTATTTTGGAAATTATCTATAATATGCGTGAGTCATAATTATATCGTTAGTTTATTTTGAAATGTTTAATAAATCAAATGAGTTAGTAGTGGTATATATTAGATGTTATGATGGTAATCAGACATTTAATAGGAGGTTAACGAAAATATTTTCAGTTGTTTTTGAAAAGTTCGTATGAATGAATTTTAATGAATGTGCTGCATGAAGCATTGTATTATTATAATATGTTACTAAGTATATGTATGATGGTGAATTACTATTAATAATCATTTTGTTGTTTTAGGTGAGTACCCTTGGATGAATGAAAGCTGATATTCATGACTGAGTAAGTTGGTTAGTTACAAATTTTGTATTAGTATGTTTTTCTTAGACCAGGCGGTAAATTAAATATTAACCGTAAAATCCTTCTCCCAATTTTGACGAAATAACTTTGATTGCCGTGCTCTCACATTATTCATTAGGCAGAAATGTTAGGAAGGGGGAGGACCAATTGTTTATTTTCGTCGATCTACTTTGTCTTGAATAACGATTGAGCCCACGTCGGACCAACAGCTTCATAGCTTCGAATATTAAGCCGCTTCACGTATTTATCGATGGAACTATCTAATCAATTCCTAAAAATTATTAGGCGGAAATAAAAGATGACATCACTTGTTAGGCCAGCAAGAAATTCTACTGCCATCTTCAAGATTTACCTATACTGGGAATAAACTTTTTTCCCTTAATGAAAATAATGTTAGTTTTTGAAGTAATTGATAATTCAAAGAGAATGATATGAGAGACTTCAGGTTTTAAGGAGAATTTGGTTTAGTTTTGTTACGTTACTAAAATAGCTCAACTTCAACTGCTCAAGCTCAGTTCACTCCAGTCTTGTGCTATAAAGGCTTCTGGAGAGTTTACATAAAAACAAATACTATTTTTTTTTGTTATAGTCTTTTACTTTGCCCGTACAAAGATCGTTTGTCCCACTATTTTACAATTTTGTTCCGACTTTGAGGCTTTTCGATCTAATATCCGTAAGTACATAGGTAACCGGCGCTGAATAAGCACCATCCTTTAAAAGTCCGAGTGAAAGTTACCTGATCGCTTTTATTGTTAGTCATTACTGGTGCCGAATTGAGTTGCACCTTTCTGTCATTCTTTGTACATTAATTATCCGTCGCTGGTACACCCCCAGTTTATTACTTGTCGATCCATWCAACKTTGTATCCCATGTTAGTATAGGTAATCACATAAGACGGTGCAGTACATTTTCTTTTTGAGTCCCACATCCATCAAGAAAATACGGATCAATAACTAAACATTAGGAGAACGTAACGAGGACAAACGTTAAATAGAAGCAGCAAGTCCTTTACTCATTTTGATTGATCCTTAAAGCTCTCATTTGTTTGTAACACCCACCAAAATTCGCGGCCCGCCGTAGATGGTTACTTTACATATCTATACTTATTTCAAGTAATGCTATAACTGAATGAGATAAACCGTGCTGAGTTACTCTGTTAAGTAAAACGCTATATTTGATCTTATTAAACGCCTTTTCTTATCAATTACTTCAGCTGTGAAATGGGTAAAAATTGTTAACCTGCTTACGGTTGATTTTTTGGTCACAGACCAAAGTTGGTGACACGAGATAAAAGACTTGACGTTAATAAAAATATGTTTGTAGATATTGAACGAGTTCCTACATAACAAAGATATCGTTCTATACTTTTGTACAACATTGTGATGATCCCCCATGACATATTATTTATTTTTTCCACACCACAGCAAACGTACTGGATTTAATTAAGGGATTACACAAATAGTGTGATTTGGCYAATATCATCGGCACCAGCTGTAAGCGTATTTTTCAAGGAAGTGATAGCATTAATAATTTATTTGGCTATCAAAATTATTAAAAGACGCAAGTACCGGGTCTGGTCCTTATAATTAGTGAAACATCTTACGCCTTTATTTTTAAAGGTAGAAAAAACGTCAAATGAAATATGTAGAGCTTTTTATAATATATTAGAATGTGTTTAGAAAAATGAATTTAATATAGCAAAATCAAAAAATGACATATCCTAACTTTTTTTTTTAATGGAACATCTTATATAAGATTCCATAAAATAAGTCTTTTTTGTTCCTCATCTCAAAAATATATGCGTAGTGAATATTTAATAATGTTTATTGCCGAAATAGTAATCAAGGATTGTCAAGATTTAAATGAAACGGCTGAGTAGCCATGGATACTTGGTAAGAACAACTAAATACGAGGCATGTTTTTTAAGTAAGTACCGTTTTGCGATTCCGCCGCCGCAGCGCTACGGTCGGCGTTCCGCGCATGCGCGCTGGTTACCTACATCTCTTGTCTACGCACTGGCGCCATTATAGTTTGATTCTTCATTGTATACGTTGTTTACTGAGTGTTTAAGATGCCTCCGACAATCGTGAGTCCCGCCGATTGTGAAGTACGGGCTGTTATACGATTTCTTAGTGCTAAAGGCGTAAAACCGATCGATATTCATCGTGAGATCTGTGAAGTTTACGGACAAAACATTATGAGTAATAGAATGGTAAGGAAATGGGTGAGAGCATTTAAAGATGGCCGCACAAATGTGCATGATGAAGAACGGAGTGGGCGTCCTTCGGTCGTTAATGAAGATTTGGTGCAGAAAGTGAACGAAAAGGTGAGAGAAAACAGACGCTTTACAATTTCATCATTATGCGATTGCTTTCCTCAATATTCTCGTAGTGTTTTGTATCGCATTGTGACCGAGAACTTGAATTACCGGAAATTGTGTTCACGTTGGGTTCTGAAAATGTTGACGGATTTGCACAAAACCCAACGTTTAGGCAGTGCATTGACTTTCCTTGAGCGGTACCACAATGAAGGTGAAGATTTTTCAGACCAAATTGTTACTGGTGACGAAACATGGGTGGCCTACGTCCACCAGAATCGAAACAACAGTCCATGGAATGGCGACATTCGTCATCACCCAAAAAGTGAAGTTTAAGCAAACAATTTCTGCCCGGAAAATCATGCGCACAGTTTTTTGGGACAGACAGCGTCTTATTGTAGACATTGAACAATCTGCGTCGTGCAATCCAGAACAAATGACGTGGCAAGTTGAGTAAGGGTATCGTTTTGCTGCATGACAATGCCCGTCCACATGTGGCTAATCGGACCAAAGATCTCATCAGATCTTTTAAACGGGAAACTCTAGATCATCCTCCATACAGCCCTGATCTGGCGCCCAGCGACTACCATTTGTTCCTGCACTTGAAGAAACGCCTGGGTGGTCAGCGTCTTCAAGACGATAACGAAGTCGAAACATTTGTGATACAGTGGTTAACAAGTCAGGCGGCAAAATTTTATGAGGAGGGTATTCAAAAACTGGTTCCACGTTATGACAAGTGCCTCAGTATTCACGGAAATTATGTAGAAAAATAGATTAAGGTACAGGCTTTCATGTAAGATAAAATTATTGCGATATCTTTGCACGTCTTTTTTTAATTCCAAAACGGTACTTACTTAAAAAACATGCCTCGTAAATAGTTGTCAAGTATTAATTTTAAATTTCTGAAATCTCATTTTTTAAGTAATGGTTCATTATGAAATATAAAAGGTTTGTTTTAACATAACAACAATACAGCGATATTAACAAATAAAGATATAAATAATTGGTGAGGCATTAAACAAAATGGGTTAGTTTCTCTTCTCTATTTTAAGCTAAAATTAACGCTGTATTTAAAATCTAAACCAACCACACACCTCAATTTAAGGTATTGTCATGGTCACATGGTTGATTTTAGCTAACATCAAATTTAACAGAGTATGTTTTACAATTATTATTCGATATGTCCGCCATTATCAATAATAATTTTTCTTCATTTAAAGTATTTATGGATTTAGTTATTTTCAATTTTAGGCCTTCTATAATTAGACTTCTTTCGATATAAATAACGTTATTTTAATAACCCCATAGAGATGAATCTAAAACTGTCAAATCTGGGCTCTTGGCTGGTTATTCACTACACCTATCTTTCCCAATCCTTAAGTTATAACGATTATTCGAGCAATTTCGAACTGCCGTCATATTATGGGGGGGGGGGGGGCACAGTCTTGTTGCCATATTAGATTGCCTTATTCTTCAACTGGTACCTATGTGCTCTAGCAAGTCCTCAATTTCATTTTGGAAGAAGTGTAAGTAGCGTATCCCATAAAATACCCTCGTAAAATAATTTTGTTCTTGATTATATCCCTCTAAACATGAACTAATCTTCCTTGAATCAGAATTTCAGCAATCCCACGAGTATGCCCATATATGAGTGTTTCTTCGATTATAGACCTCCGCTGTTGTAAATGTCGCTTCGTCACTCCATAAAATCTGTGCTATGCTGTCTGCAATAGACCTAAACTTCACGAGCTGTAATAACAGCGAAACAGATCTGTCTGTAGTTGGTTGCGGTGTAGACAGCATAGCATAGACATGCATTTTACATATTATAGCTTGTAAAAAGTTCTACAACCTTAATTTTATTTTTTATAATTACAAGCACCAGACCCTGTACATTCATAGATTCTTCATATCTGAAGGTGCTTTGGAAAAGTGACCAAAAGTATTGACAATCTGTTGAGCTTTCTTTAGTTCGTGATCATTGTATACCATTGAGCATGGAATTCTAGATTAAGCTTTAATTGAAAAAAGTGGTCAAGTTTGTATTTTTTACATTTCTTGTGCTTAATAGATTTCAAAAGAATGCAGCCAATAGTTTCAGTGTTATACCAAGAAGGGCTGGGACTGACGGTAACTTGTGGAAAGGCTAGTTTTAGTGCATCGTAAACTAGGTCATAGGAAAATGAGCAAGCGTCATCGACGTCACTGGTTTTATAAATATATTGTTTTTGCTAAGTTGCACTCTCCCCTTTTTCTTTTCTTTTCTTTCTTTTTTTCTTTTCCTGGACCTGTGTCTGCACATTTAGGCGTGTCTGTTAGTCTTAATCAGCATTTGATTGATAAAGCATTGTGATGCATCGACTACAACGGTTAACGAAGATAGAAAAGATATTATATATTCCAACGGACGGTCGATTTGAGGGCTTGCTAACTGAAATCGTTTTTGCTTGCGATTTATTTAATATACATTTTATTGTGCAGATGCATACCTAAATGGTCATTCACAAACCGCACATTTCTTTAATACGGAATATTCTTGTTGTCTGCTTACAATAAACAAAGTAAATATTCTAGCGTTCACCTTTGGAAAAAATAAGTGCATATAACTTTAATGGATGGAAAATATGTGCGAAAAATCCTTGCTCACCTACACTCTAAAATAACGTTATTAGAATGCCGTCTGTGCGATTTCCCTGAAAATTCATACGAATTCCACGGCAGGCAATTCACTTAAACACCCCGTCGCTTAATAAACAAGCGCAGCAAACACAGCGGGGAACGTGTGGGCGAACCAAGCCCGGCATAGAACGTCCCAGGGTTTCCTTCCAGCCATTATTCTCCATTATTTACCAAACACACGCGCTATCCCTTGCTCGGCTAAAATGTTTTCAGTGGTGATAATGAACCAGCTATTTTTAGTTACGCGAGGATATTGCCTGAAGCCGTCCAGTATAGGCCAATTGACTTATCGATCCATCCTGAACGTTCATTACATATTCTGTTTGTGGGAAGATTTTCATGGCTGCATTTAGCGTCCATCCCTAAACGTAATTAAAGTTCTAAATAAAATCATTTTCCTCGAAATGGTATTAAATCAGGCGTTATGGTTTCTTTTTGTACCCTATGTTATGATCACGAGGAGGGTCGGAACCAATATTGATAGCAGAGAAGAAAGCTCTGGTGCACGTTCTTATTGAATTCTTAATTGATTCTTATAGGGATGAAAACCTCAGCTTCAAGTAAGTATGTACAAGGACAAAGACTAAGTAGCCATACATAAAAGGTTTATGGTCTAAAAAAGCAGTTGTGTAAAATACGAGTTGGAATTCCTTCTGTTTAGGGTGGAAAGAAAGAAATCTTAAATTGTTTGTTTWAWCTATTTTTTTAATTTAATACGTGCACTACAGAATATTTGTAAGTGGTACATTCTATAGACAGGTTACAAGACMTTACTGTATAAAAACACGTATATTAAGTCTTCAAGGCGTTTGATAACAAATGTCATAGTTACAAAACACAGTCATAAATTTTAATTATTTTATCACAGATAATATTGCGTGCAGAGTTGATGGGGTGTACTTCTTCAGAAAAGATTAATATCTGAGTACGTTTTGAACGCACTATTATGGTAATTAACGATAACAGTTCTGAACAATCAACAATACAATCTTATACAATATAGCTCCAGCTATTCTAGAAAATTCTAGTGTCGGTTGACGTAGAAATCTGGTTCGTTTTTTAATACTATAGTAATTAATATTTAATTTAAATAATCAATATTTCGCTAATTTTCACTAGGCCCTTCCCAAAAGTTAAGATACTATGAAAAATAACTTTCATGTCACTTATTTGCCTAACATGTTCCAATGTAATCTTAATTATACAATTATGCAGTATAGCACTACGGCAGCGACTAAGACTAATGACCATACAAATTTGCAACCATTTGATTTAAAATATTATCGTCACAATATTTGAATATAGATTACTTTGGGCTTCAAAGTAGTCAGTAATCGATTTAATAGCGCTAAACAATTTTAAGTCGTCGGGATACAAATGTAATTTACAATATTTGAAATTACATATAAATAGTATGAAAACAGAAAATAGTATTGACCCCAAGTGGGAGCCTTGCAGCACTCCCACTGTTACATATATGGGCCGTGAGGTTACACACCAATCTCTCAGCTTTAAGTTAGTAAACAACACCTCGTGGGACGCACTATCAAAAATTTTCTCCAAGTCTGTGGAGAGGACATTAACTTCATCAATATTTTCGATGTTATTTATTAAATAATTGTGGAACACCCCTGAATTTGTTTAGTAGGCCTGCCTCGGAAGAAGCTATGTTGTTTTTCTATTATATACTGCTTGTAAGTGTTGCATAATTCGTCCATGGTTATTGCTCCAAACATCGGATATATACTTGACAGTTCGGCAACACCTCTATAATACCACATCAGCCTAGATCCAGATTATAAATTGAGTAAATGTTAGACTTTCCTGCTTTCAGCATTTTTTGTAAATATCAAAGCCTTCGATCTTTCCCAATATTTCTTCATCCATAAAGTTGTGGTATGACAAGCTTACTATTTATTCTAGTGTACTGGTCGGTACAGCAATTGGACTGCTGAAAGCTTGTTGAAAATTCTTTACGAAAGCATTTACAATATCGTTTCTACTTAACAACGGTTTGTTATTGTAACTCATGTATCTTGATAATCCATCTTCCCTTTTCTGATATTGCATTATATCGTTAGGTTTATATTTGTAACATTTTGTCAATAGCACAATTCTATCTTATCCTTTGTAAACTGTTTTTTTATGCCTGATATGACAAATCATAGGTCGATATTGCTAGAAAGGAAGTCCCAGCTACTCGATTCGATAAAGTTTATTCATAGCTACGGCGCCAACCTGGAAATTGTATATATTTGTATTGAAGTTTACATCCTCTGTGACAATTAAGGGGACAGTGCAATCAAACTGCAACATAGGATAAAATTATCTTCGGTTACCATTTGGTTGCTATAACTTTAACAGGCACATAGTTGCTACCAAAAACCAAATCTAGAAGTTTATATTGAGTTATATTGTTTTAACCCCAAGCAGAAACATCTTTCTAGTTCTCTCTTGTACGAAAGTGGACATTACCGATTGATTCTTCGAGAAATCTTATCTATTTATTTTTGGCTGTAATAAATTGTGCTTCACATATGAACGACGGATTTAACTGCCTGCCAATGGTTTGCAAGACACGTTTAAAGTTTATTTGTCAGTGTCTTTTAAGGATTTATCACAAGTAACTAATTAGGCGAACGACTACCAGTTTAGCGTTTCAGAATTTTCGATAAAGGCTGTTTCGATCGAGTTCCCTTATACCGCTGGTTATTCCAACCTCGATTTTGATTCCAATGGCTGTGCAGGTTTTTGCTTAGCTTATTTGTCTAATCTGTAATAACTCGTATATCCACATTGCTAAAGTGACTTTGGTAATTATACTTTTGGTCTAAACTAGAGCTCGTTATTTGATTAAAGTTGCCAATGATCAACGTGAAAGCGGAAAATCAACAAATCCAACTAGTCATCCTTTTTTCAATTACAGTAATAAAACCTCTCAGTACCGCTACATGGTAACCATTCGTAAGAGCAAATAGTTTGCAAATATGTATACACAGAGTTCCTAAATTTTCTTCTAGGGGCGTATTTGACATCACGTTTCAAATAAACGCAAATAATTTCAAAATTTGTGGATAACTTGTAGTTGAAAAATGGAACTTTTAGAATCTGTGTTTAATTGCCTAAAAGTTTTGTTACATTTTTTTCTGGTGGCCATAGTTGCCTCGAAACTTCTGGATATCTTCTAAACGCCAAATTTACGATCTTGAACTCATTTTAGAGGGAGTTTCAAGGAGATTAATATTAACGGTAATGGGAAAGGTTCCAACCAACTTGGATTTTGTCTTCGGCACAGTTATTCTTCACATCCTTGAGTTACATTTACGTAAAAAATAACCGGAACCGATTACCAAAATAACTTTAAACAAATTTTAATGCCTTATTTAACGTATACTCGCAATTTTTGAAAATTTTGCCTTGTGCAGAAGATAAATTTTATCATGCACTTAGTGATTATCTTTTTTATTCTTCAAGTAGTAATGTTTTTGAATTTTCTCACTTTCTTTTTAAAGAAGAACGAAGTTTGCCATTATTTTAAATGTTTACATCGTGTTTTTTATCAGAATACTTCTCACCATGGATCAAAATGACCACATTGAAGGTAGCTGTGTGAATGACGTTTGGCGGTATTTTAATGCGAAAGCGTATAACTGCAATTTAAGTAAAATATTACAAACCGTAAAATAAAGTATACTTAAAGTCTACTGGGAATTTACGAATGCCTTCATATTTCTCATTTCCTGTTCGATGTGTTTGCTTTATTTGGATGGGCGCAGTTTCCTGAATTTTTATACGGAGCGCTGGTGGCGTAATAATGATAACTCGCCGGTAATAACAGCGTTACGGACCGGAAGTGTAATCCGAAGTCGTAAAATTCGCACGAATTGGCCAGATTTGCGAGGGACCATGGCCCATTAGCTTCATCCCTTTATTAGCTGACTGTCGCTTATTATTGGAACGGGGCCCCGATGGCGTCGAAAAATTAAATTTCGGATTAATAACTGCGCGCGCCGCGTTGTTCGCATCCGGTGCGAGGGTGGCTTCAATATCCGTTGGATATAAGCAACAAATTTTGGGATAGTGGGAGTGTGCAGAATGAGTACGAACAAGCGTAATTGTTACAGAGATATCGTGATAAACGTTCAAACAAATACAAATGAGTCTTGTGTTGTATCCTGCGAAAGGCCTTTTTTGTAGCACTTTCAAAACTCGTTTGCTTTTACTGGCGTCACTGGTATTACCACGCATTTTTAACGCATTTACTTACGAGATAAGCCACAAAATTTTTGAGCCATATATTTCTGAGAAAACCACAATTATATTCTACCGAGGTGCGGAAGATACGTTATTCAGGTCTTCTTTTCTAATTGTGTTACGTGCACGAAACTTCTAGAGCGACCTAACCAGGGTTCGGCTGCATTTGGAAAGAAGCCACTATGTATTGAAAAATCAACTTATACCTTCATTAAATGCAAATTCAGAGGGGCGTTTACCTAGAGCGAATCGGGTCATTTTAAGCACCTACCGTTTTACATTTTATCGAGTTATTCGAAACTTTTTCGAAGTGAAATTTCGACATGGCAATGACAAAAGATGTAGCTACAACGTAGAGTTCGAGTTTTTTCTGAATTTGGTACGGTAATGTAAATATTTGTTGTTATATTTTGCTTAAAATGCGTATTTTTGACGAGCTATTTCTCGAAAACTAAGGCACATAAACGAAAAATTCGAACTCCACGTTGTAGCTACATATTTCTTTGTACACTACCAAAAACATGAGTACGATAAATGAGTAAAAGCATTCAAAAAATCTAAAACCGCAAACCCTTTCGCACGAGTCCGTCACGAGAGCGGTATTCGAATGCCCATCCCCACCAGATCCGTCGCGTGGTATCCAGTGAACAGTGAGGCTAAGATACAATCCTGTCGGGAATGTTCGAGCGGTATACGATCTATTCCGATATGACTGGATTTCTAAGATTGTATGTCTCATTACACGCGACAAGTTTAATGTTAAAAGCTCTTTCACATTAATTTACTGTCTGCTGAAGCAATGGGGAGGCGGAAGGAAAATTATTATAAAAGTTCCTCCAGAAATCATAGTCGACATGCAGTTAGAATGAAATGTTATATAGTTCATATTTACAGAAATAAATGGGTTATTCCATATTTTGAATAACCTGGTATAATTTCATAGTAAGTTACTAATATCATGCTTACTTTTTTATGCACACGCTACAGTCAGCAGTTTTCCGAATATTAGTGTAGCCCGTCTGTTGCTCGTACGATCTTTGCGTGATTTCAACCTATCGGCTACCCTCTTACGTCCCATGTCCCGCTGGTAATATGGGTTGCATAGTTTACATTTCTGCCCGATCGCTCCAAGTAAATGCCCCTCTTCAGAGGTTTCTAACTTATTGTATATGAGTCGGTGTGCGATAGGTAGTTATTTTCGCACTACCTACTTATTGACTTCGTTGCAGTTTTCTTCCTGTGTGTAAGGATACACCTGTAGAATCCAGCACTTAAGGTAATATCTTATTTTAGAACCAGTACTTGTATTTAATCCACATGTATTTCAGAACTGATCAGTGTAATTTCAAAATGTATAATTTGTATTTCAGATGTGACAGTTAAATTATATCGAATATCGAAATGGGGCAGATGATCAGGGCCCGTTGCTGCCTCCCGCCGTTATTAATCAAAAGTTGTGCAAGTATTGCAAAAAAAGTTAATAGTGGTCCCAGCTGTGTTAAATGCTGTGTTGTGTTTATCCCTAAGTGTGCCTAAAGGTCTTGATTTGGAGGTGGTTACTGAGGACTCATTTGAGAGTGAGATTGCATCATGTGGCTTCTCAAAGAATGCATTTTTTTTACTTCAGATACTCTTGTCTGGGGTGCGACAACATCGTTTCCTTCAGGATGTTTTTTTTTAATACCGAATGCTCCTCTTTAGAGAAGAGGAAGTCTATATACCGACAGCCTCAAGGTATTGTGTCAACACTTTCGCTACATGTGGTCATGCATTTGGTACAAGATGGCGTTCTAAGCAATTTCTAAAGTATCGGTCTGCCCTTTTACATACCTCTGGTGATCGTAAGACAATTTCGGACTCATCCGTGAAAAGTACATGCCAATATTCTAGAGCGCAGATCACGTGTTGCCTGGCGAATATTTCCTTCTGTTCACTAGCAAGAGTTTGGGGATCGTTGCACTTCTCCCCGATGACATTTCGAACTCCTCAAGTTTTCCTCTAAAAGTTTGGGATTAAATATTAACTCCACGTACATTTTCCTTTTGTTGAACAATGATGCCAGATGGTAGGAAACAGTGTCTCAAAGCAAGCGATAAAAAGGTTTTAGCAACCAATTCAAGTTAGATCTTGAATTGAAAGACAATGTTGAATCATTTTTTTGTTGTTTTACGTCCGCCATTTCGACAGAAATGAAGAAATATACAAGTTCAAAAAGAGCGAAGCAGAATTTGGTTATTTTAAGTCTCGTAAAATTATTTTAGCTCTCCTTATTCTCAGATATAAAATAGAAATTTCCTGTATGTCCCAAATTTATTTTTTCAGATGCTCCAGTCAACACAAAATTACACCTTGAGATAGCTAACATCACTGAATAATATATATCACGGGCGCGTTTTAACATATTTTTTTTGCCTTTGTAGCCCAAACTGATTGGAGATAGGAGAGTCTATACAAAGAGAGCCCAAAATTTTGGAATATCGCGCAGACGCCGTTAGGTTGTACACAGGGTGATGTAATAATTCTCCGCCACCATAAATATATTATTTTTCCTAATTAAAATGTATTTATATAAAAATACTTATTTCTGGCACAGGTGAACCATAAACCCATATTCTATGTGAGACAGCGCTGTCTTCGGTACGTGCGCTTAAAAATACCTTCATCTCGTTAAGGTTCTTGTTAGATATAACTTACTACAGACATTTATGAGTACTGATAGCAAGGATAATAATTATAAATGCAATTAATATAATTATTACCCTGTAATACTCTCAAATGGTATCCAACGACTTAAAGAATGATTGCTTTTTCATCTTCTAGATGTGATGCGTCGATGAATTAATTTTTAAATAATTCTTGATGTATTGCTCCAACTCGCCGTGTAAAATGTGAAAAGGTCAATGCCAGCGAAGCAAGTGCGCATAAAAGTTCACTTCTTAGGAAGCCAGCCTACGTACAAGAGTCTTTTGCTCCACCTGGTTAGTGAATTACGGTTTACGGGAAGCACCGGCATATCTCCGGAGCAATTCCACTTTCCTTTAACGCGGGTAATTGGCATGAGTTGCGGCTCCTCCGAGATTAAACTTGCATCCCGAATTTTCCACTCTTATGAATCGATCGCGATTCTAATTTTCGCGGCGTCCCTTCGTTATGAGATAATTAGGGCACGGAGAAAATGCACAGGGCAATCTTTCTGAGAACGAGAGTTACATTTTAATTTGGATAGATTTGGAGAGCCCGGAGGGCGGCGGGCCGTTAATAGAATGCATAATTGTTTGATTGTCAAATATGGATTTGTCTTAAAGGAACCGTCGTGTTTTAAATAAGTTTTTATGCAACCTGAATTTAAAATGGTACTGACAAAGAAAGCGGAATTGATTTGGTGTTTTTAGCAAATGTTGCATTTATTATGTCAAGATTCCTCTTTGAAGCCAGTGTGATTCCTTAAGACCCAACACTTTTAATATAGGGTATAGGAAATTTTATCTACGTTCTGCAAAGTATTTTTTATACTATGTTTTCCTTCCTACAAATATCAACTAAACTATTAGAAAGTTGTTAATCTTGCTATATTCAGCTTATAGGATTGGTAAGAGCTTTCAACGCGTACTTACAATTTATTTGACAATGATAAAATCTGAAATCTGATAGTAAATTGAGAAAATCTAAAATTTAATCTAATTCGTAGACGTGGCAAGAATAGTTTATATTTATATGTTCCTTTTTAATTAAGCTTGCGTGTAAATACATTCTTTCAAAGAAAATAGTCCTAGCTAAATAAATATTTCATAACTATTATGGTCCTATGCGATGCTACAGGTTTCGTTTTAAAGAACCATTCGAAAGCGTTGTTAACATACCAACAAGCTTATGCAATATTGTCCAAAAGTGTGTTTAATTATTTCATTCATTCAGGTAAATTGTTGTGAATTTGAAGGTTTCGAAAACTTTTTTGCCATATACAAAAATCACTTCCACTACAAAGCTGTACAAAGCGATACATATATAAATACGTAAATTTTGAAAAATATCAAAAATCAAGCAGTATCGAAAAGAGACTTTTGAAGTAATTATATCAAATAAATTGTTCAAAGTAAGTGATATAGCCAATTGCTTTTGGAGCTTTAAAACTAAAATTGCAAAACAATTTTTAATGAAATAACCGCTTAATATGATTTAATTATTACATTAATTTGATAAAAGCAAAACCACGAGAAAGTGGGTTAGAAACAATGTCAACATCTGTTGACAATTAAAAAGGCATGCATGAGACAGTGGAATATTCAAAGGTGAAAACCTAAAACAATACGAAGAACGAATAAGTAACTTTTGGTAAATGATTGTGTTCATTTAAGTGCACATTTTTAATTATTTCTATGCTACTTTTACACCTTTAGCGGGTCTTTCTCATTCGGCATTCTTTTGTTTCCCTGTTCTATTAACGGCTGTTAGCATTTAGGAACCCATACTAATTTAACAAGAAGCTGTTGTCTTTACGACTGGGGTATTTTTAAGTATCTATTATGTTTTTAGTACCCACTCGTAATGGCCCCAAAAATCTGTACATTCAACACTGTTACCCAAAAACAGCTGGACAGTCTACAGTACAAATAAATCGCTACCAATCAATATTTGCAGTTCAGGCAATCCTGTATTTATTTCAGTTAATAGAGGGGATGATAGCTTGATGAACAGATTTATTGCCGACCTGATATGTTATGATGGGAGTATCTAATTGGCCTATACTAAGATGCATGAGTTTCGGGTATTTAATACTAGTAGTGAAATAGATTATAAACCACTGAAATACAATCATACTTAGTGTGAAGATAAAATTGTGATCATTTCCCCACAACGATCAAAGTTTTGCGTTTGTCTTATTCATTTTCGTCTACAAATAGAGAATCTTCCTACAGGTTGCCATAACTGAAGTTAAATCTCTTATCCTTTTTTTAACCCAGATTATACACGACTAATCAAGCAACCGCACTTTTACTTCGCACCCATCAATGGCAATAGTTAATTCCTGGAACCGAAAAAGCCCTGCAATACCAAATCTCATAAAATTATCTAGAAATGATTCAAACATATAAAAGAGATTATAATTTAAATTCTTATCTTCGGCACCCTCTATTCCCGGTTAATATTAACTTTGTTCATAAATAGCCTTCTATTACAAATTTATCTAATTTTTCAACTTATAGAAACGAAATTTCTCGAGGTAACTTTTCAGGATTTGTCAGATTCTTTATTTGCGCATATCCTACAGATTTAGAATAAAACACTAGGATTGAACCTTTCTGTAGTATAGGTGCAGATATTGGGTAAGATCAGAAAAGACTTCGCTGCCGCACCAGCACTTGACTCCGAATAATTTCCTGGAGAACTCCCGCAATCGCCGGCAAACCGACAACGAAATTTCCGGAAAATTCCCTTTGAGGCAGAGCTTTTTAAAAGCCAATGCTGTTTACTCGTCCTACTCCCGATCGAAATAGTTTTATGCGCCGTGAAAACTTCTCGCCTTTCCCAGTCTCGAATTAAACTGGCCGGTTCGCAAACGAAAGCGTGGCTTTCAGTCACAGATAGTCGCCAACTCGGAAGTTCCCAAACAGATTATCATTCCCAGCGGTTCGATTTACCCATATTTATAACGACAGTGTAATCGAAAAAGTTTCCGGGAAGTTTTGCATAAATAAAACAGGCGTATTTCCCGGCAGAGTCGAAAAAATCTCGGGCGGCTGCCGGCAACAAATTAGGTTCTACACGCACGAAATATTTTTCCTGGAGGACGTGGTGAACGGGTTGGAATATTATTATGTCGGGGCCCAGCTAATTGTTATGACTGTAATGGAATTAGTAATTCACTCGACAATTATATTACGCGTGACTGCTAGCTGGAATTTGTTTATGGAAATTTAACGGTTAGGGGCGAAACGAAGCTGATTACTCGTCAAAAGTTACCCAGACACATATTTAAATATTCATAGGTCGATGTTTCTGTTAAAATTAGGGGTAATAGATTCACTGTTTGTTTAGGCATTCTAACCGAATCCTTTCTGCAAAAATCATCTCTGACAAGGAAATCACGCTTGCAAGAGGGCGTCGAAAATGACAGGTGTCAATTCTTCATAGAGAAAACGAACATGCAAGTGGTGTGCAATGTAATATTATGCGTAAAAAGATACCCTAAAATTTAATTTAAATGAAATTATTGTATTAGAGTTACATGAAGGTGGTCCGAAGGGGTTGGATCTGTTACGGTTGTGTAGTACTGCATACAGTGTCAACGCCTCATAGAAAAAAGGAACAAGCAAGTGGTGTGTAATGTAATATTTTGCGTAAAAAGGCACCCTAAAATTTAATTTATATGAAATTATCGTGTTAAAATTACCTGAAGGTGGCCCGAAAGGGTTGGATCTATTATGGTTGTATAGTACATACCGCATACAGTGCTCATTTAAAGTTAAGTTAGGCTAGAATCGGTGGCCAATTTGGAGTAAGATATCAATTTCTTATCTTTTTCTAAAATTTCATTATAATAACCGCCAGTCTTTGCAACTTCTTCAATTATCAGTCGTTGACCGTTCAAAACAGGTTGATGTAATCCCTCGTTTGTATTATCACTCCAGGATTGTTGAGAGACCAATGAATATTCCTTTCATCTATGTAAACTGTTTGCCGATTTTCGTAACGAAATAATTAAGCCGTTGTTGTTGAATATCGGGAGGGAATTTTTTTATAGTTTGTCTATGTCTTCACCCATCGAAAACCCATTTTTCTCATAATTTTTCGGAGGCTGTCATAACAGGTCTTGTAATAAATTTTAATCGTCCACAAATTTTTGTGAATTCTCCCCAAGATTAGTATGTTTTTTTCTAGTAGAAAATTATTATAGAACTGCGCAGAACCCCCATGTCAAAATTATCCAAAATAGACTTTGATGCAGTATTCTTTCTGTTCTTGTCTGGAGTTTAAAAGCTTTGTTACTCTCCATCTTCATTTGTATTCATTTATTTCGCAACACTTTTTTTCCTAGTGTACACGTTTTTGGACCCTTTTAAGCTTCATAGTAAGTTGATTTGTTTTAACTTCTGGGTGCATAAAATGAATGACATTTGCCATGACCTCTAAAAGTTTGTACAATTTTTCAATGTTCGTTTATTATATATAGTAACTATATGTAATTAAAGTAACTAGTTCGAACAGAAAAGAGCTAGTGAATGAGAATGGCGCTTCCTCCCCCAAAGTCTATTACGCAACCCTCGACTCAAGAAACTCACCCGCACAGATGTTCTTGACGAATTGTACACATGATTGCATTTGTCTTCAAATTTTCATAAATATGGCGCTAATCTCATACAGTTATCTAATTTTCCACGTCTTTAGGAGAAAACTCTCGCTTGTGATGTGAATTTATAAAGAATAGTTTATTATTGTTATTATTAGTTGTACTAGACAGGAAAACTCAAGCCACTCTTGTATAGACCACAAATTCATAAAAACAGCTCTAATAACGTAGAAAAAAGAGCTGCATTACTGACCACTATAAAGTAATAAAAAAATTAGTCATGAATAAATTGGAAAATAATCACAAAATTCAAGAGCAGTGTTGACAAGTTAATAGTTCTAACTTAAAGAAACAACTGAATTTATAATCAATACCATAAAAGGAGCAGCCGAAAGGAACACATAGCTATTAAGAATACCCAACAGACAGGTAAAGAAGAAAGAGTGGATTACGCCTGGCCTCCTGAAATCAATTAACACCAAACAAAAACTATTTTTATAATCAAAAAGATATCCTGAAGATGGTGAAGTATTTCAAACCTATAGGAATTACAGAAATTTGTTAACCAACTTGATAAAAGTTCGAAAATAAGAATTTTTCCAAAAAGAAATAACAGCAGACAATATTGGAGTGAGCAACCCTAGTCTTTGGAAGACCGTGAGAAAAATAACTGGAATAACGACACACAAAAAAGATATTACAAAACTTAAGGATCAGACTGGAAACATCGTAACCGAACCTAAGTAAGTAACCTAGTAGCTGAAATTCCTAATGTACATTATAACACAATTGGCAAAAAGCTTGCAGATAAAATTAAACGTAAATCAAAATTTTACTACCCATCTAAATTTACAAACCTACAATCCATATACCTAGCACCAACAACTGAACAAGAAGTGTTAAAAGTCATCAAATCGATAAAAAATAAAACTGCTTCAGGTCCTGATGGCCTGACTGCTGAAGTAATAAAATATGTAGCTAACATTTTATAACCAATTTGGCAAAACTTTTTAATGCCATACTTGAACCGGAAACTTGGCGAGATATCTTGAAAACGGCAGTTATTACTCCCATCTGCAAAAGCGGCGTGGAAACAACGGCACTGAACCATATCGGTCATCTCGAGTGTTGCAAAGCTCCTTGAAAAAATCGTAAAAAATAGATTAACAGAATTCTTAACAAAACACACAATAATATCTCCTTCACAATATGGTTTTAGCCAGGGAAGATCAACACAAGTTGCCTCTTGATTTATTTGCAAGCTGCCTGATGAACGTCTTCAAAGAGTAAAAGTACAAAACCGTCTTAGTAAAGCATCCAAGGTTAAATATGGTGTGCCACAGGATACGGTGCTGGGCCCCATACTATTTGTATTTACATAAATGAACTGCTCACTCCTCCATCAAAGGGAACTATTATCTCATATGCGGATGACACCGTCATATTATATAAAGGAGGTACTTGGAGTACACTAAAGGAACAAGCAGAAGTGGACCTTAAATATCTAAAAAGTTGGTTTGACTGTAAGTTGTTATCAATAAATTTTGACAAAACAAAGTTTTTAGCCTTTAGTGCTTATAGTAACAAACAACCCTAAAAAACTAGGAATAAAGATGGAAGAAAATGACATCATATTTATAGAAAAGGTAGATAATATTAAGTACCTACATAGGTGTGGAGGTAGACGGCAACTTGACATGGCATGTACATATACAAAAAATAMTAAAAAAATTGTGAAGCATGTTATACATACTAAAACTTTTAAAACAAGTTTTAAACACTAAACAATTGAAATACTTGTATTATCCCTTCATACAGACGAATTTGGAATATGGCTTAATTGCATGGGGAACAGCAGCCACAGCACATCTTAGACAATTGCAAGTAGTTCAGAATAGCTACATTAAACTAATATACAACAGGTCTAGGAGATATCACACGGAACAATTATACAACGAAACATTATTACTAGACATTAGACTATTATACATAAAACAAACAAAAATCCCACCACTACCAGACCAGCAAAGAGCGGATAAGACAATTGATCAGAAAAGTCTAAGATATTACGGACCAAAGCTCTATAACCTGATACCGACAATATATATATATATATATATATATATATATATATATATATATATATATATATATATATATATTTCGCGCACAAGTTGGCATCCTCCCATGTTAAAATAGCGGTAAAGTTGGCGTCCGGGGTAAGGTGGCATCCGATATACGGATGCCACCTTGACTCACATGAAATATTTTAAGGACGGCTACTATGGGTTGTTCTCCATCCAATGAAGCGAAATTTAGCCGGACGTTATTTTGCACCAACCCCGACTCTTTGTATATTGCCTAGTTCAGCGCAGTCTTCTGTAGTTGGCGCGACCATCGCATTCGGTATATACATGAGCGGTCGAGATTGCACTCAGAATGGCATCCAGGAAAACTGGCAATTATGCGTACTTGCTGGGTACGTTGTATTTTGGAAAGTTAGCGAGATTTGTGCTCTTTTATGGGTCGCGGTAAGCATTTTTGAATAAATATGAATTGAAAATGCCTAAGGAGTACTAAAAAGAATAAGCAGGCCTTTGTCGTACCACACGTTTATAGTGTTTTCGGTGCTATGTTTTTTTTATGATGCAATAGCCTTTTACTACAGTTTATTTAAAAAATAGGCGCTTAATTTCTCACAAAACGAGGGTGAAACGGTAATGCATAAGGGTATCTGCGTAAAATAGGATAGGAGTTCATCAAAAAGCGCAAAGCATACGCGGCCAGATAGAACAACTGCATAAGCGTGTTTAAAACAAAATCTGCCAAAAACAAAGATTCATATTATAAGTAGATGTTTTGAGAGGGCATATGAATTCTCTTGCACCTTTCATTTTCCACAGCGAAATTATTTAGTAAATACATTATGACATAGAAGAAAGCTTAAAAAAATTATGAGATGATTTAGGCAAGACCTCAGTATTTTAAGCATTTGCAAAAAAGGGCAATCACATCGAATACACTTATTCGTCTCGCTTAATAATTTTATTTTTATAATTAAAGTATCGAAACCTTCACTTAAAATCCAAACATTTTTTAATACAAATTGTTTAAAATAAACGAAAAAATTGCTATTCAAGATCAATTAAAGCGAATTGAACGCCATTTTTACATTACATCATACTCACGTATTACACTAAAATATTTGCTGGTTTGATACTATAGTATAGTAGTACTGAAATGAGAAAACTGTGCATTCGAATTATTTGGTGGTAAACAGCGTAACTACAGTACATAAATCATTATTGTGAAATTACTACTGTATGTAATAATAAATAACCGACAAACAATAACTTAGTAAAATGATAATAAGCAGAGCTTCTGTGGGCTTAATAGGTATTCGTTAAGTCATCGTTAGCCTGTAAGTAGCGGTGAAATTTGAAGACTCGTGGAATTTTAGGTGCGTACGGGAAATATGGTAGGTTGCTTGTAAACAAGCTTCAGACTCTTAATCGGATATTTTCAAATAGTTAAACTGAAAGCAAACTACATGTAAAACCTTCAGCTTGTTTCTAATCTAAGTAGTTCTAATGTCTCAACGAGTGCACCATCTAAAGCTTTTCGTTTAGCGCAAAATTAAACGCGGTCAGTGCTTACAGTAATTTCCTAATGATTCTGTTCTACATAGTGAGCATTTCATAACGCTGGTTTAGAAGTTATTTTTCGGTTTTATGCACCAAAGGCCCATTACTTTCAATGAGACGCACGTAAAAATAGTTCTTTGGCGTCTGTGTTGGAACACGGAAAGAGCAATTTCACGTTTGTCCAAATACAAGTGCTAGTAATGAATGAGATACTGGCGATTGTTGTAGGAAAATTTAAATTTAAGGGCACATTTCATCCGATGTTAGGACGGAAAGCATTACAGGGTGTTGTAGTGCAGTTATCTCGAAACTATTTAGGTAGCTTGAAAACTGATTGAAGGCGATTGAATGTATGTGCTTTATCTACTTCATTCGATTTATGAGATAACTCTGACGATCGCTTCAACCTCAAACAGACATTACCAGATAGATAACAACATTATACTAAACTCAGATGTGCAGAACTTTGTTTACGTCCCCTATTTTACAGGAGCTGTAAAGTAGCGTTGTAAAATTCTCTGACCTGCATTTTGAGGGCCGACTTCCTAGTTTCGGCAAGATCAAATGTGTGGTGGACGTGGGAATTTTTATTTCCTTATTTGCCAAATGTTTTTTCTGATTCAGACTGCTTTATTTTCAAAAGCTCCAAAAGGTTCATTTTTTTACCTTCCCTTTCGAAATATCGTTTTCATGTAAGTATAATGATTATTTTTTATGCAATGGCACCTGTTGTGCTTTTATTTTAATAGCTCAACTTGATTGTCCTATGTATACAATATCGCATTGCATACATTTTAGTTGGTAAATATCGCTTTTGGTTTTTGGTTTATTGTTAACAAGACGTCCCAAATTGCACTTAATTATCTCTATTACTTTTATTCCGAATCTATTCAACCTATTTTTAACGCAAACGCAAACACTAACACCGTTAAAATAATTTTCTGCAGCGTAAATATGTTATTTATCATTTATATTAACATTGTACGGCATTCTTTGTAGTCTCACCGCCAGTGGGGTAAATTGGTATTTGTCTTCAAAGAGACTTTACTTAAAGTAAATGTGATCTAATCCTATTTGGTTTAATAATCAATGTAAGTTCTATGGTTTTACAGCAGGCTATATGAATATTAAGTGTAACAATAACTTGTGAAAAAAGGGCCATACAGCGAGCAATAACCATTAGGATCGACTTGGAAATCAGAAAGTGGCACACACGTCAGCAAAACCCGGGTGAACATTTAAAATTAGTTGACAAATAATTACATAAAAACTGCTAAACATAATTTTTATGAGATAACTAACGGCATCTACAGCGATGTTCAAATGTTAGTTTGCTCATCAAATAGAAAATAGAATTAAAATCAACTCGGTTAATCCCCAGTGCGAATTTAAATTCAATAATCGTTTAGTCAACCTTACGAATGCACATTTTACACAGGCAAAACAAAAATAATTAAATAAAAATCTAAAATGTAACTCAACTTTACCAGTGTCTAAAAAAGAATTTGAAATCAGAATTAGCGTTGGACTAATAAGTCAACTGAAGATACGAAAGACGAAAAGTACGCGGATGCAGATACGATATCAAATGAATACAACGCTGCTATTCGTATAAAATGTAGAAATCGAAAAAAGCATAAAACAAAAATGTACAGATAATTCACTATTTATTAAAACCAGATGAATACCGAACTAAACTAAATGATTTATTGAATACAAAAAGCTTTTCTAAGTTTGATTCAGATCTCACAGGCTAGATCCAAATAGATGTCACTAGCATTGTAAAATCTWTGAAACACTTGATATTAAACGAAGAAAAGTACAAATTAAGAATAATGAACCCCTGTATTCCAATTCTATAATTCTATAATTCTATAATTCTATAATTCTCCCAAAAATTCAACTCTCAGACCGGTCGRTTTTTACATTAATGATCCATTACGCKAATTTACCAACAACGTTTTAACAGGTTCAATTGAATGCCAATCTATTCAGCTTGAAGAATTCCATAATAGGTTTCGCGAAAAAGGTAAAATAATTATCAGTACCAAATAATGCTTTCCTTGTGTCTTCTGATGTGTCTAATCTTTTCGCTTCTATACCTCTATCAAAAATTTAATAGAAAACTGCCACCTATCAAACACAGAAAACATAACTATTAAATAGTGTGGAAAGTTGCATGCATCAAAGTTATTTTACGTTGAATGGGTTCGCCATTGTCTCTAATCTTGGTCGAAATATTCAAATAAAAGCAAAACAGGTTTTGCTGAAAACGACATCAAAATCTTACGTTGCGAAGGGAAAAGTAAAAAACAAAACTTTTTAGATCTTTTAGAAATAAAATAGGTCAGCATCAGAAAACACAATTGGCAAATACGAAAATAGAAATTCCCACGTCCAGTACGCCTTTGACTTTGCCGAAACTAGGAAATCGGCCCTCAAAATCCAGGGCAGAGGATTTTACAACGCTACTTTACAACCCCTGTAAAATATGCAACAGAAGCAAAATTTTGCACATCTAACGCTATAATGATAATGATCGTTTGAGGTCGAAACGATCTTTAGAATTATCTGATAAATCGAGCGAGACAGCTTCTTTCCAAGCTACCTAATTGATTGACCATTTGTCAACATGAGCACTGTATGAGCTTATAGACTCATTGCGGTCCCTGTCATAAAATGGTTGATAGTCCGAATTTAAATATCTGTTACGGCCAACGGCAGGCAAGTCGGCAAAACAGGCCCACAATTCTATTATAACTGCTTCATTGCATTGTCATAAATTATGGCTGATGTTATTATTTCGCTATTTGTACGTGTTTTTACGTTTTACTTACAAAGACTTGAGATGCAACAAGTTATATATGATATCCTAGAAATAATAAAATTCGTGATTGGCGTCTAATATATATATTTATTTCTTAATTGCTTAGTTATTTTTAAAGCAATTTGTGCTGTTGGAAGAAAAATTGTATACGTTCTGCTTAACAAACTGCTTCGGCACTCTGCACACAAATTAGGTGATAACTGCGTCAACGTTACCTTTTATATTTTGGGATTGTTAATGCTTAGACGAGGTTGAACCTAATGGTGATCAGTGCGGCTAAAACATATATGAATTTGAGCTATAGCTGCTTATTTAATATTTAATAACTTGGAACTGGTTTGAGAAAACTTGTCTGATACAGAAGAAATCCAATTATTGTGATGTAGAGGATAAGGATGATGTTTTTCAATTTCTGTTTTGTAATTAATAAATATCGCTTTCATTCCAATAACCAAAATGTAATATTAAATAAATGTAATTATAAGTAATGTGCAATCGAATCACATTTTTATCTTTTATTTTTACGGCAAGATGGCGAGAAAGGACAGGTACTTTAATATAAACCAACAAAATCAAGAATTTTCAGCTCCAATAAATATGATTTTTCTTAAGGTATAGAGTATAGCTGACTTCTTGAGCGACAAATAAAGTAGGAAATTTAATCTATATTGAAACTGAAAAGCGGTAATTAATTTTAAAAAAAATAGTGCATCTACTACTTGTTCCTTGTTATAAACTTTATCAGACCACATTAAAAACTTATATTTAATGCTCCTATATCTTGTCTTTCTATCTCATGTTCAGTATACATGTTTGAATGTGATAAGGTTCCAAAAAAAAGATTCACACAGGCACTAGTATTTACATTCTTATTTGTTGATAGCATGTTGTTTTTTGATGCAAGAATAGCATATAAGTCGTTTTATGTGCAAAAAAATAAAATGTAATGCAAAATTAATAATTCTCATATAAGCTACCAGCACCTACCCATCAGATTTGGAACCTCTGTTTCAAGAGTATCAATTTCGTAATATGAAAGATGCCAAGAACCATTAACCTAGGGTGAAATATATTCTCTGTTTGTTTTTTCTGCATAATTTTGTTTTAGATAGAAAATGACGATATTCATCAAATCTGTGTAAAATTTATTCCCATTTACATATCCTGCTATTTGATTTTTTGCAAATGAAATGATAACGAAATAAATTGTTGAGTAACATTCTGTTTTAGACATAATAAGTTGGTAAACCTAGTTTTAATAGTTTAAAACATATTAGGAGCTTTATCTTAGCAGATAAAATCTTTCAGACAAAATTTGTGTTAAATAATGCATACATTTTAGGAGATGGGTTTTAAACCCATCTTAATATTTTAACTTTTAATTAAATTGCATTCTTTTCAATTTACTTCAGCGATTGCGACCCTTTGCGATAGACAAGGCAAATCTAAACTATTTTTATCGAATATCTGTTGGTCATTTCCCTTCCAGGTGTTTTTAGGATACGCCGACTTTAAAATGACTCTGTCCACGTTTAAACTTAAGCAACAGGTCTCAAAAATTAATACAATATTTGTGTGCAATAAATAAGCTTCCAAATGAAAATAATTATATGCCACAACTAATGCGAAACTCTAAACTGCTTAGAATATGGTTAGTGCGGGTGTTGCGCATTACGAAAATTATCCGGCAACAGCGCGAAGGATGCCATCTTGTAATATACGGCTGCCAACCTAACCTTTTTTTGTATAATATGTATAGAAGGATGCAACCTCACGCGCTAGCTGTACCGGACGTCAACAGGGCCGTAGTCAGTACAACAAAATACATGGGATATACGGCGTGTATATCAGTGGATGCCAAAGTGCCGGGCGGTAGGGCGGATGCCATTTGGTACGCTAACACAATATATATATATATATATATATATATATATATATATATATATACATATATATATATATATATGTATATATATATATAAAGAAATTGATTTTAGAGAATAAGACTGCATTAAACAGTATCATGTGCTATACCTGATTTAATATTATTTTCTTTTTTACTGTAACTTGACTTGTTGACTGATTTGTAGAGTGCAGTGACTAATTTTAAGCCGCATTTTTTATATGTTAATGTGTTTCTAGTTTTTGGTGATTGCATTTTCTTTCTTGTTTAAATTTCATTCACAATTTTACATGTACTATTTAGATAAATCCACGTAAAAGCTTGCTTCTGTGGACATTTTTATTGTTTATTTCATCTTATACTTTATCTTATATTGTGCAACAAATAGTAAATAAACCATTAATATTAATAATAATAATAATAATAATAATAATAATAATAATTTGAGAGTATTTGAATAAACATGGGTATAAATGTAAACCGTTTTACTTTAGTACGATTTCTCGTGCCATACTAGCTAGATAACTTTCTTGGGCAATATCATTTTAATCCAGGAAAAAATATCAATATTGGGGTGACGCGCCTAATTCCAGTTCACCGCTTTCCTTCCCAAAACTAGCTGTTCCGTGTAAAACCTCAACCCTCGCGAATATAATTCCGCGAATAATATCTGATGGATTTTCTCTAATATATCAGTGCATCATAAATCATGCATAATGTTTGAGTGGCTTCCCATAAATCAACCATCGGAACAGGGCCGTCCACTGGCACGGAACTCTTCAAAGAAACTTACCGCGATAAGAAATTCACGTTAACACGGTAAAAGGCGTTGCCACCTTTCGAGGGGATTTACTTAATGCAATCGGCGTGACCCAGGTCCGGCGATTGCGTCAATAAATTATGACGCTTTCCGAGAAAAAGGCACAAAGTAAACACCATAGGGAGTATAAGGTAGAAATGGAAAGGCTAAAAATGTTGTACAGCAGTATGTAAACGGTAACTAAACTTAACAATAACAACAATAATAATCGTTAAAAACTACCTACCTAATATTAATAATCGCTAGTTCTTCCTCATCTAATAGACTAATTTTACTTCCACATCCAACGGATGGGAAGTATTGTATCGTGAAAAAAATTTTCAAAAATTTTTATTTGCTGATTCGCTTTAAAATGGTCGAAAACGCAAAAATTTGAGTAAAAAAATTTCTTGTCTGTGTGTCTGTGGTTTTGTTTGTTTGCATGCCAATTTGTCAGGCTACAGGTCACTTCCTTTAGGAAGTAGTTCCCGTTATGGCAGCTAGGTGGCTTTGTCATCATGTCAGTGTAATGCTGACAGATGGCATTGCCATCCTAAATTCTCACTTAATATATGAACTTGAAATTTGGCAAATGTATAAATCTCAACTACCCAAAGTGACCTATTGTTTGTGGGTTAAGTAGGTTATCGGGAAGGGGGCGAAATTGGGGGGTAACTACCCTTTTTGCAAATTTTTATTTTTTATATTTTTTCGTTTTAGTATGTGATTAGTAGTATAACTGCGAGTATTATTCGTCCTTATAAATTTTCGGTGCAGCAAACTGTTTAGAAGATATTAGCAAAAAAGCGTCACTTAAAGAAAACTGTTTTTCCTAAATATTTCCGAATATATTTAATATATTAAAAAAATGAAAATGCCATCAGATAGGAAATAAAATTTCTCACAAAAAGTGCCTTAGAAAATGTATTCAAAATTATGACATTTTCGTAATATTTGCAAAAAAACCTATTTTGGTCCCCACTCGTACGATTTTTTTTAAATTTTGGTATTATATAGAAAATCAAATTTCTGATCAGAAAGCGCTCTTGTATTTTTTTGTTAAGGTTATAATTTTCGAGTTATTTGAAAAAACCGATTTTAAAATTTATATATTTTTGCTAATATCACGAGGACTTTGTCTTAGAAAAAATGTGTTGAGAGACAAAATGCTCAACATCTGATTACTAATCGTACAGTAAAAACGTAAATGTCATTTTGACAATTGGATGTGGAAGTATTGATTCAATTTGCAGAGGTTTTTTAATAAATATATTGGTTTAGTGATTACTGTTTAATTTGTTTATGTATAATTGTATTAGGAAATCGTAGAATAGAGAAATTAAGTGCACGTCTGATTCTTTCCAACTTAACGTTTCAAGTTTTAGGGCAGTTTTTCTTTTATCCAAAATAAGAAAAAAATACTTATGAACATACAAGGGTGGATAGTAAGCTAACTGACGTTTGTAGATCATATGTACAAAATATCAACTGTGTATCTCAAAGTGTTGCTGTCCTGTGGCTAATTATTAAACTGTATGTCGTGATTATTCATAAAAATGGATCCTGTAGAACAAAGAGCCGTAAAAAATACTAGTACTGCGTACTTAGTACGACGCCAACCCAAACTCATCATGACATTGTGGCTATTATTGGGGAGTCTGCAGTTTCTTATGACATAGTCAAATGCTGGTATAGAGATTTTAAATGCGGTAAGTCATCTTGTGAAAACCAACATGCCTCCCATTACGATAACAACCGACAAAGGCATTAAAAAGGTACACGATATCGTACTGCAAGATCGACGAGTACGCATCAGGGACATTGTGGAAGATATTGGCTTATCATACAATGTACTGCTCCACATACTGACTAAAAGATTATATAAAAAAGATGAGTGCAAGATACGTGCCCCTAATGTTAAGAAATCCGGTGATGACTTGTGAGCGTTTTTTGGAAAGGTAACACGCACGTCCGCTAGAAAGGTTTTGCTGTCCGTGTTCAGGGATGCTCAAGGAATCATCCTGACTGACTACAGAATTGCACAATTGATTTGTAAATTGCTAGATGCTCTTAAAGAGAAACCCTGAGGAAAGTTGAAGAAGTATGTACTGTTCCATTAGTATAGTGTTCTCAGCCATACATCTTGTATTACCATTCACTGTTTGAATTAGTAGAGAACCCACCATATTCGCCAGATCTCCCCCCACTGATTACAGGACGTTCCCAAAATTTAAAAAAAATCCAGTAGTAATGAACTGATGCAAGCTGTCGAGGTCGGACGAAAATTTTTCTAGGAGGCTGTTGAGATGTTGGAGCACTGATGGACCAAGTACTGCAGTGTAGAGGGAGACATGTCGAAAAATAAAAAAATATATATAGTGCAGCATAGGTATCGACCCATTTATGTCTGAAAATGTTTTCTAATGGACCTAGGGTCCGCTAAAGATGGCAGACAAATAATCTATTGTCAATTGTTTCAGTAAGTGGTTGAGATAAATTTAATAATATTTCACCCACGTTAATATTTTGACACTGATCTGCTATCAAAAATTATCTAGCCTAATTCGGGGAGCAAGCAATTTGCTATAAAGGTCTGATATATGGTTTAAAGAAACCTATTTTTTTACGAACGGAAAATTTTATTAAACTAGCACTGGAGACATTTGTTAAGCAATCCGAATCTGCAAGAATTTTGCAACTTTTCTAAAGATTATACTTCACAAAGTCCAACTTTATCCACATTTGTTAATAAATTGGATTTTGTCTGTTTGTTTCTTTATAAAATCTTTATAAAAGTTAAATAACTAAATACCATTACGAGTAGTGGATCAGTTTACAATATTGTTTTTGCGAGAATTTATCTTGAAAACCCCTCATTTTGAAGAAATTTTTTTTTATTAAAAAACGTACTAGAAAAATTTACTAAAATTATTTTGAAGTTCCTACAGTTCCTACTGGGGGCGCATTTGACATCACAGTAGCATTACCTGAGGTTTTCACCACTTTCTTTCTAACATAATAGCCTAAAAAACGAAGTGAAAAAATTATACCGTACTATTTAAATTTTTGGAGAAATCGAGGAAAGTATGAAAGTTTTCCAAATGGCGCCCTCCACTGCTGTTTAGAGAAACGCATTTTGGAACAATTTACCATTAATATTAATCCCCTAAAAGCTCCCGCTAAAATGAGTCCTAGTTCGTTAAATTTGTTTAAGATTGAAAAGAAACAGTATATAAAAGTTTCTAGGCTATTTTGCTTTGTAGTGTCGTTACTATAATAACTACAGCAAAAATGTTGTTAAAAGGCCTTTCGATAATTAAACATAGATTCAAGATATTATATTCATCACCTACATTTTATCTGCAAATGCTGGATTTATTTGCAACGCGATTGTTGGGATTAGCGTAAGAATTTATTTGTAAACGAATACGCGGTTGCCGTTCCGTAAAAGTTCCAGAACAATCCAGCTGCTATGTTGCCGTTCCGGAAAGATTCCAGAACAATCCAGACACGTGTGGAGAGACATTATAAAAGTCCGCAGTGGGGTAGTAGTTCAGACTTCAGTTCAATCAAGTGTTAAGTGAAGGGAAGCGCAGTAAAAAGTGATTCACAATTCGGACGGTTATTTAATATCTGTGAATAATCACAGTGTGCTCCTACCGTTTTGTACTGTCGCCAAAGCTCTAGTAATCAGAGTATCAGTTTATTGTGTTTGTTTTAAATAAAGGTGATACTGTTCACAAAAGTAGAACTTCGTATACCCCCTAACCAAACCCTTCGCACAAAATACAGTCCATTATACTCTTGCCATTACTTCATCGATCACGCTCAAACACCGACATCAAATACGTTCCGTAGCGGGAAACTTAGCAATTTCAAAATATTTTTGCGTAATTTCTGTAATACAATTTTAAAAAATCCCAAAGCGATGACATGAGTGGTTTTCAAGATACAGCCGTACCTTTAGTAAATCATCCTGTATAAATAAAAGCACCCAGTAATACTCTGTTTCATTTGAATAAATTTTGGACACGTATTTCACTTTTTCTTTTTCTCATGTAACATAATAGGATAAAATTATAATTTGTGGCTAGCCGCAGTGTGTCTAGCAACTTTGATAGGGATATAGATACGAGAAGCCTGCTCCTTTTCTTAGAGATAGTGCTACTAGAACGAACAGGAATCTAAACACGGCAGTGGGATGTTATACGAGTATTAGTTAAGGAACAGCTCTGTTCCTTGGTAGACATACATCTACACATCTCTTTGTATGTAATTTTAGTATCGTTAAGACCGTAATCTCTGTCATTTGTTAATATTCTTAGGTTAGGTTGAAAAACTGCGTTTAACTGACACCACGCCAATTTGTAACTAATATAGTAATTACTATTCTCGCATTGAGTAATAAAGACGTATMATTATTATTATCATCAATTTTGAAAAATAAATATATAAAATACTWTGAACTACTTTGAACAAATATCGTCAATTTGTTGCTTTAACCACCAAGATCTCCCGATATTTCAACACCTATCGAATAAACAAACATATGACTTAACATTTTGAACCGAGTKTCGCAATAACCTACAAAGCCATATACTAAGAGGAGTCCACAAAAGAAACAATTCAGAGCTATCGAATAAGTTTGGGACAGTATGATTAGGAGATTACTAAATTTATTTCATCCTCCACAGACTCTAACGGCACTGTACAAGTAGCATGGAACGAGATAGTTCAGGATGAAATCTTTTTGAGTCGATGACACAGACAACAGCTTTGTGGAATGTAGTACTTTCGTCACTATTACAGGAAATCAAAGTGTCCGTGCGTTTGGTATTATCTGCGGTGTAATAATAGAAACTGAGGCAATACTTAGGATACTGTACGATAATCATGATGATTCATGTTGTTGCAATGGCAGACCTTGAAAGCAACGTGCTAATGTACGAGCAATTACAAAATTAGAACTTTCACTTACAGAACATACAGCGTGCCTAGTTGGTATTAGAGTCAGCCTGTTGCATTATCAATGAAATTCTGTAGTTACCCAATGCTGTATTTATGCTGTATATTCGACCATAGTTAATGATAACAAACACGTTGATAAACTGAAGGTTGCGTTATTACTGAGGTTACTTAAACTTTGAATTTCCTATAATTGCTCTACAAGGATTTTTATGAGTGCATCATTCAGCTAAACAATAATTATTGACCCAATAATTATTAAAGCTTCTAAACTAATGTCCATAATACAACAAAATTGATTACGATCTTCTGCATATTTTACTTTGTACATGTTTCGAGACGGCTAAAATTTTCTGCGAATGATGTGAACTATTATTGACAAGCGAAATATTGCTTTAAAACTTTTAATGAACACGCCGGTAACATTCGCTTGCTGGTGGTAGTAGTAATACAGAAATATAATTCAGCCGGATAGCCCTGTCTAAAAGAATGATAAACTTAGAATACGTAGATAAAAAAGTAAGGTTAAGCATATACCAACGCAGTTTTGTATGTAGGATATATTACTTCACATGATACTTACTTGACACAAGAGTATCAGTTTTTAAAGTACTATAATATCCTTCTGGTACATAACTAATCGTTTTAAGCAACGTATTTCATCAAACTTGTGTACTTTAAGATCAAAGATCAAGATTATGTCAGTATTTGACCTCTATGTAAATATATGTATATAGGTATGCAATTGTTCCAAACTTTCTTTATAGTTCAAGAGCTCGGTCACTTTTACCACTTAAATCTACGGACGATTCTAATAATGTTTTCTAAACATTTCGTCATGAATACATGTCCTTCAAATGGCAACGGTGCCGGTGCAAATCCTGCCTAAAGCAATTAATATTAATTAATAATCGGACGCTTTTTTCAATGCGAACCTTTTTTTCCCGGACGCTTAAAAACAGCACTGGATATCCTGCCCGTTTTGGCTACACGAACTGTTGGAATAATAAATCGGATAGATGAGATTTGCAACCACCATATTTAACTTGGAACAGTGGAAAACTATTTATTTTTTCATAACTTGTGTACAACAAAGGATTAATTCCAGCGGTTACGGTTCACTTACACCCCAGAGACTGTAGATTCTCTGCAGAGCTTTGCCATTCCACCAGTCACTTTATCGGAAAACAAGGCTCCAGGCCGTCCACAAGTGCAATCCTATTTAATTAATTTTTGTAATCCACCCTAGTCGTACAGACGGAAAGAAATTAGCAGGCCAGCCGGTCCTTTAAAACCTCTGTGCTCTCAGAAATTAATGACGCTAACCTCACTTCGCTTTATCTCCAGAACGGCACGACTAAACAAAAGCCTCGGATGCTGCTTATCTGGGTTATTGTGATACAGACAGCATTTCGCAGAGCGAGTACGCCGTTTTTAGAAGATTGTGCCGGGTGCTGGGATAGCAGCGGTGTCGTTTGTTCGACGACACAAAAATCTTGTTGCATTCGCGATGTTATTCAATGCTTATGCAGATGTGACTATAATGCATAAATAGAATTTTTGCAATAAATGGCATTTGCAGAAAAAACACCTCGTTTACAAATGAAAATATATCGATTAAGCATACAAAAGGGTTTATCCGAACCTTCTACTTAGATAATGAAAGTTCAGTGGGTAATATGAGGATCAGAATATAAAAGCCATAAATTAGTTTGTCGATATGTGCTTAATATTTTAGCAAGCTGCTCGTCTGGAAATCACTCGCTTTAAACGTATTCTGTTACTTAAAGCTTTATATTCTAAAATAGCAGGGCCACGTAATAGGTATAAAGAGTACTTACTTGAACGATTGGCATACATTCTCACAAATTGCAGAGCGAATCTTACTTCGCCATGCACAATTATTATAACGTTATCGGTATGAATACTAAAATATCGATCAATACTGAAATCCTGATCTTAATAAATCATATGACTTTTCACTGTAAACTGCAAAGTAATGTCTCTTCGACGTTTTGGGAACGGTGTTCAAAGATATTCCCATCCCCCGAATAATTGTGAGAATATAAGTCAACGGTGCGCCGTTTTTGTTATTAATATCTTAACAACGTATTTGCGGTTCTGCAATTTTTAGTKKGGTATTTTGAAGAGATGGGTATCAGGAACTTTTATGCAGTTCTATGTAGTTGGATTGTGTCTTACTATTACTGTAATTAGAACTTCTAGCTGGCTCAATATTTAGTATGCATTTTTCTGTGAATATAGTTTTCCTCAAATATACTGATTGACATAGAACTAAGATCACCTAAATATAAAACAAATAATTCAAAATAAAATTGTGGTATGAGTTGACAAAGGAAAGATATACAAACAAAGAAATGCAGCTGATTTCAGTATTTTCTCCTGAATGCAGTTGCATTATACTATAATCATAATCAAAAGGTTAGCGGTTAAGCAGTTTAATAGTTGTTATGATTAAATAATGTCAATAAATTCTTAAAAATGATTTAATTTCTCGTTTTATTTTTATTATAATACTCATTTCGAGAATTGCAGCAGGCAGCGGCTGCTGCTATCAAATGAATTTGGAAGCAAGTTGTATCAAAATAACATATTAATCCATTTTGTTTTCTCTTACAGATGACGAAGGTTCTACAGTGCACGGTATTATCACCAAAGAAGGCCTTTTCGAGGGAACCATCTCGACACCTTTGGAAGACTATCATATAGAACCGGTGGCTCGCTATTTTCCATCCAATGAAACCTTACCCTTTCATTCCATAATCTACAAGGCCTCTAACGTGCAAGATCCAAGAAACGGTTTACCCTGTGCATCGCATCTACTTCATGAAAAGAACCACAAGCACAGGTACATGGCGTTATTTTATTAAATTACTCAGATTAAAATAAGTTTTTAGTTATAATCGATAATTACGAAAATTATCGAAATTAAATAGCTATCTTGAACGCTAATAATTTGTTCTTCTTAGCAGGACTAGGAGATGGTTATTAGAAGCCGAAGCCAAGCTTCCAAACGACGATATTCACCTGTGGAGTCCGAAATTCCCCAAAACTCCTTCCTTAAATCCCCCATTCGATCTCAATAGTCCTTACAATAACCAACCTATGATCGATGAGGAGATGGACATGTTGGTTCCAAACAGAACGTCGGCGGCAGACTTCGGTATCATCTTCCGGAATGTCAACAAGCGGGCCATCATCGACCCTAAGAAAACAACGTGCATGCTGTATCTGCAGGCGGATCACCAGTTCTTTCAAAAGTATGGAACGGAAGAGGCATGTATTGAAGTGATGACTCGGCATGTGCAAAGAGTGAATTCCATCTACAAGAATACGGGTAAGTTTGCTTGTATTTAAGTTGTTGTTGCTATTGAAAACTTTTTGTTGATACGTCTCGTAGAGCGGTCACGGTCATGGATGATCAATATTTTATCATTATCTATCGTTCATTTTAGTGTAAGACTTCATTATTGTTACATGCAGAGCATATGCAGTAAAACAAAAGAAATCATGAAAATTTCTACTTTATGTTTTGACGATTAGTTACATACGAAAAAGGAAATATTTTCGATGCGCCAATTACACTGACTTATTATTAGGTAAAAGATTTTTAAAAAACTATTACGCTTTAAGAATAAATATAAGAGAAATCTGCCGGGTAGACCAATATATATTTTTGAAAAAATATTGCCAGCTTTGACCGGGAATCGAATCCGAGATCTTTTGATTGCTGGTCAAATGTGATGTTACCACACCACCAAAACTCTATTCAGATTCGAGGTCAAAGCGACATACAGGGTGATTCAGGAGGAAGTGACAATATTTTGGGAAATGGTAGTATTCACAATTCTGCACAAAAAAGCGCTCCGTTTCAGGGAAATCTAAAAATATTTGAGTTTGAAATTCTGGAAATCATCTTAGCTATAGAAGGGTCTGATTTCAGACACATTTTTATATTCTTACATTCAGTGAACGGTAGAAAACTTAAGGGTAGTCACCCTTTTGTTCTCAATAACTTTTCATCCCTTAGTGGTTTCACAGTTCTCACCTAATTTTTTTTCTTCTTGCACAAAAAAGTTACTCTTTTTGTATGTCGATAAGATTAACCGAGATAAACCACATTTTATTAGAACATGCTTAAACAGAAATGAGATGTTCGAATCACATCAGCAGGGCTGTGACAAATGAAACAGACGATATTACTGTCGCAATTAAGTAAAATTTATCAGATTCCGGTTTACAGTCAATCATGCCTAGTGTGTTTACTCAATAGGCCGATATGGTATTTGTGTATGGTACTGCCCGCAAAACGCTTTCTATATACTTTAGAAGCAACTGATGCACACCTTTGGCAAAAACTATACACAAGTACAATATCGGCATATTCAGCATGTGCAAACACACTAGGCATGATTGACTGTAAACTGGAATCTTAATTGTGACAGCAATGTCGTTGTTTCAGTTGTCATAGCCTTGCTGATGTAATTCGAACATCCCATTTCTGTTTAAGCATGTTCGAATAAAATATCGTTTATCTCGAAAACGGTTAATCCTATCGACATACAAAAAGAGTGTAAGAAGAAAGATAGATTTAAAAAATTAGGTCAGAACTGTGAAACCACTAAGGGATGAAAAGTTATTGAGAAGAAAATGATAACTATCCTTTGGTTTTCTACCCCTCATTGAATGTAAGAAAATGAAAATGCGTCTGAAATCAGGCCCTTCTATAGTTAAGATGATATCCAGTATAAGACGGCATGCGTTTTTTCCTTCAGAATTATGAATACTACCATTTCCCAAAGTATTGTCACTTCTTCGTGAATCACCCTGTATATATTAAGGTTGAAGACCTACCCTACAAACTGAGCAGTGTAACGTTGTACGACTAGTTTGACTCTATTAGGCTCATCAGGTAGGGACACAAAGTAAAGTGACCAAAGCAGATCGTCTGCTTTGACATCAGCTCTCGTCCGCGGTTACAGATGACGGTCTAGTTTGGCCAATTCACGCTGTACCTCTACCTGATGAGCCCCAATAGGGCGATACTAGTCGTAGGGTCAGATTGGATTGACCAGAGCAGATGATTTATTTAATGTTTAGTACATTCTGTTTCTAAAAGAATGTATGAATTATTCTGTTCCCAATAAAATGTGTAATATATTCCATTTCAGTGCAAGAAGACTTGTTCTAATCTTTGATTTCGCTATTCTTCTTCCTACCCAACCTTACGATAAGCCGTGTTATTACCTACCTCCTGTTAAGCTGATAATATATTGCTTACATCCGAAAGTATAATTTTCAATGTGTTACATCTGCATATTACCCTTAGGTGCGTGCATATAGTAGCTTTGTCAGAATTAACAAAAGGGTGCAATTTTTGCCCTGTGAAGGCAACCGGGGTTACTAAGTWTTTTTTCAATATGGCATACATGTATCTACTAAAATTTTAAAAAAGAGGCCACACGTCCAAAATCCAGTGCAAAAAATACGGTTTCTGGCAATTTGTTGCTTGTAGGTATGCATTCCGTTGTCAGCGAGCCCTACGTGGTTTCATATCTTAAATGGAAGGTATCGGTATGTATTGTTCCACTTGTAAAAGTGACAGGGACGTCATCAAGTTCTGACATTATATGCGCGCAAGTATGGCTGCCTCCGCATGCATCGCGTAACCAGTGGTGTACCGAAAATAATTACTTGCGGAGAAAGTATTATTCACAAATTACTGTATAATGTTGCATTGTGGAATAATAGTAGTAAATGTCAGTTTTTTATAATAACATTCGTCTATCAGCCTGATCGCATCAAACACAATGACAACAATATGGGTAAACCGGTTTAACCGGTTCTGAAATGTTGATGCGCCACTGGTCTGCGCCTGCAGACCACCACAGCTGATTTCACTCGCGAAAACAGTTTCTGCGCAGTGATGTCAGTGATGACGTCCCTATCACCTTCTCATTTGGAATAAATTATAGAACACTCGCGCCAAATGTCATCCCTTAATCATAATTGCAAGGTCCTGCCTTCAAACTACACTTTACATCCGCACGGAACTAAAACTGTATCCTTTCTAAATATTTTGAAGAATGGGAATACTTACTGATCTAGCTTAAAAATCTACACGCTCGGTATTTGTTCCGCGGGCGCGTTTTAATATTTATTTTCCACTTCGCGAGTGAGGTCGTATGTTTTCATTTTGTCGTTCCAGAGGATGATGAATTGGGGCTACATGTCGGGCGAATTCATTTTTCTTAATCCTAGAGTCCCGCGGGCTCCTGGATTTAATAGTGGGACGGTGATCGCACCGCTGAAAGCACCGGTGCTCCGTATGGCGTGGATTTGTGTCCTTAATGAAGAGGAGCTCTTTCGAAAAGGCAATAATGGAACACGTTGCGGGTTTTACGAAATGAAAGCCGCTGCTTTTTGAAACACGTTTTAATCAGGATTGATGCGCTGAAAGGCTGTATTTAGCATTAACTCACTGGGTATCAAGATATGTTTGCAAGTTTTTACAAAGGATTTCAGCTTTTTGTAATAAGCTGCTTAAAGGCTTTAACTGCGAAAATGATACAATCATTCAAATATCAGAGTGCACGTGGAGGTTGGAAAAGCAGTGGGTGTATCCATTGGTGAAGTGTGCTGATTAAAGGTTTTACAAATAGCATTTAGGTGACCATCCAGATTTAACTTACTAACCAAGGATTTACAGATTATGATGAAAACGAATTCTAAATTCTTGAAATTACTATTTTTTATTGTGGTCATCTGTTACGAAATCTAACGTGCTTCCATCGGCAGACTTCCACAAAGTACTAAAAAAAGTCTTGGGTTCCTAAACTAATTTGAAGAATTTAAGATTTTGTTTTAGTGATAAATAAAGAAAGGAGGTTTTTATTCTAAAGCTACTAAGTTTGCGTTTATAATTAAATGTCGCCGTTTTAGCTATTTTTCATTAAATTTCATTTCCATGAAATGTGTCAATTTTATGTGGTTCGAATACGATAACTTCCAAATAGAAGTGACTCTTTTGAGTGTTTTTAGGACAAACTAATAGTACACTGTGCATATTTCCTTTTTTATTAATAGTAGCTACAATTTACAATAAAGCAAGCTGTCACTTATCTTTTTTTAATTCAGATCATATGGTATTAAAAAGAACAGTATATTTATACCGTCTGATTTTAAAGTTATTCATTGCACGGCAATATACAAAACACAAGCTCGAATAGTAGATTATGATAAAAGAAAAGAACAATAATGCAATGTGGCGTGTATGTTGTTGTGGATGTTTGGTTCGACCCCGGTGACCCGGAGTATTTAAATCGACGTGGATTTTACACTTTTATTAAACGATATTACAAATCAAAAAAAAACTGAACAAAATACTGAAACACAACCTCATTGTCTGGTGTTCATAACGCGTCTCTCTTGCGCAGTCTCGGGATCGTTCCGTCCGCTGCCAACCGACACATACATCCAACCGAGGCATATTAAAGTTACTAGACGGAACATATACCGCCCCCTTTGAAAGGGTGCCCTTTCAACATATACAAAAATGACGTTATTCACTAACAGGTAGGACGCACACCTTTGCTAGCGCGCGCTTCACAACACCATTGCGTGTTTTTACCGATACCACTCGTGATATTCCGTCGCTGCCCGGATGAGTTGCGATTATGCGTCCCATTGGCCAGGAAGCGGGTGGAGTGTTGGTTTCCTTGAGGATGACGAGAGCGCCCTCTAGGGGAGGCGCGTTTCCTTGTACCTTCCACTTGCACCTCTGCTGGAGATGATGTAAGTAATCCTTCGTCCATCTGGACCAGAAGTAATTCACCATGCGGACAATATGTTGATAGCGACTGGTGATGTTTCTCTTAGATGGAAAAGATTCGTTGTCGTCGCGTCGAGGAATTACATTTAATGGCTCGCCCAAAATGAAATGTCCAGGTGTGAGTGGCTCGAGATCGTGAGGATCGTTGGAGAGAGGAACTAAGGGTCTGGAATTTAGGACTGCTTCTATTTGCGTCAAGAAGGTATAAAATTCTTCGAACGTTAAGTTGATACTGTTAATCGCTCGCTTTAGATGATGCTTCACAGATCGAACAGCAGCTTCCCACAAGCCTCCAAAATGTGGGGAATTTGCAGGAATGAAGTGCCACTCAATTTGGAACTGATCAACGTAATTTTGAAATTCGGTACCTTTTAAAATGTGATGAATTTGTTTTAATTCTCGTGCGGCTGCACTAAAATTAGTTGCATTGTCTGAATAGATGTGACTGCAAAGACCACGTCTTGAAACAAATCTCTTTAGCGCATTCATAAACGCTTCGGTAGATAAATCTGTCACAAGTTCTAGGTGGATCGCCTTGCTGGAAAGACAAATAAAAATGCATACGTATGATTTTATAATCTTACGATTTCGCGTTTTTCCGTCCTTTAGCGGAAACGGTCCGGCATAATCGATGCCACAAGAGGAAAATATTCGTGCCGGGGTGACTCGAGGTGAAGGTAATTCACCCATCTTCTGATAAATTGTGGTAGGTCTCGCCCTAAAGCAAGGAATACATTTTCTTATTACTGACTTGACTGCTTTTCTACCATTTAATGGCCAATATTTTTGACGAACGAATGATAAAGTCGCATGCTGACCTGCGTGAAGATTACGAATGTGTTCAGAACGAATGATGAGTTGAGTGAACGGGTGTTTTTCTGGAAGTACGGCTGGATGTTTTTGAGTAAATGATAAGTGTGAATGTTTTAATCTGCCTCCAACTCGTATGATACCGTGATTGTCAATGAATGGATCTAGGGCAATAAGCTTGCTGCTTGGTTGCAAAGATTTATCCATCTCTAGCAATTTGTATTCTTCTGCAAACGAGATCCTTTGTACCAGAATAACTAGTACCTCAGATGCGTGTGAAATTTCTTGAATCGTTAGCTTGCCTAATATTCGAGAGTCACGTGCAAGTTTAGTGTTTTTGATAAAACGTAGTACGAAAGCAGTAACACGTTGTAAAGTTGTGAGATTTGAATACCGATCAAATAAATCGCATTTTTCAATAGAAGACATAAAGATGGCGTGTCGTCGCATTTCAGGAATGTCTGAATACGTGGAAGAATTATCATGAGATAGTTGAGGCCATTCATTTGAATCGTGAAGAAGAACGAAGGTCCGTTCCACCACAATCTATGACCATTTATGTCGATGGGATTCATTCCTCGTGAAATGATATCTGCGGGATTAAGTTCTGAAGGTACGTGATACCAGTCGCTTGTGGATGACAAATTCTGGATTTGACCTACTCTGTTGGACACAAAAGCTTGCCAAGTACGTGATTCCTTAGCTATCCAGCATAATACAATTGAAGAATCAGTCCAATATTTCACATCATCAAATTTCATGTCCAATGACGTTGAAACTCTGTCCATAAGTTGGACTAACAACACAGCACCACATAATTCGAGTCGTGGCATTGTTAGGGCCTTTAACGGCGCGACACGGGATTTTGCGCATACTAAATGTACAGAAACCTCTCCTTTGTTGTTTTCAGAACGTGCATAAATACAAGCTCCATATGCTTGCTCGGAAGCATCGCAGAATCCATGCAATTGCACATTCGTGAAATATTCCAAAAATATGTGTCTAGGTATGTGGATAAACTTGACTTGATCGAGTTGTCGAGTAAATTGAGACCACAGGGTATATAATTCGGTGGAAATAGATTCGTCCCAACCAACGTCTTCTTTCCATAATTTTTGAAGAATTACCTTTGCTTGTATAGTCAATGGACCCAAAAGTCCGAGAGGATCGAAAACCTGTGCGATTACGGAAAGAATGGTTCGTTTCGTGATTTTGTTTGAAGACTGAGACATGTGCGATGAATTGTATTCAAAACGATCTGAAGTCGGGTTCCAAGTCACTCCTAGCGTTTTGGTACTTTGTTCGTTTGATATTAGATAATTCGCGGCATCACTTTCCCCTAGGGATAATGCAGTGAGCACGTCTGTGTTATTCGAGGAAAATTTGCGAAGCACGAATCCAGCTTGCTTGAATATTGCGATAAGGGATTGGCAAATATGTATAGCTGTTTCCTTGTCGTGAGATCCTGTTAAAAGATCATCTACATACATATCGTTCATAATGATTTTACTTTCAACGGGAAAATTCTCATGGTTATCGAGTGCTAATTGATGAATACAGCGTGTGGCCAAAAATGATGCACTGGCAGTGCCGTAAGTTACAGTGTTTAACTCGAAATGTTCCAATTTAGAATTTTCGTCAGTGCGCCAAAAAATGCGTTGCAAATGCCGTTGTGAGGAATGAACCAAAATTTGACGATACATTTTTTCTAGATCTCCGATGATGACGATATTGTGCTTGCGAAAACGTAGTAAAATTGATAACAAGTCGTTCTGAATAGAAGGACCTACCTTCAAGACATCGTTCAGCGAAATGCCTGAAGAAGTTTTTGAAGATGCGTCAAAGACAACTCTCAACTTAGTAGTCGTGCTGTCCCTTTTTTCTACACAATGTTGAGGAAGATAATATGCGGGACCGTTTAATTTTTGAGTTGGTTGAATACGCGTCATATGTCCAAAAATTTCGTATTCCGACATAAACTGGTAATAATCACGTTTGAGTTCGGGATTTTTCTTTAATCTTTTTTCGATCGAGTAGAATCTATTCAATGCGTTTTCTTCCGATTCGCCGAGTTCGAGATAATTTTCTCGTAAAGGTAATTTGACGACAAATCGACCTGTGTTGTCGCGGAACGTGTTCTCTACAAAATGTCGCTCGCATTCTAGATCTTCCTTGGAACTAACCTTGAGCGCTTGGTGTTCTTCAATACGCCAAAGTTTTCAATTTGATTACTAATGTCGCAATTATTAGTTAAGAAACAAGATTGAGTTCGTGATGGCGGAGATATATTCGTTTGGCCAGAAATTATCCATCCTAACTTGGTTTTCTGAAGAGTCGGTTGATTTCTCCCCAAAGATATCTGTCCAATGCATAGTAGTTGGAAGAATATACTTGCCCCAAGAAGCATATCAATAGAAGATGGCTGATTAAATTTAGGATCTGCTAACGGTATTCCGCTGGGGACATTCAGATTTGAAACTGAAACCATTACTTGTGGGATAAGATCTGCAATTTTGTCGATAATTAAAAAGGGAAGACGAGTCTTGTATTCACTATGATTCGATTTAATCGTCACGTCCATGCGATCAGTAATGTTTGTTACAACTTGACTTATCCCAACTACAGGCAATTCGATTTTCTGTGCTTTTAAACCCAAGCGTTTACTGAAACTACTGGTAATGAAATTAGATTGCGACCCATTGTCGAGTAAAGCTCTGCAATGATGCATATTACGTTTTGAATCATATACAATGACTACTGCTGTTGATAAGAAGACGTGCGCTGACTGTGCATATCCACAATGGGAACCGATGGCATATAAGGCGTTAGTGGCGTTTTCTGAGTTTTGCTCTTGACTGTTGCGTGAATTATGAATGATACGGGATTCGATTTTATTTTGATTGTTGGTTTGATTTTTTGAATCGACGTGAGACTGAGAATTACGAGACTCATTGGAAGCTTGGTAAAAATGCAATAAAGAGTTATGCCTTCCTTGGCAAGTCTTGCAACCGCGCGACCTGCACTCAGAGTTTAGATGACCCAAACGTAGACAGTTTGTGCAAAGTTTGAGACGTTTAACCTCCGCAAGACGATCATTTACTGGAAGATCCCTGAATTTCTTGCATTCGTAAATGTAATGTGGTGCCTGACATACGGGGCATGATATTTTGTTAGTAGAAATATGTGTAAGTGACTTTGTTAATGGTTGCTTTGTTGGCACATTTGGGTTAATAGACTCTAAAATTTGACAACGCTGTGTAATTTGCTTCGTGAAGTCCTCTATGGTAGGATGTTCTTTGTTTCGCGAACATGATTCCCACTCGCGTTTAGTAAGCATGTCCAACTTCGATGATAAGATATAAATTAATATTGTGTCCCAATGGTTCACGTTATCATCTAAACAAATAAGCGCTCGATAATGTTTCAAGAAACTATCCAAAAACCTACGCAAACCTACGTGAGATTCTCGATTAATCGCGGGTAATTCAAAAATGCCTTTGATGTGTGCATTAACAATGGCCTTTTTGTTTTCGTACCGTTCGGTTAATAATTGCCATGCGATGTCGTAATTCGATTCCGTGATGTTTAATGAACTGATCACATGCGCAGCTTCATTTTTTAAGGATGATTGAAGATAATAGAATTTCTGGATTTTACTCAAGCCTTCATTTTTGTTTATTAACGCGTCGAATGTATCCCGGAATTGAGTCCACCCTTCATAAGATCCACCAAATTCGGGTAGATTTATTTGCGGCAATTTAACGTTGATTTGACTACCGCTAGTACTTGCATCTGTAACCGAGTTCGAAATGGCTGTTGACAAAGAAGTTCTGGGAGATTCATTCAGCAATATTTTTGCTCGCGCGATTCTATTAAAATATTTCGATTCGAAATCGCCTCTTTCAGCAAGGTGCGTTTGTTCTGAAACTGTCTCGTCAAGCAATTCAATTTTTTCTTGTAATTCATTGAATTTGTCTAATAAACTCGTTACTGCATCAAGACGTGTTTGCAATTCAATCTGTGATTCAGGACTTGCCACAAAATTATCAAGGTACGTGTTAAATCTGGATAATTGTGCCTTTAATGCACCGCGTTGATTTATGATTTTTTTTAATTCTGCTTCAGACATGATCGGGTATTTCAATAAGAAATGGACGTGTCAATTCGATAAATGCGTAGCGTGTGTTTATTTATATATGACGTGATAATGTTTATTTGTTCGCTAAAACACCGTCTAAAGCGTATTGTTCTGCAATGAAACATACGCGAGAGAAAACGTGAACTGACGCAAATACAATTTATAGCGACAAGGTATACGATGATGCACAGGTAAGCTCACTCAGCCCGACGAGCGATCGATTCGTAGGAAACGTGAAAATAATGGAATGGACTGACCTCGCTACTCCTTCTTGCTCCACCTTGGCTTCCGTGGACGGTGCTACAAATGGCAGGCGGCGTGATGATTTTCAACTTTCGATAAACTGCTAGATTCTTCTTAAATGCGGCTCCGAAGGACCATGTATGTTGTTGTGGATGTTTGGTTCGACCCCGGTGACCCGGAGTATTTAAATCGACGTGGATTTTACACTTTTATTAAACGATATTACAAATCAAAAAAAAACTGAACAAAATACTGAAACACAACCTCATTGTCTGGAGTTCATAACGCGTCTCTCTTGCGCAGTCTCGGGATCGTTCCGTCCGCTGCCAACCGACACATACATCCAACCGAGGCATATTAAAGTTACTAGACGGAACATGGCGTAACGACAACTAAGTTGGGCCACGAACTAGACCTTTAGCTTACTTAATTGGTTACTTGACTGCTTATAACAAGAAAATGCGCTGCATTCTTCTATTCAATGGGAACTCATTACTCACGAGTTTAGCTATTATATTAGCTCGTTAATTGTCAATATCAATTACTGACTGATTAACCAAAATATAGGATATACAGTCTTCACTCTCATTAAGTACGAAACCATACAACTAACGAGAGAAAGGCACATTGATGCAATCTAGCGAAACAACTACAAAGTAGGGCCACGAGAAGGACCTTCATTGCAGATTATATTCATGTGTTTTTTCTCACTATAATGCAGTCGTAAGATTTCGTACTTGATGAGGACAATTCGCTTTAGTCATTCCCTTCTGACGGGCTAGAATAATACCAAAATCAATGAGTAACAAGTTTGACTGAATAATTATGGCTGATATTACCTATGTAACATAAAATACCTTATTTAAGGACAAGCTCTTAATGAGCCAATCCAAACATTATTGGCTGTATATACATATATTCATGAACCTTCAGATGATTAATTGATAGTGATCAATAATCATTACACACTTCTATATTTTCTTGAATTCGCAATTATCCTATTTCAGTTAGCTTTTAAAACTCTTTTATTTAATTATTAATAAAAGATACAAATTACATGTTTCACTGCAGCAATTACTTGCTGTAAAGCTTGGTTAAGAACTGTTACGAATACGGGCTCGAAAACTGCGGATTTCTGACTAACTTCCATTTATTCGAAACACTTGTAACAAATACAGTATAAGTCTCAACACTACTAATTCGTTAAATCACTGTACTGTACACACTTGAACCAAAGACACCTGTTACACTAAGCCTTTCGCTCGCTTGATAACCGTTTTTTTACCCCTAGCGAAACGTCGCGAAGAAGAATTCTCATGATAGTACCGACATTCCCTGCCATCTGTCTGTAGCTAGGATCACTGCATGCAGTGTCCTACTATACGCCTGCAACTACGGTCCGCAGATGGCGCTGATTCCGCAACAACAATCTACATCAAACCCAATAAAATACCCAAAATAGATGACGGGGGAATGTCGGATCAATTACAGTCATTAAATATATTACATAACCGTAATTCATTGTCCATATTTTTGCACTAAAATGGCTGATGAAACCAAAACCATAGAAATCAAATAGGTTTGATCCAGTCTTCTACATAAACATTTAAATTTCCCGCCGCTATTTTGCACTAAAATGGCAGACAATTGCGGTACTTTATCTATCTCGGGATTTTCGGATCGATCGAGAGAGATATGGTACTTGTCTTGGAAAAATATTGTACTACCTGGTGAAACCGCGAAGCCTGAAACAATCACTATATAAGTCTATTTTTAAAATCGCCATCGGCAAGAGTATCCTAAGTGTTATTAACTGACTGTAGTAGTGTTTCAATATTGTTGAACTAAATTGGTAGCCCATGTTAGAATTGAGAAGATATTACGCAATCGTCAAATGGGTCTCGAGTCCATCAAGTTTATAAACTGAAATGAATACATATTGAAACCGACACCAATGGATATGATGATGACAAACCATTGTTAGCCGTCATTGAAACTAGAAAAGTTTACACAATATTCATTTAGTATATATATATATATATATATATATATATATATAATAGTATATATATATATATATATATATATATATTCATAAAACAATCTAGTACTCGCATACTATAAGGAAATCAATTAGAAGGTTTATTTCTTTCTACACCAATGCGTCACAAAGACAACGAAGGCCAAAAGCGAACACCTACCAAATTCCGAAGAAAAATTTATGGGGTTTCCGATGTCTTAAATTGGGAGAGAGAAAACTAGACAGTGATGAAGAAATCGAAAGATTATTTGATGTATAATCCTACAATAAAGAAAGTATTATTTACTTTTACGTTTCTTGATGTTAAAGGTCTTAGATTTTTTAATGGTAGATCAAATAATCCAATTGAAAATGGATGAAAAATTTTGAGCATATTGCAGGTTGAGTGAAATGATTTGCCGAAATTAGTTTACGCAAGGAAGCTGCTGAAAGATGTACTGTTAAAGATGGGCATTAAGAGTTGGGTAAAATTAAAAATTTTGTAAAAAAATATGTTCTAAAATGAGATAAACGTAAAGGAAGGTAGGGAGAAATTATGGTATATTATGGGCCTCATAACAGGTGATATACCTATTTAATAAAACGGAGTTTAGGAAATTTTAGAACAGTGTACGTTGACAAGCTGATCTTAGAAGTATTGACCAGATGATGAAAAGTTTAGAAAGATGGTACTTCTCGGGCGAGAACTTAATTGAATAAAATCCCTTAAGTTGTGGAGATAGATGGCATAATTCAGATGACTATCTAAGTAGTCAATTTATAGTTGCCATTAGAGAAGACATTTTTCAACTGCATCTAACTAAACTTCTACCCATTGGCAGGTTTATAAAAGTGGGATGATTGCGCCTAACAAATTAATTAATTTTAATACCGACTTTCACTTGAAACAATCAAACATCGCATAATATTTCGTGTTCGGCTGAAAAAGCTCTTAATTGGAATACTATTTCTTAACGGTTATTAAATAATGGCAAGTGTTGAATTTGGTTATTAATTTTATTAAATAATTGCTGTTTTCAATTAAAGGTCGTTAATGTCTCAAATACGAGATTAGGAAGCCCAAACCATAACAGCAAAACCGTTCTCCACCGTTTCATTCTCGGGCGCATCTAAATTATTCAGGATCTAGGCGTTCTCTAGCGCCAATAACAAAGGACATCAGCTTGAAAGCGTTGCCTTGTTTCCGGTGTCATAGGATTGCAGCTGCTTAGTTAAAGGCAAATATTTCTTCCAAGCTGAACGATTTTTGGCAATCATTCCCCGTCTAATGCTTTTAAGGCAGCTGGAGGCTCTGAATTAATTTATCCCTCCGTTCAGGAGATGCTTTTAGCGCGATTTGCGTTTGATGCTGGCGAAGGAATGGCGGAAGCACCGATGAAAGTCGAGATGTTTATTTAGGTATGGACTTAAAGTGACGAGAATGTGTGGTTGGTCGTAGCTTATGTTCAACATTTTTTTTACAATACTGTCAGACGAAATGTGATATCAAAACAAAAAACGTAAAATGCAAGAGATAAAAAAGGCATCTATTCAGTTATTGTCTAATCAAAATATTGCTACTACTACCCGTTACTAGGACAAATGCATCTTCATTTTAAGCTTATTTGTTTACATCTTTTGACTGGAAGGAATACAAGCCATTCACTTCTAGGAACCAATAAATTGCAAAGAACATTGAAAAAATAGTTTTCTTTTTCCAAACCTGAACTACTTTAGCATGAAGTCAGGAATGCGCGATTAACTCTTCCTACTAACTTTATTACTTCCACATCCAACGGATGGGAAGTTTGTATCACGAAAAAAAACTCAAAAATTTTTATTTGCTCATTCTTGTCTGGGTGTCGGTGTGTCTGTGGTTTTGTTTGTGAACACGATAACTTTCGAAAGACTTAATATATGAACTTGAAATTTGGCAGACGTATAAATCTCAACTACCCAAAGCGACCTATTGTTTGTGGGGTAAGTAGGGTATCGGGAAGGGTATTGGGGGGTAACTACCCTTTTTGCAAATTTTTATTTTTTTATAACTGCGGGTATTATTCGTTCTTATAAATTTTCGGTGCAGCAAATTGTTTAGAACAGCGGTCGGCAACCTTTTAGCTGTTAAGGGCCACATAGTGACAAAATTAAGTAAAAGCGGGCCGCACTTTTTATTTTTAGTAGGTACCTATATTGKTGTTATTAAAAATGTAAAGCACAAATATTTACTTTTACATTTTATTGATCATGATCTTTTCAAGTAGGAACAATGGCAAACAGATTATGATAAAAAGTAAATAATAACTGAAATCATTTTGTATACAATGAGGAGCAATGAGAAATAAAAATGAGAAAAATATACAGACAAATTAAATAAGAACTTTCTCTAACATGCAAGTAAGTGTGATTTCTGAGGCTGTATTTCACTGGCTATTTTTTGAAATATTTGCTTTCATGCTTGTCGTTGAAATTCGTAGAATCGCACTTAAATGCTCATCTGTCAGACGAGAACAAGTTGTTCCTTTCAAGCTGCATAACTGCAAAAGCTCCTCATAAACATTAAAGTTCTCGTCAATCCCCAGAACAAATATTAGTAGCTGCTCAGTATCTGAAACGTCATTACTTTCGTCGATAGCTAAAGAGAACCATTGAAATATTTGTGCCTTTTCCTGAAGTTGCTGGCATAAATTGTTTTCCAAATCTTCAGTACGCCGGGTACACGTTCGGGCAGATAGACAAATATGTTCAAATATTTTTTTTTCTGATTCGGCCACACCTCTTCAGCCATAACTAAAGCACACTGTTTTACTAGTTCGCTATCAGAAACGGTCGGTCAGATTTTGCAATAATTTCTGCTACCCTTAAACTAGCACGTACACCCGATTCATTACTTTGAACTTGAACCTTAAAAACATTTTGTTGGTTCTTTACTGACGATTTCAGGGCGTTAATTTTATTTTGTCGCAAATCACCCACAAGACATGCAAATTTTGCTTTATGCTCGGTACATAATGGCGTTTTAGATCATATTATTTTTTAACTGCAATAGTTTTTTGGCATATTAGGCACAGCGGTTTTCCTCTATAATCAATAAAAAATATAAATCTGTCCATGCACCGTTAAAAGCTCTATTTTCTTCCAATAATTTCCTTTTTTTTTGAAGGCATCACATAGTTATAAGAACTATCAACCCAAGTAAATTCTGCAATAAAAGAGTTCAATTGTGTTGAACACTTGCTATTTACCTTTGCAAAAAGCGTTGTGTGATGGAAAAAACACACACACACTTACCTAACGAAATTCAAAACAAAATGATTGCGTCGCCGCAGATACATTTAACAAAAATAACTCGACACGCTTCTCTGGATCGTCCAGTAAGTTTCACGCGTGGGTTGCACTTGTTAGCTGATGACAGAATACAAGGTAAGGTTTGGCATATTGATTATTGAGGTAATGCTCAATCTTCGGTACGTTAAAATTCCACCACTGCATATGAGGGAGATGGCCAGACCTGACCAGTGTTGGCCGTGGTGGAATCTCCAACACGCACCGAAGATTGAGCATTACCTCATCATCAGAAACCTTTGGTTTTCGCGCGAAATGATAATAATTCCGATTGTTTAGAGGATCATTATTTACGAAACACCGCGGGCAGCAAAGAGGATGCTCGTGGACCGCATGTGGCCCGCGGGCCGCGGCTTGCCGACCCCTGGTTTAGAAGATAGCAAAAAAGCGTCACTTAAAGAAAACGGTTTTTCCTAAATATCTCCGAATATATTGAATATATTCAAAAAAMGAAATTTCATTAGAAAGGAAATAAAATTTCCCACAATAAGTGTCAGAAAATTTATCCAAAATTTTGACATTTTCGAAATATTTCCAAAATACCTCTTTTGGACCCTGCTCGTACGATTTTTTAAAATTTTGGTATTATATAGAAAATCAAATTTCTGATCAGAAAGCACTCATGTAATTTTTTTGTTAAGTTAATAATTTTCGAGTTATTTGTAAAAAAAAACGATTTTAAAAATTTATATATTTTTGCTAATATCATGAGGACTGTTTGTCCTAGAAAAAATGTGTATAGCGAAAAAATGCTCAGAACCTGATCACTAATCGTATAGTATAAGAAATAAAAACGTAAATGTCATTTTGACAATTGGATGTGGAAGTATTGATTTAATTTGCAGCGGTTTTTTATACTACGTGACAGCGAAAGTGATGTCTCTGCCTAAACCCATAATACTTCATAACATTCTAAGAAATATGGCAGATTTCGTTTTATTTTTACGGTGGTTTGTAAGTTATAAGAGTAAATTTGTACGCAAATATGTGCAGTCATTTAAAAGAAACGCATTCTTGCGGCACTGTTTATAGGTGCTATCAGGTTGAGATAAGTCAGTACATTATTATTGTTCTTTTATATCCGCCAAACGGTTAAGTGCGAGTCTCCATGATGCGTCGAGTGCAAGCTTGTGTTGACAATATGCGTTTCTTGCGTTTGTTAGCTCTCTTACTTCAGTTAGTTTTTTACATTAATAATAATAATAACGTTTATTTAGTGCTAGAAACATTATAGTTTATATACACGTCAAGATAAAAAATTGAACATTTATAATATGTATACACATACGTATACTACAAGTAAATATTAAGACATATCTACACAATTAAGACAACAGAAAAAACTCGTCTTTACTGTACACAAGTTTCGATAAGAGAAATGCCTTCAGCTCTTTTTAAATGACATTTTATTCAAAGAGCGTATATGTGAAGGAAGACCACTAAAATATTGGATACATACCAACATTTTTGCATTTATCTATGCGATCATATTTATCTATTATCTTTATTTCTTCTGGTACCATGCTTGTGACGATCACAATGTGCCCATAGTTTCTTAGTTCTTGTTTTGTAAGAAACAGTATTTCCAAACAAAAAGCGCGAACAATGTTAGTGGTGCAGCAGAGTAAACGGAGCAGGCTCCCACAATGGCCCTTGTAGCTTTTTTCTGCATTAAAAATAAATGATCCAAATGGCAGGCAGCTGCATTTCCTCATATCGTTATTCCGTAAGACATACATGAATGAATAGGGCAAAATAAGTAAGTTTTGCATTATCACTGCCTAATAAAGTAAATATTTTTCTAACGGTGAAAACTTGAGGAGCCAGTTTCCGACAAAGTCTCGTCAAAGTAGATTCCCAAAATATAATATTTTTCGGAAAGATCGCTGTCTCTTGAAAACACTGACAAAAAATTATAAATCTGACGTTTCGATTACACCTGTAATCTTTGTCAAAGACGAAGAACCTCAAAATTTGCCTGACGCAAGTTCAAACTTGAGGTTTTGAGGTTCTTCGTCTTTGACAAAGATTACAGGTGTAATCGAAACGTCAGACTAATAATTTTTTGTCAGTGTTTTCAAGAGACAGCGATCTTTCCGAGAAAATATTATCTTATATTATGGACGCTGAAAGCATTCACCCTCGTATAGATTCCCAAAAATTTAACGTTTTGGGAAAAACATTTACTCGTATCAATATCCGCAGGACGGCTAGTGCTTTTAAATGTAATGTTCACACTTTTTTCTTTATTCATAAACAACTCGTTCGCACTAAACCATACCTTGGCTATCATGGTCGTGTTGTCCGCTTGCGCTAAAAAGTTTTCATTTGAAGGYAGTTTAGATGCAAAATTAGAGTCATCGGCAAATAATATAGGTTTTAGATTATGTCCTTCAACATGGCTGGGCAAGTCATTTATATAAATCAGAAACAGAAGTGGACCGAGGACAGAGCCTTGCGGTACCCCTCTAATAATTGTTTGCTTCCGACTGTCAAGTACCTGTTGCATCATGTTTTAAATATGATACAAACAAATTTAAACTGGTACCTCGAATACCATAAAAGTATAATTTATCCAGAAGTATGCCATGTGAAATAGAGTCAAAAGCGGAGAAAAGGTCTGTGAAAATGCTAAGAGCATTTAATTTCTCATTAAAAGCACCGCGTATATAGTCCAGTAGATTCCAGGCAGCGTCTACTGTACTGAGACCTTTAGATAAGTACTTAGATAGCTCATTGAAGATGACACATAATAATATTGATATAACAGGTAGGACAGTGATCGGCCTATAGTTTAAAGGACAACGTTTATTTTTGAAAACAGGCGATATAATGGCGTGTTTTAAGGTATCAGCAAACCTTCCTTCCGATAAACAGCTATTTATAACATCTGTCAACGGTTTAGCGATCTGATTTTTACATTTTTTAAGAATAAAAGAACTTAAGCCAAAACAATCCATACTTTTTTATTTTTGTAATAATTGACAGTAGATCCTATTCAGAAACAGAAGCTAAAAAGAAAGAGCAGTAGTTTTAAAATTTTTGTTTAACTATGATCTATAATCAAAAACGTTTTCAGGTAAGTTCTTTATTTTGCTAGTGACAATATTTTCGGCATTGTTTGTAAAGAACGTTAATAATTCATTAGAGTCTAGATCAATTCTTTTAGAATCATATTTTGTCTTACCTAATTCAGTGTTTATAAGGGACCATATTGTTTTGACTTTGTTGTCAGAATTTTCTAACTTATAGGCAAGCGAATTTTTCCGTTTTTAAATTAGAAGGTCATTATATTGATTTGTAGCTGTTATAGAGAGTTTTATTGTAATTCGATGGTGTATTAACATTGACACTGTGAAGAAAAAGCAATGTGTTTTTGGCTGCTATTACCTCTTGATCGCGAACGTAAAACATATGCTGAATTTTTTTCTTTATTAACCGAATGGGAAATGCTTTATCATAATTAGTTTTCATTGTAGTTAAAAAGTTAAGTAGTTTAGTTGAGCCATAATCCTCCTGAAATACTCTTGTCCATGTTTCCTTTTTCAACAACTCCACAAATTTATGTATATTATTATAAGAGAAGTTTCGTCTCGTCAATTTTTTGTTATGGCTTATGGGATTGTGTTTGTTATGGAAGTCAATGACGCCGAATGGGGTCCGGATTTTGAGGATTTTATAAAATGAATTGTGCTACCGACATATTGCTTTCATATGAGATGCTGCAGTTTAATTTAAGACATCACTTTCAAAATCACGTTGTATATGAGAATGATGAATATTGAATATTGAAAGAAATTTTTTTCCCAAACTAGCAAAGCAGATAAACTATTAGTATTGATCTTCAAAAAAAATACAGTGCTCAGTCAAAGTGCCACTTCTCAGCTACACAATTCTAAGATCCTAGATGCAATAACAGCACTAATAGTTTATATTAATATCTAGGTATGGTAATGTGTTGTTTTGCATTTTGTATTATTCGCAGGTAGTTATCCAAGATCTAAAACTTCTATATTAATTAATCTAACCAAAAATATAATGCATTTGATACATTAGAAGAAAATTCTAGGTTACACTTTGTTTCATCTATCTGATGGACCACTGTTGTCAGATGATATTGGTTGTGAGACCTTAAAAGAAGTCCTACACAAACAAAAAAAGTTATAAAATGAAATGTGCTTTTTAAAAGACTGTAAATGTTTGTGAGGTAAACTATGAACTCATAATATAAAAAACAACTATACACTTGAAAGTATAAAACAAGCAGAAAGGGACAAACCTAAATAAAAATAAAATTACTGCTTTATTGCTTTTTCTTATTATTTCCAAGGAATATACTGTTTTCTATACTTATTTTATAGCATATAATAAAATCATGCAGGTAAAAATTTTTATCGTTTCATTTCATTTTTTTCGTTATATATTTGTTTATGTTTACATATTTTGGTTAGATGATTACTGATTAGAATTATTTAGATACCATTAGATTTTGGTCCTTATCAGTTAGGCCAAAAAATAACCTCGCCATTAACACTTATTATAAGCATAAAATATTAAGTACTCGTATTTGCTTGAAAAATTAGGTTCTGTTTGAATCTTTTGTCTTTCAGATAACATTTATTTATCTCTAACCATTCAATAGTTCTTGAGTGGTGCTGTATTTGTAAAAGGTGATTTTTTTTCTATCGTTATCTTGCATAAATCTTTTTCCTCTCTGTAGGATCTCTGCTGTCTTATTTAAAGAAACCTTCCTGTCCACGCTTGTTTAGAAGGATATTTATACGCCATAAACGATTGGTTATATATAAAATAATCCCAGATATGCGTATGATTTAATGACATTTTGCTGTAGGCATATAATGTGTAGCGATTGATTTTTATGCATTTATCTACAGGAAATTGATTATTGAATGAATTTTTTAATTGATTTTTATAACTTTTACAGTTGTGTTCTTTTCATGTGAGTATTAATGTGCTCTTTTGATTGATTGTAATTTTGACTTTATTTTGACTTACTGCTTTTTCGTGCAAACCTGATGTAATGGTTTGTGCGTATAAGCGAACCGTTTTACCCCTCTGCCTAAAAATCCTATAAAAATTACTCTTATGCAACACTTGCCAAAACTATACATTTTACTTGTAATAGTAATAAACACGAAAACACTTACAATAATTAAACTGCAATAAATAACAACAACAAATAAAAACTTTGATGAACATAATTCCATAGACGAAGACACGTGTATAATAGACTTCAGATAATTATTATTATATTATCAAAATTAATGCCATTTTCTTGCAAATATAATTGCGCCCGTTCCTTAAAGTGTTTGTCCACGAAATCTATTTACGGGAGGTTCCATTTAACATAATAATAAAGTTGGTGTGCAGTTCTGAAATAATATGTATTTAAAAGTCAGTTATGTGTGTCAGTTATGCATAAACTAAACAATTTGCACAAGTTTGGCATGGAAAACTCCTCTCATGTTTTGAATGGTAAAGGAGTTAAGGAAGAAATTCTGTGTTCTAGTTTATTCCGTATACTATTTGTGTTTAGTCAATGCAACGCAGCGTTAAAAATTTTGCAGACACGTGTGAAGCACTGATGCATATGTTTTCATTAGTTTATAAATTGTACCGCGAATCAGCTTTATACACTCGCTTCACCAATATTTAACGAACTATTAAATTCTGTAGCTTTGTATGCGCAAACCACCGTCGAAACAGATTAAAAAACAAATTAACATCGTCATAATCACCGATAAAATGAATCACTGTACCCTTTATTCCCCGAAAACATTTGTGTATTTTTCGGTTGAGCGTCTCGCAACGAGATTGCAAAAGCTCTCTCGCGCCACAATCAATACTTACCCCGCAACTACCCTCCGCACCCCATTATATTCCGGATGAATTTCGGTATGTGTTACTAAAATTTAACAGCGAGAAAGGCAGTTGTAAATTTATTCATAACGCCACGCAACTTTCGGCGCTCGCTCGGGATCGGAACTTTTTCCGCGGCGGCGTTTTTAATTTCAACTTCGGAATTCGCCTAATTAATTATGCTTTATATCCCTTTTGTAACGGATTTTAAGTGGACGGGCTTGTTTAGTCGGCAAATAATTAATAAACGGGATAAGTCCTTTGTGAAACGGTTGTTGACGGTTGACTGGACGCTCAGTTTTTCTTGTTTGGGAGATTTTTCGAGGATTAGCATAATCGCCGTGGAAATGGAATTGGGTCAATCCCGGATAAATTTTTGGTTAAATTTAGATTTTAGTGTCACATGCAATGGAACTGTTGCTTTTTTATTTTAATTTGTTAGAAAACAACTATATGTAGTTCTATTGGGATTTTTTAAAGAAAATGGTATGTATTCGAATAAAGTCCTGAAATAAATTGATTTTGTTTGGATATAAAATCTCGTGATATAACATTTAGAAGTTGTCCGAATAACCCTTTTTCTGTGGCAGCTCTCACCATTAATTTTTTAATGTGTTTGGGGTTGATCAATACCTTACTTTGGAGGTCTTCCAAAGTTCTTTTTGAAAATGCTTAGAAAAAAAACAGTTTTTTCCAATGAATTCCGATTACATCAGGAAGTGCTTAATCACTAACAAAATTAATCCATTTCCTTAAAAATTCAAGTTTAATCAATTTATTGTTTTATTTTTATCGTTGGTACAAGTGGTAAACATATTTGGTTACTTTAAGAAACCGAAATCACAACACTGGCTCTCTAATGCGTGAAAAACTAAAACATCCTAATCAATGATCTACCGTTGTTGCAGTTATCAGTAGCTGATCATATATTTCCTCAGGAAAATCTCAACGCCCACCTTTATATGCTAGATACATTAATTTATCGTTAATTTCAAGGTGCAAGACGAGGAGTTGAATGAAAGTGAGCTAGCTTTTCAGTAAAATGGGGCACCTCGTCATTATGCTGCTCGTGTCAGCCAATTACTTAATGATAATTACTAGTGGCATTATTTTGGACAGAGAGGACATTTTGAATCCTTTCCACAGTCTTCAGATTTTACACCCCTAGATTTTTATTTTGGAGACAGTTGAAGCGGAAGGTTTTGAAACGCAAACTGCATCATGGAAGAATTTGGGTTGTAACTAAAAGTTGATAAACTTGGTGTAATTTCACAAACAGCGTTTGACAAGAATTAAATATTTGAATTTAAATTTGATTGTTTATTCCTTACGCTTTTTTAAGAACCTTTGGTATGAAGTATTACTAAATCCCTCTTCCCTGTTCAAAATTTAAGGTAGAAAGCTGTCAGGAGTAGAGCATTATTTTTAGAAGTTTGAATGTTACATCACATGGTGTCGCCCTCTGAAATCAAATTGACCTGTTTCAAGATTTCACTCATACTTGTCTCCAATAGGAATTACTGAGGTTGGCTCGTTGGAAAACCCGCTATATAGGTAGTTTAGATTTCTTTAATGCTATATATCATCTATATTTTACGATATCATATTATTACATTCTAGCTGGAAAAAATGTAATTATTATCCCTTTCGATTGAACATGAAATTACATGGGTACGTACAACATACTCCTGCATATTACATATGCTGTGTTCTCATTAATACAGTTGTCTGAATAATATTATTCAGACAACGGTAATACCAACTGTGGAGCTCGCGTTTTCACATAGTGTACCATCGTGAAAAATATTCGTGCCTAAGAACTTTTAGAAAACATGCATCCTTTGGTATAAACAAAGCAAAACGTAATTTCAAGGCAAATATTGAAGACGTATAAACATACATTAAGCGTTTAAATAGGTTTGTTTACTGGCTTACTACATAACGCATGTTTAACACTGTTTAGTCACAAAGTAAACGTACAATTTGACCTTTCTTAATAGTGTGATACAATTCCAGATAATTTAAGTTCATATCAAACAATTGCATGAGAAATGGTTTACATTTACGTAGGAGCAAGATTGCTGTTCGTCGTTGACAGATAACCCCCCTTCTTGATAATGTTTTGTCCGTTCTTAGGTTGTTTTATTTAGCTTGTTCACGTGACATCAAGTAAATTTACGATTTCTCGTTTGAATCAAACGTGGCAACATCAGTTAATGATGAATAACAATAATAATAATAATAATAATAATAATAATAATAATAATAATAATATAATAATATCATTATATATTTCCTGGCACGCACTATACAAGTACAAGAAACTGACAAATAACACATAATACACTGTATACAGTGGTACACTGAAAAAAAATTATAGTAAATTTAACTGCAATTGTAATAATCTTTACCACAAAATATAGTGCAAATACGACTAGATACAAACTGTAGAAAATTATACTATATTTTTATAGATTAACTATTGTAGCTGTATTTACTAAAAATGTAGAAATCAGTACTTACCATTTTATAGTGTATGTTCTTACAGAATGCAGTACAGTTCAATACAAATTTTGTAGGATTTACTAGGCAGGGTATCACAATTTTTTCTACAAGATGTAGTGTACTTTATTAGTGTTTTGTTTATTGTAACATATTATAATAGAKAAATTTAATATTCCAGTATGCTAAATTTTACTATGTTAAATCTTTTTCTTTACTACTTTAATGTTATAATTTACTGAAAATATAGTGGATATAGTGCAAAAATAAATGAAACCAATGCAGCATTATTATGATTTTATTCATTAGACAAACAAGGTTACATTTTTGTACCTGTAAATTAAACATTTAACGTAATCGTCCATGTTGCAGTACACAACAATTAGGGGKTGTTTAATAAGGAAAATCCAATATAATAATATAAAACACAATAACCACTAACACTTCCGCACAACTAAAACAAGAACGTGAGTGGACGAGGCTTACGTGATGGCGGATGGCGTGATGCCACGATGTGATGACCTGCGCGCGCGCTGCCGCCGAGCGACTATAAGTACCAACTTAACAATAGTGCCAACCCTTAGCTACTAATTTTCTCACTAACGTTGTACCACAGATTAAATTTAGAGATTATTATTCATCTGTCGTTATACGTTATACCGTAAACCCTAATTTCCAGACAATTACAGTATTGAATGCATTTTAGTCTAGAACACATAGGTAGACTTTGTAATATAGGTATAAATTAATAAAACTTCCAATGCTCGACATAGTTTTGAAAAAAGCTATACTTTAAATTATTGATATTACCTATGGATGTTGTTTGCATTTATCATTGTTTGTAGAGTAACAAAAGTTGTATATAATAATGCGATTTGTAGCATGCAATATGTGTTGATGCATTTTATTCGTTTTTAATAATGATATCATCTATAATTAGTGTAATGTTTGTTTTTTTGTAATTTAACTAATAATGCCTGAGAATGTTCTAAGCGTGTAAAAAATATGCTTCAGTGAGTAATCTACAAAAAACTTATAAATAATTACTAAATGATTTTTGTTATATTTTTTACAATGATATTATTTTTTAAAGTGTTGGTTTAAGTAGGTTAATCAAATTTGAAAAAGTAACTCGCTCCAGAACGGGTCTCTGAGTCTATATATATGGGCTTTAATTAGAATAGCTCTAAGATGCATGGTATAATGTAAACACCAGAGATTCGTTCGGTTCTGGTTCGAGTCCCGACCGTAGCGAGTTACTATTTCTAATTTAATTAGTATGCTACCCTAATAACCCAATACTTTATAATCATTATCAACGCGAATTATAAAATACTTTAATATTATTTTGTTAAAATTTACTTAATGTGTAGAACATTCTGCTACAATGGTTATACTACAAAAACCAGAGACCTATTTCAAGACGTTTATGTAAGATTTCCTACAATATTAGTAATGAGTAACACAAAGCTGTGCACTACAATCACGTAGCAATTTTTTACAAGTAACTTTTTTCAGTGTGCGCTGGAGAAATACTTCTAATGTATAGCAGGTTTTTTGAATTAAGAATTATTTTAATTTTTGCCGGAATCTGACATGTGACACTCCTTATATTTTCAGGAATTTTAATAAATATTTTATCCCCATATTTAACGGGCTTTGTCTGGTTATTGAAAGATGTTGCTAATGTATTGGTATTATTATTTTCCTTTAGTTGAGTAGGTGTATACGTCACAGTGAGTGAGGACTGTTTATGTGGAAACTTCTAGTACAACAAACACGCCAAAGCCATTATTTTAAAGATACAAATAATGTTCTACATGATTGCCTATTTGACTTTTCTGCAATGGGGTTGTAGCCCTCGATCACAAATCGTTATTGCAACCCATTTGTAGGTTTTCCTAGACCCAATGAAGTGAGATACTAGCAACAAAAAAATATTTCTAATGTTATATTGTCTTATTTTCGCCTTCTAAAGTTTTCCGCCAAATTCAAATATTGCTAGCAACGTCAGTTGACCCGGCTAGAGTGGGGAGTGTGGTGGGATGGCATTTCGCCACGGTAAACCTACCGTGATTTCGTGTTTGACTCATAGAAGAGACATCTGTTCAGTGTTGCCAACTTAGCGGATAAAATTCTCGCCCAACCGAAAAATATAAGTTTTAGCGGTTAGCAGATATTTTAACGGAATAAGAAAGTTTTTAATTAATATTAATGTTTCACTTTGGCGTATAAATATGGGAAACTTAAATATGAAGTATCTACAATCGATTTATTTATGCTAAGTGACTCGATGATTACTGTATTCCTTGCCTGGGAAATATTATATTTCCTGCTTTTTTTACCTAACAATCCTAAATTTACCAACGTCTGAATAGTGCTTGTGTGTTTCACGTTGCAGCTCAGACTGTCAGATGAGGCAGATATTATTATCTTAAACCAAGTAAAAAGCAAAGAAACATATTTCTGAAAGGAACACGAGCTCGACAACGATATTTTTAACGTTATAGCATAATTGTAGGAAACTAATAATTATTTATGTAAAATAAATAATAAATCCCCTCGTATATCAACAGATTACCCTGTCTTAAAAATTTTAGCGGATTCGATGCGGCAATCTAGCGGAATTTCTATCAGCATCAGCCCCAGTGGCAACACTGTACAGATACGCAGATGATCTGTTTGTTTACATTTGCGTTTGGCTTGATTTTGCGAGGATTTTCTTTAACACAAGCGACTTGCTGTTAGTGCTGCATCTACTGAATAGCACCGCAATTTTCGTCTCAATTTTTCTTCGGGTACAATTAAAAATTTCTTCTCTGGACCAACAATACTAGTATTTACGCATCTTGGCACAAAACATTTCTTTTCAGCAGCCATTTCGTCCGCGTTTTGAACGATATAATCGTGATCGATAAACAAAAGCGAAAACACACGAGGGTTACTGTTACTGAGAGGTTATGAATGATGCTCTTCGTCCGTTCGTCGGCAGTTGACAGCGAAAAACACGCATAGGCAACGGAACGCTGAAAATTATTGTGCCCTGGCAACAACACACAGCTGCTGCCAATCACAAGCGGCAGGGTCAACCTACGTCACACATTCAAATATTTCAACTTTACCATTTTTTTGGCGTTTATCTAAGCGATTTGGAAAAAAGATAAGTTAACAGGGGTCTATTATTTTTTATGTAGATTCATATTCTGCAATAAAAAAAATATGGTCTACAACCCCATTGTTCTAACAATTTTTTTAATAGGAGTTCTTTTCTTACGGGAGAAGCGCCTCACAGCAGTATGTGGTGGTCAAGAGAGAATGCACTTCACAGTAATAGATATTTTTGAGAATATTAATAGCTACTGCTGATCTTAAGCATTTGATCTGATATATCTTCCTGCTTATTTTTTAGAAATATTCTCAATGTGTTCTCTAAATAATAAGGACTCRATACCAAGAAACGTGGTAGCAGTGCTTCTCTCTCTCTTCTCGCCGATTTTAATAGATGCCTCCTGAACAGATTTTTGTTGTTGTGAAATATTATGCGCGTATATTCAGTTTTTGTAATATTAAGAAAAAATTTTGTTTAAAACCACTGAAATAAGATACTATATTTTCGGATAGATCGCTGTCACTATAAAACATTGACAAAAAATATTAATCTGACGTTATCCTACATTGTGAACGCTGAAAGCATTCATCCTCATACTACTGAAGTAAGTTAACCAATGTATTATTACATGCTTATGCGTTTCCTCAGATGTATTTTTTGTTATAAGAAATGACGAGACGTCTGGCTATAGGGTGATTTTACAACCTTTGATATGGTTAACAGTATCTACACTATATAATGAGAAAAGCGTTGGTGATTATTAATGGCCTTGTGGAACATCTATAACTATTAGTCGTAACAGTATTTGAGCAATGGGCTAGTTGTTGTTGTATTACTTTTTCCTACTGTTTCCTGCCGAGTAGGTAAGATTTGAACCAGTAAGCAGCTACCACACGAATTCCATACTGGTAGTTTGTCTAACAGTCGAATGGGCTCCACACAATCAAAAGCCTTACTCAGGTCACAAATGATGCCTATAGGTGTCCTTCTTTCATCCAAGTTTTTTAGAACTTCTATCTAAATCTATGTTGTGGCCGTTGCTGTAGGCTTTTTCTTACAAAATCCATGCTGTTCTTTTGGGATAAGATTGTTTTTTCTATGAACTGTGTGAGTCGACTCAGAATACAATATTCAAATATTTTTGAGATGACCTATAGCAAGGATATTGGCCTATACTTCCCTAAATTTTGTTTTCTCCCTTTTTTATATATGGAAATAACTAACGCTGTTTTGAAACATACCGGAAAAACTCCCTTCTCAAAGGAACAAACTACTAGATATTCCAATAGTTTTTTTTTAGTTCACTTGCACATTCCCCAATAATGTTGCAGGGAATGCCATCATCACCTGATGATGTTTTATTTTTTCTTCCTCCGGGAAGGGCCACAAAGCAATAATGGTTTTTATATTACCTTTTAAACGGTTTTTTAAACGATATCAGTTCACCGTTGCGCAAAATGGGTACTTTCAGTAACCTCTGTGCTATACAAAGTGTTCGTTAAATGCATTGTCTATTTCCTGAGGACGGGTTATCATTGTATCATTATAGTTAATTTTTGAAATTTCTGGGTTACTAGTTACTAGTTTTAATTTTTTACTTTATTGTTTAACTTCTGTTGTAATCCAGCATTTGTTTGTTTGTTTTTGTTATAGGGAACGCTTGGTTAAATAATGATTTAATGATACTCATGAAGTGATTTTTTTAGTATTACAATCTTCTATATTTAACATGACTTCCCACGTCCGTTGTTTTAATGTTTTGTATTTTTTATATTATGTTCATTATTGTTGTTAGTAGTCTTATATCTAAAAGAGTTTTTCGTTTTTGTATGACTTATGATTAATTCATGATCTGACATGGGTCTTTGATTGTTGCTTCGGATTTAACATTGGTGAAAACATGATCGATTATCGAATTGCTGCTACCCTTGTATCCTCCATCACAATGTGAAACAAGCCGTATTGTCTAGCTCTGGATAATATTTGATTTCTTTCGACCGCGTCTCTATTGAAATTTACATTAAACTTTTTCCTTCAACTACACTGTTGACCCTACACCTGTTATTTGAAGCCCACAGTGCAGTACCTTCCTCCCACATGCAGATAGCTGCCGAATGAATTATAATATGAAACAATAAACAAATAAGCTTGCTTATTGTCGGTATCCTTAACCTAACCAACATATCATTAAATCTCCTAGTAAAAATTTTGATGTAATTTCCATTTACTTGCAATTATTTATCATTTTCTTTTTGTTGATAACTCCCAGTCGTATGGATGAATTTATAAACTATCAATCAATAAGGAAGTTAAAACATTTAGGTAAATGTAAATGGGAATCTTATTTCTTTTTCACGTATGCTGATTAATCTTTTTTGTGCATTTCACGTAATTTACCCTAGTTTTATTTACAAATTTCTGATATATCTTGATTTTAATTTTTAATTTATTATTATTTTGGGCATATATGCATAGTCTATTCCAAAGATATCATTAATAGACGTCTCTGATTTGGCTAAATCACTGTATTTTTTTGCAAGATACCGCTGTGAAACCAAATAAGGCTCCTAATAATTTTTGTTTGTAAATCTAATGTTTCGTTATTGATTGATTGAGCCTGAATAAATTCATAACAGAATATTTAATTTGTATCAGTACATGCGAATTTGTGATTATGCCAATGGATTACGCGAGAGAACGTGGATTTTTGCAAATTTATTTCATTCAGCCTGAACTGCTTTAACCTCCATATTTATTCCAGGCTTTGTTGCTGACGTGTACGGGATTTTGGAAAAAAATATTGCATGCTGTTGTCAGTCTACATTGGCCTAAAACTCTTGTTGTATTATAAGTATAACTGACCATATGCACATTTATAAAAAGTTCATATACCTAAACAGATATATACACTTATATTTCATCATAGTAATTCAGAATAAAACAAAAAAAAATTATTGAAATCAGTTTGCACGCACTAGAAGTTTTAGCTTGTCTCTCCAATAGTACATTAGAATAATTATTATTTTCTGCTGAATTAATTAAAATCCCGCAAATCTTTAAAAGCTACATTTGATTAAAACTTCAGCAGCGAGGATCTGAAGTAAACTAAAGTAAAGTAAACTACAATTTTTTAAGTGAAAAATGACCCATTTTGCAATTATTTTGTAAAAAGAAAGTAACTCAAGAACGGCGTTGGTAGATCAATTTGCGGAATAAGGAAGGTCTGCTTTACCTCACTTTAAGGTCACTGGTGTATAGACGATAAAATTAACACGCTAGGTGCTCAAGCGTGATGTGCCGTTAATTAAATTAAGATAACAAATATTCTTTGCGCTTGAAGTAACTTGTAGTTAAATACATTAACAGGTTAATGGGTGCGTTTTATGAAAATGAAACGTATCAACGTTAATAAAATAATTTTAATATGATTTTACAACTCCTCCGCAAGGAATATTTGGTTGTCTTAGTTTGTACATTTTGTGGCAGCTGAAGAATAATTATCAAAACCGTTATTGATTATGATAAAGACTTTTCCTGCTTTCAACGTATAGCTAACTTTGCCACACATCTACGAGGTCGGAGACAATATTTTATTGCTACTACGACACTGTCGGCTACCGTACAAAAAGAAAATAGCACATGAGGTTACAATTTTATTAAATTTTAAATAATTTAATTTAATTATAATTGTATGCCCAGCAACGTCCTTAAGGTTTACCTTTGTTTTACAGATTTTAACCAAGATGGCAAACCGGACAATATTAGTTTCATGGTCAAACGAGTAAAAGTGCACACCACAGATGCCCTGAAGGATCATCAATATAGATTCCCAGGAAATTACGGAGTCGAGAAGTTCTTGGAGCTTTTTTCCGGTGAGTAACTGAATATGCGTTGTAGTAGGTTTGTTCTCACAGGATATAAGCTTCAGAACAAATATGTATAAACATTAGAGGATTAAAAAGATAGTTTTCATGTTTAATGTATAATATAGAACTTAATGAATACACAAGAGTAACTTAATATAACAAAACTACTATATCCTGAATGAGATCGTAGATTTTCTATCATGCAACACGAAATATCGACGATGTAGCATTTCTCCGGCCAAGACCAAAACGCTCGCGAGTACAGCAGCTGCATAGATGTACAAAATACCGCTAATATGCTCCATGGTTACTTGGGAAATGGCGATTGCAGTGGAACTGCTCGTTTGGTCTCCTTGCACCCATTTTCTTTCCAATCTCTGAAGAATTCCGGTACTTTTCATTAGCTTTACCCTGAAAACACGTTAAAATAGTTAACAACTAACTACTTTTAGATACTGGGGTGGATCCCTATGCTGCATCCCTGACCCCTTACAGTAAAACTACAATGGCATTATATTTTTTTTATTTTTCGACACAGTTCTCCCTCTGTACTAATGCACTTGGTGCATCGGTGCTAAAACACCTTTACAGCCTCCTGGAAAAAATTTCCCGCGTAAATTTTCTTTTAATTTGGGGAAGAGCCTGCAATCACAAGGGGGCGAGATCTGGCGAATATGACGGGTGCTCCACTAATGCGAAGCCTGCTTGGTGTATAGCAGCCATGGCAATACAAGATGTATGGCTGGGAGCATTACCGCTGGTGGAACAACACACCCTTCTTTAACTTTCCTCGGCGTTTTTATTTAAGAGCGTCTCGCAATTTAGAAATCAATTGTGGGTAATAGACCTCTGTAATACTCTGTCCCTTTTGCAAATAGTCAGTCAGGATTTTTCCTTGAGCATCTCAGAACATAGATAGCAAAACATTTCCAGCGAACGGTACGACTTTGAACTTGCGTGGAGTAGGAGAACCGCGATATTTCCACTCTTTACTTTACGCTTTGGTCTCGGGATCATGGTATTGCACCCATGACTCGTCCAAGGTCACATACATACACTAAGAAAGTTCTCGTGGTTTGCTTGGTTCTTTTCCAAAAGACGCTCAAAAGTCAACACCCATTTTCTGTTTTATTCATTGGTTAAGATTCGGGGCACCCATCTTGCACTCTTATTTTCATATCTAATTCTTTAGCCAATATGCGGTGCACCATGTGATATGACAGTATCTTCCACAATGCCCTTGATGCATACCCGTCGGTCTTGCTGTATGATATCATGTCTGTTGATACTGTTATGGGAGGACCATGTTGGTTTTCACAGGTTTTTCTTCCAGATATAAAATCTTCACACCAACTTTTGTCTATGTCATACGAATTTGCAGATACAATGTTTTCATAAATTTGAGTTGGCGCCATGCCCTTTTTTTGGAGGTATTTTATTGCGTTTGTTCTACAGGATACATTTTTACGAACAATCACCGCAACCCAGTTCAAAAATTAGCCATAGGACAACAACACTTTGAGATACAATGTTGATATTATGTAGTTCTGATCCACTAATGTCATTTAACTAACTGTCAAAAAGATTAATCAAGCAATCACTTAGAAATAGGTCAGAGGCGAGCATAGGGATCAACTCTCATATGTATTTAAGCACACGTTGCTTGTGGTGAGTAATAATGGCATACAAGATATTGAGGATGCGACCCCCAGATAATATTGCTTTGATATCTATAAGATGAGTTTTCAAATGTGCTAAACACAGCACGCAGTAGCTCACTCAGCTACTTATTACACTGTGCAATTAGTTACATTTTATGGGTTGCTTCATTGCAATGTTGCCTATCGCTTGATGGTATTCACTGTCAAAATATATACTGACTGAATGGGTCTGCCTCAATCTTTATATACAACTAGTGAGTTTTCGTGTAACAACAACCCACTTCTCTGGAAATATCCCGAGTCCGGGTTCTTCTTACATTGTTCCGATAAATTTCTTATTTTTTCATATTCCTGACAATATTTACATTCTCTTTTGTAATAAATGCAAATGTAAATGTAAATGTAAATTGTAAACACTATGCCTCTGATTGTTACAATGCAATAATGCAACGTAGACAGCGAATATAATATGCCGTTTGTCTTGGTTATTCATTTGGATACCGGGACTGATAAATTTTGATTTTTTTAGTCTCATTAAATGGGAATAATACCAGTACTGACTGAGTAACCGACCCAGATAGTGTATTCCACTTCCTTTCGATTCCCAATAACTAGTGATTCCCCCAGATTACTTTAATACGCATTCTATCTTTCTTTTTGCAGAGTATTCAATTTTTGTATGTGCATATTAATGTATAGATATATGTAAAAAAGTTAGAAAATAGCATTTACTCCATAACAGACGCATCGTTAATTTTATACATACTACGATGTCTAACCTGATGCTACTGCAACTTCAGAACTGAATAACTCGTTTGTCTGTTATTTATTTATACTGCTAATGTGCTTTCATCATCAGGAGTCAACTGTTGTAAATGTACTGGGTAGGTTTATCACTCTTCCAAACCAATTCCTTAAGTTTTAATGCCAACAGGATTTTCTTTCTTCTTTTGTTGTGGATCTTTTATTTCTCTAATGTATACTAGCGCTTATTTAAGTTGTTTACATAGTTACTTACTTCTTCTCTTTCTCTATTATTTTATTCGAGTTGCATATTAGAAATTTGGGGGATCCACTATTGGTAACATTGTGTAATATATTTTATACTTATTATCTCTTGTTCTAAAGAATGTTTTATGTTTAATAAAAGCAGTTCATTTGGTTATTGTACACTGTTGATTAGCTATAATTTCCGAAAAATTCTATTTTACCCTTTATAATGTTAAATACTCTTCTGTAAAATATCCATATTGTTGAACAATCAAATTTAATTCTAGACCGCAATTTTCGCAAGCTTGATTGTTGATGTAGTCAATTATTATTATATTGCCATCACAATAATAATAATAGTTACCCTCAGGATAATCCATGTTTAGGGATGAGTTTTATCATTTTAAAAGCTTTAGCTCCTGCTTTGCCAAAATCTTGGGAAGATCAATGATGCTGTATATGAGGGGAAGGGAAAAATTGACCCCAGAATTGAGTGCGATTCTCCCCGACTTCATTTCCATTGTGCCACGTCTTTAAGATCGAATCGATAAAACTCTTTTATCCGAATTGCATTATGAGCTAAGGACCACCGCCACAAGGCAACAGCTGGTGCAGCATTCTCGGTTGGAATTGTTCCTTGTCGGTATGCAACTTCTTGGAATTTATTAGCCGCAGCCGCTTCCCTGCAGCTAAAGAGTAAATTTTAATAACCGGCAGGCACTAATTGAAACCGCAAATATTGCTACTGGGGCACGGGAGGGAATAATAAGTTCTGGAAGGGTAAAGATGGATGACCCTCGGAGCCGTAATGCGAAATGAAGTTTAATAACTGGCGTTGTTGAAGTCTCTGGGGGTTCGAATTGAGAGTTGTTTGTGTTGATCTAACGTGGCCCTTGGGGTTGCCTGTATGAAATTTTATCCTTCAAGAGAATCTTAGATTTTTTTAGGTAGTCTACGCATAAATCGCTTTGTAATAACACCTTGAACATGTGCGTCAAAGAAAACCTGTTTATTTTGTGCAGATATTAAGCTGCAAAACGTGCTTGAAATTTTAACGTGGTGTACTGCTATATAATGGTCGTGTTTGTGCTTAACTTTCATCCTCATACTTACACGTTATTGATGGACTTTTTGTACCGGAAAGCTTTTAGCAGAAGGAACGAATTTGCCTTCTCGAAATACTTTTGGTTGACGTTAACAATCGAACATTCCACTTTGTAGTACTTTATTACTGTATTCATCACCACTCTATTCTCCAATACAACAACGTGATCGCTACATATAATTTTTGCCAAGTTTGCTTGTTCATTAATATCTAAACAACCGGGTCCATTCAGTATACCTTTCCATTGTGGTAAGACAGTGCAGTTAGGGTTCTCCTGGAATCATAGTCATTTGTTCTAAAACAGTGTGCATTAAAACGGTGATTAAAGCAGACCCTGCAGTGATCATTTATTGTAGTAAGTTAGAATAAGGAATAATACTAAATGAAATACTTATTGCCAATTCGACGAGGAAAGCGTCTGTTTTTGTTCCTGCTGTTATAAACTACATATTAGTGATTAACCTATGATTACATTACCAGAACATAATTAATTAATATTTTTATTTCCTAAATTATATACCATAAGTCTTGAAAAAATGTATATTTAGTTAATAGTTTTTGAAAGAAGTACAGGTTCTATGATGTACTAATATACGAAAATAACTTTTTTATACTAATAATAGGCAAAATGTAATTATAAGATTAGTCCATTTCTTCTTGGATACACTAGAAGCGATGCCTTACATGAGGTACTTTTGGCGCATTAATGTAAATAGCGCATATTAGACAGAGCAATGGCCATCACACGCATCACACTAGCATTTAGTCAGCATTATCTCCACTTGAGGAAGACGACACCTCTTGTGTCGGATAACGAACAATGCCGGTTTTTTTGTCGCTTTTCGCTTTTATACTTATCTTCTTCTTTGAGTCTTCTTGTCGTCTTGGTTTTACCCACTATGTAGATATCAAAACACTGGTTATTGGTACGAGCTTGTTTAAGGCTTTTATCGATTTGTTTTACAGCGTTCCTTGAGCTTGGAGGAACTCTAAATCACAAATTGTTCTAAAAGCCGTTACAGCATTGCTAGTAATAATGAAAATGCCTCATGCTTCGCACACCAGATTGCCACTTGCTGTTCCTCTAGTTTTTGAATTAAGATGTTTCTAACATCTTTGAACTGAATAGGTATATGTAATGTAGGTTCTTCTCAGCAGGTAGTATGGGCCAATAAGCGTTTTCAACCAATCCACAAATATTTCAGCGGATTTTTGTGAAATGCGTAATGGATACCCGGCATTATTCCACCCAAGCATTCGTCTTTAGAACACTTTTCTGCTAAAATCTGCCTAGATCAGGTAATTAGCTGTAATCCAGTTTCAGTGATGTAAGTACCTGAAGCTTTGGAAACATATAATTATTGTAAGAACTTCTTCAATATCTTGAAATATTTATTGATGATATCTCTCGACTTTCTTTTAGTTCGAACAACACAAGTGTCTTTCGGAAGGTGATTTTCTATGTTTTTTTACCAAATCATCATACTCCCAGATACTTAGATAACACTTTTTAAGTCTGTTTTGTTAATTTTATTTCAGCGGCTTTGCCCGTATACTGTAGGGACCAGAAGTCTTTTTCTGACTAAATAATCCTCTTTTTAAAGTGGTTTTTGGAATGCCAAATGATCTAACCCAAATATCATTTTAAACGTCTGTATTTATAGTAAAAATTAATTTTTTGAGATCCGTGCCTATACCTATACCTACACTTATTCTTGGGGCATTCTATTTGCAAATGTATGTGTTCATCATTTCATATATCTAAATATTGTAAAAACATAACTTAAGATGCCACAGTGAACCTGATGTCAGTTGTATGAGATATTGCAAATAGAGTATCTAATACTGGTATGTCTCTTTACCATATCCATACACAAGTTTCTAATTTAGGTCAAACTAAATATATGTACTTGCAACTAATCAAATAGGAATAGTTGATTTTGACAATAGATAGAGAAAATTCTCGATGAGGCTATGATTAATGTTGCGAATTACACATTTGTTATAATTTATGAAAGCTTGAAAACATCTAATATCAAATACGAGGGTGAATGCTTTCAGCGTCCATAATATAAGATAATATATTCTCGGAAAGATCGCTGTCTCTTGAAAACACTGACAAAAAGTTATAAGTCTGACGTTTCGATTACACCTGTAATCTTTGTTAAAGGCGAAGAACCTCAAAATATGCCTGACACAAGTTCAAACAAAATTATTATCTTATCTAATATCAAAGTTTTTTCTTTTGATCGTGCTGTAATGCTTAAATGACAAAATATAATATTTTGATGTTTACTTATATGTTATGTAATTGTTTTTAAGCCCAATACTGATAAGAAATAAAATAAATTTCTTAGAAATTTATCGGTCAGTAATGCACACTAAACATGATAACGAGGTGGAATAGTGCTATTAGTGAATTCGACTAATTCAGGCAACAATGCACAAATAGACGAACACATTTTTATGCATTTTTTATCATTTCGCTTATGTTATTGGGTACTATATTTTATATTAGTGAACCGTTACAAGGCAAATTGGATGTTTTCCTTTTCGGGTGTTTCAAGTAAGAGAAAGCTTTTCGATGTGCTTTATCTTTTCTTTGCCGACTCTTCAAATAGCGATGTTAACAAAGGGCTGCTTTTACTTAATTCAACACTCACTTACCGTAAAATTATTGTACACGAAACTGTTCGTCCTTAGGCAAAGCGAATGGCTTCTTTTGTCCAACACCTCGTCGAGTGACGTAAACGGCAGCTTTATTTCGAAAATGGCGAGCTTAGCAACCAACAGCGCGTTCATAGACGAATACAGAAGCACTCCAAACACTAAAGCCAACATCAACTGGCATCTTGCAGAGTGACTTTGGAGTTTAACATCGAAACCTGCATAAGAATTCCTATATCTTATTTTACAGTTACGACATATACAAAAGTTGCTTGATCCTTATTGGAACTGATAAATTGCTCGAAAGTCTTATACATAAATTGCCGTGTGCCCGAACAAAGCAAAGTCGCTAAAAGGAGCTCCGCTGAAATTAATTTCAATTGACTTGAAGTTGGAAAAGACGGTTACGAAACTTCCAGAATTACACGCGAGTATTGATTTATGAAACCTGTTAACGACACGTAAACGTGACATTTTCTTTTGTGTAATAATTTTATTGTGCCTGACGGCAGGGTAAAATTAATTTTCAGTCGTTACTTTAGCTTAATATACACTTTATCTTACTCTAAACAAACCACATCTCTCAATTAATTTGCTACGTACCTTGATTTATAAAACCCCCTAAAACCGCTAGAAGACAACTTGGTATGGAAAGATTCCTTTCCATTTTATAAAACGGGCTTAGACATCTACAGGTTAGCCACAGTACAGATGTAAAGATCAGAAATAGCATGAGGCTTGCCAGCCATACCTCAGAATCTAACGTCTTTAAGTAAGATGAAGATGATGCCCTAGCCTCGGGTTGTTTCAGAAAAATATGATACCTGCAAGGAAGTTTCGAATTAACACAGTTTAAGTTAAAGAAACTAAGCTTCTTGGTCAGCTAATCGCATTTATGCGCCCGACGTTTCGTTTGCTACTTTTTTTTTGTTTTATATTATAAAAGCGTATATAAGTAATACGAAAAGTATAGAAATAGAAAAAAATTCACATATTGCAGTATTGAAGTAAGATTAAAAATCTGTAAGTAGTATTTGTTTATTTCATGAATGTGGTATATTTTCAAGTTTTATGGGCAGAGATTATGGTATGCTAAKCGTATACGTATACACATAATTTAGTTTAACTGAAAAATCTAAAAACTATTAGTTTGTCAGTTTAAAGTTCCTTCTACGTTAAATAGTTGCTAAGCCTCCTGCTCCTGCCAGTGGCATTTGTAGATTTGTATCTTATTTTTTTCCAAAAGTGTATCTCTTAACAGAGTCTGCAAACAACATGTTTACCATAATCATGACATAAAAGGCCAAATGCATTTTTAGTTACTCGTCGAGCTCTGTGTAGTCTATAATATAAATAGTTTTTCCACTGTCATATCTAGTAGACAATTTGCTATGTTTCATGAGATGTTAATGTAGCCTGAAAGCCACATCACCAACTACAACGTACGGCAATTTTTTATCTGAATTCGGAAGAACTTCGTCAGGTGGGAATAATTTTCGGGATATACTTCATTACTCATCTTAGAACTGGGAACTTCTTTGCCATAAGAACCAAATAAAAATTTACAATTTGCATACACCATTGCTAGGAGAACTATTGAGACGTAATCTTTGTAGATCAGAAATAATGATCCACTTTTCTTAGAACAAAGTATTCGAATGTGCTTCCCTCAACAACATCAACGATATTTTACCATATCTGCGTTTTAGAAAGACTTTATTAAAGGTTTTTAATCAATGTCCTAACAATGGAAAAACTCGATAAAGTGTTTTTAGTTGTTTATAGCACTGTACATTATACCCTGGAAACTGCTAAAGTTTTGATTAATTCTGATGGCCAGACAAACCAACTTTAAATGTAAGTACATCGATATAAATCGTTGTATTGTGACCAAAGCCTAGTGTTAGTTGTAAGAAGCTTGTAAGTTATTCTAATATTTTCCATGAAGGTTTTACCACTCATTCCTTGGAAGTTATTAAAAGATGTATTTTGAGTCTAATGAGTACGTGCTTTTGCGATAGACACATTTCATTTATAAAGGATTCAGTCGAATTCGCGTAGTTTTTAAGTGGGTTTTTGTAAGAGTTATTCGGTAAATTCGCATCTGTTCGACACCTAAGTTCAGCGAAAATAAGATCTCCCGAGTATGATTAATGATACCACTGAAGTATTGCGAGTCACCGCTTCTGATGAAATGGTTCCGATTCCGCAAAACTCCTGCCATTAAATTTTTCCTTGAACTTTCGCTGGAGGTTTTTCATTAATTACATCGAAAGTAAACAAAGCTGAGCGCTTTAATGCTTCGGAGATTAATATTTTGTTGGCAAATAAATTAACTTGGAGCGCGCTGACAGATTGCAATCATTTACGCTGACGCGAGCATAATTAAGCCGAAACTAAGGGAGCTTAGGTTAATTGTATTTCGGGGCGGATTCAATACTTATGAATTGCTTGGCGTCCCGAGGTTTAGTCCCTATTGTGCTGATTAAGGGATGATTCAAGACGTTTTTGTTAAAATTTATTGCGATATATAGCTACAACATTGAATTAAGAACGGAGAATTAATTAAATTATCAAAATGGAATGAGTCCATACCATTTTTAAATACTCTAAATCTAACTAATATTCTGCATACATATGACACCTTAGCAATGATACTCGTAAATATAGTGCGCGCCAGGAGAGAAGTCGCACCTTAGGAATGTAACATCGTCCACAATTTTTAACAACGAGAACCGCATAGATAGGCCAGGTTAATAAGTTCTTTGGCCGCGCTGGCCTGAAATTGCGACCATAAGTAATGGCGGGAACACCAATAATGATTTAAATGACTCGCGACAATTTTCGTGTGTGCCTCCTTTCCTGGCGCGCACATTACTTTATTTGTCAGTTAGGCTTCTTACAAAATTCTTAATTAAAATTTTTACTTGAACCTAATTATTTTAATTATTGATTTTAAGTTATTTTTCACTAACATGGTATTTTTTTGTTGCTTTTTATACATAAATATGCTGGTTCAAGATTGAAGAAAGAATAAATATCCCACTTACGCTACGACTGTTTTTAGCTACGATAGAGAATGGTAATATTTCTTACGCGACTTTGAGTATCTTAAATTAGAGCATTTTAACTTGTATAATAAAATGGTTTGATTTGTATTGATTGTATCAGTATAAATTATTTTTCGATAAAACATACATTTCTTGGTGTATTTGACTTCTAGCTAATGACTTTTATGTTTAAGGTAAATGTCTAATAATGTTTTATACATTTACCTGAATTAAAAAAGGTAATTTTTTATTATCTGTTACTACACGGAATGCAACACTTTTCGTAAGACACATTAGATATATTTTATCAAAATTAATTTTGACTGAAGGATATTCAAAGTGTTTTATAATTTCGTTGATTTTAAACTGTTCATGAGGAAGACATCATTAATATTTTGGAAAATATCTTCATATATATTAACACTATGTACAATTAATCTCAAATTTCTACGCTCTGAATAAGACTGAATAAAAGTCGAAAGCTTAGCTAAAAAGAAAAAAGATTACTCTTTGCTTCTACAGTTATTGTTTAAATAACGTAAAAAATAATGTCTTTTGTATATATTTACGTAAAGTATATTTTGGGTTTTTAGTCGTACAGAAAGTGGTAAAAATTATTAGAATGGTTGAGTGGTAGTGATTCTGAAAATTAGACAAATTATACAGCATAAGGCTTTGTGTTATAGCGTTTCACATATTTGTAGAGACAGCAGAATATCTAATGTGTTATTATTATCGGTTTAATTTGAATTGAACAAGCAGCAAATTAAATTTGTGACATATGTTAATATTTTATTTAAGTAAAACTGTGACTTCAGTTATTTTTTTAAACAAAACATGTTAGAGGAGCTAAACTATTACACTGCACTGAGCCATGCCACACTAACATAGGTAACAAGGTTGTTATTGTACCAAACCAGTTACAAAAATCGTTTTAAATAAAAGATGCCGTAAATGTGACTTTTCCATTCAATTTTGATTTTATGGACAGAAAGATGACTACTTGCAACACATTTTATACATATTTAGCCGCGATATGAACCTTGCGATACTGAAGTATATTTTTTAACCCTTTTGTAGGACGAATTAAAAATGCATAACTGTATTAAAGGTCTCAGAAAGAAATTATATTCTTAGTCTAATTATTGCACTTTGTTGAAGATAAGATGGACATGTTTGGTTCTTATCAAGACGTCATCATTAGCGCTTACGCTTACAAACACTTGGTGGTGGTTAAAGGGTAAAAGAGAAGTTCTGAAGGGACTGGATTCTCAAGGTCAACAGCAAACACGTTAGTGCAAAGAGGCTGTTAACAGGCTCATGTGTTATTACACTAAATTTTAAAGAGAAATCTATAAATGTATTAAAGATTTGTTTAAAATAATGCATCAGTTTTTGGATCGAAAACGTCACAACTAGATTAAGAGATTCAAAAACTACGTATAGATATATTAATATATCAAATTAAAAACTAACAAATTATAGTTTTATAAAAGTTGGTAGAAATATGCACCACCAAATGCCAACAGCGCAGCATCTTGACCTTTTCACCCTTACCAGTTGTAGAAGTACGGCTGCGAATATTCGACGTTGTTCAGCCCCTGTTTCTCCACAGCTGCGGCCAACATGATGTCGGCTTTTCCAGAATTTATTATTTCCAGCCCCGTATCGTAATTGACTGATATTATGCTACTCCTGAAAGGAAAACAGTATGAATACCAGCCGATAACTGGGGAATAACCAGCTCGGCAAATATTACGCGAGGTGTTTGGAAAACACGGCACCCTCGGGAGGGCGATGCGTGGGAGGATAAGGTCAGGGATTTATGGCACGAATCTAGGTTCGAGAGTTAGGTCGAAAAGATTTCAAAACAATTTATATTTATCTTAGGAAAACGCGTGTGTCAGAACTGGACCCGTGTTTAGTAAATGGTGACGTTTTAAGTGTCGCCACATCGTGGATGAAAACAGTCTGTGCGAAATTTTGAACAATGTTTGATTATTGAATATCTTCAGCGTGTAACGCCAAGATATATAACTATCGTCTGAATTCATTTATAAATGAGCATACGTGATATTTTATTGGATTTGCGGGTATATTATGTAATGAAAAAGTATTGCCAGTCTTAACCGAGATTTGAACTCGGGACCTTTTGAAGCTCAAAAATACTGAGCGAGGAGCGATTCAGCTGCAAATGCGCTGGATGGTGTTCAGCAGCATTATGTAGTAACTGATGTATATATGCCGCTTTGATCTCGATTATGAATAGGGCCCTGATAGCTCAGTGATTAGAGCATTATTTATACATAATTAATACATAATACTTTTTTATTACATAATATGCCTGCAAACCCACGTATGCTCATTTATATCTTGATAGTTGAGACATTGTCTCACTTCGGGTTTATATCCGTTCTTCTAAATGAGAGTGTATCTTCAAATGATGTAGATTGTTCATGTTCGATTATCACCAGAAGGTTCCTACTGCAGTATTTGGATTAAAGGTGGAACGAAAAATAAAAATAATTTGGAACAACTTATGGAGGAAACAAAAAAGTTATTGACCGAAATTTCCTAAGCAGATTATGAAAAAACGCTCTCGAAAACTTGGCAAAGCTCTGCACTATTTAGGGAATGCTGCAGCTCACAGATCATGGATTTTACTGCAACAGGTTTATGACGTTGGTTTTAATTTGGTTTATTACAAACCCTATTTTCTTGTTTTAGTACTATCATACCATTGTTTACTGCCACACTAATTAAATAGGGTTATGGCAAATGACAAAGCCAAAATATATTAGGATGGAAATAAGAACACCCAGTTATAATTGTTCTATTTAAGAAACTTTGATTTATTGGACTAAATTTTAAGTGTTATTAATGAGTAAAGGAGAATTGGAAAGTAGAAACTTTAAATGAATTAACAGTGCGTGGAGCGCAAATATGCATTGAAGTGTTTCACTTAAGGATACTTATAGAGCATGACGTGCTGCTAGAATCTGTGAGGTATGGATAAATATTGTAATTTTCTACCCCTAATATCCCGGATGTGTTCCATGGGTACAAGATTGGGAGATCTTGGTAACCGAAGGTGGTCCGATGAACATTACTGCAACGAAAGCCAACGTTCTGCCAAAAATTGAATATTGCGTCTTTGGCAAGATTGGGAATGCTTAGAGTATAAGTGATTCTGCTTAAATTGACTGTTTTCGAAAAGTAATTCCTTTAACAGGTAAGTTGGCCAGTGAGTCATAGTGATTTTAAGAAAGAGTACAGATTCATGCAAAAGTCTTCTATTAGACATATTTAGTCAACTAAGAGAGGGTAGTGGAGTAAAGTTTAATTCGATATATCAGGCTTGCACTTTACTACCATGTGCAAGATGCTGACGGATTGCGACCCTTCATTATTACCGACAGACTTATCCGTATTTATCGACAGCCTGTGGGCCTCGGAAAAGACAGTAAGGCCGTTTATGGACTGTTAATTTCGCAGAAAATATTTTGGAGAACGCTGACGCTGAAACTGTAAAAAAGTTGGGTGTCATCAGCATCCATTCTCTGAGGAATCCCAGCCTACACCGTGTGTTGGAAACCTTCTGCTCCCTGTTACATAGATAATTATTTAAAAGTTATTGAGGAATAGCTAATGCCGATATAGTGAAGTATAGATAAGAGACTGTTATGATCCACCTTGCCAAATGCCTTAGAAAAGTCAAGCATATTTATGGTTGACATTTTTTAAAGAATCCTTAGTTTTCACGTCATTCATTGTATTGAATAAAGATAACCTGGATGGAAGCCAGGTTGAGTTTCAAAGGAACGTCCACAACTTTGTCGAGTATTTTAGAATTGATTGATTTTTTGATAAGGGATTATCATAACTGCTTTCCATATATCTGGAAATGCTCCGTTATGTAAAAAGTGGTGGATTACGTGCTTAATCTAAGTAAAAGAACAACGTAATTTAATCATATGAATACTACAACCATCTTCGTCCATAGCCTCGGTCGATATATTATTTATCACCTTGCTCTGACAGGGTTATTAACAATTAAAACACTGAGTGCGATGATTGATGTCTTTTGAACTGGCTAAGAAAGCTGGTGTATCCCGTTTAGTGCTGTTACTATAGAGGTCAAACTTTCTCAAGACTGTCCAAGGGTTAGAACATCTTAATTCTAGTTACCAATTTATTCTCTCTTTTAATAAATGGTTGATTATGTTATGTAGTTGTTTGTAATGTTGCCATTGTTTCGAGTTTTTCAACGCTTGTACTTATAGAAGGCCTTTTCGCGTAAACGCATAATTCATTTTAAATTAGGGGTCAAACATGGTGTTCACTCGCCACGGCATAGCCCTAAGTTCTTCAAAAATGAATCGTGAATTTCCTCCTTGGCATCTAGTTCAGTTAGGACGTGTTTATCGCGTTAGGTTTGTATCATATTCCATACTCCTTATTCCTGTCCTGATGAAGCCCCTTACAAGTGCGGGCGAAACGTCGACCTTATTCCAAAATCAGACGCGGTCTAACCCAAAAAGATTAAGATTTCAATCTAACTCTGGCCGTGAAAGCTTATGGTCTTACAAATAAACTGTTTGTTTTTTTTTTGAAATTTCCTACATTTGACTAAAAGCACCTTATTCGCTGGAATAAGTAGTTCGAAAATATGCACGGTTTTTCCCATTTCAGCAGAGGTGCTGACCTCCAAATTGAGATCTTGGCCCTTGAGGACAAAATCTTATCTTTCAGGCTTTTAGGATTTATAATTGTTTACATCTTGAAACGAGCTTTATTATGATAAGGCGAAAAACTAATAGATTTTTGTCCGTGAAAAACAAGAACGTGCACAAAAATTTATTAAAATGAAACAAATATTCGGGGTGTTCTTATGTCAGTAATAAAACATATTTCTTAAAGATTTTGAATTATCTTGTGAACATTTATTTGAATGTATATTTTAAAAGGGGCTATGTTGCATAAATAAAATTTTATTTTGAAATATTATAGTAGGATTCAGTGCGTATGCGCAAAAAATGTTTATTTTATATTTCATAAAACATAAAATATTTGACTGAATCGTAATGATGAAAAAATGATTTATGTGGATGTCTAGTCTAAACCTAATCAGGCAGACTTTTAATAACTGACTCAGTTCAGAGAGGGAGGATCGCTTCTTCTGGTCCTCGTAATGATTTCACCTATATCATTGCTTTTCGCAGTCAACACTGATTAGAAAATTATTAACAAGAAAAATTGTTAGAAACGAAAAAATATATTTAAATTTGATGACATTTCAGCCCCAAAGAGAAAAATATCGCTTCTAAAAGACTAGTTTGGGATAATATAAAAACCTGATGGCTGTTTACAAACTACCTACTTGTTCTTCGACTCAGGTCACCAACAGATTATACACTTCAAATTTATTACTACCTTTGCATATTTTTCCGTTCGGTAAATAAGCATCACTCGTGTGATAATCGCAATCAATTAAATGACCCACATCATACATACAGGTACTTACGTCACAAACAACTCTTACGTAATGTGTCTTTGGACGCATTTGAGTTGCGGGAAACACCATACACGTGTAAATTACTAACTGCATACTGAGGTTTTGATGTTTTCATGTTGCTGCGTATGCATAGTTGAAATACTATGGTGTTAACGACTGCTATGATTAGCCTCAACGGAATAGGGAAGGGAGTTTCATGTTATTATTTAACTGTATCGCAACAAAACAATACGTAACATATGTTAAGGGAGTGTGCAGGTTTGCAGCATTTTTTGCTGAATATATTGTTTATATAGACCGGTGCTTTTAAGACAGAAATCCGTTATATAACTATTGATTTGCATTCGGAGGTATCACTCAACAACAAATTCTAACATACTTCTTCCTTTGGGAGAGGATTCTCTTTAATTAATTTTTAGATTTTGTATGACCATGTATATCTTCTGCTTAACCTGACCATAATGGAATTATGTGCAGCCTCTGTGCTGAGGAAGTGTTAGTTATTCCTTGACATCATCTTTGAAATTTTAGTCGAGTTTGAAATAGCTCCTTATTGCATTATAAAAAGCACAATACTGCGATGCTTTCATGACAGTATATATTGTTTTTGTCACTTGATTCTTTTACCAAACACGTATTTTACATAAGCAAGCAACACATTTTATTAAAGTTACTATAAAGTTCATTGCTAGATTCATGCCACCACAAAAATTTCTATTCTTGGAATACAACCAACACATTATACAAATGCGAAACATAATATAGAACTCGCTTCAGTTGAATTCCGTATGCACATTCGTGCTTCAATTCAGTCCGCTGTGCATGAATGTATGTGATCTATAAAGCTTATGACGTAAGAGGGCTGCTGCTCCAATATATACGCCGATATTCTGAATCAAGGCAAGTAACCTGCATTAGGAAAATTAAATTCAGTCCGGTTAAGTAGGACGTACTTTTTAAAACCGCGTTTATTCAGCGGTAAGGTTATGGAATTACTGTAATTTTGTAAGTGGGATTTACATAACGAGCAGATTAACTTGTTTTGTTTTCTTGCACGCCTTGAAAAACGTAGCGTTTGTCACTTTAGGACCATCGCTTGCAGGTATTTGATGATAGCGTAGTAGTATAACCTGTTAATTTAGGCGTTTAGTCAATTAATTTTCACGATTTTTGTTTGGGTAAAGGATCACTGTAGTATAAAATGTATGCAATAAAATGAAGAATTAATGATAGCGAAATAGATCTATCTGCAGTTGGTTGCGGTGCAGACAGCACAGCATAGACATGCATATTAATGGTTAATACCTAGTGCAAGTTTCAACTGCAATGATAAAACGCAAGAAATCGTAAATGTGCAGCTACTTATAAGCCAGTGAAGCTGTTAGGCGTATTTCTTGACTCCGGACTCACTTGGGAAGCTCATGCCGACTATATAACAACTAAACTTTCAAAACAACTGTACTTCTTTAGACAATTGGTGTATGCTGTCTCAACTCCAACATTGTTAACTGCCTATCACGCCATATTTCATATTGTAATCTCCTATGCAATTCTCACATGGGGATACTCTGTCCATGCTGCTAAGGTCTTTAAAGTTCAGAAGAAGTGAGTCAGGATTCTCTCAGGCGTATCGAAGTGACTGTAAAAATGTGTTCCAAACGTTCAAAATTTTGACAGTACCTTGCATTTATATTATGCAATGTCTTCTTTTCACTCATAAAAATAAACAGGAGTATAATTCTTTTGATCACACTTACTCCATTAGGTATCGGGAATTGCTAAAAGCTAACATTCTAAGGTTGACCCGAACCAGACACAGCAATTTAAAATTTTTGTCAAAAACTTATTAGTTGAGCATGCCTTCTATAGCGTGGATGATTTCACTCGCCACTTCTCGTAATTGTTCTTGTGTACTTTATTCGGTACTTCGACCTGTGTAAAATACTCTGTATTAATAACACCAATAAATTATTATTTTATTATTAATATATTATTATTGGTATTTTATCATTATTATTATTATTATTATTATTATTATTATTATTATTATTATTATTATTATTATTATGTATGTGTCCAAGCAGATTTCCCAATCTGTAAATGTATTTTCTGGCTTCTAATTATAAACTGCAAATTAAAAATAAATGGGTGCTCTAAAATTTTTGACTTAATAAAAAATCCTTACTGTAAAAATGTTTACACTCCTGGATGACATATTCACATTAATTCCTTTTGGCCCGGCATGAATTCTCTTTAACTAACAGCATCCGATTTCTCATAAATTACATCCTATTAACAATGCCAGTTATCTCTAAATGGAATCTTAATATACATAAGTGCATGCTGCACCAAAGCACTGCATCACAAACGAACGAGATGGCGCCGACGGTGCTCGTTAACTCGTGCTCGAGCAGCAAGTGGATACCTACATATTACGTGAAACTTACGTAAATTTTAGTTTATCCTCAACTATGTGCCACATTTCTCCCAGATATCCACCTAGCTCGGCGGAATTGTTGGAAGAGATGATGTACGGCAGCATCTGAAACGATAATGCTCTGAATTTAGGGTAAAGTGGCAAGGAGAACGATAGAAACAGCAAGCAATTTTCTATGAAAAATTCCTGGCTTTGTTGCACTCTGGTTTTGCTGCAAGCTGCTGCATTTCACAAGATTTATGCTACATATAAAATCGACGTCTTACAAACCGAAGTTTAAGTGTAAAGCCGACGAAGCTTTGGTAATCAAATTATATTATGAATTTATATTTCTGAAATAGTCTTCATGTTTTAAATATTTTCTGTGCTAGAGAATATTTTTAATATCATTGGAATTTATTTATGTATTTATTATAAGAATGTACAAGAGGCTGAACTGCTACTGAGGCGTCAGTTAGTTCTGTCTCATAACTTCATGGTGATAACTACAGTTAAGTGTTCTCTAAGTAATGTACTATGTGGGAGGGATATTACAGAATATATAAATAAATAACGGTTTATTCGTTAGCACTAATAAATACAAAAGTAATGCACCAGTGAGTATAATTTCTTAGAGTTTTAACAAGTAAGCAATAGCAGTATATAGTATATTTGATATAGTTACGTGTACAAGTTCGAACCAACCAACACCAATACTGAATCATAAAATAACTAGTTCAACACACTGCTATTCAAAACGCTACACTTCACGCACTAGCACTTAAAACCCTTGGTTCGCTTGTTTCGTCGTTTTTCAAATAAACTTCGCGCCCGAGCGTTCGCAGTCGCTGTTGCACCAATATACGAACACTCCGGAATAGTCTAGAAGCATTTTCGAAAACATTCGACTGATCGATAACGCTCGAATGTACCAGAACGGCAACCGCGCACACGTCGTGCGTCGTAGGTGTGGTTGCATAATCCGCAGGCGCTAGGTTGACCATATCGTAACAGTATCAAATGAAGTCTATAAATGTAAGTTATTAATTATCAGCACACAAGTAACTCGATGCGATTATACTTATTTCTATATCGCATCCGGTCAATCTAACCTAGAACCTACTGAATCTCGTTTTTGAAGTGATTATTTGCTAATGGATTGCGGACTTGAGCGAAACGTGTTGTGGTTCTGCAAAGGAAGTGCAGCAGTCCTTTTGACATTTCTTAAATATTTGCTGTAGGGCGTTTGTGATTCATTAAATTAACTGCTGCTGTAGCTTTATAGCAGGTGGCTCTGATCTGCGGAAACATTTGTTCTTGTTTCTTAAACCATTTTTGAACACGGGACATAAGCGTACCACTGTATTTAAGTGTCGGGGAACCTACAGGTTTTAAAGAATTGTTTATTATTAACCGCACTAGGATGGTTCCTAAAAATAAGGCTAGTAATCTTAAGAGATTCGTATTTATTAATCAATTTAGAGGCGGCAGAAGCAGTACTATCCTCCAATATTAGCTGAAACGTTTGCAACTAAGCTTCTTAAAAAAGAAATATAGAAAATACAATTTTGCAGTAGGCAAAGCCAAACAATCTCAGGGAACGACATCCACCGGCAAGCCGATGAGCGCCGCTCCAACGAAACGTCTGGGATCCATTTATTTACATGGGTGCTGCGCCTATGCAGTAATGCGTCATTGGGAACTGCCGACAAGGTAGTTTTCGTTTGAAACACCTTGTCAATGGAGTTCCCTTCTAGACGCACTAGCGATCCCAGACGTTTCGTTGGGGCGGCGCTCATCGGCTTGCCGGTGGATGTCGCTCCCTGAGATTGTTTGGCTTTGCCTACTGACATTATGTCGTTGACCTCCTACTTATGGAGTAAAACTTCTGTGCTGTGTTGTCTACATTGGGACTATAGCTGAGCTGAAGAGATCTGATAGATCGAAACAGCTGTCCGCTGTCCTCGGATTGTTTCTAGTGTAGACAATACAGCGCACACCTTTGTTATTTATTTACAATTTTTCATGCTTCATGGGCCTTTAGTAGACTATCAAGCTTCGGAAGTCGTTCAAAACAGCTATGAGATTCCATATAAGACGAAAACTTTTGCTGTTACTCTTAATTTCGTATTTAGTTTGTTGAACATACTGTTCAGCTATAATTTATTCATACTATAGCACGTATAGCTTGCTGCATTCCTTTTTTCCCATGGATCTTATTAAATCTCTGCCCGAGTTTAATATTTTGAATAATCTTATTAGTAAGCACAAATATATCAAAGGTTCAAAGAGGCTATCACAAAAGAGTTGACAGGTCCCATCAACATTTGTGTAAGTCATAAAAGAAATGATGAAGAAGAATTTGTCCATTGCTTGTCATTCAACTGAAGCTGTTCGCAGTGTGAGTTAAAGGTTGTGTAAAACTATCCGAATTGATATTTTAAACATTTTTGGTCTAGATTGATATGAGCAAACAGAACGCCTCTTCCAAATTTGATTTGTTTGGAACTAAGAAGAAATCGATGGTGTTTTCAAAAGCTTACAATGCACTCGCGCTAATGTGAGCGTCGTATAACCTAAACCCCTGCGTAAAGTGAACAGCTACTTAATTGCTATAGGTAGGCCATTGCATAACGTGAAAGGGGCACCCCTATCATGTGAACAGTAGGCGCTTCGTGTACAGTAATGCATACGTTTATGCTGTAATATAGTTAGGGGAATTACCGGTCTCTCTTTCGGAGCTGATGCAACACAGTTTTACGGTTGCGACGATTGTTTGATGTATTATAATGTTAAAATGGCAGCAAAAGGAAACCCATGTGCCTGACTCTTTTGGAGAAGAGCAAAATTATAATAAAAAAAACAAAACGGGTGCTACAGTCACTACTTTATCGAAATAATATGGAGTTGCCAAGAGAACCATATATGCTATTAAAAACAAGAAGAAATAAATTCTGCAGACAGTGAGCTTTGGGTTTTATGGGTTAGACAAACGGAGGACCCTCAATTCAGCAAAACATTTTATGGTTTTTATTAAAACAGCGAGAGAATCGTTTTCCGGTAACTGAATTGATGATTAAGGTAAAAGCAAAAATATTTGCATAAGAAACTAAGTAGGTAATAACGATAGTAAGCTTAAGCCAGCGACGGCTACTTATACATGTTTATAAAGAGAAACGGAATTCGCTTGCTGCAAACTTCTGGAGGAAAATTATCCTCTCAAACAGAATTGGTATTACCGTTTAAAGAACAACTACGGACCAAAATTAAGTTTCATTTGTGTAAAGATGCATATGTGACCGGTTTATTTTGGAAACTTTTGCCTGATAAAATTTATCTATCATTAAATCAAAATAAAAAAGCTTGCACAAATGCAATTGGTCTTCTTCAATTGAAGCCAGTCGTAATGGGGAAGGCTTCATGAATTCTTCACGAAAAAATCATTTCGCGAGTACCTGAGTTAACATTTTGCTTTACCTAACTCCTATACTTGTTTACAATTTTCATAGGTAAAAAAACTTTAACAATGAGACTTTTTCTAGTTAAAGCGATATTACTCTTTGTCTAAGCTGTTTTATCAGAAATACCAATTGTCTTGTATTGTTTCTAAAAATTTTGGCAATTTAGTTAAACCTATGAAACAAATTACCATCAGAGATACTTTAACAAACTATTCGAAAGTATTGGAAAAAATATCTCACTTGAAGATTTAGAGGAGGGTGAAGATGATAACATCCCCTTAAGTGAGGTGAAAACACGGTTATTTCCTGAAGGACTCAATTTAACTGCAGCGAGTATGGTAAATTTTCTACACAGTTTTTGTAATTATTTTTTTAGGATAATTATGCCCTTGAGGAAATAATGATGTGGAATGATGATAACTTACCTGCTGATTAATTTTCAAGCAAGGAAGGTGAAGATTGTTCAGATGCAGTTTCAACCAAGTTACTGATAGGGCTGAAGGACAAGGAATGAATTATTTGGATGTTCCAGTTCTCAGGAAATTGCGAGAGAAATGAACACGGCTGATTTGAACTAATTCGCTTTAGCGAAAGTGCACTGTAACTCCAAATCCCATTCTTCACATAAGTTTGCTACGCATACAGGATTAAACCTAATCTCTTGAATTAAAAGTATTTTAGTCGAAAGTTGCAATATATTAAATCAAATACGGCTCTGAAGTTTTATCGAGTTTAGTGTTTGAGATTAGAAGTTTATTCAAAACCTTCCCTGATATATACTGCCTTGATTTATTTGTTATGATTACAAATTTATATAGTAATCTTACTTCTTTTTACACGAACACGATTTGGACTACACGCTCATCAGGCAGATTAAAGAAACGCTTATAATGAAAACTTTATGAGACAATACATACATTGTCTGCGATTACTCTGACAACTTGTCCTTGTAGATCATCGGATTCATTTCTGTATTTCCTTACATACTCTTCGCCCAGCAGCGAGGAAAACTCTTTGTTTCCTTTGTTCCACACGTAAATGCTGTCGCAATTTGACTTCTTCATATCCATAGCTCCAATGCAAAAGCGTAACAGCCTTTCTCGTCTAGTGTAACTTTCAGTGCACTAAAGAAACAAGAAATTGTTATTAGCGTTACTAACATCTACGTCAATAAGTTTCTGTGCATGTAACATCATCTATTGTGGTCAGACTTGTTAACACGGCTAAGGCGAATTTCGTTAAATTCGTTCTACTTATTACACTTTGAGCGTGGCTCACCATTACTCCACATGCCGCGATGGCAAATAGAAGCACGGCCCGTTTGTCCATTTCCGACTGAAACGCGCCTTATCCTCGCCGTAAAGGATACCGGGCGCAAAGCTCGTGGCCTGTTCTGTTCTCACGTTCTGTCAGAAAATCACGCCCCAAAGCAAATTGCGTTAAACGCCCGAAAGGTTTATTATTCATATCAGCGTGTTAAGGGGTTATTAGGAGTGGGTGTGGATAAAGCCGTAACCAACCAAAGCTAGAAAACTTTATGGCGGGTAGTAAAAATTAGAGTCGGCATCGATCCTAAAAGGAACAAAACTTTAGAAGTTGAACTTTTATACGTAAGGCAGAAATATTAATTGTACGTATATAGAGAAGTTTAATCCTTCGACGAAATTAATACTCGGATGTATTAATGCTCCTAAAATAACCTAAACTTTCGCGAGCAGAGTTAGACTTAAATATTATGTTTTCTTTTTTGATAGACTGCGCCGGTTTTGGAAATATGGTCGAAATTTGGGGAAAATATCTCACTTCAATGTATTTTGCTTTCCATGGTCAATTTTACCAACAAATTCCTGATATAAAATAGTTTCTGTAGTGTTCTCTATTATAGCTAACATATTTATGAAAGCGTTAGAACACATAGTCTTGGACTCATCAGATCAACCCTAAGACCTGGATTATTTACGTTGACGACACATTCATTATTTGGCCTCACGACACTTGTGCAATGAAAATCCTTATCACTCATTCACCAGGTTGTCATTTGGGCCAATCTGTCTATCGTAAAATCACCCACACAGATCGGCACCTACACGCATTTGGTCCTGAATTGTCTTGTTCATCGTACAGTGTCAATTTCTGAACCAGGCAAACTTCAAAATGAACTGCAGCACTTGAGTATGTATCATTCTGAGAAACAAGAATAATAGTAAAATATTCAAATTAAAGCATATTTCTAGATAAAGCTTTACGAAGTATGTATGTAAATTTAATTATTTTGGGATATTATTTGTTTATTTGCTAGTAATGGCGTATTTGGACACTGGCATTTATTTTAAATAAATACGTACATACATAGTCGAACTATGCGGACTCCAGTTTTTTGTACTCAATACCTATTCCACCTATTTTCCTCAGAGTAGTCCAGATGTATTCGTATTTCGCGGCATGACATTTTATATAAAACGAAAATTTTCTCACAGTTAACGAAACTGAGAGTTTAATACAACTCCCTTCATATGATGTTTTAAACGAACATTACTATACAAGCCGCAATCAAATGACAGTGAGGCTCATATTCAAATATATAAAGACGACATGTGCTATGTTGTCTGCATCAGAGCCCCGAAGACAGCTGTTTCGATCTATTAGATCTCATCAGCTACGTTGTGGATGCGAAAACGATCCAGACATTTACCTGCCGACGCCTTTCTGCTTGGCTTTGATACGGTTTGGTTTTCGCACGCTGAAAAAAAATTCAACAGTATTACTGTTTTTATCATATAAAATAAGTTCGTACTAGTTTATTAAAAGAGTCGATATAAGTATATGGTTCATAGTTAACTGCTTCAAAATGCCTGCATAAGATTGTGACATCATATAATAGGACAGGCAGTGCACATTGTAGTATGGATATACTAATGACTGAATTCTTTTAAATTCAGACGATTTTTTGTAATCCAAATGAAAATCAGTCTTGACAATGTAGAATATCAGTATGAGCTGTTGTATTTGTTAAATAAATTTTAGGTAATCCCATCAAAGATGAAAGCGCTTATGTGCTTGATTGCTTATGTGCTTGATTTTCCTTCCGTCCGTAGATAATGAGATGTCAMCTCCTAAGCATCGGATTGATCTCTGGTTTTCGTTAGATGGTTGCTTATGTTCTGTAAGCATGCATATTGTTGAACGTGTGATGGTACGTGTCAAATTTGACTCCCACACCCATGTACCATGGTACCTAAAGATATGAGTAAATGAATTAATTAATATAATATAACACAATATAATATAATAATAAGAGTAAAAGATAACTTAAATTTCCTTATGTATTCCTTTTCTTAATTTCAGGATTTTTCATTTTCAATGTGACGGGTGGATTGCGATGGGATTCTAGCATAGAAACACTTACAAATATTCCGGCTCCTTACCACAGAAGAATTCCTTAACTCTTGTAATGACATCATGGTCGTTTTCTAGTCAGGTTCTTTGAATATTTTCTTTTGCTGTGCCAAAAAACTTGTTCTAACATCAACACCAAATAGGCAGGCGAAATTTAAATTCATAACATTTTACCAAATAGCTAAGATAACAGTTTCATAGTTCGAGGTGCAGTATAATAGTTTTTCAAGTGTTTAAATTTAGAAAACTTTCCGGTAATCATAAAAAGCTTTCAAAACGCGAAAACAAATTTGCTGCTAGGAAACAGCTGGCTATGATATGTAACGGTAATAAACCCAAGCTGCTCCGCAGACAAGTTTTTGCCCCTTGTATCAACATCATAGTTTGACAAATCAAAAGCCATCAATCGCAATCTAGGAAGGATAGAAGTGCAGAGTCTGTCTACCCATTACAACCATCTTACGCAGCTTACGTCTCTGATATAGCTAGCAATTAATTAATCTCATCGTCTTAGGCTTCTGGGGAAGTGACTTCCCCTCTCTAACTGGAATCCTCGGTTCAAGATGATAAATGTAACCGGGAAACTTCGGTCAGGCAAAGCGTGGTAGCTGCAGTAGTTGTAGAGGGATGTCAGTTTAAGCTGAACTATTAAACCAAAAATTGTGCATCGTACATTGTGCTTAGGTTCTGTGTTCGAAAAATGATACGAGTAGGCATTTTGTACTGTAATATAAGTCCATAAACTTGCTGTTTTAAGAAGTAATAGTGTGCGCGATTTCTTGTCAAACGTAAGCAAGTAATGATAACTGTGACTTTTTTGTATTTTCTACTGACTTATTAACGATTGGCGGTGAGGCGCATGGTAGTTCTAGAAAGTTTCAAAGCCCAGGGAGTAAAGTTAGGAAAACACCGAAGGCCATTTAAGCAAGCTTGCGAAGGTTAAGGGCGAATAACACGTTAATCACAGTGCTAAGGTTTTACCTCAGATATTCGTATAAAGCCAAACAAGAGTCAAATGACATTGAGGCCTGCAAACAGTATCCTATGCAAGACTTTAATTTAGACTCATCTAAAGTCATTTACTTACATATGGAAATTCACTAAAGGATTTGAGAAGAACGTATAAAGACAGAGCATTATTTTACTCCATGCAGAACCTTCTTCTGCCTCATGTAATTACCCACCCGGTATTTTATTCGCTTCAGCTTTGGTATAACGTATTTGGTTTATGGTTATCATCAAGGACAGACAAGGAGAGAGCCCAATGAGGTGTACAGCTTGCTACCGTACTACTTTCATACTTACTTTCATATTAAGGACCAATTTAGAGAGGTCAAAAATGTCTGATGATTGGGATGTGGTTAGGATACATATATGGAAGAAGTACTCTTACCTCCGTATAAAATAGCTACCGGCGGTTACTTAATCGACACACCTAGCTCACAACTGGTCACAAAACAAGGAAAACATCGGGATTCCTGCAATGGTCCCTAAAAGACGTCTTAAGTCAGAATTGTCATGCTAAAAATGTTTTCGAACCTATTTCATTTTTAAATAAAAACTTAAAATAATCAACAATATAATATGTGAGAATAAATAATTAATATTTAAATTAATTATAATAGAGCTGGGCAGCTGCAAATAAAGACCAGTTGCGACGTCACATTAAAAATGCCGAATTGTCGACCCTGTAAAAGTCAGAACAAAATTCAAGGCCATTGATAATTTTGTTCTGACTTACAGGGTCGACTTCTCGATTTTTTAATGCGACATTTATGTTTATATTTTTCCACTCATTCATGTCATTTGCATTATAACAATCTAGTCTAGTTAGATCTAGGAAAAACATTATATCATTACTGGCGAGGGGTGTGTTTAAAAGGTCGAAGCCGTTTAGACTTATTTATGGACATTAAGTTCTGCAGAAAATGCAATTAAGTTTTATGTTCAAACTTGGATTTACCTTTAAACTTGATATTGTATGATTATTTTCTGTGTCGCCTGTTCATCGTTTCCCTTCATTTATGAATGGGGGAAATTGAAATATTTCTCATCATCTGTAACAATTAATTTCTCGACAAAATGAATTTGTGTTAGCTCACGACAATGCCTGGGAAACCGGTCCAGTTGAGCGAAGCTATATTTTTGTTGCTTCATTCTTTTTCAGAACACCTCATTTCGGCAAATTCTTCTTAAAGCAGTTGTCTTTGAAACACCTAAACATTCAGCTGATTTTGTTTTTAACAACCTGAATTAGTATTTGTTCCCTCGTGTGAGTCAAAATTCTTGGAAGACTATTTTCAGGTAAATCACCACAAGATATACTCCTTTTACTTTATAGTCTTATGAATTGTTGATGGGGAATGTTTTATTCTCGATAAATATCAACAATACTACGTTTAGGCATACGCCCAACTAGATTAGATTAGTCTTACAATTATCTAAATTGTAAGACATTTATCTGAAATGGATCACAAAAACTAAACTGGCAGAAGAATTAAAACGAGTTTATMGTAACAATTCATTTCCTACGCGGCAAATTAATTAAACACCATATGGTGCAATTACAGAATATCTTAAAATTTTCCGAAAACTTTGGGATCGTAGTTAACGTTTTCTTTGAGAGAGAGAGACAGAGAGAGAGAGAGAGAACAGAGGTTATTGAAACTCGTACAGCCTTAAAATTCTGGACGCTTCAATTTTTTTATGAATTTACAAGAATGCTTATCTCGGGTTATTCAAAATCAGCACATTACAAGTGAAGAAACATTTATACTTAAACAGTATTAATGCTCTTTCACATCATTAAAGTAATAAAAGAATCGATAGGCATTAATTAAAAGCAAAGAAAAAACAAACATTTTTTAGCTGACACCTTTAGCTCGTTTCCGAAGCCTAATTAAACGGGGCGTCACCTTGACCTAACTAGCCATCTCAATAAAGGATACCTGAAACCCAATTATCGCTATTCAATTTGCACTAGAACAACCCTTGTTCTATTAATGTTATTACAGTCCTGCTTAATCCGATTTGAATTTCATGCTTGAAGGGCCAAGCGAAATCTTGTTATAGGCGTTGAAATCGTGCCGGCCACCCGTCTGACTAATTCCGAATCAATGGCTTCAGAATGAGAGCTCACCGAATGATGCGAATAAACAAAACGAAGCCAATTGCAGTTGAACCGCTGCATTGCAAAAGTAAGCATCATTTTTAATGATTGACGCATGCCATTCACATTTTATTACAAATATCCCTAATGCTATAACTGCAGTTTTGGCGCTTGTCATTTTGTTACGCTAACAAATATTCAACAGTGGATCATAAAATATATAAAAGACTGGAGTATATGGCAGTTTTAACTTTGTACGATTAGTTTCATTTCAGGATTTTATCAAATGGCACGCGTAACATTTTATTAGCTGCATTATCAATAAATTTTTGGCCTAAGTGGAGGGACGAAATATGTACGAAATTTTAAAAAGCAAATCACTATTTTTATAAAGAACAATAAAATATAAACAAGAAAAGTTTATTGATTGCCAAAATAGTAGAACGGTTTAAACTATAAACTAACTACGAGATAGATTAAAAGATGGATTAAAAATAGATTAAAAGGAATTCAAATAAGTACTAACATATTTAAATAGAATTAAATGTATGTTTCTAACATATACATAACACTAAAAAAATTGACATATTGTTACACAATGTCAGTGTTATGTTATGAACATTTTTAAAATCAGAAATAAACACCCTGTGCGTATATCTGATTATTATTATATGATATTTTTCTGATTATCAGAATTTTTTTAAATAATGAATATTTATATTTTGTATTCTTATGCGATGCGCTTTTACCTTTTGTACAGTTATTTGTCACTTTTTCCCTCTTGGATGTCCGTTAGCGGACCCTACTTTCCGTATGCTTCAAAAAAAAACATTACCGAAAAAGTTATTTGCTGCGAGAAACTATCAAACAAATTACAAACAAAACGCCGAATACGAAATGAAAGACTTCTTCTGAATATAATAAAATGTTTTGCACAAACTACGTCTTTATTATAATTTAAGGCAATTCTACGGACAAAGCGCTTGTATTCTTCTATCTACTTTTCGGTATTAAAAACACAGACACCTTTTTATTGTTATTGTCGTAGCCGCTTAGGCAAAGTGCCACAATCCATTTACGACCCATGAAAGTTGAAAAAATAAGCTTAAAATTATAACAGCCTTCCAAAAATCGCAAAAATGAAAAACTCTTATTTCAAAAATTGAAGAATTATAAAAAATTATGTTCAACATCCTACATATCAAAGACATAACCTTTTCGGAACCATGTTTATAGGTTTTCATCATAATTTCACTTTAGGAATATGCACCAGAATTTATGACATCGAATTTTGAAACACGCGGTATACAAAACTTTATATTTCTTTCTACTATAATATATCTTTAATACCTACATATATATCAAAGCTTGGTAAATCCCCACCGTCAAACTTACACAAAGTCGTACTTGCTCCTCTATTAGACTGCGATTTCTGGGATTACCCCAATATTTCATAAAGGCGTTCGTTGAATTACTTCCACATCCAACGGACGGGAAGTATATCGCAAAAAAATGGTCGAAAATGTAAAAAAAACAAATTTGAGCAAAAAAATTTCTTGTCTGTGTGTGTGTCTTGTGGTTTTGTTTGTGGACACGATAACTTTCGAAAGACTTAATATACGAACTTAAAATTTGGCAAACCTATAGATCTCAACTACCCAAAGCGACCTATTGTTTCCGGAGTAAGTAGGGTATCGGGAAGGGGGCGAAATTGGGAGGTAACTACCGTTTTTGCAAATTTTTATTTTTTTATTTTTTTTCTCGTTTTAGTATGTGATTAGTAGTATAACTACGAGTATTATTCGCCCTTATAAATTTTCTGAATATATTTAATATATTCAAAAAATGAAAATACCATCAAATAGAAAATAAAATTTCTCGCAAAAAGTGTCTTGGAACATTTATCCAAAATTTTGACATTTTAGAAATACTTATTTCCAAAGAACGTATTTTGGTCCTGTTCGTACGATTTTTTTTTAATTTTGGTATTATATATGAAATCAAGATTTTAAGAATTTATGTATTTTTGCTAATATCACGAGGACCGTTTGTCTTAGAAAAAATGTGTAAAGAGAAAAATGCTAAAAACCTGATTACTAATCGTATAGTATAAGAAATAAAAACGTAAATGTCATTTTGACAATTAGATGTGGAGGTAATGTGTCAATTTGCAGCGGTTTTTTACATATTTTCACGGAACTTCCAGAGGTTTCCGTGGAAAGATTATACGTCATAGATCTACGAATGTTTCCTAACACTTCAACTAGATTTTCGTGTATCTACTTGTTTATGCTCTTTATGTCTTCGCGAAAAAGTGTCCAACTGTTTATATGATTCTCATATTTCATTATTTTACTAGTGCTAAAGAAAATATTTTTCCATGTATTTCAAAGGATACTAACGGCAAAGCACTACCTTGTTGCCTGCTCCTGAATGTTGTTTTTAGCAGCTAACGTAGACTTTCAGATAAAAATTCCCGCATACAGTCCGTTCTTTGTTGCAATCCGTTATCGTTCCCGCATTCCACACCTCGCACAAAGCTGCCACAAAATATAAACTTCATTTTACAGCTTCCGGTCTGGCGCCCGAAGTATGCACCCCGATAATGCAACTGTAAATCGTAAACTTTTCGGGTGCGCCTTCGGTCACGGCTGAAACCGTCGTTGATAAAGCGTCGCGTCGCAGCAGCGGTTCAAGTGTTGTCGAAAGCTGCAGTTCGGCGCTTCAGCCAGGTAATTGGCTAATTTCCCGGAGGGCCCTTATTTTACAAACTTTTAACGACTGCACAACAGCAGCTTCAGATTCTTCGCATGCATAAATGAGACAAAAACGAGATGAGGGTTGTACTGGCAAGCACAGGGATGTAGGCGGCTAATTAATAATAGGTACTCGTTCGGGAGTGCATAATCTGCAACCGCATTCGGTTGATAATTACAACATTTGTGCTACTTGAATGCAAATCAACATTTACTCGTTGCGAAAACCCTTTAAGAAAAGAAATAATAAACTGGGTGTTTCAACAATTACTTTGATAAGCCTGAAGAAAGTTGTAGCATCCAAAATAGAGATGGGCATCATTCTTATATCACACCCCACTCCAGCTCTAGGTGACCAGTCGGGCAGCCAATCAAAACGCGACATGGAAGTACAAATAAAACACGGACTATTAAGATAATCACACAGCGATTGCCATCCTTAGATCCCAGACTTCGACTAGGCATTACATGCATTGGCCGAACCACCTAAAAGCCTTGATGGACTAGCGGTATGCAGATGATTCCTTTCTATCTACTACCGGCGCTGGTCTAGACCTGGTAACTGCCGCTAATAGCAGATCATGGACAGATAGAATACCATTTACTCCCTTCCAGGAATCTATAGCTATAGAATGGTCACTGCCGCTCTGTCTGTACTGTTGCATCGACTCTGATGGTCTCGTGGCCACTGGCACCGGACTATTAATTTACAGTAATGGCCAAGACACATGCCACTCCTCTTGATAAGTCTACAACTATATAAATACCTTTCTCACAGGTAATCAGCTATCAACTACACCACACACATTCATAAACAGAGCCATACTCTCGTGCTAACCTCTAGCACATCCTATGCCCGACTGTCCATTTTTTTACATATTTTGCTTTTCCATTATTGGTAACCTTTAAAATTGCAATTCTCTTGATATTGTGTATTAATTAAATATTTATTTATTTATATACAGAAGTACAAACAGGACGAACCTAAAACAGTGCTTACAACTTATTCAAAAATGAAATTAACATAGTAGAGAATAAACCACACAGCAAAACAGAAATTATTAAAATGTAAAATTAATACCTAATTAACACCTAATTTACGATTATAACATTATATAAGAAGTAAACTATCAAAATACGAAAGGAAACGGAAAAATTTATTGGTGGAGCACTTTAAAATTTTTTCTCCGAAATGAGTATACAGAATCACTAAATATATCAACTTCAAGTGATGGATTAGTTAGTCTGCTTAATGAATTGTAGGACTTCATACATCTAAGAAGTGGGGAGTTTGCATATGCATTAGTGAAATGTACTGGTACATAAAACAAATTATGAGACCTAGTGTTATACACAGAAGGCACCGAAATATTCAACATACTCAAAAGAACCGTCGAGTCCACTGCACCACTGCAAATGCTGTGCAGATAACGGAGATCTGCAAAACTCCGTCACTGCTCCTGAGGCAGCATGCGAAAGTGTTCACGTATAAGATCGGTACTCTGCAGATCTATACGAAGTTTATAAGCAACATATCTAAGGAATTTGTTCTGAATCCTTTCAAAGCTATTAATGTACACAATATATTGGAGATTCCAAATAACCGAAGCATAGTTCAGAATACTATTAACGTAAGCCATGAACAAAGAATTAAAAGATTTCCATTTTCTAAATTCAGAACAAACTCTAAAAATAAATCCCAGACTATTATTTGCCTTCCTTACAATATAGGAAATATGCTCACTAAATAGCAACTTGGAATCAAATATAACACCCAAGTCTCTAATTGAATTTACCCTATTCAACAAGCTACTGTTTATACTATAATCAAATTTTATAATGCCCTTATTCCTGGTAAATGATATCGTGCAACATTTATCAATGTTAAAAAAGGCTATTACTTTGGCAGTACAATTTCAGCCTTTCACTATCCAATATGTATATTTAAAAAATTGGCACTGCTAGATGGCACTTTTTAGTATAGTAAGGTACAGAAATGCACTCAAAAACGAGAGGAAATGAGGAAAACGTGTCCACACTTGACGCTTAACTTTCCACCAAGCATTTTACTTTCACATAGGCAAATTGTAACATCAAGAAGTACACACTCTTGTAACTCAAAGCCAACTGCACGGGCGTTAGATGTACCCAAAGATCATAAATGTAGTGCCTATTTATCAATCGCTTACCAGAAGACTAAAGAAACCTTTATATGGAGAAGGCGAGAAGGGTACAAAACATTATTTCCCCAAGTTTCCCATTATCTGCTATCTTAACTAGAAACTCATCATTATATATAAAAGTGAATCTGTTTTTGTTCGTTAAGACACTGTATGCATATATCATATAATGTATATATTTTTAAACTGCAGTTCTTTAAATTTGTTTCGAGTAAAACTACGGAAGTTCCTCAGGGATCCCCCAAATAGCGTGCCTCTGTAGGTAGTGAATTTCTGCCACCCCACCCTTGCAAATTGAATCGGAAGGTATATCCGACCGGCGTCCAGGGAGCGTCGTTCCCTTTTGAGATGCCTGATATGACTGAAGGGACGCAATATTCTCCCTCCCCTCGTGTGACAACGCGAGCCATAAATTGATGCGGTTATCTGTACGTGGCACGCGGCCTGCACCTGTCGCCCACAATGCACGGAGTTGTCCGTCCTAACAACCCCCAAACTATGGCAAACTCGGACGCCTACTAAGCCGGTGAGTTATGCGAACGCTGATCGTGAATTGGACGGAAGTTTTGGACGTTTACTATGGGGTGGTGTAGATGAAGTGTACCAAATATCCACCTGAAATGCAGGGTTCCGGAAATTAGCTTAAATGTATTGCTCCCGATATTTGTTTTTTTTATCCGTGTAGCTGAATGTCCGCCGTCGATATTTACCAATATAATGGGGAGTCCAGCTTTAGGATTAAATTAAATGATGTGATTTTTGCAAGCACGGCGAATTTTATCTTGCATAATATCAATTTTCCTTCGTACTTATGTGTGAAAATATTGCTGATAACGCCTAATTCTTCGAAGTACCTCCGCCAACGCTGACCGATAGCTGATTATGTCTCAGTGTGTGATCTGTCAACGATCTCGACGAAATATATTAAAAGATCAGGAGGAAGATCCAAAGATTCTAACAGTACATAAGCATTAAGTATATAGAATGAGCAATCTACAACGTATCAAATCAGAGGTTTTAGTCAACATACAAACGTATCTTTTCACATTTGACTTTTTGCCAGCATCTCCGGTGTTTCAGTTGCTACAACTTCCATAATTCGTTGTTTTAGGTATTCAGCATGTATGCATCTCGTACTCCTGAGACGCACTGTACACAAACAAATAGTCCCAGAACACCCGAACTTAAAAAGTAAGCTTACTGCCTTTTGAAAATAATACTTAGTATAAAACATCGTTTATTTACTAAAACAAATATTTCTTATATATACACATAAACCAGCAATATTTTAATACGCTTTCGAAAACGACCCGTACATATCACGGTTCAATATAAAGTATTAAACCGTGTCGAAATGTCATTCTAAGTCCTCTCTCCAGCTGGTGGAGCAACCCCTTTACAGTGCCCTACAATAGTTCCTTCACGGCTCCTTCTACTGCCAAGTGTTCGCTCACCGATGTGGCAACAGGGCGCAGAAATACATGAAGCCGGCTGGTGGTACAGTACCTTTTCTACTTCGACACCGTCCAAATGCAACTCCCCAGGCCACACAGGTGGTCTAGCCCAAAATAAAGGTAGTCAGCTCCCCACAATTTCTAACTTAAAAACTTTTTCTAACTAACCAAAAATTTTTGAGAAGCACCAGGAGTCACCGTTCGGTATAGGCAGCTTGCCCATGACATCACAGCATCATGGCTTTCTATATATCGGCGGCTTCGCTACAGCACAATTCTCATATTAAAATATGCGTTCAGTTTTTCTTTTATTTACACAGCCTTATCTTAGTTAAAAATGCAGCTCTAAAGGTCATTTCTTTAACAAAGCGTAGTTAATTGAAAAAACTCATCTATATATTAAATTTTTCGACATGCGAGAAACATTTTTTGTTTAGTATTAGCGTTATCTTCTATAAAACAAATATATACCTTCGTTACATTCAGATTGACAAAAAATAATTTTTTTGCTGTGTCAAAAACTGACGCGTAAGGATCTCAAATAGTTATTTATTGTACACGGCGATAAAACTGAATTTTATTGATATTCAAATAGATAACGAAATTTTATGGCTGCAACATTCTTTTTTTTCTATTTTGGCAGAACACAGAAAAACTAAGCAATATCCACAAGTAAAAATTTTCATTACTTTCACTATCTATTTCAGATACAAGGTGTGCTTTATTAGTTGTATGTTAGAGTTGATTGTCATAGTTATTTTGAATACAATAACAAAAACTAAGGTACTTTAACCACACTTACTCTTTATCTGTTTGCGCGTTTAAAATGCTACTTGTTCCATTGTTTCGAATAGAATTAGAACAGGGCACATTTTATCATCTACTGTAGAAAAAAAAACAGTTTGAAACTTTTTGGAATACATACTTAAAGTTTTTAAAATAAATAGGTCTTACCGTGGTTAACTTTATTTTATGTTCTTTTCGATAAGCCATCATCCATTGCTTTGAAATATCGTCATTATAAGAAAAAACTAAAATAATTATATAGCTTGATTGTTGTGAATGTGCTGAGTTTAGAAAAGGTTTGCAAAATTTAGTTGTAAAAATATCCAGTGAAAGTAGACTATAATTTCGGAATCTTAAACGCGTATTGGACGTGGGATTCTTTTATTTGCGTATTTGCCAAATGTTTTTTCTGATAAAGCCGTTTTTTGATTTCCAAATATTCCGAAAGGTATAGTTTTTGTTTTATGGTCAGCAAAACCTGTTTTGCCTTTATTTGAGATAATACTTGCAACGTGTTTTTTTCATTCTATTTTTAATGGCTCTACCTGATTGTTCTTTGTACATACATATACAAAATAATGATTATTAAACAAAATGAACGTGACCAAGCAAGTCATCGGACTAAGGCTAGATAAGAATTCACTCGACATAGTTTATATGTAGTATGGCAACCAACTGGATAAGATATTAATTTAATTTAAATTGTTTTCGGCGATGTTGCGTTATAACAACGTTGTAAAAGCGTTTATATATGATAAAAACTAAAATGTCTAGTACTTATAAAAAGTTTAACGAATTTATTTATTTGTGATTAAACTAAAGAAATCAGCATTTCCATTTGGAGTATCTATAAAATAAATTTTATTTCTTACAGCTGCCCATAGTAGGTACTGTAGTTCACTTTTTGTCAGTATTTAAGAATATAGTTATTAGCCATAACACTAGTGCAGAATTCTGATTTTTGTAAAAAAAAATTTTCCGGGTTTTTATTCTTAGCGTATCTTCTCTTCCTTATATGTTTTTGGTACTATAATGAAATTACAATTAAGTGACGATACTATTTATCACAAGAAAAGAAGATTGACAATGTCGCGATACCACAGAAAAATATCCCAATTCATTATTTTGCATTTAAAAAATGATATGCAAGAAAGAAACACTGTAAACGGAAAAAGAAACGAATGCAAATGACAAGTACACGCCTATTCAGATCCCGTAGTACTATGCAAATGCACCCAAGCGATAACGCCACACACATAACACAAAATCCTGGTATGTATACATTGCAGTGCGCTGTCGACTTGCTATCGAACGGGTGACGGCCGCGCCAACCTGCTGATTTGTATTTTCTCTGCCCTCGGTATAGATGCTTACACATCAAAAACTGAGTTGACTTATAAACCAGCTCTATTCATGCTTGTCTGCACTTGGACCCAAATTCCAAGGGCCAGTTTCTGGCGGTAGCGTTGCCACTCATTTTCACATGTGTTCAATTTCTATTTCATTTAGCGCATGTATTTTGTATAGATGGAAATATTATATAAATTTTCTATTTGTCGTCTTATCTAATAAAGGTTGTATAAAAAACGTCATCATTTTTGGTTTGCATCGTTTTCAGAACAAACCGTCAGTAAGTGTAGAAGAGGTAATACCGTGAAATAAAGATGTTAAAGTCTGGACGCTTTATGATTGCGTTTTGTTGTAACGTCATTCTCACATCCGAATCGCGCATTAGTCAAGTAATCTACATCAGAAGCAGGATGACCGGAAGCTCGTAATACATTAACGCTCTACCTGCTGGACGTGTTAGTCGGAGATAACAGCCCCCACTTGCACCCCGGGGCTCTATGCATATTGGTAAACTGCACACGGGCGAAGACAAATGGCCGGGGGTAGTTCCGTATTTAAAATGGAGCCGGTCGCCATAAATCAGCATCAGGATGTTGATTAGCACGGGCAGACCGGGAAATTGCCGCTTTCTGCTTTAAAAGGTGGAACAAAGCTTTTAGTAAACACGTCGCTTCTGATAATGCTGTAACACGAAAGCGGCAGCGCGAAGGCGGATAGTGAATTGACAACGGTTTTGTTCAGGTTGCTTTTGTTGTATGTAATCTAATTGCTTGCGTAGTTGAGGGGCGGGGGATTGCTTTGTTATGTCCTAAACAAACTAATGTTTATTAATCCATATTAATCAATAGATTCCTAATTGTAGCAACCGTTTCTTAAATATTTTGTATCCGTAATTTTAATTTATAATTTACAATTCTTGGTAAAACTGCAACCGGGGAAGATATTGAGAATGACAAAATAGAGCAGACGCCTTTTAAAGTTTGAAATATCAGACGTAATTGCAAATACAACCCTGAACCTTTAATACATTTTCAAAGTCAGTGCGGTTATTTTACTTACAGTAATATTTAAAAAACTAATTGGGAACCATGACGGCTATACTGCCACTCACTGTATTTATTAAAAGTCAAAATGTATTCAAATTACGTAAAATCAGATATAATTTTAATTTATCGTGAAAACAATAAAATGCTTCTGCAAATGTATGCTGCGGCATATTAGGGAATCAAACCATTGGACCTTATTTTTATCGCTATAGTGTAAATTTACAAGCGAGACAAGATCTATTATCATAGAATGGTGGGAAATCATCTTGATTTGATTTTACCTAACCGATGAGTAGGAAGACTCCCAAAAAATCGGTAACTTAATCCTCCGGATTTTTTTTGTGAGAAATGGTTAAAGAACACCATTTGACGGTGCAGAATACACGATCTGTAACCTGGATCAGATATATTTGTCAGTTTTTTCCTCTTTTTATAAAATTATTTTATTCTTATAACTATATAACAATAAATCGAATGTAAACGAATATCCAATTTATGTTCGAAACAGGGCATTTTTTATAAAGAAATGTTTGGAAGAGTCAGACAGTTTCTTTAGTTTAGTCAAAAACATCAACAGAAAAAGTATTTGTTATTAAAATATCTTATACTTATCTTCTTTTTCTTATCAACCGCTGTTTTGAAAACAACACTCGACGTTGATTTGAGTTTTGTCGTTGTGAATCCTGATAAATAGTATATTATGTTGGACCCAATCTCGTCTGTAGCAATAAAGCTTTCTTCTTCTTCAAAATTTAATGTAGAAATTATTTTTGCTTTCAGTTGATCTTAGAATTTATTTTCATTTAGAAGACTGATACCGAAAATTTAGGGGTTTTAAATATACATACAGGCTGGCAAATATCCACTACACCACTGTAACAGCCAAAGGAAGACGGACAAAAAAAACGATATTTCCAAGTTTAACTATATAAAAGCAATAGCGCTGGACATTGAATAGTTTTAATTTAAAAATAATTTTTTACAACCACAAATAGCATTTAAACGTGTTTGTTTCTTCTCTTTTATTTACAACTCGGTTCCCCGTACTGACGCCCCACTGTTACAGATCCAAACATAGTGTAGTTAGTAGATCGCGACCTTTACAAGTCGCATCCTTTTCCTGCCAGCACCCAATTTAACAGATAAGGTGCAAAGTTGCACAACTTTCATTTATTACGTATATATTACAAGGTATTTTACAAGTACTTTTTACGTGCCTTTTGGTCTGAGAAGTACAAGTACTGTTACGTTATACAGATTCGAATTCGTATCTCTAACTTCCTGTATCTATAGTCTATACACCTGTACCGACGTACGCTTAATGCAAACCAGCTACTTCAAAACATTATTTTATAACACTACAAATACAGTAAACCACTATTCAGAACACTATACTGCACACACTAGCACATAAAACACTTTTAAATCCTTGGTTTGCTTTTCGTTCGCTTGCATAACTGCTTTTCGAATCAGACCTTGCGCTCTTTTTGTTGGTGAATATAGATACTATATCCCCGTCAACACTTTCCTATATTACCAGAGACGTCTCGCTGTCGCTGTCGAAACTTCTAGATTATTCCACCGATCGAATGACTGTACTTGTCGGTCTGATTGCCTAATCCGCAGGCGTTGTCAAGTCCACATCGTAACTTCTATAAACATGTCGCACTAGTATATCACCTCCACTTGTTACTTCATTAGGTATAGGTATCTAAAGATTTTTGTATAATAACAGCGATTTACAAATAAGACAAAAAATAGAATTGTACTTTACACTACTACATTACCAATTGACGGTGTAATAATACAAAAATATAGTGTTTCCGATCAGCGTCATCTGTGGACGAGAGTTGCAGGCGTGCAGATGCGGTGTAGTAGGACACTGCAAGTAGTGATCTTAGCTACAGACAGCTGGCAAGGGAATGTCGATACTCTCCGGATAATTCTAGCGACCGAACCTTCGCGAAGTTTCGACAGCGTCTGGAAGGTGTCACTTCAGGAATTTTCGATGGGGGTATAAATAGTCCGACAAAGCGAGCACTTTTGAATTCGAATATTGATTATCAAATGATCGAAAGGCTTAGTTAACAGGTGTTTTTAGTACACGTGTGTCCAGTATAATGATTTAGTGAATTAGTTGTGTTAAATCATTAGTGTTTGGAACTGGTTATGGATAGACTTAGTGTATTTGAAACAAGTGTTTTAAATAAACGGGATTTAGTCAGAAATCCGCAGTTTTCGAACCTCGCAGTCATAGTAATACCAAAATTTGTAAAAATTAACCTTACAATGTCCTTAATCAGAAAAAATAGGTCTTTTCAACCATAGCAAAGCCAAGTATGGTTTCCATTTAAAAAAAGTGCAAGATTGTGTGATCCCATCGGTGGATATTGTCTTCAACTGACCGTTATTTACCAATAACTGACAAATATTCAAATTTTCTTCGTCACGAATTACTACATAATTATGTCCAGGTCTTACATCAATACGTCCCTTAAAGTGAAAATTAAGTTCTTCTATGTATATGTACTACTATAAAATTACCAGTTGGCCAAGAAAGTGATGAAGAATTACAGTTAAAGCAGTCTATTTGTACACCAACTAAATAAGAGACTGTAATTAATGAATAAGTTCAAGTGAGTAGAAAATAAATACTTATAAATAAATAAATAATTAATTATAGATGCGAATCTATATATAGATACTATAATTCAAATAGGGACAATTTTTAATAAACCTACTCTTTATCCGAAAATTTGGTACCATATTTTTGCTACTTTTTCGTTTAGGGTAGAAGGACACTGCCTTTATTTAATTTAGTCGCTGAAATGGACTACATTGTAAGAAAGGACGATTTAATTAATTTAGTTTAATGATGACCGCGGAGTGCCGCGGAGTACTCTATCAAAATCACTGCTTGTGTAACTGTTTTAAAGCAAGTTACAACTGTAATCGCTTCAGCACACAATCCGGAACGATATCCGCATTGTCGTCTCGAAGTTAGAGGAAAATTTGAGAACTTAGAGAGTTACCTTGAGCCCGTCGATATCCACGATACCACAGACTGAAGCCTCATCTATTACGGGTCTAAGTCGGTTTGCCTTCGGGCTAACATATTATCTCCAATAAGTTACAACTTGACATTTGCGAGTACCTACATCATCGAAGGGGGCCGGCTACGTGACTTTGAATAATCGATTGTTTAATGTAAGAAAAATAATGATTAATTGAAGAAACGGTTGTTAGATTAGGATATAATGGCCGTACTGAAAACGAACACACATTTATAAGAATATCGATTTAGTTTTCTAGGAAGGAGACCAAATATTTTATTTATCTTTAGGTTTTGGTACACCTTGACAACTTTAATCACCCCAATAGTACAAAAAAGTTTTAAACCCTGATGATTAATTTTAAATTTAATGCAGATAAAACAATTACAATATTTCCAATAATTGAAAAGTTTTATAATCATATATTATCTTAGACTATAATTCACTACAAAACTTATAGAAATGCCCTTTTTTTAACAATTTACGTTTCTTATTATGACAAGACTTTTGATGTATTATACATACATAGAAATAATAAGAAAAACCGTCGATAAAATAGCTGCGACACTTCGTTATACCATTTGTGCTGAAAATGAAGTACATCTGCTTCCAGTGCGTTGTCCTAATAATCGGAGTCTTAATATAACCACTACCCTACAGTAAACAAACGCTTTTTCGAAAATGAACCAGACAGGAAATTGGAAAGCTCTTTAAATGCTTTTGTTTACTACTCCTTAAAACTATAAAGCGCAGTCGGAGTCGACCTCTTAAAGGTTTCAGTACTACGAACGTAATATCTAAAGTGCATTGTATAATGAGGTGTAGAATTGTTAAGAGTTCCAATCAATAAGAAGAAGCTTTCAGTCGATTTGACGAGTATGTGTTTGCATTAAAACAATTTTTCATAGTAACATTGCGACAAAAAAAAATACGCTGCTTTTGAAATAAGAGCTAGGGGTCTTTAAGAATGTAATGACGCTATCATGCACTGAGTAAGTAAGTTGTTGATGTGACAGTACTTTAACTGTTACTACTAGGTCATAAATACAAATTATTTTTGTGTATCTAAATATTACGCTGATTTATTTTCGTTGTCCGCTAGATTTGATGTCATACATTTTTCGGTCGTTAATTAGACAGATACAGTGCTCAGTTTCATTTCCTTATTCTCGTCATTATAGTAGAGTGTATGTTCCATAGGTTGTCGTAGTTCTATACTAACAATAATGTTGCATTAAATAAAGCGATTGAGATCTATGACGCTCAAGCCAATTGCAAGTTGCAATAAAGAGAAATAATTTCATATTAAAGGTTGAAAAATAAGGTGTTACCTATAGTATTAGAACTGCTAATATACTCTTGCTGATACGACTTTATCGGATGCTGCTTGCTTTGTGTGTGTTATTATTGCATCTCTGTTATTGACGGATTATTTCCGCTATATCAGATTTGGTTGCTGAACGAAGTCCGGCTATACTTGGTATCCAATTTCTCACTGTCACCATAAGGAGAAGTATCATTTTGCCTTTTGTGTTCAAACCTGAGACTAAAACTGGCAGTAACTTATAATTAACCTACCTTAGTTATAGCAGATGTAATTCCGTAGTTTGTAATTTTCCCGACCATATTCATTAAAACTATTGGTAAATAAATATCGTAGTATTTGGAAGTGACAGTTTTTGTTTAATAAGACAGAAGATTGCTGTCAGTTATATACAATACTTTCTAATATTATTAATGTGCCCACTTCTCGTGAAAATTTAAAAGTATATCTTTAATACTGGTACATTCTTGAATTTTTAGAGATCATCTAGCAAATCGTATTAAACGCATTAAACCTGTTTTTATAATACCTACATGCAACTTATGAAGTGTCGACTAAAATTTTGCCATTATATTTTTGTGTTAATCTGTTGCCCTCGAGTTTTATTTACTATTATTTTATGTCAAAAGTTTGGCCGCAAGGCACGTACATACGCTTTGGTAACAAAGTACCATTCATGGCACTCGCTTTCATAACGATTTCTGCATGTTGAGTCGATAGTGCAGAGGTTTAGTTCATTTCTTTAGATTGCTTTTTTCTGGAACAGATTTGCTTTTCAGTGCTTGTCATATGACCGATATTTTTCGCATGAATTATACGCAATACGTTTTTCTGTCTTAAATTTTTGTATTAGTTCTTCTTGGTTCGACTTGCCTAGATGAATAGATTTGTGACGAGCGTGGCTCCCGGATTTCTGTCTTCCTCATTTCATTTCCGCGCTTCGTACTCTTGTTGTACAAGTTTAATTTTTAAATGGTCGGTGGATAGTGTTTTTTTCTTTATTACCTACAATAAGCCTTGAATGACGCATGCTTGTCTCGCATATTATACAGGAGTAAAATGGTTTTGTCTTGACGATTTTCAAGTCCATCTCTTGCAGCTTTTTTCGGTTTTTTAGGACTGAACTTTCTCAGAAGCATTACTTTTTGTGCTAGATCTTTTGATTCATAAGTACAGTGCTTTCTTTTACATTGGCGAAGTCTTTAGCTGCCCTTAGTTTGCACATGCAGATTAAAAAATCAAGTTCAGTTTCACTCTCGCCTCATTTGCCTACCATGCTGCAACGGCGTCGTCTTCCTGAGGAGCATCCGCATTATGTTTTACAGCATTTTCTTTGAGGGATTTTGTACGAACAGCGCTTTTACTTCAGTTTTCCTTGTATCGAAGTGATTCTTATACCATATATAATGACGTGTAGCTCATTCTCGTAATTTTCATTACACATGAGCGTTTACATCCGTGTTTTCTAATTGCATGGTGTGTAACTATTTCCAGGCTCACTTAACCTCATTATCGCAGAATTTGTAAGAATAAGTATATATACCCTCAAATAAGTACATCACAAAACAGCATAGCGATAAGGAAGAATCATACCCTTTTTCGAAAGGGCACAATCGGTAATCTAGGAGGCCATGTAACTCATCAAAATGATTGTTTATTTGGAGATAAGTACTTATACATTGTTTATCGTCAATTCTTTACATCCATTTTGACGAAAAGCGTAAAATCTCATTAAATTATTACAAAAATTAGGTCAGGTCAAGTCTTTTCAACCATAGTAAAGCGAATTTGGTTACCATTTCAAAAAATGCATGTTTCTGTTGTATCTCTATACTGTGACTCCCTATAAACATTCTGAGTACGCCACTGGATTCAAAATAAAAATATCTATAAAAAAATGTCTCGAGTTTTTTTCATCTACAGAGCCAATCGAGATATTAAGAACTGAAGGAATGTTACATTTTCAAAAGTTGGCTATAACTTTAAAACAAAAGACGATACAAAAATGGTGCAGCTCAACTCACAACAAAAAAGTAACAGTAATGTCGAAACCTCAACTCTTTAGCATTAATAGTTACCGTACATGTACTCTAATAAGAAACGAGAAAACTAGAATGACAACTATTCAACAACGTTCCCACGAATATTGAAATCACTCAAAACCAGAAATTCCAAGAGGAAGATAAAAAATCCACCAACTACAACAGAAAGCTCTTTCCAGTCTGTTTCCTCGTAAGAAACGATAATCAGAGTATAAAGCCCTTAAAGAAAATGAAACCCAGGTCATCGTATATCGCTATGAAGGAGATATTGTTGAAGTTATTGTTCAGCGCTCCAATAAATTAAACCGCAAATGAAGAGGTTGCCAGGGTTATACGCCGAAACCAGAAAGCTGCTTCAGTGAAACTTTTGCTCCTGTTGCAATACACTTAACGTATTACTTAAAAACAAAATTTTGTGTAAAACGAAAACTAAGGGGGCAATCTTATTGTACGTAGTTATCTAGACTTAATAAAAGTTTATTGTTATAAGTAGATTATTATTATTGAAGCATTTTTTTACAAGTTATCGACTAGTGCTAACAATAATTTAATCATTTTAATCATCAACTTTATTTTTCTTATGGACGCCATGTTGAAAAAGGGTACTATTAAATAAAATTGTTTTTGTGATTAACTTGATAATCACACTAAGTAATTTTTTTTACAAATAAATGCAAAAATACCAAACATATTTAAAATGATAAAACATAATAAATCTAGTAGTACTTGAAAACAATTGCCACAATTTTGAGCACATATACGCCAAAATCTAGACAGACGTGTATACATGTTATATCAAATTATATTAAGGTTCTAAAAAGAAATGTTGTTTACCTATATGTTTCATTTTTTTGGGATATTTAAAAAAATCCTTTTTTTTGTTCATGACTTTTTCAGTAGGCATCTGAGATCAGATCGAACAAAGAGTGGGGCATCCCAAGATAGTTTTTATGAGCTATGTTTTGGTGTTAGCAGTAATTTAGTACAATGTTTCGGCAGAGAGTGATACCAGCAACTTTGTTTTCCTTATATGGGCGCCATATTGGAAAATAATATTGTTCTGTGCAAAAAAAATCGGAGTAAAACGATGTACCGCACTTAGCGTTCTATTCACAAATAAGTGCAAAAAATTAATTAAAGCAAACAAATCAAGTAAAGGCTGAAAAATAGCAAGATGTTTACCGATACAGAGCGTCAAGATATGGTGAAGGTGTATTACATAATCAATCATAATGCTGAAATAGCTAGCCAGATGTATTTTGAGCTGTATCCGGAAAGGTGCAACATCACAAAACCCTTTCTTTGAAATTTAATTTTATATGGAATGTTTACAAAACTGCTCTGGATTATAAGATTAAGAGTTGATATTCTCTGAGCTGTAAAAAAGGACCATTCATAGAAACTTAAAGAAACGCCTTGATTATGTGTCCGGGCACTTGGTGGTTTGTTTGAACATTTTTTTTAATTTAGGGTTCATAATATTTAAAGTTTGTTACCAGGTGCGATACCTATGTCAAAAATGGTTGTTTGAATATAATTTGTATTACTTGATTTCCTGTACTTTTACAGTTTTATTTAGTTTTTTTGCACTTATTCGTGAATAGAACACCAAGTGTTATACAATGTTTTATTCATTTTTTGCGTCGAATAATGTCATTTCCCACATAGCGCTCATAAAAAAAGTTGATGATGATCAATGTCGTACTAAATTACTGCTAATACTAAAGGATAGATCATAAATACTGTTTTAATTTAATTTTAATTTTAACGTAATGATTAAATGACGCTTCACACCTATCTAGATTTTTGGAGTATGTACCTTTAAAATAGTGGCTGTAAAGGACTACTGGATTTATTATGTTTTATCATTTTAAATGAGTTTTTGGTATGTTTGCATTTATTTGTAAAAAGAATTACCAAGTATAGTACTCGTATATCAGATTAGTCAGAAAATATCTTTATTTAACAGTACCCTTCTACAATATGGCGTCCATAGGACATACTTAAAAAGAAAAGAATAAAAATCAAAAATTTCAGTTTTTTTGAATATCTCAAAAGGTGCAGCATATAGATCGGATTTCTTTTCAAATTTTGAAAGGGCTTTAAAATGCACAGCTTTGCCTCCATTTAACCTTTTTTTGCTATTTCTTACCGTTTACGAGATCCCCATGTAGAGAACCGAAACTGAATCACCCTGTTTATCAAACTCAGTAAGTACATCTGGAATAGTCTCTAAACTAACTTTTGCAGCGACGGAAAGCTGCATTTTCGTTGTATTCGTAGTTTTATCTGCGTTAAGGAAATAGATACGTCAGCTAAACTAGAATTTATTTTTACTGCAATATTGACAAATCTTTTGTCCAGAACGTTTCAGCGCAATACGAAAACTATACTTCCGCGCGAATCGCGACAAATACAAATTTAAGCTGATCAAGTCCATGATCCCCAGGAACCGTCTTTCAGTCTGTTTTTCCAGGCGGTGATCTCATTCCGTTTTACCTTCTCTCTTAAATTATCTCCACGAATCGAACGCGCTTATCAAGCATCCGATTACTCGATTACGTCCTTACCCAATCAAGCGCATCTGAATAAAATAAACGAGAGAGCATCCGGTCTACGGTTTCCAATATCTTAGCCCGCGAAGATTGCGTCTCATATTCGTAAGATGAACAGCGGGAGTGCAATCTCCCGATGAGTTCTGCCCGCCGCCGATTTCCCCCATTCGCCATAAAACATTTCTCCGTTAGGGCATCGAATTCGGATAAGTCCGAGGAAGTTTTAGCCAGATTGTCGATTGTTTTAATTATAAGCGGATGTCGAGGGTGAGGCTGGAGAAGTCGCTAAATCTCCGTTAAGTTTAACAGCCGGTTGTAAAATTGCGGATTCTGACTGGTATAGCGTCGAGCAAGATTATATTTAATGCTTACTTAATAACTGTTTTCATGGATAAACCCGTACTAGATTAAATGAGCAGCATAATGAATGTCAGGCTGCGAACGACAACGTTCGTAAGTAATTTTCAGCACACAGTAACCATCTACTGAAACATATGGCGATGTTCTTGAATATTTCCTTATCAATGTATCTTTATGCTCTGGTTATATAAAACATATGAAATGGTTGCTGCTGCTATGGATGTTTCGATGTACTTCACATGTAAAAGTTATCATAATAACAATTAACCACAAATTTGTCCTGAAAAAGCAGCTAATAAAGATCCGTGAAACCGATAGAAAATAAAGAATTTCATTAGCTCCCCAATCCCAATTAGTGGAACTAAATTAATAATAAGAGGCAAAAAACACTGTAACATTTATTTTGTTAAACTTAATAGATAAAAGAGATAGATAAAATATATTATTGTTGCGGTCTCAGCGCCAACTGTGTACTGGGATTGTAGGCGTGTAGATGCGGTGTAGTAGGACACTGCAAGCAGTGATCCTACCTACAGACAGATGGCAGGGAATGTCGATACCCTCCGGAGAATTCTATAGATCGAGTGTTCGCGAATTTTCGATGGGGGTATAAATAGTCCGACGGAGCGAGCGCGGGCAGTGTCAATCCACAGCTCCGAAATGTGAGCTTTTTGCAACCTTACGGTTGATTATTGGACAAAACACTTCAGAATATGTTGAAAATACAAACTCCCACACGTCTTCTCATACTAAAATATATCAAATAATTCAACAATCAATAGATGACAAGTATACGTCAAAGCAATTGTTGTGTTCACCTTCCTGAGAGGCGGCAAACTGATTTAATCGATAATTTCTATAAGGGCCCTGGATGCATGAATCATATATAGAAACCCTATAGTAATGTTGTGAGCTAGTTCTGCTTAGACTTAGTGTATTTGAAACAAGTGTTCTAAATAAAGGAAGTTAGTCAGAAATCCGCAGTTTAAATTCGTTTCATAAATTACACACTCTAAACTTTATGAAAGCATTTAACTGTTCTTCATTCAATAGCGTTCTCTTTTTCATGTGCCAGAGGTCTTTAAGAGCTGGCGAATTTGAAGATTAAATATATGACATTATCGTACAAGAAATAAATACTGATGTCTAGTTGAAGTAATGATGTGCCGATGTACCTATATACTATGTAAACCACAAAGTTAATCGATTTCCATGAAAAGCTAAGTAATACTAGAAATATTTAAAAAAATACTGACATGCATAGCTTAAAATATTAATATTAAATAAAATTTACGGTGACAGTAGTAGATTTTAAGATATGCGGGGCTAAATTTCTTTGCTGAAAAGATTTAATACAAAAACTCTGTTAAGAAATTATTGTTATGCTATTGAAGGCCTTGATGCTTTTTCTATTAAATTTCATTGTATCTAAGGTACTCCCAAGTAGATTTTATATTGCAGGCTTTATAAACTATACCAAGCACGGAGAATACTGCAGTTTCACGGCAATTAGAGGGTATATTGTGTATATTGTATATATTCACTTCAGAATGCGCACAATGTTATCATTACAGAGATAGAAAAATACAATACTCTTTTTTTGCAAGATGTTTAAATTTGTTATATATCAGATATATACGTATAATGTGACAGCAGTACATCACGAACAGCTTGTCCAATTCGTTACCGAACAATACATCCCTGGATACATTTTTCACAAATTCGATTTGTTTTATATTTGCTGTTATTAGTATATGTCGATGTTATGTATGACACCAAAATCTCAAGGTTTATGTTAATTGGTGTTATATCCCAAAATATTAAATTGCAAGGATTTTTAAACCTATCGGTAACCCTAACTCAGTTTATGTTAATTTATTTCATCTGTTATCTGTATTATTAAATTTATATTCAGTAAACGTCGAAGTGACAAATATATTAATCTTGTTGCAGAGGAGGACTACGATGCGTTTTGCCTTGCGTATATGTTTACGTATAGGGACTTCGAAATGGGGACTCTYGGACTTGCTTGGACCGGAGATTTGAAAAATGCTGGAGGCGTTTGTGAGAAAAATGGGGTGAGTTTTAAAAACAAACTGTAATAATGGTAAAAGTACAATGCCGTGCCTTATATCTTTATAAATGTTTTTACAAGATATAAGTATTTAGATTTACTACTATGCAATGCTGTGTATTTCACTCAGCTTTAGTTTTTTACCGCCGGATTCGTCACTTGCTTTTGATAAAGACGTATTTATAAACGTTATATTATTACACTTGGCTACTTAATGGGAATCTACTTCGCAAACGAACTGCTCTGAKCTAGAGCAAACAATTTTTAACTACGTACTAAATAAAATGCCGATTTGGACTGGCCTTGTTTAACCCATGCATTAGTTGAACTTTATATGAATAATATTTATCTATTTTAAATAGCTTAACAACAGAGGATTAAGCTACGTTATGATTTAAGGCCAGTTGTTTGTTCGACATTTAATTTTACGTCTTTAGTTATCTGCCTGATCGTGATAAAGTCTTACAGATCCACTTTTTTCGCAATTTGTTCAACTAATTGGATGACCGTTGTCCTGATAATCTATTATGCAGATATTCTTGATTAAAAACTTTATATGCTTCCTCGTAGGTTTTAAGTCTATCACCAAACCCAACCATAATCAAAATTCTCAAAGTTCTTTAAAATTGTATCAAAGGCATTACAGATTGTAATTAATCGAACTTTTTGAAATCAAATCAAATTGTTGTAGGATGCTCAAACAAATTTGGTAAGTATATGCGGTGAAGCGGTAATGTTAATACATATGATGTCATTGTAATGACGAGCGTGACGGCTCTTTATTGGAAGACCACTTACTTTTTACGTTTTCGTACTTGTATTGACAGCATCATCTTATCAATCAAAGGGTATTCCAAACACTACGCAATAAAATGAATGTGTCTCCATAGAAGGCAACCACTACAACAAATTGCTGTATGATTTAATTCAGTGTCTTTACTGCACACAAAACAAGACCAACATTGATTAAGTTGTTTTTGCTTAACTAAATTGACAATTTTTTTAAGGGCTTCGTCTGTCCAAAAATTTCTGAAAGCATTTATATTGTTTATATGGACTATGAACTTCAAAAACAAATCTATTGCAAGACTTACATAATCATGTAGATATCAACAGCCTCATCTAGTACGGCATGAGATATTTCTGCAGAAATAGTCTTCAAATTTGAAGTTTCAAGAAATTTTCCATTTTTGATATCTTTAACAACGGCGCAATCATTAATGAAGAAACTTGGAATTAAAGTCTGTTTTTCGATATATGATTGTTTTGAAAATTCAAGAGGCTTTTTCCTTTTTTCTTTAACAAGTCCTATGATTTGTTGTCTTGTCCTTTTGGGGTTCTCGTTTTTTTTTTTTTATTAAAATGTGCATTGTAATTGTTGCAAAAGCGATATTATTCACCCCAACCATTTCATTAGATTATTTGTTGTCTTCATTGGTATAAGATATTTCATTTAAAGCAACCTCCTTTATTATCTACTACAAATTCCCCATTTTTATGTTGGAGAACCATTTCGTTTTAAAATTCAGGTGATTTCGCATATATTGGACCTAAAAACGACAGATCTGTGTTATCAAATGCAAGCGTTTCGTTGGTGTCGTTTTTTTTTGGACAATCACATCGTTACAAAGTTTTGACGATTCTACAGACAAGTGATCATCATTTGCAAATAATACTTCATCATTGCTTCCAATAATAAATTAAATGCAGTTTTTATTTTCATCATATGCATGTACAATTGCAACATCGGTTTCATTGGCCCATACGTTTTGAGATTTTTTAATACATTAAGTCGTTGCGCAAACAACATACTCGTTCGTTGAGCAGCAACAGTTACCGATTCTGTGCATAACAAGACATTTTTTACTTTCTGTGTAGGTACTTGGTGGTTGATATCCATGTGTTGTTAATGATACATACTGAATATTGTTTTTGGAGCCATGTTCTGTCGGCACAATTTCTTCAATAAAACCCGTTAATAAAAGTAAGAATTTAGGATGGCAATGCCATCTGTCAGCATTACACTGACATGATGACAAATCCACCTAGCTGCAGTTGGTTGAGGTGTAGACAGCACAGCATAGACATGCATTTTAATGTATGTCGGTTCTTGCTCGCTAGCAAAAAGTGCCGTGGGGACCTGCTGTCAAATTGAAGTATGCAGTTGCATGCCAATTTGTCAGGCTACAGGTCACTTCCTTTAGGAAGTAGTACGCATTAAGGCTTTGTCATCATGTCAGTGTAATGCTGACAGATGGCATTGCCATCCTAAATTCTTATTTTCATCATACCATTGCTTTGGTATATAAGCAAAACCAGTTGTATGCCATGTTGTCTACATTAGACCTAAACTGCACTGATGAGCTGTAATGACAGCGAAATAGTACTATCTGCAGTTGGTTGAGGTGTAGACAGCACAGCATAGACATGCATTTTAAAACCCGTTAATGTTCGCTGGTTGTCTTTGTAATAAGCCATTGTCCATCTCGGGTTTACAATCGTTCTGTTAAAGAGATCTACATGCAAATGCTTTGTTAATGTATAAATATGCTTGCAGGGTAAAATCATTGTAGTTTGCGTAGATTCCGCACTGTCTGTAATAGTCTAATATCCACCTATAGAATAGTAATATTTCTAATGTATTTTGACACATGCTTTGATTTTTATTAAACTGATAAAGCAGGTAGTACCGATGTCGGCCAACGGTTAACGGCAGTTTAGTAAGAACCGTCAAACGAATAATGTACAAAGCGAACGGCATTTTGATAAAAAGTCGTCTTATCATTATAGTGACGTCATTGGTATTAACAGCATTTCAGTACATTACCGCTTAATGACAGTATAACGTATAAAATATATTCTGAATCAAGATACTTTGATTTCAAAGTAATGATACCTTTTAATTAAATAAACGTGCCCCAAAATTGACTTTTTTCGTAACGTTGTTTCTTCGTTGTTCTAGTAATTTATTGTTGATTATATTTTTTTCTTCGCGGAACAAGTTTTATTATTTTAAATAATACATAAGTTTCTCAAGAAAAATGTTTTGCAAGATATCGCTTTTCTGTTACTAGTGAATAGCGAACTGAAAGGTGTGTAGAAAAGTGAAAAAAAAAGTTGGTGATTGTCATTAAAACAGATGATCAACAAAATGTTTATATAAAAAGGTGGCAATTAAATAAAGATCGACCTACTTTTTCTAGTTTTTTCGTAAAAACATTACTACAACTACTACAACTAATTGTCTTCATTTCTGCACCTGTACAGCATTCGGATTTCATTATACGGATACAGAAATAGTACACGGTGCAGCCCGTACGGAGTATCGCGCTGTTTTCGGTACGTGTGCAGTCCTGCATACACTTGAGTTAATGTTTACGGAATTATTATTGTTGAGAATGATCCCAACTAGTATTAATGAACAGTGATGCAACAAAAAGACAAAACGTATACTTGTCCGTATTTTATTGCGAGTTTCGGTACGGTACAACTAGATTCGACAGCGGCTACCGAACGAATGTATTTTTAGCGGAAACGGAACACATTACATTAGTTCCCGCTAGGCGGCGCTGTGCGTTACCAAAATAAAGTAACTAAATATCCTGAACATACTCCCCCGCGTTGAAAGGGCGGGAACTGAACTTTCAAAATACAACATAATAATGGTAGTAATATATACATATAACCACATAGAGAGTACAGTCTAATCTATAGGCAACGGGCATATCTTTGGCAATGCGCGACGTGTAACACCACGCTCCGTACGCACAGACACAACACGCACTATTCCGTCGTGACCAGGGTGCAGTCCGATGATGAGCCCCAGCTTCCAAGAAGAGGGAGGCAAGTTGTCTTCCTTGATTAAAACAACGGTTCCAACCTTGACGTTTTTCTGCTGCTGCTTCCACTTGGTACGTTGCTGCAATTCGGAAATATATTCCTTTGACCAACGAACCCAGAAGTTCTGTACAATTTGCTGGAGACGCTGATACAAGGATAGGCGGTTCTCCTTTATATGAGTGACGTCGGGATCTGGCACAGACGTTATAGGGCGGCCAATCAAAAAATGTGACGGTGTCAGAGGTAGGCAGTCATTAGGATCAGACGATAATGGAGACAACGGACGGGAGTTTAGGATCCCCTCTATCTGAACCAAAACACTGTAAAACTGTCTAAACGTTAAGAGGGCATTGCCCATGACTCTTTTTAAGTGGAATTTTGCAGATTTAATTCCTGCCTCCCAAATACCGGCCATGTTTGGTGAATAAGGTGGCAAAAATTTCCAATCAAAATTCTGATTCGCAAATTCACTTTCTAAATTGTCTTTATTTTTCAACAAGAACTGAGCAAGTTCGTTGAGTTCAGATTTAGCACCACAGTAAGTTCTGCCATTATCAGAATAAAATTTTTTAGGCATACCTCGGCGCGATGCAAAACTTCTCAAACATAGGATGAAAGCTTCACTCGTCAAATCAGTGACAGGTTCTAGATGTACAGCACGTGTACTGAAACATATGAACAAACAAATATAGCATTTTGTTGACCTGAAACCTCGACCTTCGCGGTCCTTTATTAAGAAGGGTCCACAATAATCTGTTCCAACGATGGAAAAGGGGTAACTTGGTCGAACTCGGTCTGGAGGTAAGTGTCCAAGCAGGTTACTGATGCCTACTGGGCGTACTCGAAAACATTTCACACATGAACGAACAATAGCCTTAGATAAGTTGCGACCACCAAGTGGCCAGAAACGGTCTCTGATACTGCTAAGCAGTAACTGTGGACCTGCGTGCAGCAACTGCTCGTGTAATTGTTTGAAAAGTAGCTTGGTGAAAGGATGCTTCGAACATAAAATGATCGGATGACGCTTATCATAATCAAAGTCAGAATGGAGCAGTCTGCCACGAACTCTTAATATATTATAAGTCGAATCGAGAAAGGGTGTTAAAGACTGAAGACGACTACGCTTGTCGATTGCATTTCCGTCAAAAAGTGCCTTCATTTCTCTTGGGAAGGACGCCAGTTGAGAGATGCGTGACAAGCGCATAAAAGCAAAGTGCAACTCATCAGAAGAGAGTTGTCCAAAGCAACGTTCGTTTTGCGGGACACGACAGTTTTTAATAAAACGGAGACAGTAAGCCATGACTCGTTTGGTGCGAAGTAAAGATGAGAATCTTTCAAAGGGGAACAAATTACCATCTTCGCAAGCTGCCAGTGCAGCTGTGGGGCAGATCTTTGACGATTCAGGGAGTTTCGCTTCAGTGGAGTTAGGCCAAAGTGATGAACATTGGCTCAGCATTGGAGGACCATACCACCATAAAGAGGAATTTATTAAATTAGGTGGATTCATGCCTCTACTTAATATGTCAGCTGGATTTTCTGCGGAAGAGATGTAATTCCATGATGCTGTGTTACTGAGGTCTTGGATTTGACTAACTCTGTTAGACACGAAGGTATCTAACATATGAGGAGAAGTTCCAATCCACGCTAAGACAATTTTGGAGTCTGTCCAATAATGGACATTATCAACGTGCACATCTAGCGATCGCTTGACCTTATCGACTAACTTCACAAGCATTAGGGCACCACACAATTCGAGGCGTGGAATGGTGATTGTTTTTAGAGGTGCAACCTTGGTCTTTGAACAGAGAAGATGTACATGCATTTTATTGCTACAATCCCTTGAGCGAATGTACACACAAGCGCCATAGGATTTTTTGCTGCTATCGGAAAATCCATGAATTTCAAGTAAAGTTGGATTGTTACAAATGACTTGTCGGGGAATATGTATGTCGTTTATCTTAGACAATTCGTGACAATATTGATACCATTGAGATTCCAGTTCTGGAGGGAGCGGATCATCCCACCCTATCTGTAGCATCCACAGTTGCTGAATGAAAGATTTGGCAAATATGGTAGAAGGTGTTAGGAATCCCATTGGATCGAATATCATTGATATAAATGACAAAACTGTACGCTTGCATGGCGGTTTGTCTAGTGGAAAATCCCGAATTTTGTAAAGGAACTCGTCTGAATAACTATTGTATAACAGACCCAGGGTTTTGGAATTCTGATTAGGGCCAAAGTCAAGAATGTTGTTGGATATGTCAGTCTGGTGAACAGATTTGAGAAGATCTGGGTTATTAGAATTCCACTTACGTAGTGTAAACCCACCAGATTGGAGAATCTGGGAAATAGTTTCGCAGATGTGAATTCCATCCTCAACTGTTTTGCAACTGGTTAGAAGGTCATCGCAATACATGTCCTTACGAATTATTGCTGAAATATCTGGATGACGTTCTTCAAAGATATTTGCCAACTCAAAGAGGCAGCGTATGGCAAGAAAACTGGAAGACCTTTCGCCATATGTTACGGTGCATAGTTCATACACCTTCAGCGGTAATGAAGGGTCAGTTCTCCAGAAAATCCTTTGGAGAGGGCGTTGAGATGGGGTAATCCAAACAGATCTATACATTTTCGAACAATCACTGGACAGTACATACTGGAATCTTCTGAATCGAAGAAGGATTGCGAAAAGATCGTCCTGCAAGATGGGTCCATTCAATTGGATATCGTTAAAAGATACTCCACTGGAAGAAGGAGCGCTTGAATTGAACACAACTCGCAGTTTTGTTGTGAGACTATCCTCTTTATAGATGCCATGATGAGGAATGTAAAATTCTGTACTATCAGGAGGAATATCTTGATTAACTTCAATCATGTGACCAAGTGATTCATATTCGGACATGAAATCGTCATACATGGATTTAAGTTTCTGATTGCGCTGCAATCGTCTTTCTAATGAGAGAAACTGTTTAGAAGCGCCTTGCTTCGATTCTCCTAAAACTTCAGGAGACGAGTTTAGGGGAATGGTGACAATGAAGCGTCCATGGGGATCACGCCTGGTATTTGCCACGAAATGAGTTTCGCATTCCAATTCTTCTGGACTGAAACGTTTGGAGGAAGCAATATTTTCGATTTCCCAAAACTGCTGCATTTGCTTGGACAAATCTAATACGGTGAGACCACAAATGGTCTCAGAATCGTTCGCTGTGGAGGAACAGTGCCCTGATATGACATAACCGAGATGAGTATTATAAATTAGTGGGAATGAGTCAATATAGGGTTGATCGACTGCTAGGAGTTTCCAAAAGATCTCCACTCCCAGAAGGATGTCAATTCTGGTGCCCTCATGGAACCTTGGATTGGCAAGGGGAATGTCTTTAGGAAATATTTCCGTGTTAGCATTGATAGATACTGGTGGTAAGCGATTAGTTATGTTTTGCAACAAAAGAAAGGATAATGTGAAATTGAAGTCGCTATGAATGGACTTGATTCGTGCGCAGGTGGACTGAGAAACCTTGGTCTTGGCTTCGTTAATTCCGGAAACAGGAATGTTTTCACTGAGAGTGGGGAGTTTCAATTTGTTACATAATGAAACAGTCATATATGATTGTTGAGAACCTGAGTCTAACAAGGCTGTGCACCTGTGAGGTTGACCCCTGAAATCATAGATGATGACTACAGCTGTTGGTAGAATATGATAACTACCCTTCGTGCCTACTTCGACTGGTAGACTGGATGCTGTAGCTAAAGTAGCATTAGCATTATCACTGCCCTTTTCGCGAGAATCAACAACGACAGTCGATAATGAAGATTGATTATCGAATGGTTGAGTTTTGACATCATTTGTCCTTTTTGAAAAGTGATTGTGAAGAAAGGTGGAGTGAAAATTGGAGCATTTTCTACAATGACCACTTTTGCATGCCTTAAGATCATGACCGGAGCGCAGACAATTTGTACACAATTTGTGTTTGTTTACATGATTCATACGCTCATCTTCGTTCATTTCCATGAACAGCTTGCATCTGAATACAGGATGGTTGTTCTTGCAAATAGAACAAGCCACTTCTTGATCGTGTGATGATAAGCAAGTTACATGTGGAGTTTTATTTTTAAACCTTTTAGGAGATGAACCTATGCTACTAGATTGAATAGCTGGTCTTTCAATTTTCTCTAAAAGAGCACAGCGTTTTTCAAGGAATTCAAGTAAGAATGAAATGTCGACAACTTCTACCTTAGAAGAATCGATCTCCCACTCACGTTTGCTGTGATAATCAAATTTTTCCACAATCAAGTACTGAATGATACTATACCAGGAGGATGTTGGTTCGCCTAAGGACTCCAATGCTCGAAGATGGGCCTGTAGGGAATCTGAGAGAGCTCTTAGGTTCGAAGCCGATTCCTTCTGTATTTTAGGAAATTCTACTATACCTTTGACGTGGTTATGAATCAACAGTTTTTTGTTTTTATAACGTTTTTCTAAAAGTGTGAGTGCTACTTGATAGTTTGATGATACAACATCTAAATGTTCAATTACTTTCGAGGGTTCAGGACTCAAACACGATTTCAGATATAAATATTTTGACATATCATCTAACTGACTATTATTGTGCACTAGAGACTTGAAACTTTCATAAAAGCTGGGAAAATTTTCCGGCTTTCCATCGAATGTTTGAATCTTTAGCACAGGAAGCTTAACTATGCTTGACGCGTTCGTAATCTGCAGGTCGTTAACATTTTCTGAAACATTATTTGCATGTATGCTAGAAATACTGCCGCTAGATGATGAATCTGCTCTTTCAAGTTTAAAACCTTTAGAAATACGCGCTTTATTTAACATGCAACGCGCCTTGGCAACAATGTCATGTAATTCATTTTCGAAATCATTGAATTCCGCATACCGCTGCTCTACACAATCGTCAGTATCGAGTTCAATAATTTCGGCATTGACGGCTTCGAACTGTTGCAGGGTTTCTTGTATTGTATTAGTTCGCGACTCTAGTTGTAATATTTCTGAATCTGACAATTCATTTTCCCCTACATGGTCGTGCGTTTGGGAAGCTTCTAATTTCGAAATAAACTCTTTAAAGTTTGTCATACGGCCCTTAATTTGACCTCGCTTACGAATTAGATTTTTTATACTGGGTTGAGACATTGTTTAGAACCGAACTGAATCTAAATAACCGACAAAGATAGAGGCGGTGTCGTAAAGAATAAGAAAGGGATAGATAAACGATGGGTACTTGCGTTTTATTGCGTCCTTGGCTTGGATTCCACAGAAGCAGGTGCAAGCGGATTTGAACAGCTGACTGACCAATCGCTGGTGCCCGTGCTTGGCGCGTTTGCTTGTCACGAACCGCTTGTAGATTGCTGGGTCCGTGTTGCGCATCCGCAACCTTGTGCCACGAAGCCGCTTTTGGTTGCTTTGCCGGCTGCCGGTGAATGCTGTGTAACTGCGGAGCACCCTGAGCAGAGTATTCCGATTTCCGATGCGAATGTGATTCTTATCGGGCTCGAATGGACCAAATTTATGTTGAGAATGATCCCAACTAGTATTAATGAACAGTGATGCAACAAAAAGACAAAACGTATACTTGTCCGTATTTTATTGCGAGTTTCGGTACGGTACAACTAGATTCGACAGCGGCTACCGAACGAATGTATTTTTAGCGGAAACGGAACACATTACATTAGTTCCCGCTAGGCGGCGCTGTGCGTTACCAACATAAAGTAACTAAATATCCTGAACAATTATTTTCGAACGGAAGTTATTGCATGTAGTCGCCTAGAAAAAAAAGTAATTGGTCTTTTTCACAGTTTTTTTGTTCTGTAAGTAGACAACTGAATACTCCTATAATATCTATCTTAACAGTGGGTATTGATATTTACTTTAATGTCAAAAAGGAACATACGTACTTCATATTAACACATGCAAAAAGCAATAATTTAATACTATATTATTTTATTATCCAAAATAAGAAAAACGATCTAAATGAAGTTTATATAATACTAGGTAGATCTATACAACTTTTGCTGTAAACCTTTCGTTGATAAGCTTGATCAGCAGAAAATTATTATTATTATTATACTCAAAATACGGCTTACAATTAAATAGCTTTATTCTTTTTTCGAAGAAGAAGACGGTATAAACGAATAAAAATCTTATCATTATATAAGCCGATTAACAACTATTCTCTTTGACGATTACCAACTGCAACAAATCACCGTGGGGTACAAATGAGTTTGTGATTACTGCCTATTAAAACTAAAACTCAATCGACGGTTCAATCCAGCTTGCTCATTTGACACTTCATAACAACTCGAAGTAAAGCGTATAACCGATTAGCACCTTCAGCATCTACCCTAGTCCACAGGTCGCACAACCAACACAAAGCTTTCGAGAGTTTGCTTTAGCACGCTTCCCTAAGAGTGGCTAATTACGCAAGGATGAGCGCAGTGGATTGCCGAGCTTTGCTTGCAATTACCACATATCTAATTGCTGCAATTATTGTTCAGCCGACCTGAAGAGATGTTCAGCGACGCGTACAGAACTTGAGGATAAACATGCCAGAAAGTGGGGGGGATGGCGACGAGCCATGCAAACGAGTGTGAAAGATAATGCTTGCATAACACATGTTGGTGTGGGTATTGTTTCGCGAAGCACTGTGCCATACGGAAGCACGTGTTAAGTAGACTAAGTATCACAGAGGGCAAGGACACATTTTGCTAAAGATCTTCAAACATGACCTGGATTGTTTTTGGGTTAACTCCACTTCTTTGGTCATTTGTTGTTGGCTCGCTACATTCTCTTTGCTACACATTCTTGAAATGTTCTTTCCGACATCGTCGAGAGCTTACGTTTTCTATTTGAAAATGCCGCCACGCATCTTTAGAATGGATCACAATTGTCGTACCTAAACTGAATTCAATTCTATCGGATTTTAAACAAGCTTGTGTACTTCCTATAGGATATTGAAAGTCTTATTAGAAGGTACCCCTTTTGTATGTTGCATTCAATGTACATAGAAGGTTAGCAAAGAAAACATTCAATGTTTAAATTTCCTCCTCAGTTGTCACTCTTATACGGTTAACAAAATAAGTAACACACAAGTACGTTACATTTCCTTTATATAATCGTTGCTTAGAAAGCAATTATCATACTTTAGTGTATAATCGCGATCGATCTCGTGATGCCTCTCCGAAGGCACAAGATGGTGGCGTGATTCTTGCAGCCCATAAGAAACTAAGCAGTTAGCTAAGGCAGGTAGGTGAAACTTTAATGGAGAAGATTTATGGTGAACAGTAAATTTTGAAAATAGCGAAAGCCTTAGAATCCGTCTATCGGCCACCACTTGAAAATATATCATTTCATTTTTGTATCTCTGAGATTAAATATATTAAGATAAGTAACGTGAATGAAAAGTTAGTTGTATGTGGTGACTTCAGTCTATTATTCATATTCTATTTTATTTAGATCACTAACTTTTATCGATTGCTTCGGTGAATTTCTACCTTTCAATAGAAAGATGTTAAGAGCCCAGGCTATGTGCTGGTTGCTGTTAAAAGTGATAATGTTATTTTTAGGTATTTTCTTGCACATCTTTGTACACAGTCCATCATAACCACTGTGGATTTAGTAGTTGACAATAAGTTATATTCGACAAAAATCGAACTGTTCTTAACTAGGATTAGCTGATTTGGTAATAAAGAACTTGCAGAAATAAAACACGACGTCGAACTTATTCTTTCAATAGATAGTTCATATATAGATTTTAATTTCTACGGGTAATTAAACAAAAATTATTAGATACTCAGCTTTTCCTATCACTTGGATTATCTAACATTGCTACTGATCCTAAATCCTTTAGCTTCTAGTAAGCGTTTAGTCATTTTGTAGCCTTCCTAGAAATATGATCTATAATAGTTTCTGAACTTCCATGTTTGTCTTTGTTAATGCCAATGTGCATAACCGTTTGAAAAATCAGATTTTTTTACCATAATTTGGTCGAGTGCCGTCTTATTATCAGAATTATATACTTATACGTACTAAGTTATTCTAGTATCGAGTCGTTATTATATGATCATATATATTAAAAATTAAGTCGTGTGTTGATGTTTACCGGCATGGATTTCTGAATGAACTTCCTGTGGACACAGATCTATTTACCTGTACCTACCCAACAACAGTATCTGCACTGATTTCACTAATGCGTTTGCTAAGATTGACCGTTATATTCCGATCAATATTTATAAGGCATGGGAGTTGCTGATAGGTTCATTGCTTGGTTTTAATTATATCTTATCCTATACGGATAGACAAACATTTTTAAAACCTGTCAGATTAAGTCTAACAATGTTGTATCTGAACGGTACTGCGCTCCTATTTTTAAATTGAAATTACGCGCCGCGCTAGTATGAGCCAGCATGCGGAAGAAGACGAACTAATATATCGATTGCATCGACGAACGAACACAGCTGATCACCGCCAAGTGCTCCACGCGGCAATACTTTTCATTCTTCAATCTTCATTTTTCTTTGAACCTTTGTTTTAAGTATTGCAGGGCTGGTGTTCATAGTCCATCAGTTTAGTATCTATTAAAATGACGTAAAATTGGTCAGCGTTTTTTATTCACTCGCTAGCGACGGTTTTTCCTCCAAACGAAAAAAGGGGAACGTTGCAAAGTGGGGTTAGAGGCATATACAGCATCGCCCCAACAGTATCCAGCTGATGTTCGTAGGGCTCTAGTGGCTCATTATTGTTTAACGTATATGCAAATTGTATATTTTAAGTATTTGAGTCTTGCAATCATATATCCATCCGTTGCTGCAGTTGTCTACTACTTCAGTGAAATTTGGACAACCTTCATACATATTGCAGCGAAAACAGTTTTTATACAAATACCACAAGAAATAATACATTTGCACTATCTTTTGATTATAAATTCAATAATATTTGCATTAAAACAGTTAAGCTATTATAAACACCTTTGTGTAATATTTCATAAAAAAAATTAATCTCTAAATATATATCTCACATTACTAGGAAAGCTAATAAACAGCTGGATTCATATTTATGTTTTGCTCTATATATAGATATCTATTATAAACCAAGATCAGTCAACATGTTTAAAATAAATTCCTAAGATACGCTAGCATCAAATTTCATCGTGGGTTTCTACGTGTGTACCCATGTTTTTATCTTTGAACTATGTCTTAGCTTAGCATTTTGAATGAATAAATATATGATCTCACATTAAAAGAACGACTGGCGAACCTCTATGGTCTATGCAATAGCACAAAGCACTACTTCTAAACAAATGTCTCTAATGATATGTTTTATTTGCAGCACTACAGAGGCAGTATGAAGTCACTGAACACAGGAATAGTCACGCTCTTGAACTACGGCAAACACGTACCACCAGCGGTTTCCCATGTTACTCTGGCCCATGAAATTGGACACAATTTTGGATCACCAGTAAGTGCAATATTGTGAAATAAGCGAACATTTGTTAAGGTGTGCTTTAGAATGTTATCCTCTGTTAACAAAAAAGATCATATAAACAATGTTCTGAAAGACGAATTCTAAATTAAGTTCCACGGTTGCAAAAAGTACCTACCCTTTAAATATATATATTAATTTTATTTTAGGATGGGTGTTGCTAAATTCATTTTGTAACATTCGATTTAACGAAATTTACGGTTACTAAGAGCAGACAAACAAACAAATTTATGTTGACAAGTATTTTTTATTTTTATTTACAAAAATTGTCATGGCGTTCAGGGAATATAACGGTCGGCATTTTGGATTTTGCCCCGGTTTATAAAGGGGCTCGCCCCTGCAACCAACTACAAGGAATATAAGAACAACAAGGCCTATATGAAAGGGAATGGGACGTTTCGGTGCCGCCAGTTCGGGGCCGCCAGTTCGGGGTCGCCGTTTCGGTGCCGGACATTTCGTTGCCGGTCGTTTCGTTGCCGTTGATAATATATCATCAATCAGTTTTCTGAAATTCGTGTTTTTTATATAGCAAAATTAGAATATTTTACAATTTAATTTATACATTACATTATATTTAAAAAATATTGTTTCTAAGTATCTACATTTTTTTAATACAATACCTGGAACAATTATTAAATGGTGTCCACTGAACTTATTTGAATATATTTTTTATACAACATTAAGCGCGATCACAAAATTGAAATAAGTAATTTGGCATCGAAACAATTGGTCCCGAAGCGGCTGGTCCCGAAACATCCCGGCACCGAAACGGCCGGCACCGAAACAGCCGGCACCGAAACGGCGGCCCCGAAATAGCGGCCCCGAAACGGCAGCACCGAAATGTCCTAGACCCTATATGAAAGGTAACCAACAACAAACAAGCTGCGTTACCGAGACCACTTTGTAATTGTTACATCTAAGATATTTTTACCTGGGAAAAAATTAATTCATCGTTTCACAAAATACGAATCCTTTTTTTTATAAACCAACAGAATAGTAAATTTTATAAGCAAAACTATACCTTGCTAAATGAAAGATCCAGCATTCGCAGTTTTAAAATAAATCGAAGTTTTTTGTTTTTATAAATGTAATTCTTTACTGATTGGGAAAAAATATCTCGTTTTATTGTTTGTCGCGATCTCTGACTAATCTTGGCTATACTTCGTACTGCTCCGCAAATGCAAATTAATTGTTCGTCGAAGAAAATGACACTTTTAATCCTCATAAAATAATCTACTGTTATTTTATGGGCAGAGAGTGAATACTTTTATTGTTAAATCATAACAATAGGTGTTGTTCGTCTCTAAAGCAATATTTAAAATTGGATTTATGATTTGTATATTGGGAACTACCCCTTTTTAACTTACTGTAAATAGTTATACATTATTGTTTGTCTCTTTAAAAACGCTTCTTACATTTATTTTTATTTTAAACATGTAACTTGATATATTTCTTACATTATGAAAAGAAACATCTCAATTAAACAGTGCAATATGTTCAGGATGTTTTATACTAGTACAGTACAAACTTATATTAGAGAGAAGATACTAAGCTTTGTTTAATCGAATTATATACTTTTAATATTAATGCGCATAAGGTAATATATATTTTCGTTTGTTTCAATATAATAAGTACAACGACACGTACTTATTTCGTAGAGCAAAATAAAAATTGCTCATACTATTTGCGCTGTAAAAGTGAGAAGGTAATATATATAGCAAAATTAATTCATAGAAACCCTTACTAGATTTTTCACCCTTTGATTAAAATCGCTAATAACTCTGGGCTTTGAAACTGATATACAAAACCCCACTTTAAAAGACTGCAATTTAATTGGCTTCATAATTTTAAACGTAATTAACGATATTGACTGCACTGCACTTCATGAGCAATTATCCTCGTTGTTCATCCGACCAAAATTGTTGCTATGTATTTTAATCGATTCGAAAAATGCAGAACCGGTGAACCTATACGTCTTGTTAAAATTGTGTTAGTAATTAACTTGTACAATTACAATTATTAAATATGTATAATACCAAATTTTCAAGCTCCGAACCCAGATAATGTTCCATTTAATGATTTACGATTGTTTTCCAAAACAATTTTGGTTATACTAGAAGTACACCTTATTTTGTTATTAACTTTTGCGTTATCAGATGAAATTTGGTACCATACCAAGTGCTGTAGCTGAAAATATTATTCGAAAAGAAAATCACGATTTCAACAGTTCCAAAACTTTTCTTCTTAGATATTTCCAGACAGGCTTAGWTCTGTCAGTATTATTTGAGCAAATACTGGCAGGTCTCTGACCAGAAAGTGTACAATCCTAAATAAAGAATGAATGAAAAAAGGAAACAWTTCGTTTAAAACGACATGTCTTGTTTCAAAGGCGCAAAGAGCCAGTCCTTCAAAATGTTTCAGAAGTTCAAGATCAAATGAAGAGTAACTTGTCTAGAAGCGAACTAGATTCTATTTATCATGTCTTCAAGTGTAATTGAAGGAAAATCACATCTTCGTCAGGTTAGGACCGTAACTGGTGAAGTGTCAGGTTTTCTGAAACCCTTGCTTCAAAATGCAAGAGTCCTATCTTGTTGAAACTACATGGAATCTATATCTATATCTTCGTTCAATTTTTTTTTCAAAAGTCTCGCGTGGATGTTAATAGACCAACGCTGTTTTCAGCTTGTCGCTTGACGTTTGCAGTGGGATATGGCTTTATCAGAAAAGAGTACTTGTACTTGTTTTCTTGATACGATGAGAGCTCGCCCTTTATTAGCCCGTTTGGAGTCAATATCAATTAATAGCTGAGAAAGCTGAATTCAGTACAGGTGACATTTTATGCCTTAAAGCGTTGTGCAACACTGGTCTCGCTTTTGCGTGTGGATATTCCACTACTGAACGCAATGCCAAAAGTTCTTTTTTTCTATTATAGCTGTGTTAATCTACAATAATCTAGTTTTTGCGGTATTCGTGAAAGCCCTGGCAAGTTAGTCGCAATTTCACTTGCTAAAACTATTCTTTCAAGATAATAGCACTCGTCAGTACCTTATGTTTCAAAGTGAGCCAACTCCGGGACTAAATTTAATAGGAAATTCATTCACCTACACTGTTTCCATCTTAGCAACTTTTCAGGCGCGCCATATTCCTCGCCCCATTAAACTATGAACTTCCGCTTAATGTGCCGAGAAGCAATAACCTAGATCAAAACTATTTTCTGTGTGCAGCACGATCCTGAGCAGTGCACGCCCGGAGGTGAGGACGGAAATTACATAATGTTCGCCAGAGCCACGTCGGGAGACAAGAAAAATAACAACCACTTTTCTCCCTGCAGCTTGAGGAGCATCAACCCCGTGTTGAACTTCAAGGCGCGCTCCGCTAAAGGATGCTTCACAGGTAAATATTTAAGTGAGAAGGTAACGAATTATTTAACGCTGCAGATCGCAGGCGTCCTTTACATCCTAATATGAAACTTGTGGAATCTGGATATATCAAGAGTTTTCCTTAGATTAGGTGGAGTGGGAACAAACTGAAGAAATAATATAGTGGTACTTTTAAACAAAGCGTAACAATGGGTATCTGTTTATACGCAAAAATTATTGCCGTAAAACACGTATCTATTGACACACAGATTCAGTACTTCAAACGCTGTCTAAATTAAAAAAGAAAACACTTTCTATTAGTTTAGATGAAATACATATAACAAGAGGTAGCTGCTAGTAATAACAAACCTGTTGCAACACGTAATATTTAATAGATGAAACTACAAATCACTCTGTTGCCATTCCTGGTGTAATACGAGCCTGTTGTGGTGCACTCCTATTAAACTTAGCTGACGATGCCAAACCGGGAGCAAACATAATCAATCATGTGGTTCTATGTCATTCATACTATTAACTGCAATGAAAAGATGCCTAAAAGAATGAAAGCTTCCCACTGTCGAATAATGTAAGTGGATTGTAATATTTGGTCGTAATTTTGAAAACGCAGCGTGGAATTGATATACCGAAAGACATGGAAACAGCAATTTCGTACACTGTCAACTGAAACTAGAGATAATTGGGTATTTGCCATGTATTTATATTTTATTAAATTGTATATTAATAGGTAGCATCTAATCCACAAAACAGCTGTGACAGCTTATAAGTTCGGAAAATGGATCGTAAGGTGTATATTTAATATTAAAAATGTGAATATTTAAAGGGACCGCCAAAACGCGAACATATTGGCCGTGACGTCAGGTGTCTTGTAAATAGCCGCTTGTTTACATCTGGGATCAGCGCGTCACGCGTCAGCCTCAGCCCGTCAATTTATCAGTTTGTTGTTTGCGTTCATTTTGTGACAAGCGAATTAAAATACGCCAAGAAAAAATGAAATACTTATGAGTTATGACTTCTGAAGGCATGTTCATTGTTACGGAATTTGTGTACAGCGACGAGCGGTTCAACGCGGCGGAGATGAGCAACGTAAAAGCAACAGCATAAGTGAACTTTTTATCAAATTAACGTAGCATTGATAATTTGATCACAGTGGGTTGTTAGAAACATACTATATGTAAACATAAAAATGTAAGAATCAAAAACGTACCCTAAACTTGACATTTATTTTAGAGGTCAGAATAAATATAAATTGCCATTTATTTTCTGGGCTCTTGCGGGTCGTTTCCGGTCTGGCTAACAGTCGAATATATGGGGAACAACGTCGTTCTTTATTATAACATTTCCTTCTATCAACTTAAAACGCATATAATTTTTCATATCCTCTTCAAGCTATAACAAAATGGAAACTGAATGGTAAACACTTATAACCCCAAAAAGAATAATAAAACTTACAGTAAGAATTAAGATGATTTTCACAACAGAAAAACAAACTTTTGCGATTTCGGCATATCACGTCTAGGAGCCTTAAACAACTTTTTCATACGTTGATAATCTCGAGGAATGGTTACAAAAATTTTGTTAGCTGTACTGACTGAAGTACTTTTATAACTATGTGCAAAACAACACTTGTTTTGTTTTCTATACATAATAGATGCTTGTAAAACTACACAAATCACTTTTGGTGCGACCTCTTACACCGTCCTTTCAATAAACACCACACAAAAGCTTTTCCAATACAAGAATGATACTACACCATTAAACAGCACGCTCCTCGGTAATGTTTACATGACACTTGACGTTACGAGTTGAATAACCTTTGATAGAAGCGTTTTGGCGGTGACTCCTAAGATTCGAATTTCAGACCTGAAATTCTCTACCTACAAATATTTTTTTTGTTTTTTTTAACATGGCGTACTATATATATGCACTCCAAGATTCATTTTACGTAATTTTCAAAAAAAGTGATAATACCCAATTGTTGAAGTTATTAATTAAAACCACACGCCAATATCTCGATCACACTATTGAAAGCGTCTTCGATAAGTACCTTCTTGGATCATCTTTAATAAATGCTTCGCAAGGACCGGTAGAGTATTCAAACACGTAAACAAATCCGACTGCTCAAACTGCACTCGCGGAAACGAGATTAACGCAATGGCGGCTGGATTGCACTGCATAATTTAGAAAAAGATAGCCACCATTTTTGTATACTTTAAAAGCCATTCCACTGGATAATCTATTGCCTAGCATGCCAAAGAAAAAAAACTAATGAAGCTTACATAAAAAATCACAACCTTTACACAGACTGCTGAGATGTAAAGCTAAGTGGCTGCAGCAATCTGCGCATTAGTCCCAACTTTGTTCAGAATCTATTTAAAAGAGATTTTTTTAGATTGGATAAGGAAATGTGTTCCAATGGAAGTTCCGGTATAAAAAGGTTTATTGTAAACCTTACTTAAAACGGAATATAATATGGATGTAGGAGAAAAAACTGCAAATATAACCTTGAACTAGGACGTCAAAAAGCACTGGAAAGTTCAAGTATTTGTAAAGTCCCTGGATTTATAGAGTGTTCTGTTTGAGTAACTGGATTGCTAGAAACCTTGCAATCACCACAAATTCGATTTTTTTAACTCTTACCAAATCATTTTTCTACTACAACTATTATTGGTGAAGCCCAATGACTGTGGTTTACCTTTTTCAAAATACCTAGGTCCACTAATCTGTCTCATTCAGCTGATACCTTTGATCTCAGTGAATATGGAACTTGCCTTGCCTTGCAGGAAATCGGTGTCGGTTTGCCCACCAGTATTATGTCAACGTTAGGTCCTGCGTATTTACCATGCATATAGTTCACCACCTTCTTTGTTCTGCACACTCTTATCAGATGTCCCTTTTTCCCACATCGTTTGCAAGTGTACTCTGAATATTTACACTCTCCTGGATGCCTTTTACCACAGCAGTTAAATGCTTCTATTTCATTCTTCTCCTTAGCGTTCTTTTCTGAAAATTTCTTCTTAGTTGTCTCCTTTTGTGTCTAGTGAACATCTTTCATCTGCATTTTGACCTTTTTTTCCACTAATTCTAGACTCACAGCTAATTTAGTGCCTCTGTGAATGAGCGGTCTTTCACAAAAATTTCTTTCTGTATTTGGTTATCCCGTAAACCAGTTATAAAGTCGGTTTCTCAGCGCTTCATTTAGAAAATTTCCAAATGTGCATGGTATTGCAGTTTTCTTTAACTCTACTGCATACTCACACACTTTCATTTGGTTCTTGTTCTCTCTTCCAAAACTGAAATTTTTCAACGATTGTCAACTTTGCTGGTTGAAAATGTTCGGACAACACTTCGGTGATGTCTTTGAAAGACAAATTGTACAAGTGTGATACATTTTTGAAATCAGGAAAACATACCCTTTTCAATAATGTGCCTTTTGACCCCCTTCCTATTAAAAAAAATTCAATTTGCGCCCATATCTCGGAAACGAGAGCTGACACGGGGTTCAGAAAATTCCAGAAAATGCATTTTAATTACCGATACTTTGTAGCGACCCTATACATATCTATAACCGTGATTTTCGTTAAATATACCCAAAACAGCATTGCAGTATTTCGCGAACCTTATCATACCTACGCCCCTTTGCATACACCTGTTCAGTAAGCATTTGTAAATCGTTAGTTAAGTTATTCAGTCACAAGTGACAGTTGTGCTACCGATATTTTAATGATAATTTGATTGTACTTTCCCATTTTGTACAATTTTAGCAACATGCAATTTCATAAAGATATTTTATCTGATGATGGCAGGATGTTATAAAGGCATTGTAGATATTTCTATTCCATTAGTGGCGTACCTATACTGCAAAGCTTATTGCCTTTCGAAGTTTTAGGAATCAGATTTTTTAATTCCTACCTTCCTTCCCAAAAGAATGAATTTTGAGATACGACAAGTAAAGTGGTACAGCGCAGTTCATTATTCCCAAAGTTGCGGTAATGTGAAATCGGAAGACTTGGTCATAAAAAAGTTGATGTAACTGGTATGTAACCTTATTATGTCACATGTGGAAGTCTAAGAAGCTCAACTCATTAACTGATGCTATATAAGGCTTTCCTTTGAGGAAATATGTTTAGTGCAGTTCGCCCAATAATTGGAGTAAGATGACTATCCGCTTCATTATCGCTTCTATCGGAAACTACCGGTAGACTTTAAGTGAACTACAAAATCACGTTAGTTTTGACGAACGAGGTTCATTTTCATCTTGGAGTTTATTAATTCTGAGTATAGTCTAGGATCTGGGACTCCGAAAATCATCTTAAGAGGTGTCAATGCAATGCCTATTTGGTGTGGGTATTGGAGTGGTGACATCTTTGGTCCCTACTGCTTTCAAAAAAAAGATGATAACATTGTTACTTCAACGGATAGTGTTATAGCCGCATGTTACTGGTTTTTTGTGGTTGCTATGGACGGTTCGGACGTCGACATGTTTCAGTTTCAGTTGTCTGATGCAGTAGTTTGCCATACAAACTTTGAAACAATCAACCCATAAGTTCTATAAATGTGTTTGGAAATATTTAATTGGTCCTTTTGAAGGAGCGATTTGACAGCGATAGACTTTTCATGGTGAAATGACGGCGACAGTTCTTACTCCAACTGTCCACAAACAATTGACTCATTCCAGGAAAACATTGATCGAACTATTTCTGTTGTAGTAGTCACAAAGCTTTGACAATGTAGTAATACCAATCATCAGTTTTGCGAGCCGTCACTCTGCCTTACACCTTTTATTTCAGATACTACTGTTTAAGGCCGCAATGATTAATAAAATGTACACTTTGGAATAAAAACTATCTATGTACACTTTCCCTACCGTTAATATTATATAGGTTGCCAGTGAAATTGTCAAAAATGCATTTTATTTTTCTTAGAACCACAAGCTTCATTATGTGGCAATGGCGTAGTAGAAGAAGGCGAAGAATGTGATTGCGGTTGGGAAGAAGACTGCCACGATAGGTGTTGCTACCCTCAAAAAAGGTATCCTCCTCCAGACGAACGTCCTTGCCGTTTAACACCAGGAAGTGCCTGCAGTCCTTCACAGGTAGGCTGTTTTTCCTTAAAATATTGTTTGTTTATAGATTATTGAATATCTAATTTGTATAACGCCTGTTAAAAGTGTAGGTTAGTTTTAAAAGCTGTACAAGTAGTTTAAACTAAAACTGCATGCTTGAATTGAATTTTTAACGGTTCTCCTTTAGGGACCATGCTGCACAACAACCTGTGAAGTCAAGTTTGGGGATAAATGCAGAGATGACAATGGCTGCAGAGATGCAAGCTTTTGTAATGGAAGAGGACCGCAGTGTCCGCCATCGATTAACAAACCGAACAAAACTATTTGCAATAAGGAATTTGTTTGCTTTATGGGGGTAAGTAAACAAGGAGTCATATTCTGTATCTATTTTTTATTTTATTCACTTTATAACTTTGGGAATAACTGTTAGTTCTACATCTTTTTATTTTCATGGGACCCCATAAACGGTACGCCTGTGTTGTAATAAATGAGATTGGCCCTTAGTATAGCACTCGTAGTCTGGGTGGACCTTCTTACTATTCTTTCAAGAAGTGAGACATTGTCGAGTGGTTATTTCGGACTTCTAGCCAATCACACGGTCATGACGTTGGCCCATTCATTAATTTCCATTGTTTGATTGGCTGTGCCGACTGCCGACCTGTCAACGCCTAACTAAAATTAATGTTTTGGGGGCAAATTGCATGACACTTTTGGAAGTGCAATAAATATCATTTATTTTATTACACAGGATATAAAAGACTTAATATGTGTTACTTAACAAAATAGAGAAACGAACTTATTTGTTATGTAACTGAGTTTAAAATCTATAGCCTAAGCGTTTTTTATTCATTTAGTCTAAGCAGTAAGTAGCGAAATATATTTAGTTAATGGAGTGCTGGCAGCTTTACCCGTCGCAAATATAAAAAGAAATTGCGTAATGTAAGACTGGCACTTGTAACTAATTTTTTTATAAGACTGAGTGAATGTAGGTAGCTATTCCGCGTTTTGTATGAAATTCCGCATTCAAATAGGTAGGCGGAGCAATCCCCCTTTGAAGTAGCAAATTCCGCTTCCGATTTGATAAGGCTTGCCAAAATATGTGTTTGTTTTTAATTATGTAAATCAGTTTTTTTTGTTTTAAACGTACGCAATTGTTAGCAGATTACTGTATATACTAGTGATTACCTTTGACGTTTCTAAAAACCAATTAAAACTGTTGGCTTGATGTCTGTCATTAAACTTTACTAAAAATGAATGGAACAAGATTTAATACGTCTTCATGCGTTGCCCTTCAGTAACAGACATTCGAGCCCTACGGACTCGCCTGTCTGTTTCCGGGGCAACGCGTTGTTGAATTTCTATCAAATTATTTTCAATTTATTCTCACTCTGTTGTGATATTATTGTCGAAAATAGCGGGTATTCATTAAAAAAAACAGGTCTAGTAAGTCGGTGATGGTTTTATCAGTACAATAAACGAGAATTACGTCAAACATATCGAACGTCAAATGTCTACACGATAGGCGGTACGTGCGCATCGGAAAGAGAACCTTTTTTTTAATAAAAGCCCGTTATATACCAGTTATCTACGATACACAAACTGTGTTTTTTACATCTTGCCGTTGGTTAGCAAAATTATGTAAGTCTAGAATTTCAGTTGTAAAAGTGGGGCCACGCAATGTTTATGCAAGAATAGAATTACTTTGAAAGACACTCTGTCTTTTTTCTTAATGATAATATAGACTTTGTACATGTTGTTTTAAAATTAATGAACTTTAAGTGTCGAATGTAAAAGTCGTAATTGTAAAGCCGGAAATATTCAAACATCAAACTAAAGCATTTAGATTATTATATTATAGAAGTGTAGCTGTCAATTGAAAAATCACTTTCATAATATCTGAATCATACATTTTTTTTGTAAACCTTAATCCATCTGTTCTATTTAATGGCGAGAGATTTAAACATTTGGTGGAATAGCTTTTAGATTCTGAATATAGGTGCATTATCAAAATCTATGAATACAGAAATGCTGGCAATGGTTCAATATATCCAAGTTTTTGTTGTAATGGACTTATCATATGCCACTAGCTATGCCCAACGAATATTTGGATCTTTAAACAACACAAACAAAAATACAAATAGGCCATTACCTACAACCTGTAATAACTTGTTTTATCGATAGAAGTTTTGGACAATAAAAATTATTATGAGTGGAAACCATCAGATGATTTTGTAATAGAATAAAACTTTTGCTTTGAACTTAATCATATTCCTTGACTTAGACCTTATATTTATACATTCTGGTCATCAAACAACTTGACAGCACCGTTTCGTTGTTTTCGGTCCTTTTTGTTTCTCCAAATTAGTACTTTCATTTTTGTGATGTGCAAGGTAATCTTTCCTAACGAGATCTGGTTTTGCATTAAATTTAGTTTTTGTTTGAGACTTGGGGTGACCTTATATAGAAATGTCATTACTAATAGTAATAATTAGTTAAGCATTTATAATAGTTGCAATCTTTGAAAAAAAAAATGTTTTTAAACCTTCAAATAATAAATGTAGGCCTTAAAATTCTCTACAATTTTCGTTATAATTTTTGTTAAGCTGATATTTAAATTGCAGCAGCACTTTGAAGTTGAGCACAGTGTCATCGGGCAGCTAGTAATGCATAAGTAATGTCTTTTTCAAGTATTTGAGGGCAGTGCTATTTTTAAATATGTATATATAGTTATAGAAACGTCAGATAATTAATTAATGTCACTTTTCCTTTTTACATTAATAATGCATTAATGTATTGTATATCTTGTATATTTGAAATAAAAAAACCGCTGCAAATTGAATCAATACTTCCACATCCAATTGTCAAAATGACATTTACGTTTTTATTTCTTATACTATACGATTAGTAATCAGATTTTGAGCATTTTGTCTCTCTACACATTTTTTCTAAGACAAAGTCCTTGTGATATTAGCAAAAATATATAAATTTTAAAATCGGTTTTTCCAAATAACTTGAAAATTACTAACTTAACAAAAAAATTACAAGAGTGCTTTCGGATCAGAAATTTGATTTTCTATATAATACCAAAATTTAAAAAAAATCGTACGAGCAGGGACCAAAATAGGTTTTTTGGAAATATTTCGAAAATGTCAAAATTTTGAATAAATTTTCTAAGACACTTTTTGTGAGAAATTTTATTTCCTATCTGAAGACATTTTCATTTTTTGAATATATAAAGTATATTCAGAGATACTTAGGAAAAACTTCTAAACAGTCTGCTGTACCGAAAATTTATAAGAACCAATAATACTCGCAGTTACACTACTAATCACATACTAAAACAAAAAAAATATAAAAAAATAAAAATTTGCAAAAAGGGTAGTTACCCCAATTTTGCCCCCTTCCCGACACCGTACTTACGCCACAAACAATAGGTCGCTTTGGGTAGTTGAGATTGATACGTTCGCCAAATTTCAAGTTCATGCATTGTCTTTCGAAAGTTATCATGTATACAAACAAAACCACAGACACAGACACACAGACAAGAAATTTTTTTTTGCTCAAATTTTGTTTTTTTGCGTTTTCGGCCATTTTAAAGCGAATGAGCAAATAAACATTTTTGAAATTTTTTTTCGCGATACAATACTTCCCATCCGTTGGATGTGGAAGTAATTAATGTGTATTGTGTATTTAAAAGATTTGAAACTAATAACGCCAGTTGGTTATGAAACTGCATTTTATGACGAACAATGTTGTTTGTATATCATATGTTGGACTTAGACTAATACCTACTCTTTAAGAAATTGTACTAGATATTACGATTCCTAATTCAAAATTCCTCTTTATTTCCTTTTATAACAGAGTAAATTCGACACGTTCCTTCTTTTATATATTTGCTTGAAAATATGCTTATCTGTATTTGGATAAAAAAAAATCATTACAACATAACCTTAGAAAATTACATTGTAATACAAGAACCACAACTTTGCAATAAAGTTACATTATTTACAAAAATATATAACATTAATAGAAATACATACTAAATATCTGTGCTTATATCAGTATTTAAAATCTTGTAAATACACATTAATACATTAATATTAGTTAGCTTAGTAATGTAAAATGTAAATAATTACGAGATCTACAACTACTTTGTCATAGAGCTGCCAGTAAAAGACATTTGGCAAACAAACTTTTCCAACATTCGTTTATTTATTATATTATATTATTTAATACTACATTAGGTTTTTACATTACTTTTGATTTGTTATTTCACATTATGTCTAGTTTTTTTGTCATTCTTATAGCTGTCATAATTGTTGCTGCTGCGTATTTTAGCTGTGTCACTTATTTATAATTTGAGGTTTTAATTGAAAAGAGACATATATATTTGTTTTTCCTATGACTATTTTTAAAATAGCAATAGGTAAAGCATGTTTTAAACTGACATTATGTGGCTCAATTATTAAGCGATGCAGAATTAGCTGCAGAGAATTTATAAATGCATGTAATAAAATCTAAAATTCGATTTTACTCAAAAACCTAGCATTCTATCAATATTTTTTTGGTCCTAGTATTACTTAATACAAGTAAGATGCTGACATTCAAGATCATTATTAAAGAAATAATGCCATACTCTACGAGACATATGCATCAACTTTGAAAATCTGTCAATTAGATGGCGAGCCTTTTGTGATAATGGCCCAGAAAATTTAAATACTTTAAACAATAAAATACTATCATCATTATTGTCTGATAGTGATTTTGACTCTAGTTGAACTGCTGCATAAATAAATTTATTTATTTTTTTATTTTGTTGATTGCAACTAATTTCGCTTTAGTAGAATGTGGATGAATTCATTAGCAACAATGAAAAACTGTGAAGAAAACATTCTATAAAACTATATTTTGGAGATGTTTTGTTGGAGGCAGATTCCACATTAGAAACAGTATCAAAATAGTATTTTGTTATAGCACAGTTCAAAAATATGAAACTTCTTCAATCACTACTTCTGTAACAMCAAATAGAAATCACACCGGGGGATATATGAAGCATTTATGAACATAAGTCGATTTGAATTTCACTTTCTTTTTCAATTCATATTGTTTAAAACCAAGATTTATATAAAAATCTGAGTACATGTTTCTATCTTCAGGAATGCACCGGATCTATCTGCCTGGCATATGGTCTGGAATCATGTCAGTGCATTCCAGGAAAGAACGATCCCAAGACCAAAGCCTGTGAGCTGTGTTGTAAGTTACCGGGTGACAACCAGCCGTGCCTTTCATCGTTTGAATGGAATGACATGCCCTACGATATCCCCGACATGTATTCAAAGCCCGGCACACCCTGTAATGACTACAGCGGGTACTGTGACGTGTTCCAAATGTGTCGAGAGATAGACCCATCAGGACCACTGGCCACCTTGAGGAAGCTGCTACTGTCTGATGAAAGTATCGCAAGTTTTAAACGGTGGGTTATGGAATATTGGTATGCAGTGGCACTTATAATTGCTGGAGTGATCGCTTTATTGGTAAGTAAGTCTACGATTTTAATGTAATTTTGATTAAATAATCTGATTTGGTTGAAGATTAAAGTGGTATTGATTTTAGTCGATTTGAAGAAAGGTGAAGGTAAAAGTGTCTAACAGGTAAAGATATGATGTTTGAGAGCTTTATTTTAAAAGTTCTTAATAGCTTGGAAATAAACTTATCGTTAGTATTCAGGTGTATTGCTGCTAATAATAATGCAGAGTATTGTTCGTACTTCACATTCATGGATCAAACGTTTCTAAATAAACAATTATTTTTCGTAAAGCTAGCATTGTATAATTGCTAATTGCAGTATTATAATTAACAATTATATTACGTATACATTCTGTTTATTTCGTGCTTCTCTGCAATTGGTATTGCTGTGTAATATTAACAAAACTTTGCATAAATTTGTGAAATCCAGCAGTAACCTTAAGTTTCGTTATTGCTTATCAAAAACAACATGCCTTTTTCTTTTTTCACAAGATATTCCAAAAGAACACTGAGCTAGGTATAAGTACATAATTTTTAAAGCGTTATTTCATTAATCAATGCTTTACATATTTAAGTGGTTCTCTTTAACCTTCTACCAGGTACTAGAAGAATTTTAGTTTTTTTTTTCTGAAGTGCCTTACACAAATGAGATACTGTATTAAAATCTCCCTTGTATGAGGTTGTTCAGAACAGTTTTGTGACTCTTGCAATATCTTAATTGTAAACATCAGAAAATAATGAGAGAAAAAAAGAGATAACCTATTCCAAAATGTTTTAATGTTATTATTATTAATTTAAAGCTATTACACTTTTCTTCATTCTTAACTGTTAAACTACTTCATTGGAAGCAGCCTTAAATCTAAGTTTAACTTAGATAACTGATTATCTTTGAATTGTCATTTAAATAGCCACACTAGTAAGTACACATTTAAGGGTTTTTCCATTTTATACCATATTTTGAAGCAGCCTAATAATTCCATTTAATTCTTGATCACAGAATATAGATACTTTGACATCCAACATCAAAAGTATGTAAACAATTCAACAAAAAAATAATGGTTAGCTTTGAGAAAAAATCTCAGTACTAGGGTTGCTAGTATCAGACAAAAATGTTGATACTGGTGTTGAAAGATATTTTTTGTTTCAAGTATCAATACATCTAATTGTCAAAATTTTGAGCATAAAGAAAAAAATACCCTTGAAAACAAAAGGTTTATTTTACCAAACCTAGAAAATTTTAAAGTAGGTTTCTTTAACAAGTTAGATTGTATTGCCGAAGACGAAGACGTCTGAAAATGTCCAGGTTCATTTTACGACTAAAATTTTAATAGATAGAATTTGTATATCAGTTGACCTTTGACCATGCTTATACTTTATTTGCAAGATCTCACTAGTCATTACAACTTTTTTTGTAATTCTAAAGGTGTGTGAACAGAAAGACTAACAATAAAGCAATAGTTATGTAACCGGACATAGATATATGATTAACAATAATGAATACTTTTTTGATACCACAGCCCTTTAACTATATACCAACAAATATTGCATGATTATAAATCGATGTTAAATATCAATATTTCTACCTGAAGGTAACAATACTTTGAAAGTGTCGAAGTTTCATTAGCGTACCTATAAGACACATGGGTTTTTATTTTTTGAGGGGGTTTGTATCTCGTTTATGGTTAACTTTTAACTTGCACATTCAATTGTTTTTAGATTAAGAGGTACTATCAATTTATCAATGTATTTTTTTAAATAGCAACCCTCATTTTTTCACTATAATTGATACTTTTCATCTTTCATAATACTACCCTGTTATCTGCCACATATTGTTCAGAAATTATAATGAAAAATCAACATAGCATAACTTAAAAGGAATGTAGTTTGATTTAATCCAAAGAAAATGGGACACCCTATAATACTTGTAACTGGTTTAAGACTACACCAAAGTTGATTTCGTGCAACCTTTACTTGAAGCATCATCCGAAGTTATAACAAAAAAATCAACAAGGCGTAACCTTAATGGGATTTAAAATGAAAGGTCCTGTACCTTTACTGATAAAAAAAATTAAGTAAAAATTGTAGGAAATCAAATTTAGCACAGTTTAAAACAAATTTCTGTATTATAGTATATTTGAATGTGAACTGACTCTATCTATATTTTTGATCTTTATATGTTGATGATTTCTTGTCATAACTTCTGAACGGTATGTAGCATACCTCGCTTACAGTGTATTATGATATTCAGAAACCCGAGATGTTATAATCTTGCTATTTAAACAAAAAGTAGGGTAGGGTCAGAAGTGAGTTAATCTAGCGCAAACCTCTTTGGCTGTGACAAACAAAAAATACACTACTATTCTGCAAATCAGTATATGTAATTAAATTGATTGTGTAATAATCAATGAAAAAGAATACTAAACACTGGAACAAATTAAGCATATCTATCTCAATCAAATTTTAAATAAATAAAAAGCATATAACATTACTCAACATGTACATGTGCAGTTTCCAGGAAATAGAACAATATACTTAATACTGTCTATCAATTAAATTCTAATACTCTTGGTTAGGATGTATTCAAGATGATATGGCTTGCAGTGTAATGTGTTCAGCAGTCTAAAAGGATGTTAACTAGAAAAGGTTGTCCTCCGCTGTGGGTGGCATAAAGAATCTGGCTGTGAAATCATGGCAAACTTGTTGACGAAAAAATTTATTTATATAGGAAAAACACTGAAATAGGAATAAATATATGTCTAAATGTCAGGCTTGGAAAAATGTGTTTACAGATAGTAAAATATAATAAAAATCAGTTATCTCTTTTACTACCCTTACAAAAATTCAAAGGATTGTTCCTTCTAAGATTATAACCTTCCCACGCTATTTACCTCAAAAACCATTAATTATGCACCAGTTTTGATGTTACAGAATTTCTTTTGACAAACAGCACCAATGACTACCTAGATAAATTATGAATAAGACTGTCATGCACTATATGGAAAATCCCATTACAAACCCTTTTAGTAACAAATATTTTCAAGCGTTTTAGTTCTAAACTAGTTTCCATATTTTTATACACCTTGTATAAAATTTTATCAGAATAATTTGATTACTATCTCATTGTGTGTGTTCCCATTATTGTTTTTGTAATAATGATCCTTACCTTCTTATAAAATGCTGGAAAGTAATATAATAAATTAAAATTTGCACCAATATGTTCATATTGTAGTGATATATATTGCCTTATACATGCCATGCTTCCCTCAGTAGCAATAAATATGTTAAATGGTCATTGTATCACTAAAAAATCAGAAACACAAATAATAGTAATATAATTCTCACTTTTTTACTAAAGAACATTTTGTCATATCACATAATTAAGTAGTAAAGCTTAATATTAATGTAGTCTCTCACTTTTTATTTAGGTAAACTATGCTTATGTTTAAAAGTAATCATTGTTGATTAATTTGTTAATGTATTCAGAAAAAGTAATGTCAACATTTTTACTACTAATGATACAAAACTAGCCACCAACAATACATAAATTCCATTTCGCTTAGTATATAAGTTTAATAAAATTAATATATTTTTCAGATACTCAGCACAAAGTTATTTGGTAAGCAACCGGATGTCAAACTGAAGTCAGTGACAATAATGCACAGCTCTACGACAGAGGCGGTCCGACTGCCACCAGATGAAGAAAATGGTCTTGTAACCGTTCATCCAGCTCTCAGATCAAAACTGCCACTCAAGCGCAAAGTGCGCGATGGCAAACTAAAGCGAAAACACAAGGGCAAAGAATCAAACAACAATATTTTCAGCCCGAAGAAATCAAAAAGCTCTCCGAAGAAGAAGAAACGAGTAGCTCCTATTGTGGAGGGTGAGGAAGCCAAGAAGAAAACTGGAGATTCTAGTGTGGAGAAGAAGACCATAAGTGATTCCCTGGTTGCTGAACCACCAAAAGGGAAGAAAACTGTACAGGGTAACAAAAAGAAGAAAAAGGTTATAGATTATAGTGGAAAACAAGTGGAGGGAGATGGGAACAAAGGGTTGATTGGTGGTGAAGTTGTGCATGCACCATTGACACCAGAAGCCGATCCTGTAGGAAAGGTCCAAAACTGGTTATTGAAATCCCAGTATGCCTTGCCTAAATCAAAATCTACACCCGCGGGATTCCCGGACAAGGGTCACCGGAGTCCCCACAAGAGGGCGGTGATCAAACCCAAGTCGGAGAAAAGCAAATCTCACAGTGTCGCCAACTTACCGACGGACAAAGAAAAAGTGCGGTTACAAGTGGTGTACAAACCTCCTTTCAAATTTAGTGTTAAGTTACGTAAGCCCGACAAACTCAACACTGTTGTTCCAAAGCGGGCGGACAAACCACGTACTGCACGGACCGGGGTGCTAGTGCGAACCGTCAGAGAGCCTGTGCAGAAGAGTGCACCCGTGAAACCGGGCACCGTTACTACACCAGCGCAGCCGGCGAACGTGGATAATATCGATTCCAATACTCATACCGTCCAGTCCGATTTAGAGGTGCTGCTCTCAGAGAGCGAATTCCTGTTCTCGGACGACTGACACATTCCTCATGTTGTTTTCTGTAGGTTAGCGGCAAACGGAAGGCTGTGGAAATCATGAAACATTCCGCAATCTCAGTGAAATGTTAAAATTAGAATTTGTGGGCAAGCTAATACCATATCTAAAGAATACTTTGGTGAGCAGCTCTTATTAGTAATGCGATCAACATATTTGATTTAACATCTTATTTAATGTCATTATAAGAGAGAATATGCTATAGCAGATGCATTTCCATAAGTGCTTTGACCTTAAGGAAAATTGTGCCGTGACACGTTTGGAATGGGTTGATGTGGAGCAAACATGAAAACATTGTTTTTTTTCCAAATACTATTGGTTGTGTACATTTCATACCAGACTTTTGCCAAAATGTTTATTTATAACCCAATAAAAACATAAACAGGCATTAGCCTCAGAAAAAATTGCACTCAGTTTGTGTTGATAACTTTTTATAGAAAGAAAACGATTAAAATCTGTGCTTGAAACAATTTATTCAAGTTGTAATGTCCAGAGGTCAATGACATAACTTGTCTGAACAAATTAAAACAGAGCATACCCACGCATGTGAGAAGCGCTCGCTACACCTGGTTCTGCCAGTGTTGTCCAAGCATTTTGAGCTATTGCACATTTTAAGTAAAGCTACAGAGAAATTGTGTGAGCTTTAATTTGAAATTGGCATGTCATAATACTTTACTATTTTATAGTTATTTATGTGACATTTAAAATTGAAATTAAGTAAATTTGCTGTTAGTATTTTGCTATACAATTCTGCTATAAAGATTACCTAGCAACCATCACTGCCATAACATACAAATCCACCAGCAATAGAGTTGAAATTATAAGAAACTTAATGGAAATTATATATGTCACAACCTTTTTAAGATTAAGTGAGCTTAGTTCTGCCACGCTTCCACTCGCTATTGTGGTCATATTGTCTCCAAGAAATTGGAGATAAGTTTATGACTTACACTGTTCGTAATTTGATTTTCTGACCTTCACAAATGGCCACTGTAAGTGCCAGATAACTTTTTTTTATAAACAGGACCCTTCTCCTTGCTCCTGATTTGTTTGGCAAACAATATAGTCTAAAACTAGTCCATAACCGATTCTTACAGTTGAGAACACAGTAACCTGGCATTTTAGTAACTCCACTTCAGTATGCTGCTGCACCGAAAGCCATATTTGCCAGTTTCTTTAAGTTCTATTGTTGTTGGAGGTAATCAATTCCTTATTTCTTATAACAACAGATCAGAATTACCATTGCACAACCAATAGTCTTCAATTGAGCGATGTAAAAATGCATCTGTTTACGTAAATAATGGAAATGCATTATGCTACTAAAATCAAGTGTCTTGAACAGGATGCATTATACAGATTTTTAAAAAAGTATGTGTATTTTACGAAAAAATGATGAATAAATCCAGAAAAATAGATACAGGGAGGCACAAAATATTTATCGTGTTTGAAAGTCATGTGTAATAGTGTAAATGGAGCTGCAAGCAAGTAGTAGCCAGGCTTTGACCCAAAAAAAGGTATTTAAAAGTAGCCACAACAAATTTTAAACTTTGATACCCTCTTCTTTGTTAGTTTTATTAAGTCTTGATATTTTGGCCTAAGAAATTGGTGTTCAAAATTTTCATGTGTTGCTAAAAACTATTCTGTTTCAAAGTTTTTGTGGTTTGTATGTACCTATACTACTTAAATTTTACCATTCTGTTTGGTATATAGTCCAAACCTGTTCTATGCTATACTCAGTCGATGCTGTCTCACTAGTCTTAAACTTCTCTGGCTGGCTGTAAAATAAAAGCAACAGTTACGTCTGTAATTAGTTGAGGTGCAAACATGATAACACAGACATAGATTTTAATGACCTTTAATATGTCACCAAGAACCCATTTAAAGAAGTCAGTAAATCCTCTTTTGTTATTGATTTTACAGCTTTTTTCAAAATGACCTCTTAAGAAATTGATATTATTTATATGTATTACCTATTGCTTTTTACAAATCCCTGATAAATTCCCTTTCTAATATTCATTTTGTAATTCACAATATCAGTACCTATTAGCAGAAACTCTTTGGTCATCATGACTATTTGACGCCCCCGACAAACCTGAACCATTGGCTCCATACATTTCCACCATTAAATGTGCATTTAAAGCAACTGTGCAAGAAAAATTTGCAAATAGTACAGTTAGTACAGATTATCAAATGATCTATGATCTTGGTTTGCCCACTTTCAAACTAACAATACTAACTATTATTTCTAAATGGAAAAATAGGGGCATGCTCTTTAATGCAACATAACTTGTGGTTCATTACCGGCAACCACTTTATATTTTCTTTTTATGTATTTTTATGGAAGTTTTATTTAAATGGCATAATACAAATGTCAGCAGCTATACACAATAATTCTGAAGGAACAATGAATATATTTTTTGCTACCTTGAGTGTATTTTATGTCCATTATGCACACAAAAGCACATCTCGTCAATTTAGTGTTTCTAAAGGACATGCCCGTTTACAGTAGCTACAATAAACAAGAACAAACTAAGCAGATTGTAAATAGTTTATTTCTTAAAGCCACACAAGTATCAGGATATAACAACAATCTCAGTAATAGAGCTGTGTTTATTCAACATAGGTGTCCATACTACCATTTGTAAAGTTACCTCCTAGATTTGACTTGCTTTAATACTTCTCTGTCAATACAATTTAGTGAATGTTCAAACAGTACATTAATATTCTTTTAAGTGATTTTGTTGTTACCTAATACAGTAAGTGTGGTATTGCTTCTATGGTATTTTTAGAGTGCCATTTATTAAAATTTGTATTTTTACTACACATTGTCGTGTGTATTTTTTTATAATTTCTGATGCCAATTTAACTGTAAGATATTTTCATTGGTCAAAATTTCAAAGATAATGTGCCAAATTTTCTCTTGTCCTGTTTTGTAACACATATTTGTGCGAAGTACGGTATTTGGCAATGTAGGCATAAATATTTTGTCTACAAGAAATAATTGTATCATTGTTATACCCAATTATCATAAATGTGCTTGTGAATTTCTGGCCCAAATACATTAATGAATGTTAAATTGCGATATCTACATATAGCTCTCTGTTATCTTTGACTGTGTAAATTGTAATTTTATTATTAATACGTTTAATAAACGATTTTGTATGCTGCTGTATTTTTATTTGTTTAGGTTACCTGACACACCACACATATAAAAATAATAAAAATCCTTCAATCCTTACTAAAACTTAACATATGCTTAGCTAACATACTTCTTAGTATGCTGCCGAAATCTTACAAGTTTGTAACGTTCCACTTTTAAATTATAAAAATAAATGTTAAAAAATGCATTACCTAGGAACTTACATATTATTTTACTTTTAATTATTAGTGGTTCAAAAAGTCTTTAAAAATACAGTTGCAAAATATACAAGTATACTGAATACACAATTTTTCTCTTGTCTTTAATAACATTTGGGTTTTGAATAAATCCTACAAACTGAATACCCTTATTGTTTTTTAATTTATCTCTGATATAGAACACTGTATTAGCTTTGAACAATTTATAATTACCCCTAATGCAAGTTTCTACACTTTTGCATATATGTTGTGTTAAAATAGTTATAAACATTTAGCAAATTATGTTTACTAATACTAATTTCTTATGTCAGTTCATTAAACGGACTAATGGATTAATAATTATTATTGACGGATGGACAAAATGGCATCTCTATGACTTAAAAGAAGGATGTACATCTTATAAAACCAAATGCTAGCATTTAATTTCAAAAACGTTATTACTGCATAAAGCAAGACGAAGCAATTGCAGAATTATTTTCAAAAATATAAAAATATGACTAGATCGTGATTTAATGTAATGTAAGTTTCAAGTATAACTTTATTTTCCAAATATTTTCGTGTCAATCAACATTCCTGTTATTTTGGGGATTTCACTCAATTCAATTTTGTTTTTTTACAGTTTCTTTTGGAGAATTTTAAAAATCCATCTGGCAACTCTGACTACCAAACGCTAATGATTCAAACAAGAAATCATAGCAATTTAAGCATTGATTATATTATTGATTGCACATTTCACTACTTCGAAATATATGAGATTCCGTCTCATGTAATACATCTTTGTAATATGACATATTAGATAGGGATTAAATATATATGAATATATAGCATCTGGCAACTCTAAATAAGGGAATGAAGAGTGAAGCACCGGCTGACAGTCAGATAGGTACGCATCAACGACTTCTGGTGTGAGAGATGAGAGAATGATACCCTGGATGTCCCAATTGTAATAGAGGGGCCATACTATCGATATGGGGCCACTTTTAGTGTTCTTCATATTAAAAATTAATTAATTAATTAATTAAATTAATCTCATGTTGTGAAAGTTATAATTAGGTATAATTTATATAGTGGAAGGCAGTTGCTAAAATAATAATTGTAAATTTGGTAGCCACATAATAGAGCAATGACAATTTGTAATTTGAAAATCGTGATTCGTGAAGTAATTTTGTTTTTGTTCTTTCTTCAGAAATACCTACTATGATCAATCTAGCCTACCGCTAAATTAAAAACGTGGTGTTACCTAAATATATACTTAAATGAACCAATCATAATTACCTTTTTTTGGATGATTATGCAGCTTAATATTGGTTTTACCTTAGTCCTTCCTTTAACACATAACTGTAAATTAGTCCATCTCCCCCCGAAATAGGTTAACAAAACCGCCGACAAAACGGCGTTGCCAGTCGTTTTTCGTATCTGGAATCTCTAATAATCGTCAATAAAAATATTGTCATGTGTTAAATAATCAATTTTATCAGTTTGTCAAATTGTTTACGCAGATATAGTAGGTTTAATTATTATATTCAGCAATTCGGTTTGTTTCGTGTCACTATAATTGATACAAGTTACATACACCAGCGCCTACGTTCAAAATTATTCGGTGGTCATCTTGCGAACAGTGTTGTTCCTGGTAGCATTTTTCTGTGTACTAGGTTGGGTACTAAATTCATTGTTTGAGTACTAAATCTCTTTTTCGATAGGTGCCGTTAAAAATTTTGGGAATATGGCAATTATAAATTAAATACATTCAAGTAAAAAAAAACATTAATTTTCTAAAGGAAAAAACAAGTTGTTAAAGTAAAAAAAACATATAACGCGTTTGTTGTATTCATATTATGTAATTTGAAGTTAAAACTAGAAGACTCACCTCGATTTGAAGAAACAACCTTTTAGTAAGAAAACTACACAAATAAGAAAATTAACATTTCACACTTATTTTATACTAATTATTATTACCTGTCCATATAATACAGTTGTTGAAAACGGTTATCATTGATTTTGTTATGTCCTTAAGATTTATGGTTTGTAATATGCTTATATGTTTGCAGTACGGGACGGTTTACGGTTACGGTCTGAGTCTGACACGCTTATTTACGCTCACATAGGGGGCGGCACTCTTTACTACCAATCATTAAATTCAAAAAGTTACTAATTTTACTTTAAAAATATTAAAATATTATTATTATAAGAATGTTTTTGGAAATTGAGTTTGAGTACTAAATACGGTTGAGGAGTACCAGTGTACTAAACGCAAATTAAAAGTACTAAATCTAGTACTAAAGTACTAGATTGAACAACACTGCTTGCGAATTATTCTTTGCTTTAGTTTGGCCTGTCTCAAGTTCGGCTTACTTGGTTTATCAGAATTGTTTATCTGTACTGCATTTGTTAATACCCTGTACAGGAGTGTGCAGAAGGTGCCTGATTTAAAATCAAATCCTGTTTTCTACACTTGAAATTATATATCTCTACTCATCAAGGTAAGCAGTCTTGGAATAAGGCTACTTGACTGTCAGTTGCTGTTCTTCCTTTTTTGTAGATAAGTAATAATGATGAACAAGGAAGAGACAACAAAGTCCAGGTACTGCATACAGTGGAATGCTCACGAAAAATATATGTGTAACGTGTTGTGCTCGCTTATGGAGCACCAGAGTTTGGTTGATCTTGCGATTTGTTGTGGTAGCAATACAATTCATGCACATAAATGTATTTTGGCTGCGAACAGCCCCTATTTCAGGGTACGAAAAAAATGTTGGTAAAGGTAGAGGCATATATTATGTTGTATTTTCTTTTTACAGGAGCAACTGGAAAAGAATACAAATGCAGAACAAGTGATAATTAGTGGCTTGGATTTTATTATTATTAAATCGATAATAGAATTTATTTATTGTGGAGAAACAAATGTATCAGAGGAAAATATGAAATACATGATCGCTGCTGCTAAAGTGTTTCAGATTCGTGGATTACAAGCTTTAGTTGCTGAAGGTGATATACCTAGCACTAACACAGGTCAGTAAAATTTTGACTTAAGTTATTTCGAGCTGTCAGATTAATTCCTTTGATTTAGATCAAATCCATATCCCCCCTCCTGTGTTTATCAGTAAAAAGCCGAAATATCCTACCGCCTTCCGTCCATTCAATAATTTCTGTGCATCTCCTCAAACACTCACCAAGGCATTCATATCAAATGATCAGTTTCTTCAACGTAAAATGAAGCGCAAATATATTCGTTCTGAAGCTGAAAGGGCATGTGCAAAAGAAGCAGCTGCTAGCAGACTGGCCCTTGAGGCACTGCAGAAAGAGTTAGCTACGGCTCCTCAAGTGAACCAGTTTGTCATTGAGGAGTCTTGTACTGAGACTACTGTTGAAAATTTCATTCCACACACTGAAGAGACTTTCATTGAGAATTTGAATGGGATTCCCGGGGTACAGGTTGTTAATTATGGTGATTTGAATTATCCTTCTGCAGCACATATAATGGGGATTGAGAAAACATTTGCTGCAAATCCGCTACTGCAGTTTGGGTTGCATAACAGAAGTAAGTTTTTTTGACAATTTTGCTTAAAATTTTGTTGAAAAACATCAACAAAACTAGGCATACCCCTAAATCTTTTGGAATTACTCAGTTTACTTTACAATTTCCACTATTTGTTACCTACTTATATTAGTTAAATTTGGTTAAACCTCTTCTTAAATATGAGATTGGAAATTTTTATTTAGCATTCTTCCATTCTCTTCATGCTGCCAGTTAGTCAAAAACTTGTAATACAATTTTTTACTTAGTAGCAATAAAAGTAACAGTACTTCATAACTTTATTCACCTAAACATTAACTAATTAGAGTTGTTAGGGCTGTTCTCTAAGAAAGATATATATGAGATGGAATATTTTATATATCTGATTACTTTATTAAAAGATACTTAACCGTTTTCTGTCTAACGTTAAGAGTACATTTTCTCTCCATGATAATACCTATCTTTCTACTGCAAGCTGTTATAATTCTAGGAATTTTAATTTATTGGTATACTTATAACACTTCTGAGGGTTCATTTGCTAAATATTCCTCTATATTTTGCTACATTTTCTTTGTGATATTACACCTCTGTTTTCAAATCTAACTTAGCAAAGTGTTTAACAATCAAATAACTTATTTAAAATTAATTGTTTTTACTTTTTTGACCCAATTAATAAATAAAATTATAAATAAGATTGTTATAATATTAAGCCTTAATTGATAAGTAGATTGTTATGTTATTTTGTCCATTATGTAATTATAGTTGTCATTACTACCTAAAAACAATTATCTGTTTTACTCTAGGACCAAATCTGGAAAACGACACAACAACAGATAAAATAAAGCACATACTCGGCAGTGACCTCCCAAATAATGTTGAAATAATGTTCAAAACAAGTGATGGCAATTTTGTAAGTGTAACAGATGAAGTGCTTCAAAACATCACCAAAGGAGCATTGCAGTACCAGGTGATTGATGAAAATGGGCATGCCGGTGAAATACAGGAATTGCGTGTCTTAGATAAGGGAATTCTCGGTACCGGTGGTGATAATATCAGTGAAGAGTTCATTAACACTGCCACCAGTAGCCAAAATAGCATTTCAGGGTATGTGAATGAAGATTCAAAATTGCTTCTGAGTACTTTAAGTGAAACAAGTGGAATTGAGCCTTTGGAAAATTCAGTCACTGAAACAGCAGAGCATGTAGTGTTGGAAAAGCATTTAGGAAGTGAAAATATCTCAGGCTTTCCAAAAGAATCACAGGGGCTTGATTTATCAAGCAAACCTGATGAACCTTCCAGTTTTCTTAATGGAAACGAGTTGGGAAGCGTTTTGTCCCATGGAGAGCCTATAAAAGGAGAAACAAATGATGATGAACTTCTTGTTCCAATTGCTCCCAATAATTCACCTGCAGAAAATACAGAACTTAATGTCAATAATGCTGAGCTTATGGTTGATCATGATGGAGATTTGGGAATCACATTCAAAACTAGTGAAGTGAATATTGCCGAAGATGTCATTGAGGCCAAAAAGATCAAATTAGACATTATTGAAGAACCTGATCCTGATCACGTTTCTGAATTTGTGCACTCTGTGAGAGAGTTCTCTCCAAGAAAGACAAGATCAAACTTTCGTATGAGCGGTGCATCGGACCCATTGATTTCTGAGGTTCAGAATCTTGTTTGTGAAGAAAGTCTGGAATTGAAAAAGGAGAAAACCAAAAGGGTCATGCCATGCCGTAAAAGGAAGTAGCATTATTATGCATTAATCTGTATTTGTTTTGTTTAACTTATTATTTTTGTGTTTCAAAACATTTTTATGTTGTAATTTGTTCTGATTATTGTTTAAGGAATATTATACCGTACTGTTCTGTTTTGATAACAGATTTTTGGTGCTCTTTGAATTAGAAATTCTATATGTACCTAGCGAAATAAAATGTGAATTAGAATAAACTGTTAATTATTATTTATAGATTTTCAAGTAGGGCAGTAAATTAGAAAATTGAGTAGGTACCGTTCTATGTTCCAGCATTGTAAATGTTTCCTTATATAATAATCAATGCCGTTGCAGAAATTGATTTAAGGAAAAAGTTTGTGCCATTTATATTTGCTTTTTTGTTAGCATAAATAAAATCACTTTTTTTTTGTAACTACGCCCTGGCGCCCTACAATGGGGGTAATCAGAAACTTTCAGCTTGACAACGTTGCCACACATACATTTTCTACAAGATTTAGTGAATTTTTAACCCCGTCCACTGTTGCCTTATATTTTTTTATCTATTTCTATTATTTTCTGTGTCATACTTTTCTTTGAGAGTTTGCACACTTATTTAAAATTTACCACAAAACAATAGAAAATAGGTCAACACACTTCTTTTTTTTAAAGGAATTTACTGCAGCAACAAAAGTAGCAAAATTATAATAGCACTCACTATAATAATGTGCTAAAGCAATAATTCAGCTTAATAATATTCATTTATTATTGAAAACAATTACACATAACACAATTATTCTTTAGGTGGTATGGTAATTGTGATGAATAGATTGTACAGTACACAATTTATCAAACTTTCAATTGCTTTTGATGTACAAGATAATATATATGTATTATCTATGAGATGGAAGTTGAGCCTCACGTCATAAATTTAAAGCGTATCAGAGTGTATATTACGTTTTAAGTCGATTGAAGGTTACTGTCAGATTTATTTAGTGGCTTGCTGTTTAGCGGACTATAAATTAATACATGTGTGTTGCTGGAGGCACATGTGTAAGGGGCAAGCTCTGGATATTATAACCCACATCTATAAACACAAACTCTCACTGCTAAAAACAATCCAGAGTCACTATCTCGTGATTCTCCACAAAAACAATCCTATCATCTTTCTTCACGTATTTAAAGTCGATCAATGTGATGAGTCATCTAAACAAAGCACCTTGGCACTTTCACGCTAAGGCTTATCATTTCACGGCGCTTCAGCTCTTCCAGCAAGGTAGAGAGAATAACGTGCTCTTCTAGTGATAGAAAATGGTATATGATTTGTACGCTCACTATCTTTAAGGCTAGGATCCTGAAAGAGAGGAAAGATCCATCCGGGATAACGATAGAAAGAGAACCACAATTATTTTACAAAACAGGATTACTCCATAATTACTGCACCGATATCTTTGAAAATGATCTTATTCGAAAGTTCGTGATCGATATTTTCACGTAAGCCATATTTATGTGCAAACTAAGTGGTGCAATAACCAAAATTTGTATAAATGTAGGCTAAAAATAATCTGAAAGGTAGACCTCGCTATTAGCAATTATTGTAGCAAAAAATATTAAGTATATTTAAAATGCATGTCTATGCTGTGCTGTCTGCACTGCAACCAACTGCATATAGATCTATTTCGTTATCATTATAGAAATACCTTAAGCTCTACTTAAATCTTTTATCTTTCAGATAAGGATTCATTTATCTATAAATATTCAGTAGTTTTTAGGTGGTTTCCATTCCTGGAAGATAGCAGTGGTCATCCATGCTTTGCGCGATGATTTTTGTTCAATCGCGCGGGAGTGATGCATTTTATAACGCCCGCGGATTTTTAGCTTTCCCTAACAATAACTTTAGTGTATGGGAGTCATCGCCATTTACACAAGGTAGAAATGTTACTCTCTGCTTGCGTATTTACGGCCAGATGCGGTCTTTTTATGACAGCCTACTACGTTTTCTCTGGCAGCAGCTTCCAGTACAATGCCGATTCGTCGTCATTGTATATTATTTGCTTTGGTTTTTTTTATATCCGACTTCGTATTTTGTATCCAACGCTTTTCCACTGTGCCAACTACCTAACTTCTCCAGTATTTCGGTTTTTTGTTGCAAAGATAAGGTCATATGTTTACGTTGTGGCCTCACTTTGCAACACCGGCAGCTAGCAATAAGGTTAAGAAGGAGTCCGGATTATCACATGGATGAAAATCCTGATTGCAAGGTATATTTCTATTTAACTTTTTTAATCCGGATTTTAGATAATTCGATTTATTGGAGATTCGGATTAAGGAGATTCCACTGTCTTAACATAAGGGAGACCTTAACCAAGCACTGTATATGAATATAAATGCGATGGTGTGTTGCAACTTCAGCTACAGTAATTTAAGCATTAAACACACATATTACCGATAATTTCACATAAACACCGTGACTAAAGCAATAAAAGCGAGCTTAATTTTAAATTTTTAACGTGATCTCGATACGCAAACCTACTTTGCAAAATTACCGCATATATTTATTGTTCACTTGACCCATATTACTGAATTCTAGTACTGCATAATTAATTCAGCACGTCGTAGTTTCGTAACAAATCTTGGAAAATAGTCTTCATCATCAATCACCTGAGATTATGAGCATTCTATTAACACAAAACCGTCTGTTTAGGATTCCGTGTGTCATAATATCTGCGCAAGTGAATGTGCAGTCAGACAAGTTCAACTGACATAATTTTTTAAGGCCAAGGGCGGGCGAATGAGCCGATCGCCAAAGCACGTGAGTTTGTAACAATTTTAAAATTGAAATGGTTTTGCGACATGTATGGAGTAGAGCGTAGTTGGCAAGTCGAGTTCTCAGAATCCAATTTGGAATTCATTAAGCTCGATGGATGTAACGAGCATATGTATATGCCGCGCTAAAATGGATGCTTCCCACTAATCGCAGTAATCCGCGTAACCATTAGTATTGGCTCAATATCCTCATGAACTACTCAAATAACGTGTGAACATAGAAACTTGTTGTTTTACCCTAAAAAATTATTGAGAAAAGTCTAAATATTCAAACGATTTTGGCGGATCGCAATATGCTTGATAAATGGTCAAAGCTCTTGTTGACGTCACAGTTCGTATCACGTGACCTGCCCTGCATGCATAACGGCAAACAGTATAAAGCATAATATAGTCACAGATAACGCGTTGATTGTTGGTTTTGCCTTCCGTGTCTGCTTGTTTGTCTTTGGCATCAGCAGATTTTTTGATAACTCTTGTTCTCGTGTGTACAAAGGTGTATTATCGATATACTCGTATGTACCTTCATGAATAGGGCACCTTTTGCAAAAGCCACGCATTGAGGTTTGAAATGGTGGCTGAGATTTGGTGTAAAATGGTCCTCACAGCAGAAAAACACAGTTTTAGAAGCAGTCATCTTTCGTCTTGCAGAATTTCTTTGTCCTTTGGTTCAACAGCAAACTTCTTACTAGAATTATTGGACGTGTTCGCGATAAACTCACCAATAGATAGAATGATTTATGAAGAAGGTTTAGGTATATAATTTGTTAAGGTTTTAATGTTTTAGAGTGTGCTGAATAAGTTATTCCAAACATCGCATTTTCTGACGTACCTTCTTCTTTAAAGGTCAATAATGGTTTTATAAAAGCCTGTAAATTTTAGGAAATATCGAAAAGCAGTGAGTTATTAAAAATCTACTAAAACTAATTGATGTGGTTGAACTAAATCCCGCCAACAACATGGTCGTATAGTTATTTGCGCTACAGCTTTAACGCAATAGTTTATAATCAAAGAATATAAAATTATACCGAAAAGTCAGTAATAGTTTAGCAATGTACCTATAAGGTTTTGAACCTAATGATCATTTTAAAGGAAGAAACTTTTACGGAATGGGTTTAAAGGATGCAACACGTGAATGAAGATTTTGCAAGAAACGTAATGTTTAGTGGCGAATAATATTTTTATGTGTACGCTGTTGTCGACAAACAAAATTTTGGGCAGCGAAAATTCCTGGAGAATTCAACGAGATACCTTTACATCCATCGCTAATTACTATGTAGTGTGAAATTTAGATTTGTGGCGTAATAGGGCCTTACTTTTTTCCAGACGGCGGTGGAAAAAGCGGGGGAGGGTATACTAACGCAATATGAATTCAAATTTTTTGTGGCTATTTWTACAATAAATTGATATTGAACGCATAAGTTTTCAACATAATGGCAATCTTGCTACTCCTTCCAAAACACAATTGTATTGCTTAATGAGAAATTCTCAAGACGAGTAGGCACTCGATCGAAATCGTAATCAGAATAACCCATCAAAGCCATGTGACTTTACTTCTTGGAATATTTTCTTTGAGGGTTCCTGAAATGAAGGGTTGGTGCAAACAAACCTAAAAATCCTAAACTTACAGCTGAAATTGAATGGTTAATTAGGTGTCTCGGTAGGTATATGCGTGAAAAAGTTATCATTAATTTCATCAAGATGGTGCGGGGCTGCAGAGCAAGTCGTGGAGGGCATATGTTATGTGGACATCACTTTTCATGTTTGAAGAGAAAGATTTTTTAATGTATGATTTTTGGGGCACATCATATATAAAGTATATATGAATTTATGAACATAGATGATATTTTTTTATGGGTTAACAGGCATAAGGGGAAATGATAAAGTATGGCCAACCTTGACCGAGATTTGAACTGGGGACCTACGTAAAGTATATAGTTACTAATGCAAAACATACTGTATCTTGTCATCTTAGAATCTTCTTGCCATGGTACTGAATCTTTTAAACACAGCGTCCTTTCAAGCTTAATGCTTCTAATCGACTATTATATTTCTCGCCGCCGTGCTCAATCAAAATGACGGACTCGTAAGCATAATTATTATCAAGCAAAAACGTCAGCGCTTTATTAGAAATTAAAATCTCATCAGATCTAGCTCTTCCGCGTTAAACCTAGAGAATAATTGCAACTTGCGCACGTTCGGTGGTGAGCAGAAGGCCATCTTTATCGTGAATGCTAATAATTATTCGTAAGCGTGTGAATTAATACGCAAGGCGTGAACTGCAAAATTTCGCGGAACCCAAGGAGTACGCAAGGCTGATATGATGAGTGGATACGATATTTTCCTAGTGGAATATGTATGTACCTAGAAAAATAAAATCTTGGAATATTCTTTAAAAAGCACATACAATGGCAGTGTACTTTACTGATGAACAAACCTTTTCCTAAAGGATTCTCAATGAGTAGCTTCTTAACATGTCGTTTGGATAAGTAAGAATCTAGGATGGCAATGCCATCTGTCAGCATTACATTGACATGATGACAAAGTCACCTAGCTGCCTTAACGGGTACTACTTCCTAAAGGAAGTGACCTGTAGCCTGACAAATTGGCATGCAACTGCATACTTCAATTTGTTAGCGAGCAAGAACCGACATACATTAAAATACATGTCTATGCTGTGCTTTCTACACCTCAACCAACTGCAGATAGATCTATTTCGCTGTCATTACAGATCATCAGTGCAGTTTAGGTCTAGTGTAGACAGCACGGCGTAGAACTGGTTTTGCTTATATACCAATTTTAATTTATCTATGGTATGATGTAAGTAAGAATTTAGGATGGAAATGCCATCTGTCAGCATTACACTGACATGATGACAAAGTCACCTAGCTGCCTTAACGGGTACTACTTCCTAAAGGAAGTGACCTGTATCCTGACAAATTGGCATGCAACTGCATACTTCAATTTGACAGCAGGCCCCCACGGCACTTTTTGCCGTAGCAGTACCCGTTAAGGCAGCTAGGTGACTTTGTCATCATGTCAGTGTAATGCTGACAGATGGCATTGCCATCCTAAATTCTTACTTACATCATACCATTGCTTTGGTATATAAGCAAAACCAGTTCTATGCCGCGCTGTCTACACTAGACCTAAACTGTACTGATGAGCTGTAATGTCAGCGAAATAGATCTATCTGCAGTTGGTTGAAGTGTAGACAGTACAGCATAGACATGCATTTTAATGTCATTTGGATATTATAATATCAATAGAAAAAGTGAAAAATTAACAAAGAAGAAAAACATGAATAATGACAAAAGTTATATAAAGTTAATTCTATCACACCAAATAAAAGGAATTTGAAAGACATGGGCATGCTTCTCGTAGAAGAGATCTGCAAGGGAACCTATAATGAATGGTACAAATTGCCAAATAGCTTCTAATATTAGGATTTCTTGTCGTCTATTCTACGAAGTGTCCCACCCCACCGTGTTTCTTTTGTATGTACCTCGTATGCTGTTCAAAATACGAATACCGAATTTATCCAGATTATTTTGATGTGCATTTTTAAATTCATTTTAAATAGTGTAGACAACTGGTTATACCGAAAAAGTACCACAACTTAATGATTTTCAATAAAACACCCCCTGTATATTATTGCATTTTGGATCCTTATTGAATATTTTTTTAAATTTTTGGCATTATCTGTCATGTAGTGACAAATTCGAAAATCGCGGATATCTTCTAAGCTAAAAAAGGGAAAGTGCGAATTTCGTGACTAATTGCTTTAATCCACATAATTATTACTATTAGCTTAATATTCCCATGAATTACTTAAATAACGTGTCATTAACATAAAACTTGCTGTTTCACCCTAAAAAATGATTGACAAAAGCGTAAAAATTAAAATCATTTTGGTGAATCGCAATGTGCTTGCTAATTGGTCAAAGCTCTTGTTGACATCACAGTTCGTATCATGTGACCTACACATTAATGAGTATGTATAAGAGTCAATTTACAAAAGCAACGATGAACACTACCGTGCAATGATCAGTTTTAACAGTTCAATAATGATCCTTTGTATACTTCAACAATGTACATATAMTTTGATAAGCAGTTCTGTTATCAACTGCGACCAAGCCAAACTATGAAAATAAATCAGATTTATAAGAGCCGTTTGCCACTATACTTATTTAAGTACTGAAATAAGTTCTTAAAATTATCATACTGAAAATAAGATGCGCGCGCCGTTTCAATACAAGAAATAAGCGTAGGGTTTTGTTCTCAAGTTGTAATTTTCAGTAAGTATTTGAATACGTAACAATAGAAGGAAAATTCTGTTTACCATATTTTTTTCAGCGATTGCTATGATATATAGATTGGAGTTTAGACAAATTCCAACATGGTTTACATGACTGGACAGTACCAATATTTGTCATTGTTAGATGCAGACGTAAAATCCCGTTTATATGAAATATGTTGCAGTTATGTCGTGCGTATGGTTTTCGAGTAATTTGCTAAAAATTTTGATTTCTCTGTGTTCAGTTAACATCCCTTAGTAGATAAATACATTTACCTATTTGCTTTGGCTCGTCAATTTGAGTCTTCCTTTTGAGGCTCATCAGGCAGAAGTACTAACTGGCAGGTCAGAATGTACAACAATCCTGGGGATAATCCAGGCTTTATTTTAATTTAATTAATTTTAGCATGAATACGAGAGGATAATAAAACAATAAAAAGAATAAAACGATAGCAGCAAAGAAAATAGATACAGGATTATATGAACGAAAAGTCATGAATTATTAGGTATAAGGTAAAACACAGGTTGAAGAAATAGGTAAAGTATGTTTAATAACTAATAATTATAAGTGTTCCAACTGAAAGTTTATATCCACGTAACGGAGGATATCAAGCGACATTTCTTGAAATGCTAAACGAACAATGAGTTAAAATGTAAAATAGTAGTTGAAGATGTTAGCATCTCGGACCACAGACTCCTAAAAATTGAAGCTGAATTGCATGCAAAGGGATTAAAAAAACATATAACTAAAAAATACATGGTAGATTACCGCCATTTCAGGTATCTAATTACGAAAAATATTGATACCTGTGAATTTGATTTTAAAAAGTTAATAGACACAATAGTGGAATGTAAGAAACAAAGCACAATAGAAAAGGTCTACCGGACGGCAGGAATTGTACATTGGATCACGCCAAACTATTTAAAAAAAGCGAAAGAGAGGGATCATCTATACAAGCGCTATAAAAATAACCCTACAGTGATAACATGGAATAACTACAAACTTGCACGAAATGCAGTAAATAATTTAAGAATGGCATTAAAGAAAAAATGGACATATGAAAAAATCAACAAAGCCGGTTCTGATACAAGGAAACTGTGGACCGTGTTTAATCAATTATTGCAGAGGAAAGTAATAACTAATAAGGCCACAGTGAGTCAATTAAGGGAAGGTGGAAAAGATATAGAGGACAGTCAAGACATTGCAGAAGTTTTCAATAAATACTTTACAGAAATCGGACAAAAAGTGGCAAATAAAATAAACACTATAGTACAAGGACAAGTAACACACTATATGGAAGAAAATCACGCACCATCCATTTTTTTATGGCCCACAGACAGTGGGGAAATTCTAAAAGCAATAAATAGCATCAAAAACAATAGTTCTCCAGGAGATGATGGAATAACAAAAAAAGACTTATTAGAAATATACGATCTACTTGAACCCTATTTGACTCAAATGTGCAATAAAGTGTTAACTAATGGAAATTTTCCAGAAGTTTTAAAAAAAGGAAGGATAACAGCAATACATAAAAAGGGGCCAAGAGATAAAGTTAGTAATTATCGACCAATTACTCTGCTAAGTATATTCAGTAAAATTTTAGAAAAAATAATAAAAACTAGATTAGTAAAGCACATAAAAAGTAATTTTGGTTTTGACCCCTACCAGTATGGCTTCCAGGAGGGAAGCAGTACAGAGTGTGTGGCAACAGATCTAACAGAACTTATAGCAAGTAAACTGGATGAAAATAAAATAATTGCAGTAGTTTTTATAGACCTTCAAAAGGCATTTGACACAGTGAATTTGGATGCCCTGTTAGATAAATTATATGGAATGGGAATTCGTGGAGTTGCGTATGATCTGCTTAAGTCGTATCTGTTTGGCAGATGCTTCTACACTGTGATAAATGGAAAACAAAGTACTATCGCAAGAATGAACATTGGAGTTCCCCAAGGATCAGTGCTCGGGCCAATTCTATATCTGTTGTATGTCCATTCTTTGAAGTTTGCCGATCTCCAGGCAAGATATTTCATGTATGCTGATGATACTACATTGGTATACTCAGGGAAAACAGAGAAGGATCTACAACAGCAAGCAAATGAAGATCTGGTGCATTTTTGTGGGTGGTTGCGTCACAATAAAKTTGCAGTTAATGAAACTAAATCTAAATATATGATAATAAAAAATAAAAATAAACTATGTGATAAAGTTCGCCTCTATATGAACGGTGTGAGTTTAGTGCAAGTGAAGAACTGTAATTATGTGGGTCTACATATTGACGAACAACTAAAATGGAGTTCTCATGTTGATTATATATGTAAAAAGCTTGCACCTGTCATAGGTGCTGTAAAAAGACTTTAGAATTTACTATCGGAAAAATGTAAAAGAATTAATTATAATAGTTACATCTGCTGTCATTTGAGATATATGTTACTGTGTTGGGGAAACGCCCCTAAATATTTGTTAAGTAGGGTACAAAGGGTACAAAATAAGGCAGTAAAAAATCTTTTTAATCTGAGTCACTTTACTCATGCCGATGTTTTATATAGCATAACAAATATCTGTAATCTAAACACTACATTAAAAGTGGAACAAGCAAAATACATATATAATATTACTAAAAATGCGATTAAAAGTAATATAGAGCTAGAAGTAAACCAACATATCTACAACACACGAAAAATGAACTATATAAAAACTAGGCTAAGAAGAACAAAAACCACACAGGATACACCACTTTATAGGGCAGTACAACAATATAACATGCTCCCAGATGATTTAAAAAATATAGGAAATAAAAAAAAATTTGTAGTAGAAGTAAGAAAATTTATAACTGAAAAATAATTAGTGCGTAATAAGGTATTTAGTAAATTGCAAATATTATTATAGATATCTTGACATATTATAAAAAAAAAAATTATTTTCGATTCAGAAAAATTATAGCTAGGATATAATTATATTGTTTTATATATTATTAGTACATAATGAAGTTTTAGTAAATTATTGGAAATTATGTTGTTTTTTCTCATAAGCTAAAGAGAGGTTTATATGTTTTATTTGTATGTAAATGTTTATAAGCAAGATTTACTTTAGATTAGGAGAGTTAATTTACTGTGAGCTACACCATTATTTATTTGTTCTGCGGTCACTCACCCATCAGAATTATTTTCTGCTTTTTTGTGACCTGTATTATTATTATTTTTGTTAATCTTTATAAATAAATAAAAAATACAAAGAATTCTATTCTTCCATTGGCAAACCATTGGTCTGCTTTCTAAATCGCTTGCCAGTAATTCCTGAATAAATGGATGTGGTAAGAATGGTACCTATCTATGTATGCTGCTGGAATATCCTGTGTACTGTTAATCTTCCAATGTCATGCATAACACTTATTTGGAACCACTTGAATGCGGATTTTTCTGATATGATGCTAGTACCAAAAATTAGCATTCTTTAGTCACTGCGTTTAGGGTTCGTCCACAGCTTCTAAAGCCATCCAATAATCTTCGGAAGGATATTTTCAAGGGGCGTCATCTATTCGGAAAGTGTACAGCATAAAATCTAAAATTTAACAATAAATTTTGATCACATTCTCCAAGAATAATGACCATCTGCCAAATACGCACAATAAAACGCAACCTAACTTGTCGCAACAATGGCAGTTTTTAATAGAAAACAAACCAACTGCCAAATGCTGTGGTAATTTGATATACTCATTTAAGAAATTGAAATTCCAGTTTTTTGCAAATTAATGAATGCCATGAGCACGACATAGTGACAGCCTTATATGGCATGATAGGAATTTAAATTTTGCCTCTAACTAATTTATGTTTGAATTTTTCCATATTGCAATCTGCGTATATTAGCAATCGCTGCAAGAGAAAATATCAATACTTAGTGGTAAACTGGCATTTTCCTTCTACTATTAAAATGCGAAAACAGCACTATTCCGTCATTTTTAGCTCAGAAGATATTCGCAATTTTCTTAAGCCCTGCAAACGTCAAGCTTTTCCCAGATTACAGATAACTAACAACTGTAGTTATTAAAGTGAGATTAAAATTCAGTAAGCAATCAAAAATTGCAATAACACATATGAGGTTCATTTACAATAACAAAGTGCATTTCCGGAACATTTTTTCGTATTTTGATTATAGGATGTATTTAAACTATGTATCTGTGTAATATACGATAACAAAAGGTGTAWTACTGACTGATGGATTGATTGATTGTTATTTGGCATTGTTCCTACCGTAAATATAAAAACGTCAAATTTGGAGAATAAATGTTGATCAGCATGCAGGGAACCAATATTAAAAAGAGTGAGAATTTTTCATTGAAAGGGCATGGTTTATGCCACAAAACAGCCTCTGTACATTTATATTAAAATATCAGTATATAGCTTTATTTTGTACGATGTCACCGACTAAGATTTATACTGATAGTCGAGTTACAAAAAATATTTTAGTAACAAATAATTTTAAAAAGAAACAAATTCGGTGCGCGATATCTACTGAGACAGTTGGACCAAGGCGTATTTTGGTGGCCTTCTTCTATTTCGGACACAATTATCTGTAATGCTGAGATACATTTTTATCTATTCAAGACAGGTAAAACTTATAACTCGGCTATTGTAGCTCTAATGTCACACTTAGATATTACATGTACAAGAAAGTTTTTTGATAAACAGCGCCGGAAATGAAGTAGTAAGCATTAAGCATCCCCGAGGTTTTGCGTTGCTCACTGTCCTCTTGTAATTGTAACTTTGGAATTTATTTTGATGCCTTGTCGGAAATGCATAAACTTAGCCGTCATTAGTTTACCTTTTCCTGTTTTATTGTTGTTCGCTAAGTTTTCTCAATGAAAGTGTGAACTGCATATAATGCATAATTGAAGGCTGTTTCAATTATGAACGTAAAGGTTGTGCGCCATTAATAGCATTTACAACTTAAAAAGTTAATTCTGCCGATCATAATGCACACTTAAGGTTATTGCATGTATAATATAAGTTTGTTTCTCCTGCTATTTGCAGTTTTATTTACAGTTTCACGGATAAAGGTCTCATTAATAGAATCCATGGATAAAAGCTAAATTCTACGGTATATTTAGATTTCTGTTAGGGAAGGTTTTTAAAAAAGTCGTAATTCAAGCAAATGAAGTTGGTGCAAGATGGAATAAAAACAAAACGACAATTTGCAAGTTATGTTTCATAAGTTCATATAAGTTTCATAAGAAAGCTGTCTTGAGTAATATAGACTATCGGTTGGCATAGTTCAGTTGACGAAGGGAGGTTAGACAAACACTTTAGAGGCTGCTATACTATCTCTTAACTCCAAAATTAAAATTCAAAAAAAACTCAAATTCATACATATTATTTTTTCCAACGCATAATAATAAAATGCGACACTGGATTAGGACTTTCCCAAAAATTACCCTAGGCATATATGACCTTTTATAAAACAAAATACCAATACCAATTCATCTACTATTCCTCGAAGAACTTTCATTAAGATAAACAAGTGGATCATCATGGAGTCATCGTACTGAGTACCTGAATTTTGCGCTATGTGCTTGTTTATTCAGCATTTTGTGTACCTGCACTGTAACCGACTAAAAAGTAGAATCCAGAGCACCCAGTACTGATAATTTCCTGTAATTGCTTTGTCCCGCATACGTACATGTTCCATGTATGGGTTAGTGCAGATTTCAGCCGGTTGATAACCTGAAAACATGATACCCGTGCATTATTCTGGTTCCATGAAATTTCTCTCGCTCAGCCGTCGGCGTTAAAAGTTGATTTGCAACAAAGGCGCGTTTTTCCTCTCGTTGTATCCGAAGGTGCGCGATTAGTAGGTCAGCGAATATGTCAAACGACAATGAAACTAATTATCCGTGTGCGGGCATATGCCAAGTACACCTTGATGTGGACTGTCGAAATAATGGTTTGGTGGTACATTTCCTCCTAAATAAATGCAGATTAAGTTAAAAAATGGAAATGTTCAAAATCGGAATACCTCTATACTCTCCTATCTTTATTTACTCTCCCTCATTTTCAATTATCTGTTGGTGTGAGTTTGAATTTAAAACACACTTAATGGTGTGCTGATTATCTCTCACATACAGTTTTTCACATAGTTTCTTACAAACCAGATTTTTTGTTTTGGTTTCAAAATTGTTTTCACTTTCTTGTTTATTATTATTATTTTTTTAATTTCAGCTTTGTAATAAAATTGACTTTTAATTGTAGAATTAGCGCTATCAAAGTTTTTGTTTTTCTGAAAAGTAAATTCTAATTTGCATTTTTCCTTTTCTAAAAGTATAAGTATGAGAAAATTTCAAAAGGCTCTAATGACAATTTCTGCTTCTTCATCTTGAGTTTCGGAATCTGTAGCGCTTAAAAACAATCGGTCTTCTATTATTATTTCTTCAACCAAAATAAATTCTTAATTTGTACGATTTGAACTTACTCTATTTACATCATGGACGAAAACATTTTCGCAAATGAAAATAGATTACTTTGTTCAACAATATATTTAGGAAAAAATACATGCAAGTGGGTATTCCTTTTAACCAGTAAAAACTAATTTCATTAACGTGCTGTGTTCAAAATATTATTGAAAATAAATTTGTTTAGGCTATATCTTCGATAAACTGGGAATTTTAACGTGGACACGTACGATGCATTGTAGAAAAAAAACTTATATCGTTTTCTTTTATTTCAAATTGTGTATACTTTTCGATGAACAATTTGTCAGTTGTGTTGTTTATATCATGGAACGCAATGATATCTGACTATTTCAAATGTTTCTTACAAAAAGTAAGAATTTTGCCAAATACCAGATTGGGAGGTGAATTACTAGCTGCTTTTATAGACTGCTTGTGAGTTTTTTTTTTACCTTTTGGTACTTGAAAACAGTATAAGTTGTTTCCTTAGTGCAACCTGCAATTTTGCATTTTTTCGCCATGATAACCTGCCTACCTGTGTATTTGTTTAATATTAAAATTAATAAACAGAAATGTAAAGGTGCCGATGCGTTTTTCAGTTATGCTTGTAAACTCATGTGCCATCAGAATTATGTAAATACATTCCATGCATTCTTCCTAGGCTCTGTATATAGAGAGATAGATAGATAGTAATGCACAGGATGTACTTTAAAACGTAAGGTAAGATGTGTTCACGTCAAAATAAAAAAAATGACCTATGTATTGATTAGCATTACAGAGTGAAGAAACAACTCTAAATTATATGGGTTTTTAATCATATTCGGCTCTAGTTAACATCAATCTACCTGAAACTACAACGAAGGATTGGAAGTGGAAGTTCCACTGAAATTTCGGTGAGGAGAATAACCTCCGATTAATCCGGCCAGATTTCAAGAAGTCACCTAATTATTCTACTGAAGATGGCAGCTTAGCTGCTGAAATACGTATATAGAATATTGTAATTTCTAATATTGCCGTTAGAGTTATTTTTTACTGTTTCGATAATGCAGAACTGCTTGTGCTCTCTCCCATCGAGAATTCCAGACGCTATCGAAGCTTCGCGAAGATCCCATTGAAAGAATTCTCTGGAGAGTCTTGACATTCTATGCCACCTGTCTGTCGCTAGGATCACTACTTGCAGTGTTCTGCTACACCGCATCTACACGCTTGCAACTACAGCCCACAGATGGCGCTGATTCCACAATATTATTATTAAATTACAACGCTATTGTATTTTGTGGAATTGTGTACCTTATCTTTTTTGTCATCATTGAATGTACAAGACTGACATGTATTGTTTTAATTGCCTCTTATGATCTAACTACGTAATTTGACCACAACAGTACCTTAAATTCATACAAAATTAGTGCACGTGTATAGAACCTAATCACTATATCACAGACATTGTGGCATAATAATCGCATTTTCACCGGCAATTTGCGATCTATAGCGACGGTATAGGAAGCATTTCTAACAGCGATAAGATGAATACTTCCATATTATGAAAACAAATCGACAAAGGTAATTTTGGTGATATTGAATTAGTGCTGAAACAATATAAAATAAATGCATTATCACGATCAGTTTTATTAAAATTTATGACATAATTTAAAATTTGGAAGAAAGGACGTTTAACGGTTTACTAAGTACCTACTATTATTGTCGTTTAAAAAGTTGCAAATCAACTTTTACTTCGATGTGTGAGGAGATTGTGTTTTTATTTTTGTTAGCGCTTCACAACTTAGCTTTGCTAACATAATTTGTTATTAACCGTCAAGAAACTAGAAACTTATATTGAACGAAAGATATGCAATAAACACACACGGTGTCTTATTTAAATATGAATATTTAGTGTAATATCCATTACTGATGATTATAATCTTCTGGAATTATGCCTTTGATTGCGTGATTTCAAATTAAACAAGCAAGAACTCGTTTATATCTTCGTTTATCTTAAATTAGTTGCTAACTGCACAAGTGCAGCTCTTGTCGGACAGTTCACTTACCTTAAATATGCAAATTCATCAAGGTCTTCTAGGTATGTCGTTATCCAGTTGAAAACAAGTGTCAACGGTAGAACAGTAATCGGTTTGGGGAATACCCCAAAAAAATGTATGTTTAAGTTGCATTAAATAATCGTTGCAAACTTGCAAAATATACATTTTTTAAATTCTTACATGATGTGTGTTCTTTTCAAGGGTAATATATCTATCCCACTACGCGTTTCCGGTGCATAAACTTAAATTCTTAATGCGAAGAGTGAATACTCGTTCCGATTTGGTACAACGAGTATCGAAATGTATGATTTGCTAAACATATCTTCTATATATCAATTTGATCTGATTAATAACGGTTAACAACAATGAATGAAAAAATGCCCACATAAACACAAAGTGTATTCCATTGCGCATTGGGGTGATAATAGCTGCAAATGGAACGCATATATAACCGGATGATTTGGTAAAAATTTAATTTTGAAGGTACCCATTTGCAGACAATTAAACATGTAAGTTAATGGGAAGTAATAATTTACTTTACTCAAACTATCTTCAGAGCTTCTACAGCATAGGCGTAGCTAACATTTTAGGGGGGGGGGCTTAAGCCCTCGAGTAGAAATAATAATAATTAGTTACTATAGGTAATAAAGTAGATATTAGATATTGAAGTTGACCTTCTCAGTGGAGGCAGCTTTGGCGATGGCAGTTTTACCATATTTCATACAATACATATAAATAAATTAATATATATAAACCTTAAGAAATATTTTTAGGAAGGCTATCGAAAAGTTTTTTTTTTGGGGGGGGGGGGGCGCTTAGCCCCCCAAAACACCCCTAGCTACGCCTATCTTCTACAGCGATGTTGTTACATTGCCAAATAAGTAGTAKATGGCAACCTTTCTTACTTACAATTCATGAGATTGCGTGAGCGAGTACAACCAAATCCAAACAACAACAAGATGATTTTACACTATTCTATCGTAATGCGCTTGTGCTCTTATTGGAACCATAGACCTTACCCCATATATAAATTTATATTTCCAGGAAGCACTGGTAAAATTAATAACTATTTCCGCTACAAGAAATAAGACCCAATCATTCGTATCCCCAATATTCCACATCAGACATTTGTGGAGTAAATGGTTAGAAAATGTTGTTTCATCTTAGAAACAAATGTTACCGTAAAACAGGTCATTCAAGTTTTGGTTTTCTCAAAAAACGCTAATTTTAATGATAACCCGTCTCACTTGAAACTTGAACTTGCATGTGATACGCATGAAATTAATTGCTTTTATTTATTTGGTGAACTGAAAAGAGATTAATACTGGATGCTCTTTAACAGATATGAAGATTTTCATCAATCATTTCCAAAACTCTATTTTCATTGTCAGGGACTGTTTGCCCTTCTTTTTCTCGACTTTTTATTTTGTCCTTTAAGTTAATTCAGGTCTCTTAAAACTTGTGTTGGCAGGAACTCTGCTATTTGGAAAACGTTACATGCATAAACGGGCAGCTGCAGAAACATGTTTATTACATTCAACATAAATTTAAAAACATACCTGGTTTTTCGTTATTTGAATACATTTTGACTTTTAATTAATACAGTGACTGGTATTATTATGCTTAAGTGCTATCTTTGAATATATATAGCCTCCGATTTACTACAAAATCTGAACAATCGGATAATATATGTATTTTCCTCATTACGGAGCCTGAAGCGATAGTAGAGAAAGCATGAATGTAGGCTTTTTCACTCTGTATTGGCGATCATTGTTGCTTGACAAATTGATATGTTTARAAGTKGTGTAATGCCGGTTGTTTTTTTATATGCGCCGGTTCATGATCGTCGTAAAAATTGGCCATTGTCAGCCCACAAGGTAATGCGCTACATCCACAATCTCGTTTATGCTACTGCGGAATTTCTCTCGTACGCTTTTGCAGACWGAGTGGCACCATTACAGCCTGGGATTGGTATCCAGGTTGAAAGGCCTTGTTATGTTTATGGAAAATGCTGAATGATGAACCTGCAATGTAAAAAAGACTTGTCACGATTTATTTATCCATTACGTTATCTCTATGCACTGTGAATCAAACACAAGAAATCAAAGTGGGATAATTTTGTCAGATGCTCCTGCAACATCAAAATAATGACATATACATTTGCATAACTTTAACAGTTATTTTTTTCTGAACACATTTGCATTAGATTGGGCGAATTTGATTGCTTAAGGTTTGAAAATTGGAACTGTTTGTTTTAAAGCACTGTCAAAACCGCCGAAACATCGAAGCATCGTTTGGCTCCTACAATTAAACACTTGGATTGCGTTGGTTTGATTACCTTCTACAGCATCCTTTGTTGAGATCGCGTTCACAAAAGTTTTACAATATTCTGTGTAATAAATATGTTTATGCCATGTCGCCTGCGTCAAAACAATCTGTGGGCAGCTGTTTCGGCTTATAAAGCCTCCTCAGCACAGCTACAGTCCCAACGCAGACAACACGGCATAGATCTGGCTTCCCTTATATACGCCAAGGTAGGCGATGTGTATGCGAAAATTACAGTGTGTAAAGTCACTAGATAGATGAAGTACCGCAATTGTCAGCCATTTTAGTGCCAAATAGCAGCGGTAAATTTAAATGTTTATGTAGAAGACGGTATAAAACCTATTTGGTTTCTAAGGTATCATCCGCCATTTAGTGCAAAAATATGGACAATGAATTGCGGTACTTTATCTATCTAGTGACTTTCCTAGTGTGGATGACATCATGTCATCTAGTGGTAATACGTCTCTGTGGAGAACTAATTTGAACGGCAGCCCACTGTGTTGTGGGCGTTTAAAAGCCGGCAGACGTTCTCCAACGAATGCAGTTCTCAAACATAATAATTACGTCTATGTCATGTCGCCTGCGTCAAAACAATCTGTGGACAGTTGTTTCGGCTTATAAAGCCTCCTCAGCACAGCTAAGTCCCAACAGTCTCCGCAGAGACGAGTTGATGATGCCGTATTGCCACTAGATGGCATGGTGTCATCCACACTGTAATTCTCGCCCTATTCTGTGTATTGCAAATTTCCTCAGTAACTTCTCAGGCATATTTTGATATGAAACTTACAGCAGGAAAGATATTCATAAACCTTCCCAAATGATATAAAAAATAAAAATCACTTATATTTTGATATATCATTTTGAGTTGCCATAATTACTTTACGTTTGGCAGCTTACCTTCTAATAATTCAATTTATTTCACACTTTACGTTACGCATGTCTTAGTTCATTCATTAAAATCATATCTACTCCCAATTAATTGTTACTATGCAAAGTAGCAGATTTGCTTGGCTCTAAGATCTTAAGCCACATCAAGTAAAAGGATACATAATTCTGCATATTCCAGTTTTCAACACTAGCAATATTTATTTATCTAGACTCAAGTAATAAACTTACAGAGTTGCATCAAATATGAGTTACGTTTGCTACTACAAAACAAAGAATTAATATATAAAATGGTAATCATGGAAAGAAATAGAGAAGTCAGCAGAAAATGGCCAGGTATATAACAATGAGAACTCATTAAATTCTCAAAAAAGGCTATGCATAAATAAAAACTACTAAGACTTTGCACAAGAACAAACATATTAGTCAAAGACCCAGACAGCAAGCCTCCGGGTTCGAGAAAGCAATGATGCAAAGGTATCAGTATTTGCAAAGTATGTATTGCATTCCGTCTCATTCGCAAGCTTAGCTGGTATTGTGGAAAGGTGTACAAAAATCCAAATCAATACGATAGTTTTGCTTATTTAACAAGTATCTGCTATAAGCATGGATAGATGTCATATTTACAAAATTCAAAATCTTAGTAAGGTGTTATTCTTAATACATTTATATTTATGTGCAATATTTTGTTCATTTGACTATATAGTATTATCCGCCTTTCTTTTGCAATATTAAACAATTCTGCAACTCATTTCCATACCCTTCTGCCATATTTTTTGAGCGGATGCCTTAATTTATCTAATCTTTTCTAACTTACTAATGCAACATCATCTATGTGTTTTTTTTTCAAAATGGCAATTACTGCTTCTGCTCTTCGATGTCGTCTAACATTTCATTAATCAGAATTATATTAAATTGTAACAAAAGAATTCTAATTAACTTTTGTGACACTAGCTTTTTTGTAGAAACATTACTTCTTTTGCTAAAATTTAATCGGTATGTTTTTGTATAAAATTATAATACAACTTAAGAAGGTTGTAGCTGTAGCTGCCATATACACCCATTTGATTTATCACACAAGTACTGGAAACACCAGATTTCTAACTAAGATAACTATAAACGGTAGCAATTTCACCTGCAACTAGGTCGATAAGAAAATGCTAAGGTTGCAAACGATATAAAACATCGTCTTACCGCAGAAAATATTAAGACCTTGTACGTCATCGATTAATATAATTAACTGACCATAAAATTGTACTCTATTATTGTGAGACTATAGAATAATGTAAGTGAATAATAATTGACAAATTCATATAAACGATAACGACAGATAACTTTTCCGGAGTCAGGTACAATTTTCGACATCTGCACTAGCCATTTATACCTACCTAAATAATTTTACAGAAACCAAATGAAAAGGATTATGGGCTTAACCTAATTATACTAATGTCTAAAAGAATCATATAGGAGCACATAAATAATTAGGAGAATAAGGTGCAAAACACCAGCAGACTGTTTACCTTAGCATTGTTGCTCGTATCAATAGTATCAGTTTGCTTAACCTTGTGAGCTATAAAAATATAGCGGTGCAAACAGAGCCGAGCAAATATTATTTTCCATACTTATTACATACACTGCTATAATTGGCGAAAAATTTCTTGAGCATATAATATAACGCAAATCAGATGCACGCGTCTCAGGTTGGGTTAGCTCATTATTTATGTTTGACAAATATTAGTGACGTCAGACCGGCCAACGGGCTGACCTACCGTGCATTATTTGTTTTAGGCTCATAAACATAAAATTCAAGAAGAATAAACAAAAAACAGTGCCAAGGAGAAGAAGGCGAGTTTTGCAAAAATCTGCAAGGCAGTCTGAGATATTTATGTAACGGTATCGGGTTGCAAGGCAAAATGTATGGATTTGGCAAAACAGCTCACGTCAAGTCCGCGTATGTAGAAATACTGGATTGGGTTTGTAAAGTGCGGGATTTCTGGTTAAAATACGATTCGAGACGCTAACAGAATATCAATGAACTGTTTCTGATTTAATATATGTATACATGCTTATGTACATTCTTGAGACTTAACGGAAAATGTGGTATTTGGAAAATCGACTTTGATTTAATATATACTCGTATTATTCATATGTTGCTCAAACTGTTAATACGTTCAGTTAGTGATCTCTTGCCTTCTTGCTTTTGCATGCAGGGGTGATTTTAGTGGTACAGTAAGCAAGCACTTGAGAGTAACATTTCCGCAAATATACTGAGTGTTTCAATAAAAACGAGCTACCCTCAATAATTCCTATGGTAGACAAATTCAAGACTTCAACAGTAAAAACTGATAAATTGCAGATGAGTGCTACCTAACTTTATTGAAAGTCACCAATCCAAAATCCTGTTTACAATCCAGGAACGTATGGAAATTGTTAGTTTATTTTACAAAAAGAACGGCTGCGTTAAAACTGCTGTTTGAAGTTTCATTGAATTGAATCCTGTGCATAACAAATATGACTTGGAACTAACGGAAAAATTTAGGGAGAGTGGATCGGTTCGAAATAGGATACATAAACCCGTTTAAGTTGTTGCTGATGAAGCCACCACTGTTGCCATTTTGGGTCAGATTCTCATGGAAAATACGCAGTTTGTTCAAAAGATATCGCAATTTTCTTCAGCCAGCATATCATGAGTCTTCAGGATTTTCCAGAAACATAAGTTACATTCTTGCAAAACTCACTGGACGCATGAATTAAATGAAGACGCCATACGAATACTTGCATCTTAGACGAGTCTACATTTTTTAATGACCAAAAAAAGTAATGTGTGGGCTGGAATATTAAGTGATCATATCGTAGGTCTTATTTCCTCGAGGAGAACCTCTACGGTCAGCTTTATTTCGATTTACTAAACACACTAGTCCATCCCCATATCATGAAACAAGATGAGGAGTTACCCTCTGCTGACGTTTCGTCCAGGTCTGTCTTTTACGAACACTGCCCTGAAGACGACCCGCGCGGGAGTGAACGAAACGTCGGCAGAAGACAACAACAGCGAGACGTGGTTCCAACCGGAAAGCAAGCAGAGATGGACCACGGCCGCCGAAATTTCTAATACAGATTAATATTAGGAGTTGAATAAAAATGAAATGGTTTTCCACCAGGACGGAACATCTTATTATGATGCTCCTGTCAGGCAGTTCGTAGATGAGAATTTCCAGGGCCCTTGGATTGGACGGAGATGGCATTTTGAATGACACCAAGGTCTATAGATCTTACATTCCTAGATTTTTTTTCAAGAACACTTGAAATGAAAGGTTTTTGAAACGTAACCACCATCTTTAGGGGGATTTTGTTAAAGAATTGTATTTAAGCGCCAGCAATTGAATCCAGAGGTCTTCAGAAATGTCAAACAAGATTTCATTCGCGACTGAACGTTTGTATGGAGGCAGGTGGGATTCATTTTGAAAGTTAAACCAGTTGAAACTTGGTGTAAGTTTACAAACAGCTCTWGGGGAAAAATTAATGGTTTTTTTCTTACTGCTTTCTAGAAAGGGTCTGCAAAGCCTTGAAAATAGGGGACTACTCGCACCCTCTTTTATATTAATAGAGTAATCGAGATGGAGGATTTTTCAGACAACTTCGACTGTTACTTCAKAAGATGTATTCCTCCAAAGTAAAGTCGATCTCTGTCAGGATTTTACTCGAATTTGTCTTCCATAGGAATTATTGAAGGTGGCTCGTTTTTKCTGAAWCAGKCAATAATTCAAAATTCTGTTACGCATGGTAAATGTTGGTATAGACAAAAATTTTGGAGTAAAGGTAAAAATTTTCGGCCACTGACGTTGTGAAAAATCTTATTTATATTTTGAAGGGCACATTAAATAATGTAAATATGCTTTWCCAGCATAAGTGGATACACAAATATGCTACGAAAGTCGTTAACAGATATGAATGATGAATAGTGTTTTATACACTAAGTGGTGGAAACTATAGGTTATTATTATTCGGTGTAGAGGTTAGCATTAATTTAATACCATGGAACGCAGAAGAAATACCAGAACAATGGGAAGCACAAGAAAGGAGATTCAAAATTACGCCGTTAGTTATTGGATAAAAAATTAGAGAAATACTATTAGGGTTTATTTAAAAACTAATGGACATAAGTCCTTTGAGTGTAATATTCATCTAACAGATCTCTCTTAAGGAATAGAAACATAAGAAAGAAGCCGACAATGATACACCATAGAAAGATTTATAGGCCAGTGCTAGCATATGGAGGTTAAAGCTGGCCATTAAATGGCATTGGAATGGAAGTTTGTTTGTACATTAAATGCAATAAGAATGGGCAGAATGTGAAATGAAGAAATTCCAGCAGATCTAGAACTTGAACGTGTATGAGAAACAGTAAAAGAAAATTAGCTGGTTTAGGCACTTAAAAGGAATAAACGAATCTAAGACCAGCGAAGCAACTCTAGGAGGTGACTTATGAAATAAAGAGCAAGAAGTACATAAAGAAAGATGGGTCAGTGATGGTGTGACGGGGGATTACCTTAAATCCAGGGTATACAAGGACTGTCCACAAACTTTAGAAAATTTTAGTGAACCCATTATCTGCCTGCCTAAAAACTTCATTACATGCGGTATCTAATTGTAAATATAAGGATTATATTTATAATGTATTGAGTTTAATTTTTATTAGCTTCGGGGACTTATATTGACGCATCCTGTGCATTAGGTTCGCAGAGTAGGGTTCCAGGTATAATATTTAGTTATACGGTTTTGTCATTACATGTTCTGATATAATCACTATAATTCGGTGTAGTAATCTATAACAGATAACAAACAATATAAGCATTAAGTAAGCAGTGTCTGATGATTGAAGATATCGTTTTTGATGTTTTCATTGATCATTATTATAAGTAATATTATTTATGCAATATAGTTTTATAGAATATCAAAACAGTTTGTATTCGGTTGTGATTTTGTTTACCAGTATTTGATACCTAAGTTGTTTACGTCATTTGCTGTCCTAAAGAAAAAATATATGTAATATTAACTGCATATAGAACGAAAAAAATAACAAACCTATTTCACATACAAGATGAAAGTTCTCTTACAATTTAGGTAACTTTATACTGTTATAAGTCTTAATCGCTAGGTAACAATTCCTTATTGGGAATGGTATCACGAATTGGCGAAGAAGCAGTACGAATAACAAATAAGAACAAAAAATTTAAAACCATACTAATTATAGCGGGATAAATTTAAATATGTTAACTGCTTGGATATATAGAACTACCTCTATGTGAGGTAAATTATTAAAATTATTACAATTCAGGTACCTAATCTGAAATGGAAAATTCTTTTTGATTGAAAAGATACAAAAGGTGTGGGAAATGTCTGGATACAACAGAGTATGTTCTATTAAAGACTTTCTGCTCAAGACAACATTGAAAGACTTCGACCTCGAGTCGACTTCGGCATGTAATTCAGCAGTAGCAGGGCAATATTCCAATATAAGTACTTAATTTTGGTACTTCGAGCACATTTACAGTACTTGTACTTGGTGATTAAGTCCTTTTACATATTATGTATTGTCCATTGTATATTGGTCAATATAAAGTAATTAGTACTTAAAAAGTGTTAAAGTACTAAGTATATACATTAACCAGCTGTCTCTAGGATAATTGGGGCCTGTTGCGTTGTCTACCATCCAGTATTTTTCAATCCTTTAATATGCTAATGTGATACCTTGATCGATTACCTGCATTCTGCTTTCTACCAACATCCTATATTTTTTTGCTTCTGACTAAGAAACATTATTTTATTTTTGACTATATTTGACTGTAACCACATAACTTTTTACTGAATATCAAAATTTTAAACTTATCTAATTCAGATTTTCATTTTATTTAGAATGTATAATAAAATATAATGTATTCTATATGTAGTTAAAAAATTACATTGATTCTACCACAAATTAAAAGGGTTTGAGTGCAAGTAATACAAATATAATATCATAACCAAAATTCTGTTTCACACTTTAAGACGCTTTCTATGTAGACAGCTGGTATACTTGATGGTGGTCACATATGCATATTTCCTAGCATATTCCTTTCTTAACTATACAACGCAAACTTCGCTATTTTAAACGAAATATTCTATATACCACACCATCGTTTGTAACAGCAGCATCGACAGCAGCAGCAACAACAACAATAGCAACACAAGCAAGGACAAACTTAAAACTACGAAAACTGAGTTAGAGGTGTACAAATACTAGGTGACAAAAGAAGCTCCGTAAATATGCTTCACGATTATCCAACAAATAAAAAGGTTTTTTTTACGTTACAACACTTGTAGAATATCAGTTTTCATTTAAGCCCAACGTCAATGGCCTTCGTGGTCATTCTTTAAGCGATTGAAATTTTGTCAAATACGTTACCTTTTATTCCTCAGTAGTAAATGATTACTAGAGAAATTGGGTTACATAGATTAGTTTCAGTAAAAATGTAAACTATGCATTACTCAAAATTAATTAATTTTGAATTTTAATTAAAGATACTGAATACGCAGTATACAATAAAATGTTTAAATCAGAGATTTATCTTAAATATTATTATTATTATAATAATTATTATTATTATTATTATTATAAGTAGTAGTAGTACTGTGCACTCTATATACTATGTACTCAAATACCTGTACTTAGTACTTAAGTACATACATTTTGCTTCTACTTGACCCAGCTATGTAACTCAGAAGGCAAGGAAAATGCAAGATATGAAACTCTAAATAGGGTTGTAGCCCTTGGCATCAAATCGTTATTATAACACATGTGCGACTTTGCAAGAAGAAATATTTGTGTGTTATTTTTACCTTTAAAGGTTTTCCGCCAAATTCAAATATTGCGTGATTCGTCTCCGCTCCTGGTGACGCACCTATTGCGCCAATGCGCTGGGTGCCCTGTTGCATGTTTGACTCCTTTGCCTTTGTTTAGTTTGGTCTGTGTTGAACACTCAAAACCTTTATTTATGTTTTGGTCTAGATCATGGTCTTGAGAACGCCAGAACTCGTTGAATACAGGTACGTGGCCAGATCGTTCGATTTCTCGCAAATTAGGGGCAAAAAAAATGGTGGGCAGGGAGGGGCAGCTGCCTCCCCCCCTGGAAATTAGACAAAAGAGGAAAAGTTAAAATGGTGAGGCAAACTAAGGTTCATGTTGTGTGTAGATTCTATATTAATTTAGTATATTTAATTTATTAAATATTATTAAATTTATTTCTACTTAATGCAGCATTAAACGCAGGGGCGTTCACCAACTCGGCACCAAATAACCTCCGACAGTAACTATAGCTAAACGTTCATAAGGTTTACTTTTCAATTTTGCATAACATTTTTATTCAGGGATATAAGTAAGCAAAAATTGGTAAAATTACAAACTATTGAATGGAAAACATATAGGAAAAAACATTTCGATATGTCTCTGTTCTAGGTACTTAAAATTTTAAATAAATAAAATGCGGCTGATTTAGCGGCAAACGAAACTCTGTCATGCATTAAAATTCTAATAAGAAAACAACCACTTGATCTTGGAATCTTGGATAATAAACGTATTGTGGATTAGAACTGTTGCCGAATTCAAATGTACCTTTAATTTATTATCACACATTTGTGTATTTAAAACATTCAAAGTACTATTCAAAGGCTTAAAGAGCAAAAGTAAGAATTAAACATATTCAGATGCCAAAAATATTGTTTCTGATAAAATAAAATGTTATAATAACAAAACTACGAGTGAATATGAGTTCACAAAGGTTGTGTCTAACAGGTTTAAAATTAATTAAAGGCTGCTAAGCGTTTATTTAACATATAAATGCATATATGTACACATAATTTCTTTATTTTAAGTTAAGTTAAGTTTATTATTAAGTTAGTAATACGTTTTTGGATAAAGCATGGGTACTTTATAAAGTGTTAAAATATGTTTACTAATCTCACCAAAATAATATCCAAATAATTCCCAAATGCAGCATCAAAATCATAACCACCTAAATACAACTATAACTAAGCGTATTTCAAGTAAGTTTGTAGGAACTTCTATATTTCTTTTGATAGCTTTAGGCATATTTCAATTAAAATTAAACTTTTTCATAAAATCTTTTCCGTCTAGATTAGCCTTCTTTTTAGAAATTTTCTGCCGTATCATTTCATTATAGTTCTTGTTAATCTTGTACTTATTTAATGTATGATTTTTTTATATTTCATTCGTTACCATTTAATATTCATTATAAGAATTTGCATTCCTTAACAAATACTGCAGCTTTTGGCAGCGGATTGTTAATTGTATCTATATAAGTAATATCGTGCAATATAAATGCCCTTGCTTAAAATTCATTATCGAGTGGAATGTGGTTACATATTTTTTATAACTTTACCGGATGACTAAGAAGGCAAAGATTAGGTATTAGCTGGCCGTTGGTGTCGAATTCAAGATATAATGTACTCTCACTGAAAGTGTTGAATCCCTCCAATCACCGAAACCTCCAAAATTTTATGATGTGTTGCAAAGTGCTAAATGACATAATGCCTGTATCCAAATATAATTTTTCCGTATGGCAATAACATTTCGATATTATTGATGTTTATTTGAGTTATAACGATGTATAAAATTTGTGCATTTTATTTTTTATTTCTACAATTACAAAATCAGTTTTCTCCTCCCCGGTTGTTTTTTCTTTCCTGCCCCCTCTAGCTTGTGAGCCTGCGACGCCCTTGTACACTATAACAAGTTTACTTAATAAGTAGTTGTTCCAGTTTTATCCTTATCCTGCTTATCCTGCTGCTGCGATGCATTGAATTCTGTTTGCGATATATCCCCTAGAAGTTAATATTTTAATTTAATATAATCTATATTTTAATATCTACGGTGAAACCGACTAACGCATCGCGTTTTGTTGTTATAAATCATAACTACGGTTGCGAGTTTGGACAATAAAATGGCAACTCTGATGCGATATTAGTTTTAGCAACCTCATCTCAATTACACCGAAGTAAGTTAGCTCTGGAACAGATTCAAACTTTTAACATTATCAATTTTTATAAACATTATCTAAGCGCTTTGCGAAAAATAAAAAAGACGGGTCTATTATTTTTTCATCATCTACGATAAAAAACTGGGCTACAGCCCCATTACAATGTTAATGATGAAGCAAGTATACTATGCCATTCAGTTGCAGCGTCAAAGAAAACAAACCGTAGGAACAGTATTGATTTCCGTGTATTCCCATCATTCACGGCTTTATTTTTATTTGGCAACTGATAACCAGCACAGCTACACCTTCATTATTTATATTGATTAATAAGTTATAATTTCTAAATACGGGGTTCAAATCAAATAGATTTACTTTCCATTCTAGAACACTAACTGGCCTAGTTATCATTAACAGCTAGTAAACTCAGTGTACTGTCTGCGAAACAAATACATTAAACAATCAAATAGACTTTAAAACAATAAGATAACATATTATAACAAACTGCAATAGCACATTTCGAAACAATCAATTATACCTACTAAACTACACCAAACAGAGATCGATGCTTGTAACATATAAATGTCATACGCGTCGCTCTTGGTTACGTCACAAGGGGAAGACATTCCCGCACAATCCCAGAAAAGTACCAGTGTCTTGTGACCCCTCTTGTCGAACACTCTCGATCTTTCGACATATGTCTAGGCTCGTTAATTGTACTTGCATTTTATCGAAAAGTTTGTAGTTTATCAAATAGTCGGAGAACGTTAAGTCAAGAGTTCATCGCTCACATGTCTCGACTCCCGCTATCTCATCAGTAAACAAAGCCTTGTGCAGCACAACAGTACTCACAGAATCAAAAATTGGGAAACTATACAGATATGCAATAATAGTTGGACGCCTGCATGGGTCAGTTCAAGTGTTCGCATAAAATTTGAGAGAGGAAATTGGACTATTAATCCGTGTGCGTCAAACTGATATCGCGTCATTCTATGGTAGTGATATTTTATAAATATGGCGTGAGTGTTTATAATAGCTTTATGACGGTGTGGTTCAGCGAAATAGCAAATAACTACGTGTGAGAAATGTTGCGCCTATATTCGAAATTCTGAAACAGGTGCGATCTATTTGGAACATTTTAGAGAAGGAAATTTGAATATTTCTGTCAAGCAGAAATCCTTAATTAATTACAGTAACATTCGGCCTTAGAATAATAAAATAGCCATTTCATATAGTAACGTTCCTAATACAACCACTACCTCCAGCGGTTGAGGAGTATTTTGGTAGCAACTTTGATTTAAGAAAAGTATTATCAAAGAAATTGTTTATGTGCCTGAGCTTAGTTCTATACAGCACACGGCTTTAAAAAGGTAGATTGGTATATTTGATTTGCTTGTAAGGTATAGAGTCGTTTATAGTTGTTGCAAATCTTGTTCCTAAACAAAGCATTCAGTGCATTCATAATTTATTTGAAAAACCATGATTCTTCGTAGGTCTTGGAGGGCGGCTATATACTCTTTTGTTTCTGCTACATAGCTTAACTTTCATTCATATAACAGCTATGATATAAGAATAAACTTGGTAAAAAATACAGTAAAGTATAGAATTTTAATTTCCTACCCCTTTATCCCTAAAAAAGGAAAACAGGGATGTCCTTGTGATTGGACTATAATGGCCAGCCCCACACACTTGGGCTCCAATCAGTGACAGTGGTCGTAATGCCCCGGTTGACCACAGTTTCACAGTTAATTAGTACAATTGTTTTTTTTTTTCAGAGAAAAAGGTTAAAAGAGCTTACCTAATTAATTCTGACATTTGTAATTCTGTRTACATAAGCCGGGCATAGAACGAAGAAACATAAATGGCATGTTGTTAAATCTAACGATTTGGTGTAAAATTGACCACTATTTTTTTTTGTTGGGGTTTGGAATAGAAAAAACGTATGGTGTTAGCTGCCCTTAATATTTATAAAGCCGATGTTTCGTGGCTGTATTTGCCATTTTCTCAAGGCAATATCATCATAGTTTCCAATGTAACCATCACTTTCAGTCTAACTTAAAATCTTAGAAAGATTGTCTGTAGAAATGACAAACACTGATGGTACATAGACATAGCAGCATTACCTAAAGAAATGACATACAATCTTTCTAAACTCTAATACCTACCCACTGCATTTTCAAGTTTTCCGCTTACCTAGTTAGAACATCGCTTTGACTGGATGTGGTTACTGAATTTATAGTTTGAATTTCTATCGTTTTCCAACTGTTATTTTTCGATAACACTTTCGGATGCCTCGCACCCTGACACACTAATAACTCTGTCGTGATTTTCCCATAACTTACTTTACTGTTATAACAGACAACTTATTGTTTCAGTAGTGGTCTTTACATTTATTTAGATGGTTTACACTGTCATGTGAAAATTCATGTCGTTTTCATTACAGCGTATGACGCGGATATTAGTGCGTGAACTTTCTACTTATTATATCATACGGTCTATAAAAGTTTATATTATTACACTATTATTTTTCCACAAAGTTGAGAATGTTAGTATAATATTCCAGATCAAAATAAAGGACTAAATACATCCGAAAGATTAACCAATAGGTGAAGGGGAATTTCGGCCCTTATAAAATTCGAAAGGATTACATCAACTAATTTGGCTTCGATTTTACCCTCTCTTGCCATAATTATTTGACTTACGATGTTTTTTAACATTTTAATTAGAACCAAACTAGCACCATGCTAGAAATAAGATTATTACGTCAAATAAGCTAAACATGCTTGATTCTTTAGCTTTACTAAAAGCTGTTCGTTTTACCTTCTTCAGATCTTTTTATTGACGTAGCTAGAAATCCTATTATTTGCCAACAATAATTATTCCATCCACTCAAAATGCAATTATTATACTTACATTACAAATTAATCTTATCGCGAGTCATCTCACCTGAACTAGTTTTTCCACCAACCTAAATAGATAACCGCCCAACCTTGAATCTTCTCGTCAACACATCCCAATCGGTTGCGGCGGGATACCCGCTAGAAAGTTCCCCCGCTATGACCCGACCCTTCCCCGTTGGAGTGGCAGCCTTATGCTTCTCGCTATAGCTTAGCATAGTCGATCAAGTGTGTCTTGAGCTGACGCGCGCGTGACCTACTGCTGTTGCCGAAATTCGATCAGTGCTGACCACGGTTCTTGACCTTTTACAGGAGATGTGCCAGGAGTAGTGCGCGAAACCGGGAACCTCTTAGTGACCTTGTCAGAAGTTTTTTGGACGTCCCTGGGGAGCGGTTGGAGGCGAGATGCTGAACTGCACGGATCTGGAGTGCATACTGCACCATCACCATTATTACGCTCACTTGCACCACCTGAAGCATGGGACACACATTGAGGAAGGAAATGGTGAGTGCAGTTTTTCTTTGCGGTGTTGCAAGATCTGGAGTGAAGTCTGGATGACTCAGTGAAAAATAAAATATTTACCAATCTCGACGTGACAAAGTTTTTCGTGTGACCAGCTACACCGAACTGATTATGTCACATAACGAAATTTGGTTTATTTAGTTTACAGTGTCCCTGAAAGGGCTTAATATAAGATGCAAACATCATTTCACTTTATCCTGCTTTGATCCAGGTCAGTTCTTCCTTGAAGTTAGATTTTGCCAAGATTAAATGTAGGGCTATATTTGAAGTTTTACCGTGTTGCTGACACTAAATAAATATTTACTTCATAATAACAATAATATGTTAAAAATTTTCGATAGAATAAATGAAATATGTTTGTTTTAGTCGACAGTATGGGCATGAACGTTAAAGAAATAATTCCGGAGCAGCAAAATTTCCCAGTAAATGTCAAGATAAACTCATTGACTTCTTCCTGTACAGAAGGATCACATTATAATAAATATGGTGAAATAAAAGTGTGTCTCTTAAGTAAGCAAAAAATTTCTTTTAATACTTGTTAAAGGTTAATTTAATTTTTCCGGAAGATTAGCGCGTGCTTATCCTTTTTAGATTACAACAATAAAAGTATGGGGAGTACCTATATGGACACTGAACTTAGATGGTAACGGTGACATTGCAAGTGCACAGAATATGTAAAAGAAAATAGAACAAACTATTAGTACTGGTATCAAGTGTGCGTTGCATACGCATGAAAACCATAATTTAGAAAATTTACGCTAAAACTTTGAGTTTTCAATTGTACAGCCCATGGATAAGAATGGTTTTTGATAAACTTCAGCATATAGTATGTACCTAACTATAAATTTATAGATTAAACTGCTGCGTGTTACAAAGTGGTTTCCTGTTTTTTAAGAGCATGTTGTTTCTTTAGTATGGATTGAATTTGATATGCAGCACTATCAGTGAATGGTTTACAAGTTTATAATCAAGTGGTTACCAGTAACTGACCATTTGTTTCTAGATAAACATGTTGTTTCACGTTTGACAAGAGTTCATATCTTGTCGTACATTGCGCACTTGAAATAATCAGTATCAAGAGCATTAGTTAGTGAGGCAACTGCAATTAGATATTTTATATTTCGACATATATTTTCTACCTACTTTTCAAGCTATCAATGAGTATGTTCATTCTCTAGACTGTCTCACGACTCAACATGAAAAATTCAAAAGCACTTGCCATATGTTTCAGCGATAAAATTAGTAATGTAATGCAAAGATAACATCCCAATATATGCTCTCATATTGAATAAAGATTCTTTGGTTCAGTCGGTTTTATATTAATGAGGAAATTCAGAAGAGTATTGTTTTGAGTAGTATACTATCATGTTGTTTGATGCATCCTTACTATCTAAATTTTCTAAATTAAAAAATATAACATTCCTGGCTTTACTTAAAAACCCGCCAACCCGGCAAGCCGCCTTGGTCGCCTCTTATGCATTTTAAACCTTCACCGTGAAGGTAAGTCGGTTTCGAACACGTAACTTCGAAAGACCTACTGTTGCCTAGGTTAGGAAACTGGAAACGTGAATTTTGCATCGCTGTGTGCACTGCCCCAGTGCGCGCTGTTTTTGTTATCGACCTCGTGTTTATTGTTTAGATAAACCACGCAAATTGTTGCAATATCGGCCTGTGCGATTGGAGTTGTACGAATGCTAGGCATTTATTTGTTTGCTGGCTATTTTTAAATATCGGCATGCGTGCGTTCTTACGCACAGCAGAATTCAGCAATTATTTTAATGGAATTACTACCATTTTCACTATTTATTTGCAGATAACAAAGTGGACCTAGTTATTGTTTGTTAGTATTATACAGCAATGAGAATGTCTAGCTCTTTAAAGTAGTCGGATCCTATTCCTATTGAAAATGCACTATATAGCCTTACTATGATAGTTTTGTAGCATATTTATTGACAGGACATCGTAGTATCTTTTATAACATTCTAGACTACTTATTAAATTCCATATCGACAGAAGTGGCAACAAATATAATAAATTGAGTAAAAAAAGTTACCGTAACGCAAATTAATCATTATTTATGATGAAATTCATTGCAGCACGCGCAATCTAACATAAAGCTGAATAAGGTAAAATACTATCAACATCGGTCCTTTTTCTTCCCTCTTTAGGTGGTCGTTTTATTAGAATAGTTCAATTGTGATTTGCATTTTGATGTATTTAGATCCACTTTTACAATAAATCAATACAGCTAACTTGTTTTAAATATTACGATCGAATACACAATTCTATATAAAAGGAACCCAAGTTTAATTTGTATACGTACCTACATTAATTAATTTTTCTTAACGACATAGACTACCTTTTTACGGTTTGTCATTACATCACCAACTGTGTTCTTCAAAATTAGGTTTTTCAGCTATCAATGGCCTTGATTGATCGGGATTGGTCCAAGCAGAATTATTGCTACATTTTTTCCAAGATTTTTTTCGGTATTACCGAGCTTTTGTTTATAGCAGGGTATACATTTGTTGTTTTAATTTTTGGTGCTTACAAACAAATTATATGGATAGGCTGCAGAACATATTTACTCAACCATACTTGCTCACAATATAGGAACTCAATTTTCTCTATAGAAACTAGTAATTATGGTTCTAATTGCATTTCCGTTTCCATGATGTACTCATTGTAGGATGTTTGTTTAAATTGGCAATTTCACTCAATACACTTTCCTTGAAAGTGTAACGCTTTTATTAAAATTAATACCACAGTTTTACCACTATTGGTATGTACAGAGAACTAATAATGCAGATGGAATGGAATCACATGACCATAGTTTCCGTATACGAAGTTATAATGTAATGTAGAAAAACTTTCTAGCATAAGAATATTGCACCGCAATGTAAACAAACCACTGACGCTTTCGTCCTAGACATTGAGTGAATGCCAGTGTTAAGAACGTCGTAAATAGTTGTTTATCTGTACCTTTAAATATTAATGTGCAATTTCGTGTAAAACCGAAGTGACTATGACGTTCTAGTCTAAACGGATTATATGCTGACCTGTTGGAAATATAATTATTTTATCAGCGGTTATAAACAGGAAAATCTATATTTAAAGTAAATTAATAGTGTATTCTCATGTTCTTGCTAATATAAAGCTCAAGTGTCTTCGGTAATTAATTGTTCACCATGGTGAAATAACATCGAAAGGAAAGAAAACAAATCAAAGCTATGAACCAGTTATGATACGAGTTTGCTTACTCGTATATTGCTTGATTTTTGTTGAGCAGTTTAATAAAGCACGCAATTCTTTTATACATAGTATGTTCCAACGCTCATTAAATTTTCGATATATTTTTATCATTCTTACAAAGATAAATGTACAAATATCTCAATATTTCACAAAAAAATAGTTGTTTTAGCACCATTTGTATCTACAGCAGGTTTGCGAATTGATGGTGACTTGAATATACGGACTTAAATATAAAAGCAACCAAAAACTTCTTTTAGTAACATAAATACTTACATAAAACAGAATAGAAAACACGTTTACAGGATTTAATCAGGTGAAATAAAAACAAATCCGCTAAGCTCTGTACTTACCGACCGTAATACGTACTCATAAAGCTACCGCTAGATGACACAGACCGATTTTCAAAAAATAGCCGGGGAATCGGTAATGTAGGTCACTGTACTTGCAGACCGTACCAACCTACGTTGTAGTTCGTAAAGCCACTACTGACATTTTCACAAAATGACCCCAAAATGCGGCGCAATAAACCACTAAGGAGTTTATTAGTATCAAAAAACAATCAAAAGTAAAAGAAATAGGTATAATTTTATGGATAATTTGCATCTTCATTTACACATCGTATCGTTTAATCAAGTTTATAAAATATTAATTAACTTTATTGGCTATAGCAAAGGACATGGTAACATACAAAATATTTTTTTAAATTGATCTTTTATTTCAAAAGTAAAGTACCTACTTGGAAAGACGTAATAAATATAATTTATGTATGTAACTTTAAATTTAGCTTTACTATTTATTTATCATATTGTAGATATGTTTCATAAACGAACTCAACTTACACGTGAGAGGAAATTAAAGTTTTGAATAGTTGATTAGAAAGCAATACTTTTTTAATGTTAAACTTTATTTTATTTTGCTTTAATAAGAGAAACTTGAAAATTGTACTATTTCCTTCCAGTGAATTTGTTAAAGCTAATATTTTTTTATACAAATCATTTATATTTCTTTTTCACAGAGAAAAACTATTTTATAGGTGTGTGGAAGCAGAATACAGAAGTTTGTTTTTTGCTAGCTTACTGACTTCACCCATAGCCTACTATTTTATAGGGCTAATAATATTTTAATTTTGATCTTCTGGTTTTCTCTTCTTCAAAGGTCTGGTTACCGACGTTTCATTTCTATATTGCTACCTCACTTGATAAAGATATATTGCTGCTTACTTATCTGCATGATCAGTTTGCATAGATCGTTGCAAAACGCTGTAGCGATCTTTATTAATACGCATCGTGTGTACTAAACTGTGTATTTAGCATTTACTAATGCTAATATACCCTGTTTCTGTTAAATGACAATTTCTTCAAGGCTACTAAATTTTTCATATATTCGTGTACGGTGTACTTGACCTGTCTTGACATTCCTTCCCAGGAAGAAGAAGAAAATAATAAATAATATTGACCATGTGATGTGTAGCAAATGACCAGGCCAAAGTAGGTATAAAACATAGCATTTTGAACTATTATATTATATTACTTACTATTAGTTTCAAATAGCTTTTTATACCACCGAATCGTGTTATACTATCAGCAAAATGTTTCTTTCAAGAAAGCAAAATGATGTATGCATGAAAATTACGTAGTAATTGATTTAGTAATATGGCGTGAAAATTAAATTATCTGGAAGTAAAAGTACATTAGAGACGTATTATTATCTCCAGGACCGCGTTTCCTTGTCAGCTAGTTCAGGAAGAAGAATTTGGAAAGGCATATTGAAGACCTTATTGGTCCCGGTTATTAGACAATGACCAGAAGTCTAGCGAGTGTTATGCTATGGGTATTGGGCATTCCCACCACAAAAACTGTTAATGTGCCGGCTACTTTCTTCCCGAATATTGTGTTAACTGTTTGACATGTTGCAAACCCGACGTGAAAGTAAAATGCCGATGCTCCTATGTTAACAGTCTGAAATCTTATGTATTAACTGATATGGTAGCAAATATCGAAAGGTGCAACTTTGACACAGGTGACCAAGACAGCTTTTTGATCATATTCATTCATTAATATTTTCCAGTGGGTTTTCTTTATTATTTACTACAGCTTGCTAGTTTTAACTTACAGCCTTTAATCCATTGTGCGCGTTGGCTCATTTTATCATTGTATATAATGTTTGATCTTTGTCGTTTTTTTTTTGTTTTGACTTTATGGTTGATAAATTGAATGATTATGCAGATTGAGGTACTAGCATTAATTAATAATTTAGTCGTCGTGTCGTGTGCACCGCAGTACATAAGGAATAATGGTGTAAGGGCCATTGCTCTTGGCTGCAGATTACCTTTGATCGTCATCAGTACAACCACACGTTTTGCCCTACCTCGTGACTCGCCTTAATCCACTTTTTCAACAAGACAATGCACGACCACATTTAGCCAGAGTTACTTGGGGCTACTTTGAATCAAAAAACACAATTTGTTTCATTGACCATCAACATCTTCCTATGAGAATGCAAAAGTTACTTCATCATCGATAAAGTCCGCGGTATTGGATGATGCTGTACGAGTTGCTATAAGATACCGCTGAAATAAATCATTTATATCATTAAGTCGATGACTAGAGGTGTTAAGGGCATACAGAATCGTGGGAGCTCTACCTATTATTATTATTATTATTATTATTATTATTTGTTCTCACCATCCAATTCTTGCCTGTTTACTTAATTTGTAGGTACACCAAAGTTAATTCTAATAGAACAGTTATTACTGGGTAAAGAAAGTAATTGCTTGAACATTTCTTCTTTGCCAGGCCGTAGATACCCAGTAAACCAATAATGCGCTCAACAACTTTAATATCTAACTAAATTAGCACTAAAGACTCACATAAAGGTAGTTTGCGATAAGAACACCTCAATTCGGCACATATAATTAATAATTATTTATTTTACTTAAACGATAGGAGATTTCGGCAGGCCAATAAAATTAACCACACATCGGTTTAACATTTTTTCAATTTATAGCAAACAAGAAAAAATACAAATATAGCAAAAAAAATCACAAGGTATACATGTGTATGTGCACATAAATTTACGTGTAGGTACGTATTTCGTTAATTTTTGGATAACAATAATTATATACGATAAAACATTTCTATTACCTAATATACTTACCAATGTGCTGTTATTTTTGCATATCAAAATGCGAACATTAATTATTTTAACACATCCAACGGATGGGAAGTATTGTATCGCGAAAAAAAAATGTCAAAAATTTAATTTGCTCATTCGCTTTAAAATGGTCGAAAACGCAAAAAAACAAAATTTGAGCAACAAAAATTTCTTGCCTGTGTCTGGTTTTGTTTGTGGACACGATAATTTTCGAAAGACTTAATATATGAACTTGAAATTTGGCAAACATATAAATCTTAACTACCCAAAGCTACCTATTGTTTTTGGGGTAAGCATCAGGGTATCGGGAAGAGAAATTGGGAGGTAACTACCCTTAGTATAGTATAATTACGAGTATTATTTGTTCTTATAAATTTTCGGTGCAGCAAACTGTTTAGAAGATATTAGCAAAAAAGCGTCACTTAAGAAAACGGTTTTTCCTAAATATCTCCGAATACATTTAACATATTCAAAAAAAGAAAATACCATCAGATAGGAAATAAAATTTCTCACAAAAAGTGTCTTAAAAAATTTACTCAAGATTTTGACACTTTCCAAAAAATCTGTTTTGGACCCTGCTCGTACGATTTTTTAAATTTTGGTATTATATAGAAAATCAAATTTCTGATTAGAAATCGCTCTTGTAATTTTTTTGTTAAGTTAATAAAATGTGTGGAGAAAAAATGCTCAAAACCTGATTACTAATCGTATAGTATAAGAAATAAAAACGTAAATGTCATTTTGACAATTGGATGTATGTGGAAGTATTGATTCAATTTGCAGGGGTTTTTAATTTTTTTATTGCACAAAATAATATCTTCTTCTTGATTTTAAATTTAGATATTTTCTGTTAGAGTTGATGCTAATATATTTTAAATATGTTTCAGTCTGAATTTTTAATAAATAGTCAACAAAAACAAATATCGATGGATGTGAAATGTAAAATGTAAAATGAGTTATTGAAATAGCTGTGATAGACAGGCGTTAATTGTTTTGCAAAGGTTTACTGAAGCCTGGGACAATATAGGAGGTGCAAAAATTGATTATTCTGATATGTATGTAGTTGTCAACTAAATAATCAGGTTTAATTCAAACAGTTAAAAAATCACTAAATTAGCATCTAAATAAATCAGGCCAAAACAATAGCACAGCCACTTTCCAATGTCACTAATTGCGACTTTTTATACTATTTTTAAACCTAAAATTTGAACTTTTCGCCACCAAGCCTGAGTTAAATAGAAACAACATACTATAATTTTTGTCTTATAGCATTATGTTTTGCAACTTTGAAGTCAATGACAATTTCGTAAAGGGAAAATCCAAGATTTAATTAATTTTGTGAAATAATTCATATAAGTATTTCTGTTTTTGTCTACGGAATATAATGATCACCAAGTGAGTTGTAAATAGTTGTTCGTTAAAAAGAATAAATTTTTCGCCACGTGCTGTTAAGATGTTTTTTTTCTGTTTATTCTAACACTTCTAGGGTACATACAAGAAGTAAGTTTTGGATACTTTTCCGCCTCGCATAATAATAATAATGTTTTTTTCAAATTTTTTTCGCGCATATTTACCTCTGCTTCTCTGAATGATATTTTCTGGAATGCGGCCGTGATTTTGCACTAACTTGCTGCTTATTATAAGACGGTCACCGGATTCGTCTATTGTGTGCAAAAAAGCTCCACATTTACAGCTAATACGCCGCCGATTCACTTCCTCAGATATCAATTTCCGAAAAAAGTCGCTGGACCTATGCTGATCAACAATTAACATTGCTTTGCCTTGCTGGACCTTTGCCTCATGAATAATAGACATGATGCAGATACAATAACTTGTTTATCACGCTGATACTTGATTTTTCGACTAACTACCTATAACGCTCATATACTCGTATACTGAACTCGTTTGAGAACCGCCCCAGTATTCCCGAAAATGAATATAAGGGATAATAAACTTTGGCATGCACCCCACTGATGTATTAAATAGGATGTGTAGTAGTGATATGGTCTTTTTATCTTTTCTAGGCTTGCTAATATGTTAGTTTTCCTGACTTGTGTTTCCAGTTTTAACAATGTAGGCCAATTTTATCTTCCGCTAGCGCAATATTCCATATCTTTAATGAGCCATCTATTATTAAATCATGTGTGTACAGAACTTCTGGTTTGCTCAATATATTCCTTGTCACAGTCTTTTGTACATATCATATGAATCGAGAAAATAAAGCATCCAGCATGCATTTCTTAAACACGTCTACTATTAACCTAGATACGATAAATGCATTTTCTAATCATTACGTGTATTCTGATATGCCATACGACATTCAATTCCTTAGGTAACTCATAATTACTTAACTAAACAAGAAGCTTTCCTTGAAAGTTAAAAATTGTCGTGAAAATAAACATAATGATAAGAAAGCGGTTATTTAATTTGAATAAAAAATTGTGAATATTATGTGCTTCAGTTTCATTATTAAAACGAAAATGTCGTTTGCGTATCATATACAGTTCTTATAAGACTATCCAGTTTAGTTCTTTCCTCAAACGGCTGTTAAAAATCAGCTATGAAATGAGCTGTCGTCCCTAATCTGCTAAAAAAACATACCATCTCGTTAGACCAATTTGGGGAACCATCTAACCGTCCAGGTACTTTCAACCACACACCATACAAAACAAAAAGCACCAATTCTGTCGGTCGGTGGTCCATCCATTGCTGTAATAGTTTTTTGCGTAAACATTTTTCTAAATGGAAACTTCCATCTGATTCTCGAATCTTCTGCGTCTTGCGTTTCACGGAGTAACTGATAAGTCTCCGTTAACAGAATGATTGTCACGGCAATTGGAGGTAATTCGTCGCATCCTTATTGGCTGCGAAATTGTTCCGCAGATAAAACGTTCTAAACACATGCTAAATCAAAATCACACGTCTTAAGGCCAGACCTGGGGCGCGACATCACAGGACTCCCACCATGTGACCGAATAATTAAATGCAAGTACGAGTGATGCAATTTTCTTTGAGTGGAATGACACTTCTAATGGCACGGTCAACGGCGAGCTTCAGATAAGGTAGGGGATTCACAGAACGTAGACGGAGTCAATAGTTTGTCTTGTCTCTGCTGTTTAATCATCTTTTTTCAGTAGATTTTGCATGCTGGCAAATGCACTAGTGAATTTCATTTTCATCGATGTAGTTATGTGGTACCTATAATGGTACAAAGCTCGTGAAAATATGGTATATCGTCGCGCCGGCTCTAAAGGGTGGTCAGTACTTATTCTCTTTACAATTTTATTGTATTGCTTTGTTTATTACTTTTTTAGTAGTTAATAAAAATTAAGGATAATTAATTTTTAATTTGAGTAAAATTACTAGAAGTGGTAGAAACATAAATATTGCGGCAAATCAGTTAAAATTCGTGAAAAATTACTCCTATTTCATATCGCTAAGATTCATAGTTGAAATGATACTTAGCTATTAACAAAAAGTGTAGATTTTATATACAACACAGTCTCGCAAAAGAGTCAACAGGCGCCATGTTTGCTAAAAGTAATGGGCGTTCATAGAAAAGGAGTTAAGTAAGCCGTTGATTGTTTTATCGTCGTGAACGTACGTCGTATTTCTGGTGCAACAAATTGAACTTTCAGGACTCTCACTTGTGTTGATTGTCAAATGAGCTTCGTTGCAATTATTTGTAGTGTATTCCGCGATTTGTCAACGTTTTCTCAGAATCAAGAGTATACCAGTATTAGTTACAGATGCCTAACAGTAATAGCCTGTAATTTTCATGAGTGCAAGAAACGACGAATACATCAAAGGGGTCAAACGTCAAATGTTCGGCGTGCTGGCCTGTTTTTTTATAAACGCTCTTTACATTTTTCACATATTTACAGGCGTACTTCCATATAGGTAATTAATTTTATTTTGTCCTGCACTCCCCTGCAAAAGTTAGGCCACTCTATTTAGGTAACATTTAAACGCTGTGTATCTGCAATCATTAGCTTTATGATAATATGTAATTATACAAATTAGAAGTAAATGAGTTTGTTTGTKACTCAGTTATTTATACCACGCTAATACTTAGAAACTMCATAAAATACATTGTATCTAATCGTAAGTAAAGAAGCTGTTGCGGCACGTAGGAAACGTATTTCTTCTGCTGTTAACAAAACGTTGTTTATATAGGTAGGTGTTAAAGTTTGGTTATGTATTGCAGTTATGCGCTGTTATTTTTTGTTTGAAAATGATTATTACCTACACTCCATAGTAATTCCAAATTTTTCTTTTATATAACTTCCTTGCTTAAAATATTTGTAAGAGCTAAAAAAATAAAATACAAAACATCATTGGGAGAGCTAAAATCATTTTATTAAAAACGCGAAGGAACCAACACCCGCAGGATGATTCCACAAAATTATAGTTATTTAACTATTGAACCAAATTTTGCTATCTGAATCAAAGGAGATTGGAAAATTTTAGTTTTCATTATACTTTTTTCTTTGGTCGATACCTAACTAAAACTAGCTAAAAGCTACTTAGTGATAAAATTTTTGACGTTCCAGCAACGTTGGGAACTTTATATATAGATAATTTGTAGATGTCATTAAAGATGGTGTTAATTAACTGTGCAAATATATAATGAAAACGCAGCCAACTGAAAACTAATCCCGATGAGTTTTTATTATTTTTCTTTAATTTTAATGTAATTAACCATATAATGTTTCCACAATTATCTGTGATTTTTTGTAAAATTGCTGCCTACGCATATAACCTAACCAAAACTTCAAATCATCATGCTTTCAATTTGTTATTCGATCACCTCAAGAAAAGATGGAGAATAATTATCTATTGCAAACTCATAAAAACTATAGCGCAAAAATGAAGCATGAAAGTTTTTTTATTATTAAACATATTGATGATTAAATCGAACAAATGAAGAACAAGGATCGAAATTTGTTTCAAATGTGCTTAATTTGTTGTAGGTAGATTAGTTTTCACTATCGCGCACGAAGAATGGAACGGTTAGGAGTCACTATGCTTCGTGCTATGCTACTGCATTATTGCAGTTTTTTAAGTAGGAATTACAACAAAATAATAGTTTAGTTTAACAATTCAATACTATGAAGGTAGATTTGGATACTTTTACTGACCTGCTAAAGAATTTTTGAATACTACACACTAGAATCTTTACCATCTAATTTGTATTTGCCTTCGAGGGGTGATTTCTTAGGTCAAATATGGTCCTGAGATGCTTTTCATTAATTTCAGTAACCGGTGAACATAAACCTACTAAAATTTGCAAATGAGTTAAATTTTTTGCCACTGAATCCACTAGTGCTGTCAAAAATTGCGTATCTTAATTTGGGAGGCGGAACACGTTTTATTTTTTTTTAATTTAATCTTAATCTTAATTCTTCAATCAAGAATTGCGTAGGCCTTAAAAACAGGCAATCCGGTGCTCCTTCATCTAATTAAGGTACATAGTTTTTGACAGAACCTGTAGGTTCACTGATAAATCTACGGTTGTAAATATTAGTAAAAGCTCAACCGGTTTTTGCAATAAGTGAAAAATACAATGGCAATTTGTACTTCATCTTCAGGAGGTTCTAGGTCCATTAGTAATCATTTACGTACCCTTGTTTGCTTCAGTTTATATTTAAAGAGTCGTTCTTAAACAAATTTATCGACAATGCGCAACGCAGCTTCAACCACGAGACTAAATTAACATAAAATTATTTGTTAGGTATTGTCGTTTTTGCGCAGCAAGTAGTATAAGTAATCAAAGTCAAGTTAAGTACTCAATAGAACGGAATAATACCATTGATAGCTCATTATCTTACTGAGCAAATGGCCAGCTTTGAGCTTCGTTAGCGCTGGTTTATAGCTAGTTAGTTTAGTTTGAAGTATTCATAAGAAATAAAATTTCGTATTCTTATAATCTACCAGCACTGTAAGCTGACGATTACTTCTTTTAAATCACCTTTTAAGCAAATGAATGCTTCCATTACAATTTAGACCTTTGGTTTTATCGTACCGCATAAATTGCAGTAGCCTTATGTGGAATGGGAGACACAGCACAGTTTTTTAATAACATTGCTTTTAGCAACTGATACCGACCTAGTATTACACTGCCGCGGAACAAGTTTTTGTTATCTTTGAAATGTTACATGGGCAACTAAGACAATAATACAGGTGTAACGGTGCGTTTCGCAAGTAGTGCGCTAAAAACTGCACTACACCTTGCACTTAATCTAATTAGGAGAGATAATCGAATATTTTCTGTTCACACATCTACACAAACAGACAAGTTCGCTTTAGATTTTAAGGACGTGTCGTTAAAAACAATATTCTAATACGAGAGACAAATAAAGACGAATAATATTTACTGCGGCGGCGGAAATATTTACAAACTGGTCACAAATAGGTTCCTGGAATTGATATTCAGTAGCGTATAGGAATGTTAACTGATAAGAGTTGCCTTATAGTAAATCAGAATTGTACCCCAACAAAATAAGGTAAAGGTACTATCTAATTAACCGTGCTTATCTGTAGTGCTTTTTTGGTTCAAGGTGGGTACCACAGTTTTATGTTGAGCATAAGATGAAGATAACTCTTATCAGTGATTTGCTCGCGTTTCTCACATGTCCTTTTAAAGTACATTGAAACCTTTTACTTTCCATTTGTAATTAACTCTGAGAACTTTTTCGAGTGGATAGCTGAGTGCTGGCATGCGGCTTTATTGGTAACGGATATTTAGAAAGCAGAAATAATACAGTGTTATGCATGCTTATTATGTGATCTTGATTTTAATATTTATTGCGCATATCGTGGGTTTAGTAGGGGCCTCTTATCTTAATGAAGTTGCAGATATAATCAAGTGCAGCAAATTTTATAATCATTTTCTATTTTAACATCGTATTAATAAACGTTGGACGGATCTATGTGTGATTCGCTGCCTTAATTAAATCACTATAAAAATGTTTCACCTTAAAAAACACGCGCCAAATGCCCAAAAATTTCCATGTCACATTATTATTATTTATCATTACAGGTTATTTTACATTTAGATAATATTTGAGACAGCTAATATCCATGAAAAGGTGTAAAGTGTAAACAAAACCATAGATATTCATAACCTTACAACAGATTCTCAAAATCTGCACCGCTTTTTTCGTACAGTACAGTACACACTGCATTTCCTAATAATTTGTTTATCGTAAATGTTCCAGGTAGGTGTAGGTTAGGTTTTGTAAACCACGGACGTTAGATTACCATATAAAAAGAATTCTAAAGCGACAGGTCGGGTGATCGTGGCTGGCATTAAATTATTCCATACCTACCAGTCCATTTTAATTGTTCTCAGGCTATAATTACCTTTCCGGTAATTGAATAAACCATTTTAATTATGACTGTGACGTTATTACTTCAAAAACAAACGCAATTCCCAAAACGTTATGTGAATAAACTATGGTCATGATAAAAGCCCCCTAAAAATGAAAAAAATTTTTGAACATAAAGCAGATAACTAGCCAACTCAGTAGAAATTTTTTAGTCGCAATTTTAATTGTAATAATGTGGGTTGTATTTTGGACGTCTTCATTTATAAAAAAAATCTAACAAGTGTTTTTTTTAAGAAATTAGGATGGCAATGCCATCTGTCAGCAACACTGACATGATGACCTAAACTGCACTGATGAGCTGTAATGACAGCGAAATAGTACTATCTGCAGTTGGTTGAGGTGTAGACAGCACAGCATAGACATGCATTTTAAGTGTTTTTTTTATTTGTAGGCTCCAATATGGACAAATTTTTATTGTAGTTCCAAAAAAATTACATATTTTGAAAGAACCCCGCAAGTTAAGCTTTCAAATTTTCTATTTAAATTTTTTGAAAGGGTGTGTTATGTATGCTATTTATTTGAGTAGCATTGAAGTAGCCATTAATTTGAATAGCAAGGACTAGAAATATAAGTTTATACAAGTATACACCACGAGCAATTATTTCTGACTGACTACTACAAAAGGCTAACCAAAGATAAGCATAAAGGCAGAAAGACAGAGCGGAGATCATATCTAAGAGGGTGGCTACATCTCTAAGAGAGTAAGAGCTATTTAGTAAAAACTTATCTTATATATCTGTAAATAAAAGTGCACCGGTTTTTGGATTTATATTTTTTTTTAATTTATTATTATAGTAGATAAATCATAAGATTTAATTAATAACATTTAAAGAAATATTACTAGGTATATTGATGACTTTTTTAACATGTTCTGATTTTGACTGACTTTCGTTTTATTTGCCTTGCCGATCGGCGTCTTTCCTTTTGTTATAATTGCTTTAAAAAACGAAATAATATAAGTCTAATATTTTAAACACATTACATTATGTACCTTGAGCTTATATTTCCCAAGAGTTCCTTAATGTAGGTTCGATGTTGTAGGTTTTTACTTTACAGCAAACCTTCATTCAGATTTCCAGTCATTGAATCTTATTTGTCATTTAGGTTGTATGTTTTTCTTCTTGTGAACATAATTAATTTCAGCGTTCAGCTGTTTAAACAACTAAAACTAATTTGAAAGGATAGTATTCGGCAAACAAAATAATTAACACGATGTTAGAAAATAAGGTGGTCGTAAATAAATTCATTAAATGTTATGCAGGAAAGAAATACAAAATTATCTCTAAAGTAACTAACAAAAGGTTATTACGTAAACGGTGGTTTCATGGAGCCATTGACTAACGGGTAACGTAATAGAAATAGCGCAGATAGCAGACTGGAAGAACTAATTTTAAAATATAAACGACAAAATTTCAGCTGCCTAGATATCTCCGTTTCGTGTGCTTCTACTACACCCACCACAATAATCGCGTAGCAAGAAAAACGACTGATGGAACGTGCTCTGCGAGAACCACTTTTTACGAAATGCCAAAAACTATAAGGAAATTCTCAAAAAACACTAATATTACTAGCTACCTAAATTACTAATAAGCATAGGTTTCACGATACCAAATCGGTATTTGAAGTCAACTCTAAAAAAGACTATTCGCGCCTTTAAAGCCTCACGCAAAAGGAATCATCTGACTTTGGCGATGTTGTCCCTTGAAAGCCGGAGGGTGTCGAATGTCGATGCTTCAATGGTTAGGCTGCAAGGCCTACGTGCCTTTTGAACGATGACACCTATTGTCACACTCGTGCTTGTCAAAAAGCAATCCCCAACAAAGGCCGTAAGAATGTAGAAACACTCAGAAAGTGCTCTCAGAGTACCAACTCATCTACCTCAGATGTTCGGAGGGTAAAATTGAGAGATTGTCTCCCACGCCACCGATATAATCCCTCAACAAATGCGATGCAATTCTGCAGCTACTACATAAATGGATTATCTTAGTCACTTTCAAAACTGCAGGTTCGCAATAGGTTCTTCGATCTTTACTAACCAATTCTTTTTCCAAAAAACCGACTAGGCAAGATTCTCCCACATTTGATGACAGAGTTTTAAACATAATGTCAAAACGATAAATGAGCCTGCTTAAGAAAAAGGAAAACAGTATAGAAGTCCCTGAAGGTATCGAGAAGATAAAGATATAATGTAACAAGGGAGTAAGAGAAGTAATGATGTCGTTATGCAGATCACACTTACGGCTAATAAATGGCGATTTTTCGTACATCCGATGGTATTGCAGAAAAAACTGTAGCAGTAGTATTAACAATCTAATAAAATTGATTCCATAAAGTTAAATTACCGCTCATTGTATTGCTGTATAAGAAAACAATTCAGTATTTAGTAAACATACTGTTGACAAATATGCCTTCGCCGTGATGCTCGCATCAGAACAACCGTGGACAGCTGTTTTGTCTTATTAAGCCTCATCAGCACGGTTATAATTTCAATGCAGACAACGCGGCACAGATCTGGCTTTCTGACTATGATGAAAAATGTTCGTGAGAGCAAGAGATGGTGTGTGTCACCTAGATCATCTCTTGCTCTCAAGTCATCCACTTATTTAATTCTAATTTAATCAACAGTCTCCAAATAATTGCCCTCCTTCTTATGAATTCAGTTATCAGGTACGGTTCCGACTGCTTCCACTGAGTTTTTCAATTATATTGTGTTCCTTGAGATAAATTTTAACGGCAACTTCCGCCGGTTCTTTCCGTGCTTTGGCTTCAACGATTTGTAATAACTGACACTTGCCCTACGATAGATCGAATAGTAAGTTTCTCTGCTGAAGCCCAACTTCATAACTGGATTTGTCGAATTCATCGTTGGCACTATCTGCAAAATACAAATGATGGTGTGCGTTATCGAATCTTAGAACTTTTGAAAGTTTCCCGTGTTGATTTGATTATTGTTATCTCCAGTAAGTCCACAATGGACAATTCATTCGACACCCTAGACATATCCAACTAGCATGTACGATAACAATTCGACTACTTGAAAGAAAATTTTTGACATCACCCATTGTATTCTTCGACTTATAACACAACGCGCATAAGTAGTCGCAAAATTATTTTTAATTTAATAAATTGTATTTGGCGGTGTAATCTTATAATTACATGTTTATTAAAACAGCAAACAGGAGTAATAGTTTAATTTTCGGCTTACTGTTTTGACACATCTCTCGGTTTACCTGACAAATCAAAACAGTTTCATCCCTTCATATATTGGCTTGTCTTCTTCACATGAGTTACCATTCTAATACCTTAATTATTTTAAACGTTCATTCTTGTGAACATATCTATGACCATAGATACCTAACCCACGTCGTGGAATATTTAAGATTCCAATGCAACGTTAGGTTGTTAATCAGTCATCACTTGATACCGTTAATATAATCGTGTTTGCTGGTCCGTCCTGCATGCGAAAACGCTTTTGCATACCAGTTCCTCGATGAGCTGGAACAACGTTGCCAAGTTTTAACCTTGCAGAGCGTTCTAGAAGAGTTACAATCACAAAACAAAAAGTGTATGGTAGAAAACGTATGACTTTACTTCCACAAAAATCACTTAATTTTCACTACTTTTCATACGTATTATTTTCGGCAATAATATCACAAGAGACTGATAATAAATTGAAAATATTTTGACAGAAATTCGACAACGCGTTGCCCCGGGAAACAGATACGAGAACCCGTAGGGCTCGGTACCTGTTGCCCAAGGGCAGCGCGTTGGTGAATTGCTAAATCATAATTTTTAAATTTATCGAACTCTCTGGTGGTATTCGAATGATTATTTTTTGTTGTGACAAGCAGAAATACTGTTTCAATATTATAACTTTGCTCACCTTATTGTTTTTACATATATTTTCATTGATCTTCTTATCGATTTCACCGAATGAAGACGTATTAAATCTTGTTCCGCTCATTTTTCCACGCCAAGCCGACAATTTGTGTTGCCATGCAAAACCTACGTAAATTATTCCAGCGAGAATTTGCTCTTGTGAAAATTTTCACTCTAATTGTGTTTTGATTTATTCAAAATGACATAATTGACCGAAATTGAATTTTTCGATTGATTGTTAAAAACGTGAAAATGTAATCATGGCAATGACGATTTTGTGAGATGTACGCAGATTTTCCTGCAAGAAGGCTGTAGGAATGATGCTTTTGAGATACTTATTTGTTTAAAAGCATCATTTCTGCGATTTTAAAAAAGCTAATGTTGCGTCTATTACATTGTATTAAGTATTTAATTATGAATGCGGAATTATATAGGGTCCGAATTGTAAATTCGAAAAACGTCGATTTGTTTTTGGTAGTGCAGTTTCTGAAAATATTTTTAATTATAATTACATAAAAATTTGACCAGAATGTTCTCTAGGTAAAAGCTGGCCCGCTAAAAATCTTTCAAATAAAAGCTTTATATTATGTTTTTTGTTTGATTGGGTGATATGTGTGGATCAGTCTTTAATATAAATACTCGCATAAATATTTTAATGTGTAAGTTTACCAATCCGAAATAGTATTATTTTGTACCCAAAACTATAAAACATTGTGTAAACAGGAAATTGCTAAATAATTAGGCAAATCCTGGTTAACGTTACTGCCTGAAGACACTGAAGATATTTTCAAACCGAAATTTGTTGTGCAATAATCTACGTACATCCGGTCAATTGTCAGAATTGTGCACGTATAGTCGAAAGACTCAAGAAAGAGAATGCGCTGCTGTTAGGAATTTGACATGCTTCAGTGATTAAAGTAAGAAACTGGCAAATTACGTCAGTGTAAACAAAACACTAGCTACATTGTTTTTGAATGTACGAGTATGTACCTGAAATTAGCAGTACTAAAAGAGCAAAATAAAATTAACATACGAGGCTCATCTTCGATGGTGGCAATTTCAAATATATCGAGAATTATGTGTCGTTTTAATGCCGGTTATCGACATATTTCCTGATAATAATACATAATTCGCAATTAAGTAATTCAACTACTACTAACTGTAGTAAATAAAATCATTGGCGCACGTCATCCGACATATACTTTCTTTTTACCAACTATGTTGGAGTTTTCAAAAAAATATTTGTATGTCCATTTTGCAGTGCCTTTCAGTTTTGTAAGTTTTATTAGTATATGCTCACTATGCACAGACTAGAACAGACCTAAATACGTCTTTCAAAATTGTACTTTTTGGAATCAGACAAAATATTATAAAATGTCAACATGCAACGAAATATAGAAAAAATGAAACTTCCAGTAGTTTATTTAATATTTTTTTCTATTATTTAATCTTATGAATTTGATATTATAATTCAGGTTCATACAAATTAGAACTATAGGTGCTATTTCTAACCCAACCACTACGCAAATTAGTGTTTGGATTAGAAAAATTGGCTTTACTGCGCAAACGATGGGATATGGAGATTTTTTATTTTGTACTTTTATAATATATTGAGGCCAGTAGTGAAAAGCGAAGTTTTCCAAAGACTTTGGCCGAATGCTATTTGGTCTAAAAACAACAAAGTTCTTGAAGTACCTAAATGGCACATTTTTCCATCTTGGCGTCCACAATTTTGATTTCATTAACCTTCCATTTAGTAAACTGCAGAATTAAAGTTGCAGTCGCCTCTACTTGATATCCATTTAATCCAACTCAAAGTGACATGAAAATGTGAGAAGGATTAGGTCGTTCTTCTACTTACATAGTCATTAATGGTAACAAGTTGCTCTTGGGAAATGACTCCTCAGCAGCAAAAAACAAAAGCGCATACTTCTCTGCAAAAGGTGGTACAGATATCAGCTATTGTTCTCAACTACATCATTTACGTATGACACTACAGATATAAATGATATATGCTACTGAAGTGTTTAGGAAGCCAGAGGTCACCACAGAACAAATAGCTAAACTGAAATGAGCATTGAGCTATCGCTMGATAGAATAAGGTACCAGCTATTTACAGAGTTTGCATCTGTTACAAAAAGCAAATTTAATATCTTCAGGATATCGTCAACACAAGATGCTGCTTGTCTGCATTCAGTACAGTGTTATCACCAAGTGCAAGCTTGGCTAGTAAATGTAAGAATCTCAAAGGGTGGTACTAGGTACGCGTGAATTGTGATATGGAGTCAGCCAAAATGACCAGAGATCGAACATCTGAGTAGCTATTCAAAGTTCTTTTTTCTTCTGGAATGGTTGAAGTATCCGAACATTTGTAAGCGCTATTACATCTATATATAACAAATGTCATAGAACTCTTTACCACCTAAAGAGAATAAAGAAGTTGATGAAACAAATCAGTGTAAAACTGGATGACCAAGTTTGGTATGTGTGTTTTTATTAATCAAGTTAAAAAATTTGTCCCATTTTCCTCACGTTGCAATATGCTTGTAATTAGGCTTAGAAGAAAATTGTAATTAGGAGGTTCTTAAAAAAAAATTCACCAGACAGCTCTAATAAAAATGAGTGTCGGAGATATTTATTCCAAAAACATTTCGGACATAGAAGTCATTTGTAAGCAAAACAATTTTTCAAAACATTTCCAAACACACACTATGTATACTTTCAAACAATATAAATTGTTTCTATGTGAGTCCTTTATCATCTTAACTTCTGAGCTTAAGATGTGATAGCGACGATTCAGGAATGATAGGATGTAGAACACGACCGCTGTGCCACTACCTTTTTTAAATGCTTTTAAAATGCGGGCATATGACGACCTTAGTAGTGAGGTTATCATATTAGCTTTCTATACAATGGACTACATTAGTAAGCCTATTAATAATAATAGCAATCATGTTACAGAGATAAATATTGAAATATTACAATGAAACTAATCATAACCGATGGGAATTTTAGCGGTTTACCGAATGTGGGTAATTATTATAAGTAAATATGCTTCTTAAACGATGTATGTGTGCTACTGTTTTTAAAGTACAGCCCAAGTCTTGCATAGTTATAGTAGTAACGAAGACCTTTTTACTTTTGTACTTAGTATGAAAAATATCGTTTCCTTAAAATAGATTAATTTGTTATCTAAATCATTTTGTTATTTAGTGATAGACTTCAAATAAGCTTTAAGAAAAATTTACTGATAATTATCATTTTGTAATGTTATTTAAATTTATTTTAATCCTTTTTTGTAATTATTATTTGCAGCACCTTGTGCCATAAATTATAGAGAGGCTTTTTTGGCATCGGCAGGATTGATTGCATTGTAACCACAGAATTTGTACGAACATTTAACTGTTTTAGCACGATAATATATAATTGATTTGCAGCTTCCGGATAGAGTGAACTGCACTTCTGTTACTTCTGCAGAGCAAATGTACACAAAAACAGTTTGAATGCACTTCTCTGCATAATGCATGTATAAAAGCTTGCCGTGCCTTTCTCTAGTCGAGCTAAGTGCATTGTTGTAGCCTTGCAATACAAAAACTGGCGCTATCCACTGTACAATCTTTCAATCAATTGTTTAGATCCCTAAGAGTGTTTTCACTCTTTTTCAGTGCATATTCGGATGTGGATTATGATCGACGAGTAAATATAGGTGGCAGAGATTGGTGAAAGTTCTCCCGTGCATACTACTAACAATCATAATGTGTACATACTGACGGGACGGTAGCCTCTCTGTAATTGTTTGCTTAAAGCTCTTCCGATTTCTCCGCGATTTTGACAGTAATAGGCAGTTAATGAAGACCACTGTGATATGGGAACGACGTAATTATAGGCTGTCGGCTTGCTTTTTCGGCCTGTCTGCATACATACCTACTTACTTTTATGGCTTTTGGTTGATTGTTGGGATTGGGAATACATTTAAAACTAAGAAGTTGCTTTGTGTAAATATTTATTATACCTACACGTACCACAGTTAGTTTAATTAATATATTTGCCACTAACTTATCACTTGGTGATAGTGCACAAACAAGCAAAACCCTTATTAGGTGTTTCTAATAAAGTAATATTGAATGCAGTATGAGATGACCGCATTATACACTGCTCCAGGAAATTAACGCACCAGTTGGCCGATTTGTATGATTTTTTTTTGTATGAAAGGCTGAATCCTCTACAAACAGACTTCATTGCGTATTTTTCACATAAATAATTTATGAATGTATACCGGATGTATCAATTATAACATGTTTGTTTGATAAATTATGTAACACCCTGTATAATTTGACTACGAATCTAATTTTGATCCAGTTTTCTCAAATTTGAATCAGTTTCTGCCCTAAGCCATCTAAATTGTTGTAATTGCCTGCCAATAATTTAATTTTTTTTTCATTGCATGCTACTTAATTTGAAGATTATAATGCAACATGCAACTACAAGCAAGAAAAACATGTTAACCTATAATATCGATTTTCTTCTAATGGAGATAATAAAGTGAATAAAAGCAGATTTGATTTAAATTACAAATTTTTGTTGCTACTGTTAAACTCTATAGGGTGTTACAAAATTTATGGAAAAAACGTGTTATAATTAAGAAATTAGATGGCAATGCCATCTGTCAGCATTACACTGACATGATGACAAAGCCACTTAGCTGCCATTATGGGATCTACTTCCTAAAGGAAGTGACGTGTAGCCTGACAAATTGGTATGCACCTGCATACCAATTTTTGCGAGCGGGCAAGAACCGACATACATTAAAACGCATGTCTCTGCTGTGCTGTCTGCATCGCAACCAACGGCATATAGATCTATTTCGTTATCATTATAGCTCATCACTGCCAGTTTAGGTCTAGTGCAGACAACACGGCATAGAACTGGTTTTGCTTATATACCAAAGGCTTAGTGTGATGTAAGTAAGAATTACAGCATTACACTGCATGATGACAAAGCCACCTAGCTGCCATTATGAGATCTACTTCCTAAAGGAAGTTACCTGTTATAATTGTTACACCTGGTATACATTCATCTTATTTATGTGAAAGATAAGCAATGAAATCACTTTGTCATACAAATCGGTCAGGTAGTTTAAGCACCAATTAACATCAAAGTTTTAGATCCAGTTTCGTCATTATTTCTATTCATCACGCCAAGAATATCGATACCGAATACGGTACATGTGAAAATGAATGGGCATTGCTCTCGTTTTCACAAAATAATTAATTATTAATCTTTGGTATAGTAGGTAATCAAATTATTTTTAAAATAAAGATTATTTTTGTTATTTCTTTTTCTCTCTAGTAAATAGCAACGCTGTAAATATTAATAATACTTACTGTGGAAGATGATTTCAGTGATTTCATGACTTGTATAGTTTGATTTTTCCTTTCTAATATGCCGAATGTTTATTTACCTATCAACTACAAGATTTTAAAAAATACGAAAAAATTATATAAACACCTAAAGTGAAAATTACATTTGAACAAGAAACAACTATTAAAGCAATGCCCTTTTAAACCTTTACTGCAATACATGAACACGGAATCGACAAATGGGTGAAAAATTAAAATAATTGCAAGTACTAATGCACCCATCTTTTAAGTACGGTTATTGTTATGTGTAATCATCACAGTGATTTTTTTTAATTTAATGAAATAATGCATAATGTACAGATGCAACAGATGACAAATGCACGCTTACCAAAACCCCACATAATTTGGTGCATTGCAGTGCGCTGTCGAGTATCAGTGTATCGATGGGGTAATGTTCGCGCCAACGTGTTGATGTTCGGAAGTATTGAATTTTCATTTTACTGTACTTTCGTTGTAGACGTTCACGTATCCGAAAAACTATAAACACTTATAGATACCTTGTACGTTTTACGTTGATAATGGTGTAACAATTAATAATTATATAATATTAAGTAATTTTATACACGGATTTTTAAGATAAGAGAAAAGTTGCATTGCACATTTAGAGAAAAATAGTCATAAATATTAAAGTTATTGCCTGAATTATTATCTTTCAGGTTGTTTCTGCTGGTTGCCGTGCCAGTCTGTACTGAAGCTCGAAAATGCTGAGTTACAAGTGATTTGGCAGCTTTACGAATGTTGATTTAATTGTTATAATACTTTTATGAACACCCAGAGGGCCCAGAGATTCCCTGTTAAAACTGACATAAATAATGTTTCAGGTATATTGGTCTGCATAATCATTAAATAATTACAGATACTACAGTACCCGGAAAGGCGGTAAATTATTAATTTCAGTAAAAAATATAACACTTGAATAATCTATAGAAATATCAGTATACCTTTATAAGACAACCTATTTAAAATATAAGTTTGTGCACAAGGCAAACAGAAAACAAATTAGATTGTAATAATTTTTTTACTGTTATTAGTAAATTACATTCAGAAGAGTTGTTTTTTGTTTTACAGAATTTATGTACTTAACATAATTCCATCATAATCGCTGTTGAAATCTTGTACTCAGAGTGAATATCGGCATAAGTCTCACACAAAGAGTTGAAGTTGTAATTGTGGAACGCTTAGTAAGTACATTTAATTGCTCTGTAAATAGTCTAGATCCAAAATTCAAATCTTTAACTTTATAGGGAACGATGTGCGGGTATTTAATTAAGTAGAAAAAAAGATCTATGACGTTAAATGATTGGTTCCTTCATTAGTTAGCTAAATTTGGTAGAAAACCAACATTTTGATAGCATAGCACACTATTGAAGTAAGTGAAATTGTTGTTGGTTTGTAATTTAACAACTTTAAAACAGAGGTTTTTTCTTGCAGTTCTTAAGGTCGGTGATGTATTAAGTTTCTCTGCGCAGTTTAAATAAGCCGCAAATTTAAACCTCCGTGTTGGGTACATTTGTATCATAAGATGATCTTCCATACTCATATAAGTGTATACTATGCACGGCCTTGTGGAATATCGATTTTAGCTTTAAAATACTAGACATTTATACGAACACTTCTTTCCCTACCTTAATGAACGAATTATTATTAGAAAACCATTTATAAAATTATTTTTAATAATAGCGCGTGTTCAATAAGGTATATATATCCATTTACGGCTATGGAATTTGCGTTTGAATCTGAAAGAATGCTAATTCCTCTTGTAAATAGTCGAGATTAATATACCTTATATTCTCCGCGACGTAAGTGATCTGCAATTAAAATTCATGAGGAACGAGAATGACCGACATCAAATATGCAGGAAATGTATTTCCAGAAAGGCAAATGATTGCACGTAGGTTATTTGTAAGTCTACAATCACCAGTTAAAAAAGTACGTGATTCTGCTTTTCGTAACAAATAATTTTCTTATGGAAATACTTCGAAACTTTAAACTTAAACTTTAAATGACCACAACTATTTTCTGCATAGGCATATCACGTTCATATGATATAGTACGATTCCTTTTCGTAAGTAGAGTATATGTTAATCTAAGAATCGGAGACATAAGGTAGATACCAGAAATATATATTTTTTTATTTTGGTGTCGAGGAATTTATTAGGAAGTAGTACCCGTGTTTGTTTTGAAACGTCATACCAAAATGCTCTATATATTTACTGACTTACGGAGGCATGTGTTTAAACAAAAGTTCGTCAGATAGAACAATTTCTGGACTCTCCATATCAAAAAAAGATATTATGTGCACTTGATATGGAGGATTCTAGCTCACTGAACAGAAGTACTTACAAATTACTCTACAGCGAGGAGTAATGCAGTTAAATAATCGAACCTTGAGAAAGGTAGAGACAAATTTATTTCTTTTAAGACTAAATGCTTTATTTTTTAAATAATTCGTTTGTGTTTAACATCTTGTAAATTACCTGGAATAGAAATATAGTAATAGAAAATTTAGTGCTATATGTAATAAATTATTATATTAGTTATGACATCCGTCAAATTTGGACCAAACTGTACACATTTTCTCAGTAAGAAGGTCACTACTTAAAATGCTAAATGATGTGTACGAGTATTAAAAAAAACTGCTTTTGTTGTACTGAATTGATTACTCCATGTTACTGATTTTTACTGCACCTACATTGTTCATMTCTTACTCAAATTTCGTGACGATAATGAATAAGKATGTGCTTTTACGATACGATAACTAGCTACACATGCGCTAGTAATTCACTAACCATTATATAAACAAATACGGCCACCTGCATGTTAATGTTACACCCATCAATTTGTTAATTCCACTCACAAAGAATTATATGCGTCGCCTAGTACGACGAAGTGACGCTTGTCGATTCTATCTATCCAAATATTAACTACGTGACGATTTTACTCGTATTTTAAATACCTCACATTGCTTTGTTTATTTAGGTTTAAAAGATATTTGTTGCACCTAGTTTAGAAGAATTCTTAAGTACCTTTTGTCACGAGATTAGCAAATTATGTCTAATAAAACGTATCTTTCTCAGCTTAACAAATTATCGTTAGATCCATATAACTTTCTTTCTCTCTCGCTCTATCTCTTTAAATAATAGTGCAACTAAAAAAGCTTACACACAGACTTTTTATTTTTAACTTGCACGGTGGAATTATTTGCAATAATTAAGTATTTAGGCCCTGTATTTTAAGTGGTTCTACTGGTCCAGATTTATTCAACAAAAATTTAATACCTATACCTACGTTTATCATTACCATTATCATTACATATTTTACTGTACTATGTAATATAAAATACCTAAATCCGTAAAGATTTAATTTTAAATATCATGGTTTGGTAACATTTGGAAGTTTAATTAATTTTGGCAATGCTGCTAAAAATGGTATTAGAAATGCAACACAGGCGTAGGAAAAAATATTAGTTCATACAACAAGGCTCTGGCATAATACTTTCACAAACACTGCGAGAAAACTTCTAATGTAAATTATGTCAGATTCGCAGAATAGTTTGCAAAACAACAATTTCAGCATTGTAGCATGAATTGTTTCTGTAGCCATCAAATGCAAACTTTAACATGTTTAATTAATTAACAGAGAGTTTTTGCTCAAACAATTGGATGACAAAGGCGAAGAAAATAATTTACCTTGAGACGTTCCTAAGCTGTGAATGGTTTAAAGAACACGCTGAAACTGACCTGCATCTCTTTAACTTCCAAGAACCTACCTACTAGAACATCCCAAACTATATGTTTACTTATACTTGTGAACAACTTGTACTAAATGGTTTTAAAATAGGAAAAGGAGTTAATTCACAACTCTGTAGTGTAGTAGAGAACCGTTACGAAATACTTGTTCAGAACCGACAAGGACAATTATTGTGGATTAATGAGCAAAAACTGAAAATCGGCTTCTACATTATAATAAACAGAAGATTGTGAAAATAGCTGTATTTTATTTAATTGTTAATTTCCTATCGTATTTTGGAGTTGGAAGGATGAATTAGCTTATTTTAAAAACATTATGATGTACATATAATACATAGTTTACTGATTAAGAACATTAGAGAGCCTAATATTTGCCTTCGATCGGTAAAATCTCCTTATAGTTTTAGTACCTTATAGATAATCTAACAGTGTATTCATTATTTCGTATTTTTTATATATTTACAGTACGGATTGCAAAATAAAAAATGCCTAACGCAGCACTGTTCGTTTACGGTATACAGAAAAAATAGATATAAAGATTCAATTAACAGAGAGGCAAACGATTTTAATGACATGGCAGACATTTATTTATACTGCATTTTACTGGCTAAATCATTATTATTTTTCCAAAATTTTCCCTTAATTACTTCTTGCAACCTTTCTAAATAGTTACCAGCCCGCACAACAGTGCCATTGTGGAATGCCATACAACGCAACGTGTGGAATGCGGTAATGCTAACTTGCACACACGCTTGTGGTGGGTTATGGTTGCATATAGGAATTCTGTTAACGGTGACCGACACGAGAGTTACTGCTCACACAAATCCAAAAAGAAGAAACGACAGCAATACGTGCAGTTCAATTCGTACGAGTTTTATATTAGCCACWATTACAGTGGTGTTCATAATTAAATTACTGATGTTTTAGATACGGTTACACCTAGATCGCAAATTGTTTAGGCAAGTTAACCAATCGCACTGACGTGCACGAGCGCTGAGGTTGAAACAGTATTGCTAGTTTCATACTGACAAACTTTAGCATACAAAAGAACTTTAAGACTTAAAACTGTTCTTAGCTAAAAATCAGCTAGGTATGGAGTTCACAACAGTCTTTGGGTGAAATTATGCTAAAGAAGCCGTAAATCACAGGTCTGCAAGCGTCCTCCTAGAAGTGAAGCGATCCATTAGAAACAAAGGATCTTTGTCGATGTCCTGTATCTTTCTTTCTGTTTGTTCTTCCTAAAACCATGCGCACGTTTTCTTACTCTAGGTATACTGCCAAATCAATGAAGGTATTAGAAATGTCACTGCAGCTTAACACAAGTAAAAGGTAATTTCCATCTGTTTGGTGGAACATAAAAAAACAATGCATTGATAAGGTTGAAGACCCAAAGATTTTTGTCTTAACAGAAACAAATATGTATACTAAATGTTATGCAAACAAAATTAATCATGTTATGCCATGGCGATGCCACCGCAAAAGGGTAAATATTTTTCCACATAGGTATGTGGATTCTATAGTAGATTATTACCATGGGCGTACCGAAGGGGCAAGGGAGGCAGCTGCTCTGGATCCTTCCCACCTTCCATGCATTTGGCTGGTTAATTAAATATATATTTACGAATCTGTAAATGAAGTAAAATTAATAGACAAGCGTATTTCACAATGACCTGACCTGACCTATGCAAATGACATTCAATAAGTCGTTGTCAAAGGGTTTCCAAGCTTATTTTGGTCAGGGGTCATTACACGATTTCTACTTTGTTCGGCTCTTCTAATATGTTCCTATAGGGATTGTTCAACTATGCATGATTCTGTTATATGGAGTACACAGGATCGATCATTATGTATATAGCGGCAACTCCAACCTTCTTTGTTCCAAGTTTCGAAATTCGCGTTACATTTTAACAATTAATACAGAGAAACAAAAAGCTTTCAAAAATATCAGTTATTTCGAGCAAAAATCCGTCCGAACTAAGAGTTATGAACGTCTATTCAACATAAATGTTAGGAATCCAGTAGCATTATAAGCACGAATTAAAACCCGGTGTTCTGTTAAAATGGCAGTATACAAAAGTCTTTTGAAAATCTGATTAAACATATTTTAGTTTATTTAAATGAAGCTTAATCTGGTTAAAATATTAAGCGGTGGGTTAATTTTTGGGAGCAGTGCACTGGCGGACTACGGAGGTTGGCTTAACTTAAAAAAATAATAACTAAATATTAAATTTGCTAATCAAATAAACCTAAAGACTCATGTCACATAAAGATTGATTACAAGGAATAGCTACATTTGTAATAATTTATACTGAATGAACGAAGATTGTTCATGGAATAAATACTTCATTAATTACTTAGGTACATTATCCGATAAATGCACATTTTTATTTATGATAAATTATTCACTAACTGAAATGCCTGCTTATTACCATTATAGACCCAATGTGTGTTTCGGATTAATTCGTACTGGAGAAGTAGGGTACTTCAAAGAGATTAAAACGAATATGTTTTTAAAACGTGCAGACTGGTGTGTGTTTTCTTTTCTTTTTGAATAGTTTTCTCGAAGGATTGGACTTCTCACGAAGCTTAATATTCCACCTGTATGAATACGTATTATTTCGTTATCAATATTACTGTGCAGATAAAGGCGAGGTATACGCCAATTAAAGATAGTTATCCTCACATTCATTGAGCACTTGTAATGAATAGTCCTCATTTTTAAATAAGCAGAAAGCTTGAAACGCGATTAGCGACCGCATAACATGTACATACAACGTATGCAGAATCCAACGTCCAGGTCAAGCGAAGAAAAGATTTACTGCATATTCGTTTATAAGACAACGATTACATGACAAGTATATTATTTGCATACTCGTGAGTATATTTTACGAGTTCAGAACTGGATGTAAACAAGATTGTTTATATCCTCGTGTGCCATCAAGTGTATAATTTGAGTCGCTGTCTGCAGAATGATTGCTTTGTAGTACTAAGCGTGATTACAGACTTGCTACAATTCGAATAGTAATATTAGATTAGGTTGTCATGATTTCCTTTCATTTGCGTTATCATTATTTGAAGACAACTTTGTAACTTGAAAAATGTTATCGTGTTATAATAAAGCTAGAACTACGTAATTGAACTAAGTTGTCATATCTACTACATCAACTTATTGACCATAAATTTTCATAAAACGTTTTCGCCTTTATCTAAATTTTTATTCCTAACTGTAGATTAAACTTTTTGTGCTTGTTCTAATCAAATTTGCGTTCAAAAACTAGTTTAAAATGGACTGCTCTTATGTAACAAAGATTTATTATCTAACGTTAGTTTCCATAATTGAAGAATTATAGGGAACTTTGATATTTAGCTTACAGACCGGTTTCTTTATATCATTGTTGTGTATCAGAGAACATTTTTTGCAGCAACAAATTTGCATATTGGTACAGCAATAACATAAGAAAACTGCTTCATAACTTTCTGCTAATATGCCGATTATTAACGTCGACTTGCCTCTAATTAGCAGCGGCATCAAAGATACTGAGTTTTTTGCATGCTTACAAAAATGGTTCTTTTATATCTATATTATGATTATCCTAATTTGCATAATTTTAAGAATGATTACTTGATAATATACGACTAAATCCGCAGTTTCGCTGTCTAGAACTATACCAGAATAATCAGATATAGATAAACATGTTTTTTATACCAAAACATTACTGCCGTTGTTACTTGATACTGAAAACAGCTATTTTAAAGAAAATTGAACAATTTAAATTTATTTACTAGCTGTAAATATGATGCTGGTGCCGTCTAGCTTATAAAATCATATATTATAATATGATTTTTCAGTAGCTGTGGATTAGCCAAAATATACAAAGCAAACTTTTGTTTTTTAGGAGTTATGTTAAAACACTACTGTTTTCTGATCTTAATATAATGGACCGTCAGATAGTGACAGATTTAGGTGTCCTATTTTCGCATGCAAGCCTCGAAGAGGGTTGAAGGATACATTGGTGTAGACTAAAATAAAGGTAAATTTATGAGTAGCCCCCGGGGATAACATACGCAAAAATTCGATTTTCTTTGACACAAGTAAAAGGTACCTCTTGCCCATATTTTCACGCAAGTTGTGTTCATTAAATGATTAATTAATTGAGCCTGGCTTCGAAAAACAAGAGGCTTGAGTCTAGCAGGTGGCTAAAGGTTGGCATAATCTTTCAGGATAAAATATAGATTTTCACACACAAGCCCATCGAAAGTATGAAAATATACATTGTTACTAGTCAGAATAACCGATTGGCTTGAGTGGCACGAATGAATAAGTACATTTTTACTTGTGTTAAGGAAAATTGAATTTTCCATGTTATCCCCAAGGGCCACTCATAAATTTACTTTTCGAGGCTTGTATGCGAAAATGGGGCCCCTAAATCTATTTATGGTAGTATTCTGGTATAATGTTTTAGATGTGTTAAAATCGGCAAATCATTGCCATTATATACATGTGCCACATTATATTTTCTAAAAACAACAAACTTATGCTACGTCATTATAACAACAATTTGATTGTCGTTTTCACCATTTCCAAATAGATTATGTCATTTAATAACAAACTTTTGGACTTTTAGTATTTTTAAACTGTATATGCTAAAATGTGAAAACCCATCAAAATGTTATTATTTTTTTCAAGGTTTGTATTTTACTATATGTATCGTTTAACTTTCGTCAACTTATCCGAGTTACATTTTAATAAATTACAATCTTTATATATAAAATTCTAAAGTAGATTTGAATGAATTTTTTGTATGCGTTTGGGTGACGCCGTGTATGGTTTAGATTCACAAATCAGCCCGGCAGATGGCGCTACAGTCGGTATATCTAGGTTATTTCCTCCTGAACGGCTGGACCGATTTGAATTATTTTTTTGTATGCGTTTGGGTGGCGCCCTTGATTGCTTTAGATTCACAAATCAGTCCGGCAGATGACGCTGCAGTCGGTATCTAGGCTATTTATCTATACTGAACTAAACGGCTGGATCGACTGGAATGAATTTTTGTGTATGCATTCATTCACTCATTTCATTCATTTTAATATCCTAATCGCTTGGAATATCATGCAGGACAACGTCTGCCAGGTCCGCTAGTATATAGTATATAATCTCTTATGTTTGCCGGATGCAACACTTTTTTTAATATAAGGAAGCCTGAAAAAGGTTTCAGTTGAAGCCGAAACCAAATTCAATTATTATGTGGCTGCGAAGCACTAGCAAAAAATAATAGAATATACAGTGTTTCTGTGTGAATATTTATTTTGCTCCATTTTTGGTTGGAAATGTATTATTTTATATCTACTTATAAGAAATAGTTGTTTGAGTAATATGTTATTGGTATCATATGAGAAAAAACTTTAACATTGGCTTATGTCCTGTAGACACATTTATGTTTGATGTGTTAATAAGGAAAGTGATTTCAGGATTTGTATACAGTACAGGATCATCAGACATCACGAAGTTATGTTTCTTTAGCCAAGTAATGGTAATAAACACCGTATTTATTTCTATATTTTGCAACTTCAATGTAAGCTTTTTTTGCGTAAATAATCAATTATATTCGGTTTTCTTTTTATCAGCCTGATCGGTCTATGAAATTCCTTTTAACATTGATTTTATCACACTGATCCTTGTTTGTATCCACCGACTGACATTTTCAAATTGATAAAGCATTTATTTTAAAAAGATAAATTGTGACGTGGAATGGTTATAGCGGGAAAAAAGATGTGCGGAAGTTGATGTTTATATATTAGGTGTTTAAATACTCTTTTGAGGTAGTTTTATTATGCAGCGAATAAAAATTTCCTGGCAGATAATGTTAAAATAAATTAATATTTGAGTCATGGATAGCTAAAAAGTTCTAGTAGTTTTATAGTTATTTTTTTTCAAATCTACTGGATAGGATGCCCATGTGTCAATACAAACCAATTTCGCATTTATAATTATTAGGATATTATTTACATATATAGCCGAACTACTTGCAATCGAATTCAGAATTCATGCACCATATTTAATTCAGTGGTTTGACATCGTGCTTTTCCATGTTTGAGTAACTCTTAGTGCTCTCTCTATAAATGCTATGCAGCTTTTACTCGACATACAGCCTCTAATGCAGTTCATTTTTATGTCAGAAGGTGCATGAATTTTGGGGTCGACCGAACATATAATGTGTATCGTGTTGGGGGCTTTGGCGTTATTTTTAATGCTGTTAACCCTACATAACTGTTTTCTTACCTTCAGCCATTTCTTGACAATTCTTACTTAATGGGGTTATGTTTTGTTAGCATTCCCCTAAATATTTTTTTGGACTGCGCTACTGCTCCCTTCGGACTATTTTTGTGATTACTACATATAGTTATGGCGGTGTCAATTTAGTGCACGTTTCGTTTATGTTTCTAATTTCCTTAAAAGTCAATAACAGCCGCGTGCGGTTTTAAATGTCTTAATTATGCTTACATCGACTCTAAGACGTAACTTTCATTGCAACAATGCCCAGCTGATTGCGACAGCTACTTTCCTTTATTCCAATTAACATAACATAGTATTCCATTGATTGTGCGATTACCACCTGTGCGCATATGGCTTTTCGGAACCATTTAAAGCGACATCAACTTCCAAGGTCAACACGAATGCCATTTCCAAGACATATTAGGCAGTGCCATCAAACGGGCAAACAATGATTATTCAAACATAWCKTTTCCATACAAAAAGGATACATCGYTTGAGMCAACTCTATAATTCACAAGGATAAGTGCGAAACTGATTAAGCACATACCAAAACATCAATTTTAATAAGCAATTGTTCTGTCAAGTAACATCATTCATTGTTGGAATAACCAGTTTTATTTCAAGAAAATGCTCCCAGCAATCTATGCTAATTTCTTGTTTCAGTGTAGCAATATGCTATGCAGAAAAATGTGCGAGAAATGCGTAACTATAAAATTAAAATGATTAGGATTTCATTAATATTTAGCAAAATAATTGAATAGGTTGGAAGTTAATGGGTAAGTGCTCTTTTTATTGAATATGAGTTTTGACATACTATTCTAAAGTGAATTTCAAATATTTTTTAACAGTTCAGTGTGGATTTTATTCTAATTATTTATAATGGAAAATCCCAACCACTATAATTTAGAAAGTCTAAATACTTATTTCGCAACTAAACTGCCATTTTCAGTAGATGTAAGTAAAAGTTCTGTCGGGCTTGATTTAACCTGATGATATTCATCTCACCAAACTGTGACTGTGACCCATTTTACACTGAAATGATAGCAATTTCTGTTTTAAAATCAAATGATAATATATATTATATCTAATATTCTTAATAAAAGTGACAGACAGGAACCAATTTTTCTGATAGATAGCACGCCAGTGTAAAGAAGCCCATCAAACATTTTTTCCATTGATGCTCTTCTTGCCTGCAATAATATTAAAGCATGTTATTTTTAAATTTTATTGTACTTCCTATTCTTTCCGTTGTTTAAATCTCTTTGTGCGACATACCACTTAGATATTATAGAAACCTATTGCAAAAAATGCATTTATCTGTAGAAAATTAAGTTAGTATATCTACTCCACTGCTGCCACTTTCACGGTTCGATGTAAACATTGAAAAATAGTTTAAATAATTATTGAACGATAATCTTTAATGCTTATTTCGGGTATCAACGAGGTTGTCATATTGATTTCAATTGTTTCAAAAGACGCTTGAACTTAAAGGACACACTTCTTGAAATGTACACAGTCCCAACCTCCCAACGACCCTATAGTTATATTTTATCAGCTTTTCATTATGCGTCTTTTTATACAGTTAATCACTGCGTGCATATCGATTTTTGCAACTTGCCTGTGGTCGGTCCACTCCAACATGTATTTATGCTTATTCCGCGACCTTTGTCGTGACCAGCCTCGACCTTTCCAAGCCATTTTGATCCTATTGATAGCACGGTATCACGCATGAGCCAGGAAGCACAAATTTGAACGGAATGGAGGAAGTTCGTAAATAGATGAAGGGCCGTGAATTATTTCAAGTTTATTTTAGGATTGCACTGGAGAGTTTTATAGGCAGGTACACTGAAGAAAGAGCACACTTGGAGCTAGAATAAAGTATCAAATAGATGTAGAAACTCTTCTGTAAGGATACGCATCACGAGCACTTATGATTATTTATTTTTTGAGTAATATATAACGGTGAACATTCAAACATATTCAAATGTAATGGAAAATATGTACTTTTTTGAACAAGACAAGCTAGTGACTTTTTGAATTGCATTAAATTCTCGCTACTCGTCACTTGCATCTTTAGTTACACAATTCTGTTTACAACAAGTTAAGTATTGTTTTCTAGAAAATCGTAAACTACGACTACGACAAGAATATTGCAAAAATCCCCTCATCGTCTGTCAGCATAAACACATCAAATCGTTTTAAAAGACGACAACCTAATGATGTTTTAGAAACTGTTTCTTTGGCGTCTTTCACAGAGTATATAAACTCGCAGTATTTACTAGCAGGCTGTTTATCATCATTTACGAGGCATGTTTGTTAAGTAAGTACCGTTTTGCGATTCCGCCGCCGCAGCGCTACGGTCGGCGTTCCGCGCATGCGCGCTGGTTACCTACATCTCTTGTCTACGCACTGACGCCATTACAGTTTGATTCTTCATTGTATACGTTGTTTACTGAGTGTTTAAGATGCCTCCGACAATCGTGAGTCCCGCCGATTGTGAAGTACGGGTTGTGATATGATTTCTTAGTGCTAAAGGCGTAAAACCGATCGATATTCATCGTGAGATCTGTGAAGTTTACGGACAAAACATTATGAGTGATGGAATGGTAAGGAAATGGGTGAGAGCATTTAAAGATGGCCGCACAAATGTGCATGATGAAGAACGGAGTGGGCGTCCTTCGGTCGTTAATGAAGATTTGGTGCAGAAAGTGAACGAAAAGGTGAGAGAAAACAGACGCTTTACAATTTCATCATTGTGCGACTGCTTTCCTCAATATTCTCGTAGTGTTTTGTATCGCATTGTGACCGAGAACTTGAATTACCGGAAATTGTGTTCACGTTGGGTTCCGAAAATGTTGACGGATATGCACAAAACCCAACGTTTAGGTAGTGCATTGACTTTCCTTGAGCGGTACCACAATGAAGGTGAAGATTTTTAAGACCAAATTGTTACTGGTGAAAAAGTGAAGTTTAAGCAAACAATTTCTGCCCGGAAAATCATGTGCACAGTTTTTTTGGGACAGAAAAGGAGTATTGCTAGTGGAGTTTCTGCCTCGTAATGAGACAATCAATGCAGCGTCTTATTGTAAGACATTGAACAATCTGCGTCGTGCAATCCAGAACAAAAAACGTGGCAAGTTGAGTAAGGGTATCGTTTTGCTGCATGACAATGCCCGTCCACATGTGGCTAATCGGACCAAAGATCTCATCAAATCTTTTAAATGGGAAACTCTAGATCATCCTCCATACAGCCCTGCTCTGGCGCCCAGCGACTACCATTTGTTCCTGCACTTGAAGAAACACCTGGGTGGTCAGCGTCTTCAAGACGGTAACGAAGTCGAAACATTTGTGATACAGTGGTTAACAAGTCAGGCGGCAGAATTTTATGAGGAGGGTATTCAAAAACTGGTGCCACGTTATGACAAGTGCCTCAATATTCACGGAAATTATGTAGAAAAGTTTAAGGTACAGGCTTTCATGTAAGATAAAATTATTGCGATATCTTTGCACGTCTTTTTTTAATTCCAAAACGGTACTTACTTAAAAAACATGCCTCGTACATTTAGCCTCAAATTTTGTAAGAAAAAGTTTTCGATTATTTTGTTCTTCGAATGATGGTATTGTAGCCGCTCTCGAAAGATTAGCAAAGGGAAAAGAGTGCTTGTTGTGTTTAGAATTCTAAGTCGACATAGTACGTACATAGTACTACTCTTACTGTTGAGCAATAAAATATAATTTTTCACATAAAACGTGTTTATTTTGGAACGTCTGAACGTCGCTTCCATCGTGCTGATTTTCGAATTGTATAAGATGTCCCAAAAAGAACCCAGGATTTAATGTGTCTCTAAAAGTACGTCACTTTTAACAATTTGATTTTTTTTTCATAATCGCACCAGGTAAATGTTCCGATTCAAGAATGAAGAGTGATGTCTGGCATATGTCCACGATATGCTCTACAAAGCCGCACCTCAAGATAACTTCTTGGAGATAGCTATTTAACCATTAAATTTTCTCTCCAAATTTTTGCACTGATATTATGTTTCTTTCAAAATATTAATCTGTGTATTGCACCCCTTAAATTAAAATGATCGTTGGTTTTCTTTTGTGTTTTATTCTATTGTTTTCAGAACTTGATATTCTTAAAGCGGAATATTTACATGTTGTAAGAATGTACAAATAGTTTCCATATTCTGAAAAGGTAGCGTCTTTTCGGACATATAAAATCCGTTAATGGAACAGTTGTATTATGCCTTTATTTTCTCCACTATTGAAGGGCATATTGATATTTAGTTGGCCTGGACATTTTACAGTAAACAAAATTAAATTTGATCAATATGATAAAACTATGTTGTTTTATAAATAAGCTGTCAAATTTTGGCGTCCAAATGTTCAATTGTGACAAAAACAGGCAAGCCCCAAAAATCAAAACTAAATAATTTAAGGACTTGGGGGTAAACAGTCTTTTTTAATTTTATTAAAAATTTTGCAAAATTTATGCAGATTTAAATACATTTCATAGTTGGTTTCATGTTTTGTTTTTTCTTTTTCTTGCCTGGCGTACAGTACCAAATTTATGATTTTAGTATCTGCTATTTCACGGCCTTTTACATTGAAATGACAAGACGCTAGCAAGCCTCAAAATGCATTTATAAGCATGATTATTAAAAACAAATCCAGGAAAGACCGCTCCGATCTCTCCCATCACACTCTCAAAATGCACTATTTTTGACTTTAGTTGTAAATCTTGCAGCAAACAATGCGGGGTGGGACAAAAATTTGTATTTGCATTTGTATTTCTATCTTCTGGTCCTTACACCCTAAACCCGTTTAGCAGCATTTGTTTTGAGGAGCAAGACGAAATGAAGAATCCTTAATTTGCGCTTTATTGCCGACTAATCATCGTTTGTCCCACCCGCATTGTTGGCAGGATTTAGACCCTAAAATCAAAATTTACTATTTCGGTTGGACGAGTATAATACATGTATCTGCATTTGTACTGAAAGCTACTGGCGACCTTACAGATGCAGATATGACAACTATCTGCGCTGAAATCATGCATGTTAACCTCTCATACCGCGTTTACAGCCACCTGATTTCCATAGGTTAAGGTCGATTCCGTATCCGAAAAAAAAATTGTCCACAAAAATACACTGCAATTCCGGAATACTAAAACGATTCGTGTATGTCTTATTATTGTACGGCAATTTTTTGTGGCAAAAGATTTATGTCGGTGGGCGCGGAACAGTCAGGGGTCCTTGCGGGCCGCCACGCGGATGTCCTTCCTGCAATTTATTCGGAATGTTGACAAATATTTTACACGCTGCACAATTKCTTCCCAGCTGGAACATGATTGCGAAGTGTTGTAGTGGTGAAAACAATCTGTCCAGMCGAGGACGAGGCGTTTCCGGATTGTACGTCCGAAGGAAACAACAGCCACATGTGCCAGATTTTTTCCGGACTATTTGCGCAATGATAGGTTTTGCTGCGAACTCAGTGGACGGTTGCAAAAATTCGCAATAGCAGATCGTCGGTGTACGGACGCTTTCGTAAAAAAAAAACAACCCCGATGAGCGGTGATGCATTTTTCAAATAAATGGTTATAAACAGTAATTATTTGGCAATAATATACATAGTATAATAATTATGGTCGGTAATATTTTATATGATTCGTTAAACACCATGCATACTTCTCGAAATTGCAATTTTGTTCACTATTCTCTTTCGTGTTATTTTTTTTGTGTGCTAGTAACGAAAGTAGTACAACAATGTTTCACAATGGCTTTTTAAATATACATATCAGTCGGTGCTGTTATAGATATACAAAGTAATAAGCAATTTAGAAAGAAATCTACCTAGTCACGCTGTCGGATTTGCGTGACATTTTTATATAAATTATAAGCAAATTATATTACAAGTATTTTTAACAGGTCATCAAAGAAACTGCTGTTGGAAAAATGGTGAAGCACTGTAGTGTGATAAGATTTTTAACAAGAGAGTCCAGTGGTCCTTAAATTATACGAGGACATAGTGGCTGTGTATGAGCAGGAGCGCTTAATTATTTTAAAGTTAAATTTTGGTGTAAACAGTTTCGTTGGGAACAGACTTGATACAGGATAATAAAAAATCTGGTCGAACACTTGAAACAAGAACTGCAGAAGCTGTTTAACAAGTTGAAAACTGGGGCGTAGAGATCATTATTGAGGGTCTCCATTATTGCCAAGAAATTATCTTTACGTGAAACAATTTTGCGTGATAATTTGGGCATGAGAAAGGTATCTTCACGATGAATATATCAAGATTGCTGTCACCGGAACAGATAAGGAAATAAATTCCGCTAGAGAATTTGACAGCTTTACAAGATGACTACAACTTTTTTTCGAAAAGTTTGATTGGAGATGAGACATGATTTTATCACTCGGATGTGGCTAACAAAAGAGAATCCATCCAGTGGGCTCAATAGGGTTCCCCTCCTCTTTAAAAGTCCAAGAAACAATTTTCAGGGAAAAAGTGATGGATACAATCTTTTAGGATACTGAAAATATCTATGTGGTAATACCATTGAGAGTTTGAAACTGACCCTGGAAGAAAAACGTTCGAATTTTAATAAATGTAAGGAAATTCCTGCTGCAAGACAATTACAGGGTTCACAAAACTCGTAAAGTTTAAGACACTATCAGCGACTGCCGCTTTACAAAATTACGTCATCCACTTTATGGTTCCCATTTAGCATATAGCGACTTTCTTTATTTTATGACAACAATTCTTACAGTAAAAATTGAATCAGAGGAAGGGTTAATGAGAAACGTTGCGAGAAATGCGTTGGTGTCTTCTTTCATAGCTAGTAGATTTCTTTCTGAATTGATATCGTGAATTAACAAACAACTGACATCATTAATCGCAATTTATAGGTTTGTCAGTATGCCTGCCGGTTTTGTAATCTACCAAAAATGTTTTTTTGGTCTTTCAGCCACAGACAAAACAGAACATTACTTCTTGTATCTTTTTGTTGTCAATTCAAAATTATCTTGAATTAGACTCAGAGCTGCCTTATTGTGAGAAGAGCCAAATATCTAGTGGTTCAAATCATCCACTGATTAACTGTTGCAATCAAATTACTCTTGATATCGGCGAAAATTAAAACTGCAAAAAAATTACTGTGGTGTAAGAGGCAGCTGAATTTTGGAGTGTTGTAATGGGCTTTTTACTTCTATGTAACGACGACGTGACGATCACCGGAAAAATAGCTTCCAAATTGCACTGCTGCTTTAGCGAGTGAGTCAACTTTTTATTATATTGATACCCTCATGACCTTTAACTTTGGATGTAAAAAGTCTATTCTCCTTACTCAGTGCTCGAAATACAGAATGAGAGTCTGGTATGGCAAAGCAAATATCACAAATCTTGTTTTTTATTAACGAATTTAAGAAAATTTATAGCAATACTTATTTCTAGAGCTTCATGTAAAATACTAGAAAAGTCAAGAGAAAGGACCTAAAAAACAACCTACACGCTTATTTTCGAATATATCAGAATATAATATTATACTTCGTTTACAAATGGTAAATATTTATATTCAGGAAATATCGGAAGTGCTGCAAAGGGGGTGACTCCAATGTCGCGTCTACTGGAGAGAAGCATCTACCATTTTACAATAAAATTAAAACTGCACCGTTATGCTAAGTGCTGGCGAATGAGCTTTATTGGTGTAGTATTTACGCATTAATGAAAACACAGTTAAGGGACAGATTGAGTTAAGCAGATAATAATTATTTCAGGTTTATTTTTTTAGAATAAATTTTATGCCAAATAGGATCAACAATAAAATAAAGGCATCTCATTACAATCTACCACTAAGGCCCTCACATGTGTGGAACGTGACGCCCCAGTAACAATACCAAGAGATTTGTATAGTACTCAATTTCCCTAAGGAGACGGGTTTTAGTGATTGCAACGCAAGATATACATATATCGTGTGTCAAAAGTAGACTTGGGATTGCACCTAATGACGTTTTATAGTCGCATTCGTTATGTTTAAAGCTCTTGCTTGCAAATGACAGTTTAAAGGCAATATCCACTAAAACAAAGTGAGAAACAATTAACGACGAACCAAAAAAAGGTTTAGGTAAGTGCGATGAACAGAGACCATATAAACAAAAAGTCAAGAAAAGCTTAAATGTTTAAATCTTCAGTAAAAGAACAGAGCAAAATGAAGATAAAATTATCAAAGTAGGAATATAGGTGAATATCTCAAGTGCATTATGCTAACGGGTAATTCTATTAGCTATCACATCCGACTTTACCAGCTCATCATAATTCGTTGTTTCTTAGCTTTCACCAATCACACCGTTCTCTGCCTTCTAATGCCCAACTTGCCTTTTGCAACTTCTGTAATACTGTTTTACAAATTTTGATCTAAACTGTTCTTCTGCATGTAAGAGAGGGGGGGGTCTCTTTTTGTATCAATTTGTTGATCACGCTACAATAGTCACGATTATGTTGGGCAAATCAGTTGTCCGTTAATGGCAGTTGATGAAATTTTACTCGTAATACATGTGCAAGGTTGACTATCGTTAATTATGTTGATGCCCTGTAATATTTTGGAACTGATGCCCATTACATCTTTATTTAAATAATTGTAGCCATTTATTCAACGCAGCTGAACATTATCCTAATTTTGGATTGCAATCACCATATATTTTAAACAGACTGGAGAATACATGATTTGGGAAGTAGTAGTAACAAGTATTGGTAGTAAAATATATAAATATAGTTAAATCATTAGTTGGTGTACAAATTTCTAAATTAAAACAATCTTGCTAGTTTCGCCATAATGAGTAAAACTAAGAGAAGTAAGTACTTACATGCTTATTACAACTCTGAAATCAATATATGAATTTCGGTTTCCTATGAGAATATACTTCATTTAATCGTAATCCTAATAATACTTCATCTACCATATAATAATTTGACACGTTATAACACATATAAACAATAATCACATCGACTCATATTCATAGACAGCTATATACGTATACTAAAGTCAATAACTTAACTAAAATATAATTTACAAAATTCCGCTTAAAATTTTAACACGAACGTTTTTAATTTATTTACTAATAAAAAGATGTGTTTTTGAGTGTTATATTTTGATAACAAGGATCAGCGCGTGTCTGCAATTATTTTGTACGACATGATTAAGAATTTATCCTACGATAATGTGGGTTACTATTTCCTGCAATGCACTGCATGATATAAGCACTAAGCAGCGCTGCCCTATCTGCGTTATACTAATACATATTTTGGTTATATACGTGATGATTACTCGAGTCCGTTGATCACATGGATGACACATGCACATCCACGCTTCCGCATGTAGCATCCATTAGTCCTGTAAACAAAGGRCGCGCATTCGTACACTAATCAGCTGCTTAAAATGGTGATGTTTACTGAGCATTTGTTCACCTGGACACTTTCAAAAACGGATGTATGTCGTATCGCTTATGAATGGTGCATTATCGGCCAACGAAATGTACTAGCTTATAGCTTCTTTGTTTAGTGTAAATTGATCAACAATCTAAACATAAGGTTAATGATATAGAAAATGGAACGTTGCGTTGTAAAGGACTTTATTCTGGCATATTGTCATCATTGAAGACCCTATTAAACGATTAGATGCTGACCTAATCAGTACAGTTCTTGCTTAATTCTCAATAGTCCTGTTATTCAACCAAATAACAAAAAAAAATATAAATTTTATGTAGCTAACAACGTCTATTATTAATGCGAGATGACTGGTTAATATTATATAACAATTATTTTTCACTAGCTAGCCTTCTAGTCTGTGTTACAATGACGGTGCCTATTATAGTTTGTCTGCTTCCATTCTTTCATATATATTCAGATGAAATTATAGTGCACCAAAATTTAGTAGGCACATCTCACCAATCACATTTATTTCACGAAAAAATGTAAATGACTAACTCATTTTTTTCTTTTTTTTCAGGTAAGTTGCTTCATGAATGTCTGACCATCATGTACAGGTACAGTATAGAAATTAACATGATATTCTTTTAAGATGCAAATCATATACAAGGTGACCCACTAAGGATGGCGAGGTAAAATATTTCCGAAACTGTATATAATAGTTTCGGGAAAAAATTAATAGAGCCCAAGAGAATTTGCTAGAAAAGTTTGTAAAATTGTCGCAAGYTGGCGCAAACACATTTTATTGGGGTTATTTTTCATAAACTTGGGTTTTTTGTTGCTATTAAGTGTTACTCTTCTGATGGTGTTTCTTTTATTGTTATTGTTATAGCCCGTTGACTTTGAAACAAGCTCCAAATTTGTAATTATATTAATAAAATTTGGATCAGTTCCAAGCCTGTATACAGTGTGAGGAAAAGCCATTACGAATTTAACAATCAAATTTACTTTTGAATAATAAGAAGTTATAACTACTTATAATGGGATCTGGGAAACACTTCATAAGTGTAGATAATGCAGCGATTTATTTCTTAATAGAGAAATCTCAATTCATTTTAATATATACTTGAAATCTGCTCTATCCTGAAAATATGATACATAAAACTTGAAGCCTCTTTGTGCAAAATTTAATACTTTAATCCCAGCAGGGCTTTTCCCGCATTGATGTGGCCCCTGTAAAGTTGGAAAATCATTTGCAGTTTCATAGGGGTATACACCATTTTACGTAAAGAAAAAAATCGCCCTAGTCCTCTACTAAGACGCTGGTATACACACTGCCGGGTAAACACCCCCTTTTAACATAAATTATAAGCAATTTATAAAATAAATGCAGTTACTGTAACTCTTGCTTCTACTTTATTTCCATGAAAATATAGATCACGTACTAAATTAACTAGGCGATAATTGGGTTAGGCCCGGTTCTCACAATATTCGGTACATTGAAAAGCGCGAATTAACATTTTATTCGTTCTAATCCGTTAAAGTATGTAAGACACTATCGGATTACTTTCCAATTAAAAAACTTCTCCGCTTAAAAATTAACTCTTTCTGCACAATGATGTCCAAAACGCTTTCGTTTGCATCGCTTCTTTTGTTATGATAATGCGTTTTATATTTCCTCTAATAAAACAATCAGCTTCCTGTCTGAAACGCTGCAGCTGCACTTCAAATCGTACAATTACTAAAAATAATTATCTACCAACGGCTTTCTAAATTAACTTTTAAATTGATTTGCGTGTTTTGCACTGTTATACATCTCGCTCTGGTCGGGTGATCTGCAAGGTCGCTCTGAAAAAATGCATTAATTTGGGTTAATGAAATTACGAACAAGTGATAACTAACAAAACACGTAATGGGCTGTCGTTATGATACGATATTGAGACAAACGGTTTGTGGTAAAAATGATGTTTAGGTGGCTTCTTTTTTAAAGACACCTGTTACGCTATTAAAATTATTAATGTATGTAATCTCTTACTCTTTAGCTGTGATTTAGGTATATTAAAAACTATGCATTCTATACAAGAAGCACTGTTATTATTATAAAGACACATTTATGCAGTGGAGATATTTTTTCTGTAAGTTTACGTCATATTATTTTACGAATTGTATTTTCAGAATGATTACCTACTGATCTTTGCACGTTACATGATTCTTACAAATTTCCGTACGCCAATGTTCAAAATCTATTGTTCAAGGCTGTAAATAACAAAAGCTTTCCCAAACACTTACGTATTAAAACGTAAATCTCCGAATTGTGGGTCCAAAGTTCGTTTGATTGCAGGTAAAAGAGTACGGTAATGATCTAGTAACAAATAGCCCGAGGCGAAGGTGATTTGCCAGGTGATTGGATTGTATGTAGCTTCTATACGGTTTGGTATTATTGGATTGAGGTGCGCCCTTTTGTAAGGATACATTCCTTAATTTATTAAAATTTATCGTTTTATGTAGCAATATCGGTTATAAAATAATGCTAATATTATTCATACTCACGTGAGTTGCGGCAGGACGTATGTTAACAGTTCAAATACAATATACGATAAGATAACATTATAATATGCGTTGACAAATAAAAGATCACAAATGCGAGTGTTTGTATGATAATTATGTTATTTGAAAAACTGACGTACGTATACCAAAAATACGAGATGAAATTTTAAATAGAGTTTAACCAGGCATTTGACGCAGAGTAAAGCAATTGCAGTTCCAGATTTATGTGCCAAATAAAATAACACCAGTTAATTTGAAACACAAATTTCGCAATTACTTCGGCAAATCTAAAGTGATAAACTATACATTAAATGTTTGCGCAATGTTGAAATTAAGACGATTCTAATAACACATTTATAGACATAGATATTTAAATTCAGTTAGGATTGTTACGTAGTATTCTTATTTGTTAGAAAGGAACAACCACTTTGCAAAAAATCGTTTAATCTGTTCTTTATTCTTTTAAGATAAATAATTAATTGAATTTCATTCTGTTACAGCGAAAGACGTGTATACATCAGATGAAAAATGCGAATTTAATTCATTACCTTCGAGTAACATGTCCGTTGCTTCTTTACAAGGTCGAACTGGAATTTTGCATTACAATCTGAAGTCCGAAAAAACTGTATATTTCCATTACACCGTTGCTTATTTGATTCCAAGAATATGATATCCTCAAACTGCTCCCAGATTTCGTCATCAGAGAAGAAGGCACTATGGTATATAAAAATGTAAAGTTGCTGGGAGATGTTGCAAATATAGCTTTGTTTAATATACACGAATCGCGCTGTTGTGTTGAATATGTTTAATATGTGCTTAAAGAACGGAGATCTTTTTTACAAATTCTATTTGGCTAACTTTTTGGGAGCGATACATTGTAAATTATCGTAGAATTTTTCCTTTCGATGATTTTTCTTATATTGGACCTTAATGTCTTTTGTCCTGTATTTAACTTTAGTATAGTTTCAGCCTTTATAATTCTTTTAGTATTCTACTTTACGTAATATATTCTGTGGAGTAGCTTTTTAAATTGCCCGCACATGTGGATAATTAAGTAGGATACTAGAATGTTTTGATGCGGCAATCCACTCATAATGTCATGCTGTTAAATAAATAACATTGTTCATCAAAAATTCTTATATTATTTGGCCATGGTTCTTCTACATCGGGAGGTCTCAAACGACATTATTGGGTGACGCGAGTAAGCCCATCTACATTCGCGATCCTAATTATCTGGGTGCTAACTCATGTAGTTGGGTGATCAGGAAGCATATTTGAAACTATTGAAATACGAGGATAGCCAAAAACCATTCTGTAAATAGTGCACAGCAACGAACTCTTCTTGTTTTGCCATAGATCTTGCATGGTAAAAAAACCGAATACTGCATTATATATGTATTACATCTGTCTCTTAATTATTTCTATATATAAGCAAGGCGCACTATTACCGAATATATTTCTCACATGAAAGCATATTACTAAAAGAACCAGTGGCAAATCTGAGCAGAAAAGAAAGACAGTTGGGAAAAAAATTAAAAATTGATTTAGTATAAAGTGGACTGCAATGAAAAATCTTCTCAAATGACTATAATGATCACTATTACTACCAAGTGGTGGCATGTTTATCAAATCACCTAATTTTTCACATTGATTAAATGTAAACACACTTTTTGTTTTTTTCCCAAGAAGAAGTGAGTCCTGCTGGCTGTCTATGACTATACAGGATGACACAATTTTTCGATTATATATAGCTAATAGTTTCCCGAGAAGTTTGTCCTAAGTTTGATTCTTGTGTTGCGCCGCTACAAGTCATGTATGGTTTCGATTTGTTTTAATCAGTGTATTGCCAGTGATTTGATAACAAGGATGCAAACAAATCCATCAGGCCAATACATAATTTAGGCTGTAGTAAGGTCTTCATGAATGACTTCAACTTGATGTATTGTGTATACAAAAAAAAAAGTATCGTACAAAATTACACATATTAGTTTCAGTTGATCTGTTTTGAAAAATCTGGGGAACACTGACTTGATCAACCACATAACTAAATTGTGTTGCAAAATAGAGGAATATACTCAAATAATTTTGCAAAGCTTGATATTAAGGTTATTCATACCACTCAATTCCTTTGATTACTTTTGTGCTGGCGATGAAACACGAGTTTTTGAAATAATTCTATAACTTTTGCTCATTCTAAGAGGTACTAGTTGGTTATCGAGAATTGGGGGGTTATTTAGCAAACGAACTTATAATAATGATACAGGTAAATTACTTGTTAAAGAAACGAATATGGTTATAAAGGATTATACTAAATCTTATCCATCTTTTAATATTTGACCTTCTAGTTATCGGCCTCCCAGATTTAAGATTGGAGAATTACTTAAATAAACAGTTTTGCGATGACCCAGTCCATGTTAAATAATTTAATTTAATGACCTGTGTTTTAGCTCTTGGTATTCAAGCTTGGAGTCATAGTTATGCCTGGCAAGCTTGCCATTATTTCTAGATTAGTAAAAAGACGAATATTTCGTGAAACAGCTATTACTGCTGGTTTGTCGATTTACCAAACGTCCAGATTTCTTGCGCTGCGAGAATGGCCTTATATTCTAATAAAGTATATTCTACAATATATTTTCCATTGGTGAAGTTTACAATGGTMTCAGCAAGCTCAATAAATCGTATTACAGATTATGAGGMGAAGCGTTAAGCATTGTCCATACAAGCAACTAAGGGCAACATACAATAGGAATTTTTGTTGAACTATTTGCCTTGTGACTTTAACATGTCATGAAAATCAGAGACATGGTGTCCACACATGGCTAGTCTTTTTTGATGAGCTTACAGTTTTGTAAAACGTGTCGTAAGTAATGTACACACAATGAAATCACTTTGACATAAAGCTACTTGCATCTCCAAATTGTTAACTTCTTAGACGTCGCATTCAACAGCTTCAGCATCTCATCTCTTGCTGGCATATTTGCGATTTGGATGCTTAGGATTCTACAGCACTTCTACTTCTCTGTAAATTTCTAATAAGAGAAAGTAACAAAGGCTCAAGAACAATCTTGTGGATGCTTTTTTCTCAGTTTGAAACGCAACAAGAGACAACTTTAGACGCGGCGACAAAAATTTCCGGCAACATTAATCCACAATGAGCTATTTTGTTGGTAGCCACTAGTAATCGCTATAAAAAGTTTGCTCTTTGTTGTTTCTGTGTGGACAAGACTATATTGCAATAATGTCTATTATTGACTGTAGAACCTCCTGAAAAATACCTACTGACTGACCTTTCAAGCAAACACCATGTTAGGTTAGCATTAKCCGTTTCCTCAGCAACGCTCGATTTGGTGCAGCGTTGGTCRTTTGGAAGACGCTTCGMATCTTCGGCCCGGTACCTAGACGGCTCAATTTCACCTGCGACCGGCGTMCCGCGATAATGGCCCGGCAATGTCAACGGCGGCTCTGATATGTAAACACCTGACCTCGCGTGTCACGAAGATACGCGCGTTTGCGCTTACCTGTTCGCTGCGGACGGATTGCCCAGCATTCGTAATGTTACTTTTCGTGGTGTTGGTCGCTGTGTCGGCAACTCTTCATTTCTACGGTCGAAACACAGTGACCTAACGAGGGCGAGGGAATCTGTGACGATCCCACGTGCGAGTGATGGTTTTTCGTTCTTTTGTTGGTTGTTCTTGTGGTTTTTTGGGATAAATGACTAGGGTTGTGTAGTGTCACGTGCCTCTTGTTGAAATGTGTTCTTCCGTGCAGTGTGCCTCCGGAGCGTACACTGGGTACAATACTGGTGAGTTTTTGAATACATGGGTGACTTCGGTGGTTGCGATTTCTTTGATAGAAGCACACATCTTCTATTTGAAGGACTCGATCATGGAATGGTCTGCTTTCATCATTACGGATAGTATTCGACATGAAACTTGAATTGAGTAATTTACCTAGAGATTTGACAAATAGGTCTTTCTCTCATCTCTATCAATAGCATAATCGATTGCACGGTTGATGAACGCGAAGCTTTTGTTTTATTATAAAGGGATGTTCTTTGGCGCGTTGTTTCTCCTATAATATATGTATGATGTATTTAAAATCATATATTTCTGCAAACTATTACTGAAATTTAGACCGATATTAAACCCAAAGATTTCCGGAAATTCTTATTCAAACCTTGAACGTGGCTGAGAAACTTCTTATATAATAAATGTCACTTTGTAAAAAGGCTATTTCAGTAAAATAACTATTGTACAAGAAACACATTTCGTCAGACAATGATGCTTTACAAAGAATTATCTATAGTGCAGGTTATAATCTGCGGTCAGGCTGTTTGCGTCTAGTAGATCCATCATTCGCTCCCCTAACTTCTTGTCCTATTTCCCGATCCAATTATCATTAAGATTTCAATCTTCTTAGTCTGAGTTAAATAGACACTGCCTTTAACAGCTACCTACTGCTAAGGGAACTTGAGTACCTTCAGATAAAGAAAAGTAAAAGCGTTCGCTCGAGATGTGTTTGAAATATGATTTGGTGATACTACTTGTTTTGACTGCATAATATATCAAAACCTGCTGGTTCGATTTAGCACAAATTTTTATTGGGACGAAAATTTGTTACTGTAACTATAGATTTATAACAATATTGTATCGAAAACTAAATTAAATTGGCCGATTGAACCCTGAAAATAGGTAGAGAGAAATAATTTTGACATATTGAGTATTTCACTAATTCAACTAGCGGTACTTGGTGGAACATTTTATATAAATGAAACAAAGCACTTGGTCGTTTTACAGTATTTAATAACTAGTTGCAGAAGTTTCGAACCTATCGGTTCTTCTTTAAAGTATTAAGACATATTGTGTCAGGCAGTATCTCTTTATACTCTGAAGAAGGATTGAAAGGTTCAAGTAATCATTAAATTTTGTGAAACAGCTAAGAGCTTATATTTGATTGTGTGTTTGTTGAAGAAATACTGCATTTGGTATACTGATATGTTCCAAGTTACAAACGCCACATTATGCTGGAGCAGTATGCTGGAATGCTAGTATCTGTAGTTAGTTAGTTACCTTAGTCATGTGCGTCCTTTATCCTCAATAAGAATACGATATGGGATAAACATTACTATCTTTGCTAAGCTTTTCTAACTTCTTCTTATATCAAGTGAGAGCAGTCTCCTACATCCCTATTACATATGCGTAAAAGCTACCATATGTTCTTCTAATTCATCAGAGGGGACTATCAACTGATATTTTAACCTATCTGAAAGATAAGAGATTCATCTAGACACTAATGTATTTTGCAAACAGYTATGCCTAATATTTTAGACTAAAACAATTGCTACTTGCGATGTCCACCTTTCAGATTATTTTGAGGGTACACTTACGAATTTTAGTTATTGTACCACTTGGTTTGCAAATACAAAATACCGTACCTGAAAATATAGATCACGAGCTTTCGAGTAAGACTATTTTCAAACGTATTATTGAGTGGTGCTGTTTTGTAAAAAAATGTTGTTCTTTTTCCTTTTTCTCTAGCATCCCAGCCTTAAGTGAAGTCTACTGAGAATTTGGCGAGAAGAACATCTTCAGCTTAAATCTAACCAAACATATCAAGAAGAAACTTACTTTTACTTCTACTGAAGATGACAGCTTGGCTGACGAAATACTTATTTAGTTTTTTCTAAATTATTATGGTAAAGAGTCTTTCATATATCGTATAATCAGAATCATAACACACTCGGCTCCTATTTTATTATACAGGGTGTCCTCTAAATACACAGACAACGTTTGACAGGTGATAGAAAACGAAATTTTAAAAACTTTTTTCGAATAAAAAAAATTCCGAAAAAGCTGTTTTGATATACACGGTGTTGAAATTGAATTTAAAAAATGATTTATTAAGATTATTCATGAACTATAAAAGATATCAATTTCAAATTTGGTGTTAATCATAATGGCATAAGGTACAATAAAAAAAGTAATCGGGGGGTTCCTAAAGCACCAGTGGCGTGCGCTGGGGTAATGCACACCCCTCCTTTTTGACTGAATTTTTAGGTCTGTGGAAATTTATACAGAGCTACTTCTGAGGAAGACACCGACATGAGTGTCGAAACGTCAAGGTCTAATAACCAACGTGGGAACCAGCCCGGAAAACAATATGTCAAAACTAATACACCCTTGTATTCTCTAGCCAATTCTAAATAAAACGTGTCTCTTTGAAGTTTGCCGTAAAACGAAACACTTGTCCCTAAAATTTGATTTTTTGATTGAAAAACACTACACCGCCATAATTTTGTGAAATCAAAAAAATGTTATTGAAACCGACAAACTTGAAAAGTAATAGAAGAAGCAATTTTAAGAACATTTTTCGAATATAAACTTTTCCGAAAACGCTTTATTTTTGACATACAGGGTGTTGCAATTGAATTTTAAAGGATCATTTTTTAAATTCAATTTCAACACCCTGTATATAAAAAACAAAGCGTTTTCGGAAATTTTTTATTCAAAAAAAGTTTTTAAAATTGCATTTTTATCACCTTTCAACCGTTGTCAGCTTCAATAACATTTTTCCGATTTCACAAAATAATGGTGGTGTAGTGGTTTTCAATCAAAAAATCAATTTTTATGGGCGAATGAGTCGTTTTACGGCGAACTTCAAAGAGACATGTTTTATTTAGAATTGATTAGAGATTATAAAATTGTATTAGTTTTGTCTGAAAATCCACAGACCTAAAAGTTCTATTAAAAGGGGGCTGTATATCACCCCAGCGCACGCCACTGGAACTTTAGGAACCCCTCGATTACTTTTTCTTATTGTACCTTATGCCGTTATGATTCCCACCAAATTTGAAAATGATATCTTTTATACTTCAAGAGTAGTATGAAAAATATCATTTTACAAAATTCAATTTCAACACCCTGCATATCAAAAACAGTTTTCTGAAAATTTTTTATTCGAAAAAAATTTTTCTATCACCTGTTAAATGTTGTCAGTGTATTTCGAGGACACCTCGTATATTAATTATGCGATTAGTATGATCGATACATCGGAGTGATTTTCGGTATCAATTTGAATGTCTTGAAGTTTGTACATAATACCAAATGCCTGTAAATAAACAAATTAATTTACACAGGTTGGCAGTACTTCGGTTTGGGCTAAAGGCTAAACAGAAATGGCTCGCACAATGCTTTTTTTACCCATAGCCCATAGGTAGTCGAAGCAGGCAAGAGCTTATCATTATACCTCCCCAGTTTGGCTGCTATATGATTTAGACAGTAAAATTTTAAATGCTGTCATAAAAGTATAATTCGCTATTTATATGCAATCTGTGTGGCTTAAAAGTGTTTGACGTATGTATAAAAGAATGGGAAACAATCGAAAGTAACACATCGGTGAACTCATAATATTCGTAATAGCTGGATCATTAGTTTTGAACCTATATAATGAATGGTTTTGTTTGTTGGTGCATGTGCCTCCAAGTTCAATTACTATTGTAACAAATTTACGGATACCAGTAGTTATGTTTAGACGAGTAATACTTAAATTCAGTGATACTGCTTTTATTATTAGGGTACTTCAGTGTACTAGATATTACACATGCACTTTTCACATTATTTGCTCATTATTATCTTGCTAGCCCAAGCGTAGTTGATTGTAGGATATTGCCGGTAAATGAGATCAGTACAAGGACCAGTAATTCATATGCTGCAAGTTAGAATTAGGTTTTTTCTTAGATTTATGGCGGCCAATTTCACTAATTGCATCAGAGATAGTGTGTTTCAGGAATCCAAGAATATTCCGAACCATTTTCGGAATGTTACTAGATAAAAACGGGGTATTCCCAGGCCATCAATAATTGTTTCGATGGAGTTCTTATGCAAATTTAAGTAGAAAATACTGTACAATGGACAGTTTTAAAAGGAAACAGTTGGTAACGGAGTTATTGATATCAGTTTCTCTGTTTGCTGTTTACAGTCAGGTTTTGTCTTTAAAAATAAAGGTGACACTTGAATTATTTTAAAATTACCTAATCATTGATGCTACGATTAAACTATTGAAGCTCTTATGCATTAAATCTTTGATGTTCGGGACTGTACTTACTTAACAGTGCAAGTAAGTGCTTTGAGTAATCATAATTAAGATTTTGAAATCAGTCTATATTTGACAATAACGTTTCCTTCTCTTTTTACCTTTACCTTTAACTCAAAATGTATGACGAATACAGAAAACATAATTAATGATGCACTTCAAATTTCAATGGTTAGCTTATTACTGATATATTTTTCCGAACGTTTACAGTATCCGAGATTACAATAAATAAGTGTATGGTTCTTTGATGAACCACACACCTCGCATCACTCTCAAATCCTTTTCATGAATGACCGCGATTATTTGAAAATGTTTATCGTCACCTTGACATTTACGGTCGCAACCTCAGTTCCCAAACACCTGTTTGATTCGGACCTGTTTACTAATAAAGTGAAAAATTTGCCTTGCATCGCAAAACCCATGCGGTACGTAATAAACACATAAACGCAACGAAAATTTATTCTCCATAAAAACGTCTGGCGGTTGCATCGGTTCACGTGGTGCGCTGCAGGAAATTTTGTATGCCAAGGTCCAGAAAAAAGCTTTTTTGCAGAATTCAAGGCGGAGATGCTGATTGTATTTCTTGGGTGGTTCTTCAAGGAAGAATTATCAAGGGGCTGCGAAGTCAGGGTGAAACAGTTAGTTAATGATATTACTCTTCTTGGCACTTTCATAATCATTATTGTACGGATCAGAATTTAAAGTGTACTTACATTTTTGGCACTAAATTTTATTTTTGTTTCGCTTCCTTACGGTACAGTCAATCATAGGGAAAATATTACTTGTACTATAATTATTACTAAAACTCCCAATGATTGCAGCCAGACGTAACGCCTAATATGTTAATGAAAGGTTATGTTCGTAATAAATTTTAAGCAGTTACTTATTCTTTGACTGTTAGAACAGGTTTGGTCATTCAAAGTTCATAGTTTGCGCGTACTGATGAGACAAATATTACAATAAATTGCTGGAGTCTAGTAAGAGTAATGCTGTATAATGGGACAAGTGTATTAAAGTTATTAAAACCTGATTAAGTATGATTGTAGTAAATAGGTGTGAAAGTAGCCAGCAACAATTGTTAAACTAGTTAAAGGTAATAAGACATTTTAATCTTTTCTTTCTTGTGTCTACTGAATAGGATTTCAGTAGCCCTTATTGACATTCTTTAATTAGCTCACATAACTGTAATAGTTCTTGCAGTTATGCTTATGTTTTCAACTCCTTGTGGTAGTTATATTACCTCTTATCATAAATAAAGTTGCTATTAGGTAAATACTCACGCTTTGAGGATAGCCAACACATGTTACTATAGCGTAATAGCTAAAAATTAAAAATATGTAAGCATTACTTTATGGCGATATACTGAAGACTTTAGAGTAACTGAGACCTGGGTAGCACGACTGTCGTATTCTTCCTTATTAACATTTTTGCATTTCCCGTGTAGTAATTTTCCATACCGAACACCCAGTTTCGTCAGCTCGAGATTAAAGCTGATACGCGCGCATTATTATTGTTTTCAGCATGAACAAATTCAAGGATAGCAGACTTGAAAAACGTCAGGAGGAAATTAGAATCATGAACCGACATTTTTCGCACGACAGCTCCTGCTTCCTGCTGGATGGGCGTTTCAAAAATGCGTGTAATTATTTACGTATGAGTTCATCACTTTGGTATTTATTCTGATTGTTCAAAGCCTTATTAAAACTGACAAAAGTACAATGCTAATAATGCCTAACTGCGTATGTAGTTTGAAGATATCTACAAGGTTGCTGGAGTAATTGGTGATCGTCATTACTATAAGTCAAGTCCAATACAGCCGGTATGTGTTTTAAACAAGGCAGGACCGATTTATGCTATCAATTTGTGTTGATATTAAAATACGCCTTGGATTAATTTCGGAAGAAAATGCTTAGCTCATTACAAAGGTACAGTAAAATTGCTTATCTAGAAACTAACAATTACACAGGGTTTTCCGAAATTACGGACAGCAGGTCATTAGCTTCACTATCTAGATGACAGCAGGGACTTGACATGCGTTATATTTCTCTTATTTTAGGTGCTAACTTCAATGTCCTGCTATTTATTGATGATAACTGCAACTGAAATAATTAGCGTACTGAATCCTTAACTTTTTTTTTCATCCATAAAAAAATAGAAACTGAAAGGAGATGTCTTTTATTAGTATTAAAGCACCTTATGAGCAATTGCATAATTAACATACCTGAATTTAGCTTTAAATTTTTACAGTTCATATTATCGATTCGGTTAGAACAATTTTTTATAGTATCGGTATCGGAACTTATTTACATGTTAAAGATATGTATATAACTTTTAATGACACAACCCCAAAATTTTTGTGTTGCAATCGCCTTAGGGCAACCCTTTAATCTGCTCGGTAGAAGTGGACTGCAGTGAAAAATTTTCTTATAATGGCTGTAATGATCGGAATTACTATTAAAAATGGAATTCTTATCAAGATAACATTTTTCAACCCTTTTATCTACAGATCCTTATAACTACTTAAAGATAAAAGCTGTATGGTGTTAACAAAGTAAAATACCTTTTGTTCATATCTACTGCAGCTGATGTATCGAAACTAATGCTGGTGCTTATCACTTTAACGCCCTAACGGAAAGAAAGAAGTAATCTCTTCTTCCTAAGTGATAAAAAATTTACTGTTATTAAATAAGTAAGAGCAATGCAATAATTTACTTGGTAGATCGTTTCCAATTGGTCAGAAAATGTCAATTTTAAGCCCTGTTTTCAACTATTGAATGGTAAATTTTTGAAATATCTTAAAAATTGAGCAAAAATGTAAAGGTCATAGACACAAAATATTGGTAGCTTCTAAGTTAATTATACATTTAGGATCGTTTGGAGTCTGAATATTCAAGCACAACATATAAGTACTCGTAGTAACTGTCAGTACCTTTTTATATTCTTCAAGAAGTTGAAACGTGCTTGTCTGTTATAAACATTGTTGCAATTATTACAATAAAAGTGGCGGGCAAGTTTAGGGAATTGTAGATTTCTTTTTGAATGATAATTTGACAGAATTCGAAACCAATATATACATACATAATGTATTTTGTAAATAATTTGAGAAAGTTTTTTGAAAGCAGTTCTTGCGATCATAACCTTTTCGAAAGTGGCCAGCGGATGGTATATTTAAGACCAAAGTATGTGTGAACAACGACGATATAAGAGAGATATTTTCTGTATAGACGACTTATGGCATTAATTGTTACTCATTTTCAAAAAATGTGTTCAAAATATAACCAGTGTAAAATCATAAAGAATTTGCTCCAATGTAGGTAGATTTACGATACTTACGTAACTATGTGTAGAGACAAATTGGAGAAAGGTATCCTTACTGTGTACTAACTCCAAACGTCAGTTTTGGGGGAGGTGGTATAATGTTTTGGGCAGGCATTTGTCGAGAGAGTCGTCTAGAATTTGTAGAAATGTGTGGAAAACAACTAACCTACAGTGAAAACATATCGCCAGTCTTTGCCAGGGACGCAAAATTAATTCAGATATTCTGCACAACAGGAGTGAGGTGCCATACTTTAATAAAATTCAATTCCCAGCATGCTTAGAAGATGAATATCCGATATTGAGCAGCCCACGTTTTATAGTTGGTTTCGTTACTTTGGTGTTAATGTTTAGCACACCATAATTTATCCATGAGATCATCTGATCTCTTTTAACTTCATTATCTGCTATTACGAAAATTTTAAAAGGCTTAGGCATTACAAATTTTCTTGGTTACATGATTAGCTCACCAAGCAACAAGTGCAGCCTTACTCATTTCATTTTGGCAATTGATTTAGTATTCAAGAGTGAATTATTATTATATTAAATCAATTTGTAAACAACATACCAACGCGCGTCCGTGATGAGATAATTCTATTAGGTCCTGCTGGTGTGTCTAATAACCCAATTCAAATATAGACATTTGCTGTGTCATGAATTTCCCAGAACTGTCAGACAACAAAAAGAGTCGAGCAATCCAGTGTTCACATTCTTAATATCCAAGCGCCCAACGCGTCGCCCAGATTTCGCCGCCCGCAGGCAGACGAATGACGAAAAAAACAAAGGAAAATCGTGCTAGATGCAATCTTGAAGCTTTCAATGTCAGGGTCTTCATTAGTCATGTGTAACAAGACTGTTTACTGGTGTAATGGTTCTGGTCTTATGTAACAGCGGTTGATGGAAACAATGTTAGACGGGCAGCTCTGTTACGCTTGAGATGTTTGGGATCTTATTTGCGCGATTACAAAAATGCACTTGCCGGTTCAATCCGGTTTGTAAATGAGATATGTCTTAGGAGTGAAAGAGGCATCAAACAGGTGGCTTGCGGTCGCTTAAGCAAAATTGAAAATTAAAAAACTTTCGCGAAACACATAATTTCAGGAGTTTCAACTGCTCCTGAGTAACTAGCCGCGCACGTTCAATTCAAAACGTCCACTCCTGTAAATTTAAGCGTGCGACAATTTGAAGTACGACATGATGACACGAATAACATGCTGCAAGAAATGATAAAAACCTACTACTGCACGTTTACATTTATGTAGTACTATACAGCATAGACCGGAAGCTCATGCTAAGGAAAAATTAAAGAACCATCGTGGTGTCTGTTTTATTAGACATTGCCCAAAAAACTCTCAAAGTTAAAAGTCGCGCTTCTTCCTGTCTTAGTTTTCAACTTTTATCAAGCTTCATCATTTTCAAGACCAATAAACTGCCACTCATCTGTTTATTGATGAATGTCAGCGCTATTACATGTCCGTACACAACATGATCGTAAGCTGCAATGACAGGATATAACAACAGTAAAATACACATTTTTAAATGTGGTTCAGTATTTAGTAGATGAGCAGGAAACGTTGATTGAAAAAGATACTTGCGTCGGCTAAGAATCGAACCCAGACCTCTGGAATGGCGATCCAGTGTGCGAGACTACCACAGTGACAAGCTATTCGGCCTGACCAACATTTAAAGCAATATGTATTTCAAAGATAATAAATATCCGTCTGTCCACTTTTGAGTCGAATTTGCCTGCCTAACCCACTAAAAATTAAACGATACTTATTATTCTACACAAGCGATATTATTGCACTTAATATTTTCATTTACGTTTAATTAATCTTAAAATTTGATTTGTAGTTTTATCATACGTACCGACGGCTGCGAGATTAACCATTTCATAGTAGGTACTTAAGCGCCCAAAAAATGTTATACATTTTATATTGAATAACGATAATTATTCTAACGCAACTAATTTTATATAAATATAAATTGGTGATCCAAAAGTGGATATGCTCGGTTTACTAAATAGCATAATTTTTATGACACCAATTGCAGGTTAGTCGTACAAATGCGCAACAAGGACATTCACAAATTCACTGTTCTATTCAGAAAAAAATGAACAAACTACATAATTTTATGCTCAATGATAGACGTGTAAAATATAAATATCTGCACTTATAGTATGAAGTGTAATAAAGCTAGAGCTTTATAGAGGTTTGTAACGTGCAAAACATGACGTACAATTTTTATATTGTAGCATTTAATTTTTATAGGCATTTAATAGTTATAACTGAATAATTAAAGGCAATTATATAACATTTTTTGATAGTCTAAACACAGTTAGTTTCTAGATTTATGCCTAACGCCAGACAGTAATTGTTACTGTACTGTTAATGTCTCTTTGACTACTTATATACCAAATGTCGCAAGAAGAATTGTAAGCGGTTGTACCTTAGAAACCATTTGTTTGAGAATTTATTTAATGTAAATCAGACAGAAGCTTTAAAAAATAGTTGTGAATCTTTTTTGTCCTAAAAAGTTATTTTGCAGTTACTGTTAGTAGTTTTTTACGCTGGTGTCCAACTCAAGGGTAACAAAATAGTTTCAAGTGTAAATCAATAACCTTAATGCATCTAAATAATTGCTTAATAATTTTAGATCACTCGCAGAGTGTTTCAGGTTGTAATTTTTCATCAAATTAGAAATGTAATTATACCAGTTTATTAACATTTACTTATGTACCTATTTTTAATATTGACATTATTTGCATTTATATATTTTACAGTGCCTACWGTTTCTTTTTCTCTCGTCATGTTGAATTTGATCTAATTAATAAAGCACAATAACTTAGACGGTTTGGTTACATTATTGTAGGCAAATTCATACGTTTTCCCCGAGTCAAAAACAAACATAGAACGGTACCGTTTTCATTTAAAATGATTTTAAAATCTGTGTGGCTCACATAAATTTGAAATATGTGAGAATTGCGAAAAAGCATCCATTTTAAGTATACAGTCGACAAAGTTATTCACAATGGTAACATATCTAAGATGCAAACTGATCCAAGCTTATGTCTTCTTACTCCTTCCGATTCATATTTCCTAAAATTTGTTGTGTGCTTCAGATGCAGCTGATTATTTGATCTAATGTGCTAAAAGCTTCCCCTGCCTCCAGTTGTAGAAGGTTTAAACAATTTCCAAACGACTGTACAGACACGATATCCTTTACATATATCTCCAAACGTTACTTAAACCATTCTATAAATATAGCCGCCTAACAACCTTGCTTGTTGCGACAAACTGACCAATGGCTTGTTTATAAGGATGCACGCAATTTCCTCCTAGTATGCCAAGTTTCAGAAATACGCTAATTGTATGAATGGCGTCAAATAGGCAAAGTACGAGCCAGATAAGACTTGTAGCTGTAGTAAATTGAAATATAATTTCTATAATTAATCATACATCTACCTATATTTATTGAAATTTGTTTGGAAAACATCAATTTTTTATATCATTCATTTGCAGTTTTGAACTAATTAAGTTTACATACCCATTCAGGATCATAAGGGTCTTATATACTAATCCAGTCAATCCACCATGGTTAGTAATCTAAGGTGCAGGTAATAGGTGTATTTTGTTATCGCGAGACATAATGTTTATCTATCTTTTCCGGGCTACATCCCTTAGTGAAGATACTTTAGCCCACTTAAGGGGAATTGTGCGCACGTAAGGGAAATTTGGTGCTGGGATCAAACCTTTACAGTTAACGCACTGATATTTGTTCTAATATAAGCGCCAAGCAGTGAAAATTCATTGTATAAGGTAAGATACGACCTGGCATGTTATAAATGTGCGAGGGTGGTGCGGAATTGTGCGCATACTTGAGGTAGCTGTACGCAATACATTTCAGGACACACATAAGCACAAATTTAACGAAGAACGTAGTTTATTCATCCAATTTGTGGTGATCACAGAGATCCTCCTGTACCATTTCTGATTGATCGCTTGATTCCAATATCCATATCTTTATTTTCTTCTTCTTCCCTCCATTGTTTACTGCTTCCCTTTTTCTGTTCTCCTTCTTTTCATTTTTCGCTGTCATTTCGTTTGTTGAAAGTGGTTAATACCTACCATGCCTATTTTTTTTTCTCAGCAGCTATCCTTTTTTTGATCAGCTGCTTCAAATTTCTTCTTGTTAGCAGTAGCTGTAAGTATTTTTTAATGTCTTTGTCCGAGATTTCCTCTTGGATGCATTTCACATTACTTTTTACATGGTTGTACTATTCTGTATTTCTGTTATAGTGTTATAAGTTGGTCGGATACCAAGCATTTATCAGCGTCTTGCGAATAGGGAGTAACTGATTCAGCTAAGTGAAGGATAACTGTGCGCACCTGATGATAGCGTAGCGCACTATTACCCCAAAGTGGTGCGCATAACTAACTTTAATATCAAAAAACAAGGACAACTTACAAGCGCTATAATGCGATTGCGGATTTTTGCATGATATACTGCAGAACATAATATTGCATACGGTCTGCTTAATTATAAGTAGATAATCACTCGTTTTGACGTGTGCGGATTTTGTTTACAAGCAAAGAGTACCGCGATATCTGATATTACTTAATGCATTGTTTCTTAGATGATAGAAATACTTTTGCTCAGAACTTCACAGCCTATTCACAAAAATACAAATGCGTACACTTACCCGCTGCGTTCAGTGTCCCCACTCTCCCTTACAAGTAAAAATTTTGTTGAACCGCGTTCTTGTTTGGCACTTGTTAAAACATTGTGAACTTTTGTCATAATAACACAACGCATGGAGCGTTTTACAATTTATTTTCGAATCAACGGCCGTTTCAGGTTATGAGCCCATCTTCAGGGTACAGCAAAACTAACTAAAATCTACTTAAAATTGGGTGACTACCCTGGTACTAGTTACCTTATGTATTATTATTGGTGGGGATGACTATGTCCTAAAGTTTCCAAGTATTGTGTTATTATTACAGAAATAAAAAATTCTTAAGACAAAATGGCTGGGGTAACTTGCTAGCTTATCATATAGAAACAGTTTTTGTTGCGATCATAATTGTGTTCACACTGCTAGAAGTAGGCTACAACAAACCAAATAAGTGCTTACTAATTCAGTAACTAGTAATTATAGCAGTAAGCTTGTATTAACGCATTATTTTTTACAATCTAGCCATCCTATACCGAAGTGTAAGAAACCATCGGCACAATTGGGTGTTTTCACATTTTTTAGAAATCATGCCATGTGTATATTTGGAGCACCCTTGTTACGTCCTAAAAATTTCAAAATTTTTCTAGCACCAGTTTTCGAAAAAAAGCGTTCTGAAGTTCTAATATAAAAATTGACCACACAAACGCAGTGTCCCGGGATGGAGACGGTGTGACGTAGCACCCCATGTAAACAAAGAATATAGGTTATGTTACCTACGTGCCTTTGATTGTGCCGAGTGAAACGAGTTGTTTTCTTGCTTTTAACGGACTCCTCCTAATAACTGGGAGAATGTTTAAGCATGTACAAACCAGAAGCTAACAGCAGATGGTGCTTTGTGCCAGTGTTCAAATTTCAAATACATCCATCAATAGTCTCAACAAAATATTCGTAAGTGTACCCGGAGACTACGAACGCAAACGGAGATGGTTTAAAGCAGCCAGAAGGGGTATGACCAAGACAAAATCTACATTTTACTGTTGTGAGACTTAGAGTAACTGCATAATMTTTTGCACGAACTTTGTGTTCCGAGCATATCTTGGACTGCAGTATACATATAGGCCCCTCTCGCTTCACCTGAAAATAACCTATAGCTGCATCTCCGTGTTGCTCACGACTTGCACTAGACAAAAGATGCATTTCGTTCAAAATATCAATGATCCATAATGTATTAAATTGCAGATTAAGCTGCTTTATTAATTACTTATACTGCTGCTTTAGCGCCTTTGATTTCGGCAGCATTAAAACGTGGGTCGCTCTTGATAAATTGGGTGACTATAAACATATCTACAGCCGGCAAATTGTTCGAAGCCGCTTTAACAAAGCATTCCGACGACATATTGTTGAATTCATAAAAAAAAACACACGAGAACACTCTCAAACATAACCAATAACGCAAACGAAATACGGAAAGTAGCGGACGCTATCTTGATCTTGTTTACATGGGGTGACACGTCACAGCCAGTCCTAGTCAATCTGAGCGTGTCTTAAAACTGCGTTGTTGCCACATTGCGCACTGGGAAGTTGTAACCAATTTATCTTGGTTAAAAAAATTTTTTGCAGCCTTATGGATACAGATACACACTTAATTAATTAAGTACTCTTTTTTAATGTATAAAAGTTTATATTTTATAACTAGTGAACACACCCAATTGTGAAACCTGTAATTGTGTATAAAGTATGATAACGTTTTATTATAATATTTATATTACGGCATGTTCTTTTAATTGACAAAACAGTAATTGCATCTCAGTTCCAATTACAAATCAATCCAGTAGCTATCGGTGTAGCATCGATAACTGTTAAATCAATAGAAAATCCAATTTGAATTATTAATCTGTGTTAGGAAAATAACAGTGACTATAAGAAGTGGCAATAATTGCTGCGCTAGAAAATGAAAGGAAAACAGTTTGTATAATTACGATTGAAGTATTCGATACGACACAGCAGTTCATTAGGATTGTTTTCTGCGTCGGCTACGACACAATTCTTACGCAGCGGCTGAAAGTGCGATATATTATTAGCCAGATAAAAATTTTATCGATGTAGTTAGGTGTCCGAGTATTGGGGTTTAAATTAGGGCGCTTGAAACTGCCGATTTAATGTTAAGATAAAAGTGCTTGTCCTAGTAACCGAATTAGATTGAGCAAATGTTTAATATGTTTCTTAAGGCTAAGATGATAATAAGGTAGATGTCTTAATAATAAATCTGATATTAAATTTCACGACCACCATTCAGCGCAATTTCTTTCTAAGCCAACTAACGTGGTATTCCGCAAAAATATAGACATACCCAAAGGGGTTTCAGACCTTGTTCACTGAGTTTAGCTTAAAACGACATCTGTCTCTAGTTTGATCCATGAAGCAACTCTGTCCATTTTAATGATAATAATATAAGTGGCAAATATCCTCCGCTAATTGTATATCGTTCAAAACTGTTTGGATAGCTATATTGACGGCTCTGAAAGCAGGGCAGTAAATAATTATTCAGAATATGAAGGATACATACTGCAAACTGTTTCCCAAAATATGCCTTTAGGATCAGGAGTTTGGTCAATATCCCAAGATAGAGTTTTAGGCAAGGGACATACAGTACCTATTTATGAGCAGCAATAATAAAACGCATTTTATTTAAATTTAACATAAATTCATATTGGTGTACTAAAATCGATAAAACAGCAAAATTTGTGCTATTTAGTGTATCTACGTATAAAAATATTTTTCTGACAAGTTTATAATTGTATTAAATAGATTGGTCTATGAGTAAAGTAAAATATATAATTGCGTGTAATTCAACGTTTTGTAATTAATAAGCAAAGAGAGAAACTGCTATTAATAATAATCAGTGTAGTTAAGTAATAGTATTCAGTCCTATTTATAAATCTCCACCGTCATTGTTGTAATATAAATATACGAGACCTTAGCAAACCACATACTAAATTTCACTAGCGGATGACTATCAAAAACTACTAATCATAGTACTTTTTCTTGTGTAAATAGGTAACTAAAATTAATTACATTCTAACATATTAACTTAGTTTTTTTAACGGGCGCAGTAACAATAAAATCACAGGAACTACATACATATAACTTTTTACCTTGGTCAAAAATCATACTAAGGAAAAAAATGGCCTAATTTCTAATCCAAACAATACAACTAATGGTCTAATATGCAGCAGATAAGCGTAAATTGAAAATTGACGTCCGTTTCGAAATCTAATCCAAGGCGAATCCCTCATTCAGTATTTTATACACCACGACAGATGTGATACAAAGTCGCACACCACTAATTGGATTCCATAATGTGCAATTATGAATATGTCCTTCCCGCAAACCATAAACATAAAAATTCGAAATTTGTGAACTGTGTCGGCAATGCGTTTACGCAGGACGAAAAAATGAGTTCACCAAAGCGTATAGTATTTTTTAATCGAATCTATCCGGAGCGACAAAACGAGATAATTGCCGGTTTGATAATGACATTAATTGCTTTGCATTTAACGGAGTCAAAAAGAAAGGACGCGAATGCCAGCGTTTACTTGAAATACAGCAATGAGCATGAAATGTGCAGGTGACCGTTACGCTTTAAAAAATAATGTCGCGTAAAAAGTTTCAAGGTAATTGTGTCGCAAGCAAAAACACGGGATGATGTTTTGTTTATTTGCCGCTTACGGCTGAGAAGCGCTAGTATTAGTAGCGGAAAACTTCATTAGTTTGCTTTTAAAATGACTCATTGGCGAGAAATGAGAAAGCTATGGTTAAAGTACAATTAAAAAAAGGATAATAATTTTTCCCGATGCCAAAACAACATAAAATTTTACGAACTTAAGTACATAGCGCTTCAGTTGAAGTACAGTGCAATCATGTATTTGTTTTCTGTTTGTATAAGATTTAAACTTAAATTAATAAATCTTACAAAAGTTTTTGACGAATTTGTTTCTAAGTGCTTATTGCGAATCAATTTTGTCTTACTATTTACATTTTTTGCTGTTTGACGCTTACTTTTGTAAATATACCCAATATAGCTTTATGGATGCATAGCTTATACTATTAACTTATTTATTTACCTACTTATTTTATAATGTGGATGAGATATATTTGATAAATAACCGAAAACTCGTTTAGATACCTTGTAGTTATTTATTATGAACAAGTATACCTACATTCAGAATATATCTGTTTTATATTAACCCGAAATCATATTGTTTAGCTAAATAATTAATAGATAAATCAGCATTGATTTTAAAATCTTAAAACTGTTATTAAAAAAAGTTACCAGCTTATCAATGATAATTTCTCGAAACTAGTAATATTCGAGTTTCGATAATTGTGTGATAGCAGAAGCTGTCTAAAATTATTGTATTTTTTCGAAGTAGGTACCATAATGATCACTAAAACATGGCATTTGTCAAAACCTATTGGAATAACTAACAAGTTTATTACCACCGTTATGCATGAAAGCAGACACATTTGTATATTAACTGGAAACTTGTCTTTTTTAATTTTTCAATTTTTTGGAATTATCAATAATATTTTTAAAAAACCATTTCATTTAGGCCATTATTAAGAGTTCTGTGTACCGTGTTCGTAATTTTTTTAACTTACAGGTTGAGCATTTTACGTCCTCCAGTCCAATTATTTTGAAATTCTTTGTATGATACAAAGTTCCCTTATAAATAAGTCATTAGGTAAAAAATATATGTTGTGGTGATTATCAGGTCTATTAAACATTAATTATGATATTTCGTAGGAAATCCTCAAATTACAATTTAGAACGAATCGAACATATCCATTGTTTGTTCATAGCATATTAGGCCACATAAAATTTACTCATAATAAGTATACATGACGCCGATAACCTAATGGAGAATGCAGACAAATAGTATATTATACGTATAAGATAGTATTTTGTCGGATAGATCGCTGTCTCTTGAAAAGACTGACAAAAAGTTAATAGTCTGACGTTTCGATTACACCTGTAATCTTTGTCAAAGACACAAGTTTGAACTTCTGTCAGGCAAATTTTGAGGTTCTTCGTCTTTGACAAAGATTACAGGTGTAATCGAAACGTCAGACTATTAACTTTTTGTCATTGTTTTCAAGAGACAGCGATCTGTCCGACAAAATATTATCTTATATTTATGGACGCTGAAAGCATTCACCCTCGTATATTATAGGTAATTATATTATTAAAATAGAAATAAGGCAATCTAGTAATCGTTGTTTTATTTAAATGAACTTTGGTCTACTTGGTTATACAGTAAAGTATATCACGAAAAATTAATAAGGGGTGCATGGAGCCTCCATGGCCAACAATAAACCCAGCAGCATGTTTAGACTCTACTTTATTCTAGTAATTATATGTAAAGGATAAACGGACCTCTCATAGACTTAGCACGCACCACAAAGTGTAATTCTCTCTTATTTTGTTAAATGGAAAAAATAGTGACAAAATATGTCTTATAAAACGAGTGTAAAATGCCATTTTATCTACTTTATTGTACTAATTTCTGAAATTTAGGCTGCTAGATCTCGTTTTAATCTAGTTACTTTTGTGTACATTGCTCGGTAACCTGATAGTGACATTCTACACATATTGTTATATTTGGTTCGTCGAAAACTCAATTCTGTTGACTGACATATTATGTCAAAACAATACCAAATATATTTTAACAATATGCTGCATTATTGTGTTCGGTGTGAGTAATCCATTATTAACGCAATAAAAATAATTAATCGTTATCGCTATCATTATATAGGTCAACATACAATCTTGCATAAGATAAAAATTTAAGTTCTGCCCAAGCTCCATTATATGGTGCATTCAGAAAAAAGTTAATTGTTCCGTACCAATGTAGTGGCACTGTCAGGAGTCTGAACTGATTCCTATGAAAGGATGTAAATTTACGAGTACATAAATAAGTCATAGCGACGATCATTGCATTTCCAATAGCGCGATTCTGTTGGAGATAATAAATCAGTCAACTATAGGCTCATTGAAATTCTCTGAGTTAGGTACCTTAGATTGCTTTTCCTTGAGATGCTTAAACCAGAAGTTATGAGACAAATATGTTCTGCACTGATTGCGTGTTTTTAAGCGTCACTTAGCCCACGTACGTATATGCAGTTTATGTAAGTACGGTCTATTTTAATTTAAAAAATATATTATTCTACGTGTAGATAACTTATTTTGGGTGTTCTTCTGGTATTGATAATAATTTTATTACGGCAAGAAAGGCTATTTGCATGTATACAAGGAATTGATTAAAACAGGCATACAAAAATGAGACAATAACAGATATTTGCAACATTCTTTTACAAAACGGTGTAGTTTGCAGTGAGTATAGTAATATCACTAGCATATCCGTTTGTAGCAGTTACAATTGATAAACATTGGTGAGGGTTGAAACATATTAATTTTAATATAGGTGGACAATTAACGAAAGCAAGAGAACGTCAGAGTATTTACGCCGAGAAATTATTAAAGCTAAACCAAAATAATAAAGAAAAGACCTCATAACTAATTGAGTTCTTATAATACTTATGTATATTGTGTGCTTATTTTGTACATTGCGTAATGTGTTACTTTATGTTTCATTTACACCTTCATAAGTTGTTGCCGTTTGGAACTAAGCTAAGATTATTTGTAACAGGTAATTCGGTACGTATTCTAATAAAAGTAGCACTAAAATGTTTAACATTTAAAAAATCTAATTTTAAAACCGTTTGATTCTCGTTTAAACAACATACCTTTACCAAGTTGTAAGATTGATGAGCATATGTGTCAAACTTCTATATAATAACAGTCATGTGGTCATGCTAGTAACATTATATTGTTTAGAAATGTGTTATTTGCATGGCAATGAGCTCAAGATTCACAATTACGCCTCAATGTCAAGTTCCTGCACAAAATAACTTCAAGTACGCGTTTGTTTTGCGGTTATATAACAGCAGTTCACGATACGATAGAGTGCAGGTTAAATTTAAACAGATTAAAGGTAGAAACTTCGAAATTTGTTGGAAATTATCACCGCTGGATGCGCATCTTGTTATTTTTCAAAAGATAGAAAAAACCCAAGTGGTGGTTCTTTCTACATGTTTCATTTTCAAAGTCCACAAGGTACGTATACAGTACACTACAGTTGCCTTATACATATTTTAAGATCAGTTGTTTGGTTTGGAAAAGCCAACTAGGACGTGCTTGATAATAATAACAAGCTAATTTTCTCATTTTATATTGTTTTCAATGCAATACATACATTTATTCTCAAAACACTGAGTCACGTTGACGCCTAGGAAACTGTCGATAATTCGCATATTGTACTTTACTCTCACTAGCAGCGATTCCAGGTATTAACGAATCAAATAAATATTTGACTGGAAGAATTCGTTTCGTCCATTCTGAACTTTATCCTCTTCAAATATTTTGCAGCTGAAGTACCAAAATTTTCCAACTGTTTTGTTTTGCCGCATTTGTCCGGTGACGTGTCAGAGATCTGTATAATTAGATTAGCTGAGATAAACAGCGGAGGAAACGCATTTTTTAGCGCGCTTAGGAATTTTTATCAGGTGGGTAATATTTATTTGTCGTATCTGTTGATATATTGTATTTAAGTATAAGCACTTCTAGAAAATAGCCGAACGTCGCGTGAAGGATTATCTTAGAGATTCAAAAGCCTTTAGGGCAAATGCAAACAACAGTTCATAGAAACTTATTTACATATCGTTATTACATGGCACTATTCGTATTGATTTAAAGGCTTGTCAGCTATTATTAACCGTTAATGTTCTAGAACTTGTCTACATACAAAAACGATTTTCTCTCCACTTGAATTCAGAGCTTTAATGGCTATAGAAGAAGAGACGTATTTATTATAATAAACGTGTAATTTTTAATTATAGGGTAATTAAAATGTTAATAAATATTATATCTTCGATCTTTGTATTCACACAAACAGCTAATCTATGCACCTTGCTACATTGTTCTTAGATTACTTATACGTTTATTAATACATGACTCCATTTTTTACAACAATTAAGATTATATAACTACACATTCAGTCACACATTAAATATTGCCTAGCGGAACCATTATGATGTTCACGTAGCGAGAAATCTGACATAAAAACGGATGAGTCAACGCAGATTAAGCCCATATTTCGTCGTCGTCGTGACTATCGATGACTTGCATAGGTGAATGCATGGCGGAATAGCGTCTTACAAGGATCTGATGTAGATCATGCCTGATATCGGGACTACGAACAGACGTTATGGTTCTTCTTCGTTTAGCGGGAGTCTTTTTGAAATCAAAATTCGTTATTTCTTCGAGCACTTTTGACATATTGCCTTTGGCCTCGTTGTGAATCGTTGGGACCTGCTCGGGTAAGGGAGGAGCTGGTGGAGGTTCCTTATCAGGTATAATTTTCTCGGATCTCTTGTTTATTTCTAGAGTTGGAACTTGAGTAGCCGACGTATTTGTAGTCCTGTGCAATAAATGTATGTTAAACTTTACCTGTACCTCATTGTAATTTAATTTGTAATTAAAGATGTTCCTGAGTTTAGAGGGGTTTCTCATTTAATGACAATTGTGTGTCGTTTTGCGAAATAGTAGAAGTAATGGTCAATGGCAAACGACCGAACTTTGAGCTTACATCGAGGTTAGAACACATAATGTTCGTGATTCAACTTGTGGAGCAAAGTCTTCTCTGTATGTTTAGGATTGCAAAGTCACTGTCATTATTATCAGGAAAACATTTTATTGCAAAAATTTTTAATGCCAGGTTCTACTGCATGAGTGCGCATTGTATGAAGTTGTCTCACAAAAGCGAACAACATAATACATATGCGAATGCCTCACTAATCAGAAAATATACATTTAGCAGTCTACATACATAGTATCTGATTGAAACTTGCTTTAAAGGTTAACAAAATTTGTTTGTTCAGGTTTTCTGGTGTGCTCTATTCATATAAAATATTTTCAACAATGCAACGTTGTCCCCTATATCGAAAAATAGCAGCAAATTTGTTATTTTAAATGAGACAACCTGTATAGAATTATCGATTTCGAGCCTTTACTCAATTTTGAACATCTTATATTAACACATTCCTCTATCTATCTGAAACAGTGCTTGAGCATTGAAATTTTTCGAATAAAATGGGGAAGCTTTAGAGATTTGAACTTCATCGATAAATATTATACCGAATGTTTCGAGATTTATACTTTTTTCAACCGGAACACCTGTGTATTATCTTCAATTAACATGCTTTCAAATAATGCATCCCTTTCCTCTGGCCTAAATCCTGAGGTTTTCGAAATAAACTCGTTTTTATGAAAAAATATTGTGTTTCCAAAGATGGTCACGGTGCACTACTATATTTTAAAACCCGTGAACACAGTTCGCTTTAATACGCATTAAGGCTGTGTTTGTTTGTCAAAAACTTACAACGAACGAAAATATTTATTCAAACAAAATTCTTATGAAATTATTTCTTCTACATGGACATTGTAAACAAGTCATACCAAGAACTTGCAGAAAGTTTAATGAGTTGAATTTCGTGCGATTAAGAAATAATTTTATCCTTTACAGCAACTTTACAGAAATTAGTTACTCCAAACGAGGGAATATTATTAATATATTAGCATACTTCAGCTCATATTCACAGGCTTTAATTCACAGTGCAGAAAAGGATTTAGGCATAACACGCTGATCTATTTGAACAATTCTAAAAGACATAATGCGTCATTTAAAATCTATGAAGGTTCAAGCTTTGAAGCGGGAGGATTATGAAAAAAAGGTTTGTTTCTGGGAGACTCTTTTATTCTTATTCAAGAAGATCCAAACTTTTTGTCTAACATCATCTGGATTAACGAGGCAAAGAAATAAACATACTTGGCATCATAAAAATCAAAGGGCTATCAAAGAGAAGGACAAAAATTTAGTGTCATCGTTTTTTGTTTGTTAGAAAAGAACACAGTAAGATGAAGTAAAATATCTAACATCTGAAATGTACAAGAAAATTTTAAGATCAGTGTCATGTGTCACCATGAATTGAGCATCTGTTAGTATCAACTGGATGGAGCTCTACCTCGTTGTACTCCGTAGGTTACAAGTAAACTTTTTGAGTTGTTTGATGATCGATTATTCATTCGTTTAGGACCTTGAGATCGCCCTGCAATCAAGTGGTTCAGTGCTTTGAAGAACTTAATCCGATCACGATTGAGAGGGCCACAATAAGTAGCGTAAATTTTGAATAATCTTGATGCAATGTTCACCATTTTCAACAAATAATTTTGAGTCCCACAGACTACCTCTCATTCTTTTTTGGTTAACTAAGGAACATCTCATTAAAGCTTCAATATGGTCTTATTATGACCTGTCTACGCTGTCCAACTAGAATAAATGATTTCATAAAAACGTTGTTCGAATTATTATTTACATCAATTTTAAATCAGTCTTCACTAGCATAGAAATATCATGATATAAGCCACCAACTGCAAAATTTTTAGAGAAAAATGCATTCAGTTCAAAAACCTTAAGATATAGGTACCTATAGAGAAATGAAGGTTTAAACAAATAACCTTTAAGCAACGGCCTGATCGGTGCGAAAAAAAGAGAGTGGTAAAAAAATAGCAAAGTTGCTTGTACTTCATGATGTAACGTTGCATTGCTTGAAATATTTTTGATGGATCGAGCAGACCAGAAATCCAAATAACAAATTTTTAAGGGTAAAACTACAACAGGTTTTGAATAAATTTGTGACTTACCATTGACTACCGAACGGCACAGAAAAAATGACGCTTTTGCGATATAGTATGGGGACTGGGGAAATATAAAAGCTTGTGTCAATTAAAAATCATATACCTAACATACATTGCACTATTTAGTTCGCCTTCGATTTGCGTAACAATTGTATCATTTTTGTATGTTGTCTTGATGTTGTCAAAAAGAACCATATTGTAATTCAAGAAGAGGTGGAAGAGCGACTGTCTTGTTTAGATACGGAATCGTTAATTTTGGGTAATACAGTCAAGCTTTTGGTATATTTTATTCCTTCATGAGGACTCCCACTTAAGGGTGTAGGGTAGCCCGTTTCTGCCCATGCTATTACATGTAAAACGATTTTACGTCCAGAGAAGTCAATTTTAAAGCCACTGCTCCAATTTTTTGATATGTTGTTCTGTATACAAATCTCTAGGGKACTGCATTGCGTATTTTTATTTTTTCCGTAAAATTTTTGCTAAACGACTTTTGTTTTAGCATTTGCGCAATATGCGTATGTTCCGGTTCATCAATAAAATTTTGGAAAGAATGAAAGGCAGTGCCCTTGGAATTGAACACAAGAATGTGTAGACGTAAAATCAATTTTGTATGTAAAGTATATTGTAGGAGTTAAACCCAAAAAACATAGGAAAAATGTATAATTTCACGCCCCATACAGGTAACCGCCCGTAGTAATACCTAATTGCCTTTCGTAAAGTAGATTTCGTCCTCTCCTGAGAGGTCCGCAAAGAACTTGACTCGAGGCGTTCTCTCATTGGTGAAGATAAGATTTATTGCACTTCACCCTTAAATACATGGCAATATTTGGGCGCTATACGAAGAATAAGGCGCTTTAAATTGGCAATAAAAGTAAAAAACACAGAATGTTGATAATACGTCGTCTAGCAAGAATTTCATGTTTAAGCAGTAAATTTAAAATTTGAAATTTTGATTACCTTTACGCTAATATCTTTATGTTTACATAACATGCAAGCTGTTGTGAACACAATTTCATGTTGTGTACCTACATACAGTGATTGGACCGTTACTGACACGAGAGTAGTTTCGGGCAAATTTAATATTGCAATAGTTCTAGCTATGCCATAAAAAACACCTAATTGACGAAGTTATTGTACTATTTGTAAAAACGTTGTAAAAAATTGTCCTACTGTGTCGTACGGATTTTTCTAGGGTAAACTTTGATATAGATTACAGGTGTGACCGAAACGTCAGTGCCATTTTTACAGCGTTTTTACCGATAAGTTTTATAAAGTTATTAATTATTTAATATTACCGCTATTGCTATTACTTGTGTCGTACAGTGTAAATATACCTTATCTTTACAACCCTTTTCTAACTGAAATAATTATTGTCTTCCGAGAAACTTCTAATACATTGTCGATGATAATCCCCGAAAGGATGAAATTCTGCAAATCTCTTGAGCGGCATCAAAAATTTGTATACTTTGAGTATTACGAATGTGTCTCGGTATGTCAGTTTATTTGGCCCAAGGATCAGCGTAATAAAAGCCAGGTAGCCCCAGCCCGTATAGTAGTTCTAAGTTACATCATTGTTACCATTACTTTTTGCAATTCTATACGTTCCAGTAACACTCAAAAATTCTTTTAGTGCAAACTTGCAACCATAGCTGGCTTTACCATGGTCGAAAAGACGCTAAACCAACATAATATCAGATATGTAATAATTTGTATAATAATCGTACTCGTACTTTAGATAATTATAATTGATATCAGTTCCACACTATTTCACCTTTGAGTATATTAGATATCAATTATTAGTTATCTTCTATGCAGTACTAGTAGCATTTCATTTACAGGTTGACTTTTTTAGGCGTTTTACATGGATTCTATCGTCGTCATCTCAATACGAGCTTTAACCTCGTGTCCCCACAGTAACCGTTTTATTAGAAAATAGTAAGTACATCTCAGTTATACAAACTGAGTCTGCCTGCTCTTTGAACGGCAGGATACAAATCGTGCCCAAACAAGAAATACTCCGTTATATAGCACATCCACACTGGCACACAAATTTATTGCCCCAAACTAAGTGAGCGCAATAAATGCAGGTAGTCTTGATGGGTGGACCTTAATATCTGAGGGTTTGTCTAAACCACTATTAGAACGAAATTCGATGAAAATAACCGGTGGCGGTCTCTAGCGGAATTTGAGTTTCGACTCAACCTACCCTAGGTCCTTAAGTGCAACTTGTTAATAAGTCCCAAAAATGTGTTTTGTTAGCTGATTACTCCTCTATTGGAGATCTGATGAAGGAATAAATTGTTCCGAAAGCTCGACACCCTACAAAGAGTAATCTTGTGCTTTTAATTGACTGTATTATCACAAATTAACGGTTCCGAGCTTTTTGCTTCACCTAGCCAGTTATTGAAATGTCTATGTGTTTTGGACTCACGGAACATCTCTGGTGATCTCCATCATCCTAGCAATCTGTTCTTTCAGTTCTGCAATCTCCCTCCTGAGCTCTCTGCATGACTTCACCGTTTCGAAATGCACGTCACTGTGCCTACGCCTTTTCGCCTGCTGGGCATTTGACGCAAAAAAGGACTCTCCTGACGTCATACCATCTTCCAGACCAATGTCCAGGATGGCCCGCGTGATTAAGACCCGGTGGCCTGTTCCGAATAACCAGTTTGGCAGCGAGATCAGCATTCGTCCGAGTTTTTCACGCAGCTTGAGCCTTTTGGTCGGTTCGTTACCCATGGATTGTCAGTCATTGACATGTGCGTCAGATTTGTGAAAGGATCTTTTTGAGTCGGAATTGTCAATATAAATAATTGATATGCTAGATGCCAGCTCTGCAATCAAAATAACATCGAAATTGTGTTGCCATTTACATACTACATCTGACTTAACAAATAAAAACCTTATTGTTTATTACAAATGAAATTATAATAGAAACAATGTCCAGCATTGGTGATTTGAACTATTTTAATTTAGTTGTCATTATTTGCACTTTTTATGGTAAAAGATTTCAACAATACACAATCCATTGATCCACTGGCTACGCATGCAGGGTTGTTGATTTTCAGTTGTATGTAATAAAAATTACAAAAAAAATGTTCCTGCGCACCGAGTGTAATTTGCGTAATATATGTTGCCACAATCATTATGTTACGTCTTTACCTGATTTCCCACTTTTCTTCCTTCATTCGTACTGCTTTTTTATTTGGATCAAAATGATTTCTTTTTGTCCTCATCAATTTGTTTTCATGCTTGCTCCGAAGTGTAAACCTATTGTTAAATGTTTGATATGAGTGAGTGACAATATCCACCTGTTCTATATGCTTTTAGTTAAATTCTCACTATACTGGCGTTAGATCTAAAATCACTTTTAAGGTAATGTCCATATAGTTACTTACACATAGAAAATTTCTAAGTGAAATATTCCTATTTACTGTMTTTAATTTTAAACCCAACTATAGCTTTTTAATGGCACATGACATGAAGTGATGCAAGTAGAGGTATGAAGTGAAAATAATTTCAATGGTTTTCTTGTATGCGCAGACACTCTTTGAACGAATCTTTTTATCGTGGGACTATTTTGACTGGCCACTCATTAAGCAGTAACTTTTTGATAGGCAGAACTGTGAATGACAGAATGAATATATCCCATGGTACGATCATATTTGTGATGTGCAGTTTCCTCAGTGTCACTTTTTCATCTGATGCAGCAACGCTCGCAGTTTCAGGATATCAATTCCAAATCTTGAGCGAATTATGTACTCAATATTTTTTGCACAATTCGCCCCTGCCGTATAAGAATAGGTAACTGTGGCATGTACCAACTTGCAACTTTTGTTCTCCTAGATACAAGTTTCCATTGGCTGCCAAAAACTAAACGATAGCATACATATCATACTAGAGCTACTAGAAGAAATGCTAAATGGAGAAAGATTCGCTATTTTGTTAACCGAACTCAATGCACGTATTGGTTTTTAACAAAAGTTCATGGCGTACTAGATATATTGAAAAAACTAAATTTTTAGTATCTTTTAAATCTTTTATCTCGTTTATTTTTAATGCTACAATACATTAAATATACAAGTTGTAGATAATTTTACCCTTAACAAAGTAATGTTCCCTAGTTTGGTATGCGTTTTGTCACATTTGAGATATAACATAAACTATAGTTGGCTATGGATTCATAAAGTCAGTGATTTTTTTACCTATTTAACGATATAATAATCGCTATTTTGAAAAATACCAGAGTTATGGCCAGTTTTCTGTATTATTTGTTGTTTGTTTTTTATATAGACTAGAAATACATTGCCTTGTTTCATAACAACTAACATTTCAAAAATAAATTGAAATAATTTATTTAACAGTTAACATAACAACATAATGCAAACACAGCACAAAAAAACTAAAATATGAATTATTACAAAAGGTGTTCAAGCAATCCTCCATTATTTTGTATGCATAAATTGCATATTTTTAAAATAAAGTAAGTTGCCTTCTTAATAGAACGTTTGTAAATTATGGCAAAGCTACAGCTCTTAAGTCATCAGCTGTTTCATGGTTCCTTAGGTACACTTTGGTTTTTATTTTTCGTTTTTTGTTTTTAATCTATAACAGATAAATCTGGAGAACGGGACGGCCAGGCAAGAGGTCCGTTTCATCGTATCCACGTCTTTGCATACCTACATTTGCTTAGGATAATTCCTTACTTTCACTGTATTATGAAGAGGTGCTCCATCGTGTTGGAACCACTGCATTGTTCTATACGCATCTCCAAATTCAATCTTAAAAGATTTCTTAAAAATCATTTTGTAAAAGATGAAGTTATTTGTAACGTTCACCTCTTAAAGAATGGTAAAAAATGTACAGACCTGGAATGGTGGACCCAATAAAACCGCACCAAACATTAAACCCAAATCTGATTTGAGGTCTTGTAAATTTTGTTTCAGCCGACACGTAATCTTTAAAAAATCGTTTTTATTAAAAAAAAACCGTAGGTTTATGTCATATCTCAAATATGACAAAACGCATAACAAACTGGAGTACACCACTATATTAATGGTAAAATTATCTACAACTTGTACCTATATTTAAATTTTTTAAACCAATTAGCGAGATAAAAGGATTCAAACAAATTCCCAAAATTTAGTGTTTTTCAAAATATCTAGTAAGCCATAAATTTTTTTAAATACCAAAAAGTGCATTGAGTTAGGTCAACGAAACGGCGAATCTTTCTCCATTCAATCTTCCTTCTAGCTCCGCTAGTTTTCGAGATCCCCGTACAAGTCATCGAAAAAAACACCACCCTGTATGTGGAAGGATTTTCTATCGTGGATGTCATTATTCAGCTGAGTATAACGATGTTTAGAAAAGATGATAATGACATCAATTGTGTAATCAGTCATCACTAATAATCTCATTGAACTCTTGGTATCGATAGGTACCATATTTTGCGTTTTACTTTGTTAGTGATTTTAAATATAATTAAAGAAGTTCTAGAAATGCTGGCTACAGTTATAGGCACAGTTTGGCGCGTAATCCTTTTAAATTGTCTTCTTCTTTAAAACGAAATAAAATGTACATCAAGACCACTATTGAAGAATATATATAAATAGGTGCCGATTTAATTAAGTGTATTAGCTATTAGAACTGAATCTGCGCGCCATCAAGATAACCAGACGTGACCAAGTGCCATATATTTGCATATAAACAGACCGACACACTTTACAGCCACCTGCGAGTGCATGTCGCGGACTTGTTACATAACCGGCCCCTGTAAACCACGTGAGGTTACCTAACTCACCGATCGTTGAAGTCGCCGGTTCCCGGCCGTCTGTGATCTCGGCGTTGCGCCGTGCAAAACCTGGGAACGCCCGGCTGCTCGCCTGATAAACGCCTACCTGTTTCCCTTCGACAGTTTGATGACCCGTAAGTGAAATAAATTTATGAAAATGTGAAATGAATTCCTTGGCACTTGGGCGTGGGGAATAGGGAGAAAGCCAGACAGTCTCTCAAGTTTTTGGTTATCGTTCCCAGTACCCTTCCAAATTTGTGAATTTAATGATCTAATGTTTACAAACGGGTAATCATTTAAGTAAATGGGACATGTTTCGACAACCAGTTGCCATCTTCAGCGTAACATAATAAAGAATGAATGAAGCTTTGGTTGCAAATAAATAAATTAGTTCAACAACCTTTCTGAAAGAAATTTTTTACAATATAAATGGTGATAAGTAAAGTAAGGGTTAATAAAATACATCTAGTTATAATAAAAAAACATCGAAAATTTCAAGAAAAAAAGACCGGTGAAACTCGCCTCCCCTGGGATTAACAAATATAAAATGGAGTAAAACGTGAAAATTATTTCCTAAGCTATTGTCAAACAGTGAGAAAACAGCAAATCCCTAGCCGTCAACGTCATTCACAATGACAAACACAAACATTAGTGTCCAATACTGAGGTTAACTGCTACGATCAAAAATACAACAAAAAACAATTGTGTTTTGTAGTTGTGACAGGAAAAAGAGGAATGAGGAAGAAAATGTTTAAGCATTGCACTGTATTTGGTCATTATTAAGACACACTGGGATCACAAGAAATTTTAAGGATTTCCAGGATCTTTAAATGATTAAGAATGCAGCCTTTAATACAACGTTGGAGTATAGTTTCCGATCTGATATTGGATTGAAACTGTTGTTCAGAATCCCAGATATGTTGTAAATATCGCGGTTGAAGTTATAGTTGATGTGTCTTACATGTTTACTTATCTGAGTGCTTAATTTTTCGCCTGTGTGACATATACAGAAGAGTTCTATTTATATACACACAATTTTGAGAGGTAAGGACATGCTCTTGGAGGTGCACAAGAATAGAGTGAAGTTTGTTGTCCGTGCTGAAGTAAACCCTAACTCCAGCATTCATTTTAGAAGAGAGAAGAAGACTTGTGTACTAGGATCGAAAAAAGTTAGTGGGTGGAAGAATGGTGCCTTCTGTATTTGTAATTGAAACGTTGAATGATAGTTTGAATTCATAAAAGAATTTATAATAAATATTGCTCAAAATTTACTTATTATTAAAAGCAGTGATGATGTCCAGCTCCTGCCCAAAGACCTCAGATAAAGGAATGTAGAACAGCCTATGAAAAGGTGAACTAAATGCTGCTGTTTTGCGGCTCAGGGGATGACATAGATCAAACGGTATAGCCATATCATCTGCATCCGTTATTTTACAATAGATTTCAAAAGATGTCTAATGAGAGAGTAAATCTAAAAAACGGATGCAACTATTCGACTCCAGTTCATCCGTGAACTTGGTTGAAGGATAAGTATAATGAATTAAGAGCTGAGAGGAAGCTGTCTAAATCCGATCTGGAGCCCCGAAACAAGGACAGCACACCATTAAGGAGAAGAAGTTCTAAACAATCTTTGCTAAAATGAAAATGGACCTCATTTTATTATATTACATTATATTATATTATATTATGAATAGTTCATTGACGAACTCTAATTTTTGTATTCAGCTAATTTTACTTAACGCGTTCATTTATATTGAGTACATAATTTCACTAATATGAACATTTTCGCGCATGTTATAGTAATTCTATATATACATTAAGTAACCAATGAGAGCTTTTTGCGTTGATAGACTGTTATCAAGTACCTTTATTAGTAATATTTATTTTATAACATATACATCTTGTATTTTTATTACAGTTATTTAATAGATATTTTGCCATAGCCTTTTGAGCAATCTTGCAAAAAAGTCGCTAGATATTTGAGATATTAAAAAAAACCTAATGAAATCAAGACAATCTGTATAAAGGTAATTTTACACAGTCTACGCATTAGCAGTAGATAATAAAAAGTTTATTAAGTGGTTTTGAGAAGATATTCCTACTTAGGCAACCTACCGGCTTTGCCTGTATGTAGGTACTTACGAAATATGCTTTACAATAGCTATGAATTGTTGGTTCTAAAACCACATTTTAGCTGTGTTTTATTGCGTATTATGATGGGGAAAATAATATAGCATTACGAATATGCCAATTAATAAACGTATAGTACAAGTTTTCTTCAAAGAATATATTAAATGTATTATACTCATATATTTTGGAAAATAAATAGAACGGGTGTTAGTTACTTATATTTAAAAAATTTGCTTATATTTGTATATGTAAAGCACGAATAGACTTTCTAGCTCCATATTTTTTAATTTGCATTTCCTTTCTTTTATCTAGTCTTCTATAACGTCTATTTCCTTTAGTTTGCTTTCGACAGTTTTGAAATTARATTTTACTTTTGGGCGGTACCGGCCCTTCCTTTTACTTCCACATCCAACGCATGGAAATATTGTATCGCGAAAAAAATTTCAAAACTTTTTATTTCTTCAATCGTTTTGAAATGGTCGAAAACGCAAGAAAAACAAATTTGAGCAAAAAAAATGTGTGTCCGTGATTTTGTTTGTGGACACGGTAATTTCCGAAAGACTTATTAACATATGAACTGGAAATTTGGCATACATATAAATCCCAGCTACCCAAAGCGACCTATTGTTTTTGGGGTAAGTAGGGTATCCGGAAGGGAGTGAAATTGAGGGGTAATTACCCTTTGGAAATTTTTATTTTTTTATCTTTTTTTCGTTTTAGTATATGATTAGAAGTATAATTGCGAGTATTATTCGCTCCTATAAATGTTCGGTGCAGCAAACTGTTTGGAAGATATTAGCAAAACGGCGTCACTTAAGAAAAACGGTGTTTCCTAAATATCTCCGAAAATACTTAATGTATTCAAAAAATGAACATACTATCGGATAGGAAATAAAATTTCTCACAAAAAGAGTGTTATATTTTTCCAAAATTTTGACATTTTCGAAATATTTCCAAAAAAACGTATWTTATAGAAAATCAAATTTCTGATCGAAAAGCACTTTTGCATTTTTTTTATCAAGTTAATAATTTTCGAGTTATTTGCAAAAAACCGATTTTAAAAATTTATGTTTTTATGCTWATATCACGAGAACCGTTTGTCTCAGAAAAAATGTGTAGAGAGAAAAAATATAAGAATATAAGAAGTATAAGAAATAAAAACGTAATGTCATTTTGACAATTGGATGTGGAAGTATTGATTCAATTTACAGCAACAATTACTTCATACATGGACACACTTGCCAAAGAGCACAATTGTAAAATATTTAATGCTTCCGTAACCAACACATGGTATGGATCTTCTGCCTTTCTCGTTACCGAAGTTGATATGACAGAACGCTTCTTTAAGAACTCTTTCAAGAAAAACTGAAATAATATACAAAGCTTAACTCTATTTACTACTAATTTTCTGCGTCATTAATATGCGTTGAACACTCTTTTGTTATATTCGTTTAAATCTGGTGTAGTTAATTTAGTTAATTAATTCTGAATAATGTTTATATATAGCAGCATATCCACTTCAAAGCTCCTTTTGTTTTCCTCACTCAACTTTAACATACAGAAATGATGTTTTCGAAGCAACAAACATATGTTGCTAGCTTGTTCAACACAATTAACAATGAAAACTCGTTATCGCTTACATAAGAGACAAACAAACCTGTTGCAGTCATAATTATACATCTCAAGCTATTTTTATTCGTTCGTAACTGTATTTGCCTTTGTCATACAGTTATTACAGTTTAAACACACAGGGCGTCGTGATATACCAGGCTTTGATTGACCTTGGTTGTAGATGCGTAAATACGTCAAATATAGTGGTAAACAAAATTGCCACACATACGATTACGCAATACGTCAAATCAAATATTGGATTGCCAAGTCTTAAGTGTACGTACCTATTAAAGTACCAACCGCTATTGTGTATTATGTAATGTAATGGATGTAACTAGTAAGCATTATGTAAATATCTGTGTGAGATTGGAATACAAAAAGGAGATTTAGAAGTAAATCTTTGAAGAAACGAGTCGAGTGGAATAAGACGAAAAACTGCACTACTTAATTACCATTTTCATAAACAAAATAATAGGTAGCGAGAGAAAAGCACAGTAAAGCCTATATAGTTGTGTGGTTTCATACTTATATAATAGTGAGGACTGTTTTTGTTGGTAACGGAGTTCGACTGAATAACCAAAGCACACGTCACCTACTTGAACTGAAAACAATACTCGTAGATTTTGGAATTGTTTTTAAACGTTGCTCTGATAAATTTCTTCCAGGTATTTTTTTTGCGAAAAGCACCATGTAATTGATAAATGTTTGCCCAGACGTGTAGTGGGCCTCATTTTGATTTCGCAAATTTCTTTATCTGATGAACGATTGAAAGTTTCAAGATAAAATGAGTAAATAAACACCTAGGTTTCCTCAGTCGTTTGTTTTGTCGACTGAATTGATCAATGATTTCTAAGAATTGACAAAATCATTCAACTTTTTGCTTCCTATCAAAAAATGATTTGCTGAGCATTTGTATGGTTGGCATATTTTATTATTTAATGTTTTGCGCGTTATTTTTTTTATAAATGCTCTGTAGATGTGCTAGGTGTTTGATTTCGAATGATAGACGGTATCTGTCTGCTACGTCTGTAATTTAGTAGATTTAATCAATTCTATCCATTTGTTGTATTATCTAGTAGGTGATCTTTCAAAATTTTTTGATATGTGTGTATGCTGAAGTGTCTCTGATATAAAGTTTTAGATCTCAGATATATAAAGTTTGGCTTGAAGACCTAACCGTATCAAAATAAAAGCTATATCGAACATTCGCCTATTATTATTTGGTCTCTTCAACGATGCACGCCAGTTGTTTAATCTTTATTTATGCATAGAATGTAAAAATTAATAATTGTAGGCTGATTTAGGATTTTTTACATGGATCGTTATTGTTAAGTAACGGGTGATCTTAAAAAGAGTCAAGTCGTCGATGACTTTGGCGTAACATTTTCACTTACTTATGTCGCTTCACAAAAATAGAATTATAATAATTAGAATTAAATTAGGTACTGAATGATGAAATATAGGGTTTTCGTGCTGAACCAACTCAACAGTTGATGGACAAGAAGAAAGAGGAAAAACTGTAAAACGGTGGGAAACTGGTGGGAAAACGTCTGTCAACCGTCAACCCGTCAATTTTTAGTGTTTCTGATCTCTGGACCATTTAATAATTAATAATTTGTTAATAGACACAACCTCACTTTGCGTTAACAAAAAGACAAGATGTGAATTGTAATTTACGGTAGGTATTTTATATGTTGGAAGTAACTATTTCGCTCCATCTTCGTCGGTCAAGAAATCATAAGAGACTTGATGACTATTTTAAATGGACACCCAATGTAAATTTAAAATATCGTAGTTTCGTAGTAGATATTAATACACCCTCCTACTTGATGACAATTTACACACACCTAGGCATTTAAAAATTTTCGCTTAGATCGTTTTATTATTAAACCTATAAAGGGCAATCGTTAAACTTGTTCCTTTTACTTTTTCAATTCTAATATGTGTCTATTCATCTAAGTGGTGCAGTATTCTAAGGATGGAGAACATCGTTTTTTACATTACACAACGACAGAATTATTACCTCGGGCAAGTTATCAAATTCATTTTACTGCAGTTTAATAAATGTAAGTGACATACATAATTGTGTGCTGTTTTAAATAATGTTTCTTTATTTACTTATTGTATACAGAAATTAGATAGCAATAATTGTTCTAGTGGTTTATCCCATGAGGTTTTAAGAGAGGTAGTGCTTATTTACACACACTTAAATCAACACTAAGTGGTAAAATGATATACCGCCTTGATTTCATACAAATGTCATATCTTGCCAAATCAGTAAAATTAGTAGAACATAAATACTATTAACACTTACTGTCATTAAATATTAACAAAATTGGGCATAAGATTAGCGACCTTTTAGGATCTGATGTACCTTAAACTACTAAATAAATTATATACTTTCAAATATATCACTTATAAGCATCACTTAACTAAGATAAATAAAATCGTAAAAGAAGCTAGTTTAGTGGAAGACCACAGAAGACTCAGAACATGGCATTGGCCAACATTTGTTTTCAAAATCCTCAAAAGTGTTTTTAGTCTAGTCAACCAGACATATCCTCAGAAGTCGTTTTTTAAACCTTATTTAAAAATGATTTTATCACTTTGTACGAAATTGCTTCATTAACATTGGCAGCCCTATTTGTATACATATATTAATGCAGCAATAAATAAATTTTAATAGTTTGTCATAACTATCCACGTGTAAGTATTGTTGCCAAACAGTCTTGACGTCATTCACCTTAGCATCCTTATTACCATGCAATCCAAAACCAGCTGTTCACCGGAAACGTTTATTAACAAATGAGATTCGCAGTTCTTTCATAAAAGTTAATTCGGTGACTAATAACTCGACCTCTGTAACGATGAGAACTGCGGGTTAAAGTACGCAGATTGGCCAAAGTCCATGTAGCGGTCACAAGCTACCTTATTAGTGCGAAACAGCATTGTAATTATCTTTTGTGAGGTCTCCGACGTGCAGTTTTGCTTCAGGACGAAGATGACGACTTGCTTGGCGGCTTGGGGCAACAACACCGTTGTGGTGGGCAATAAATACGTAGCTAGGTATAAAATTGATGATTTTCTTGTCTATAATTCAATAAAACTTTCATGAAGCTCTGTTTCTTTAGTCGTATGAAAAATATCATGAGTAAAATTCATTTTCCGTAAAAAAAAGGATTGCCTTCATGAACTATCTCTGTGTGTAGTTAGGTATAGGATGCAGACCACTGGTATTTCCGAACCATTGTTATTTAAATTACCGCATACTGCATTGCACAACAAAAGTATAAATAAATTGCATCGTTGGCCTGACATTAGCGGTATACATTTGTGTTTTTTAGAAGTTTCACTTTCAGGGCAACTATAGATGATGAATCATTCCTTTTCTATTATTTAATGTGCATCTCATAAGCGCAAATAGCTTTAACACTTGTTAAATTAGTCTGTTGGTGCTTTGACTGCCATTCTAAGCCGAATTGCATCACAGCAAGGATAACGACAAGGACAATTAAGTTTAGAATATGTATGCACTGCGTTACGCCGGTCTTTTAATGTCATTATTGTTTGGTGACCTCTCACGCAGAATGTTCTTTGCTTGTTAATAGGGGTATTAGTATAAAGATGTTCCTTACTGGAACATCGTACGATCAGATTAAAAAGGCAGTATGAATATTTATTTCATTAATTATTCTAATAACAAAATGATGTTGTACATATTTTTCGGGTATGAAGTAGTAAAGTTACATGAAAAAGGCAAATTTAAAAAACTAATTTAAAAAGTTTTGAAATTACGATTACAGACTTTTAATGGGATGAGCTATAAAAGTCTTGTCAGCAAAAAAAACGCCCCTTAATACGCATTTCAAGATGGTTTTCACTAGCTTTCTTCAAAGCCACAAATCAGGCGGAGAAAATAATCCATAGAAATAAAAATATTATGTATAAAAAGGAATGGTAGCTTTACTTCAATTCACTTTTGTCATTTTTTTAAAGAAACATTTTTTCCGAGTTCTGTGATATGTTACTAAAGGATTACTTATACTTAAAAACCATACACCCAGTTTTTATTGACAGTTGTTGATTTAGAATAGTAGGTATTGCCGTAGTTGGCTGTGTATTTGTTGTTCATTGTGTCAGTGTGGTACTACAACTTCCATGCGAAAATGGATTCAGTATCAAGAAAAAATTGATATATTACAAGTGCACTGTTTTTGTCAAAAAAATACAGATCTAGCTTCAGCTGAATATGCCAAAATTATATAACTGAATGTGGTCACATAAAACTCATTTTTTGACATTACATATATATTTTTAAGAAAACGGTAGGTAGTGTAGTAAAAAATTGGAAATTTGTTATTGAACAATGACAACTATCTGTACCAACATGTGATTATTCATTAAATTTCTTATGCAGGTGCTCATTTCTAAATAAGAGTAATTTTAGATTACTGAGAATTCACCAACTTCGTGCGTCAGATATCCCACATTTTTCACTGCAGCAAAACAATAGTTTGACGAATTTAAAAGCAAATTACAAACTTTACAAAAATTAATGCAAGTCAAACGCTACATGCTGCCTAATGGCAGGAGTTCTGCAGATAGCTTCCCGACAGACAGGGACAACAATTTTGTTGTGTTGAGTATTTAACCGAAGAGACGAACATGATGTGTAGTCCATTAAATATCCAAGAATAAATCGCAAAGCCTGGCCACTAGTCAGATTTTAACGAATGTCTGGGATCCAATGTAACCAACTTTTGGAGCCGTACAAATTCAACGCAAATTTTAAAGGCAACGCATTTTGTGAAAAAGAATTTCAAAATTATATGGATGGATTTGTTTAGGGGTTTTACAGAATATGTGGTTCAGCAGTACGGCTAAGCGTCATGCACAGTATGCTGTGTTGGTCAGGAATCATTTAACTGAAGTAATTTGTACTATTTGTAAACAGCAATAAACAAAACACCGTTTGTTTAACCATAGCCAACTTCTGCAATGCCAACTATTCCAAATCAACAACTGTCAATAAATACCTGTTTTTGTGGATTTTAAACGTAATTGGTTAGGAAAATACTACGGCTTATATATGTTTGAACTCGGAACAATAATCTATTTGAAGAATTGCCAAAAGTGAATTAACGTTTTAAGAAAGAAAAATAAACTTGTTGATAGCTACAAACTTCCAAAACATCATTGAATCTCAAATGAAAACTACTTAAAGAAGTTCTTTAATATGAGTAACTGAATTATAAAAATGCCTTGCCAAGGAAAAGAAAACTCAAGAGATTTTACTATTTGTTTTATACGTACTTAATAACGTACCCTCCTGTAAAAATATATTAAGAATAAATAAGGTGCCGTTTGAATGAATTGGAGAGAATAGTACTTATATATATATAATTCTTGCATTAAATCGCTAACTACGAGTATATGGGAAATATTGCATGCCCTCTCCTTGCTGTCACAGAGACATGAAAAACTTGATTTATTAAAAATTAACTAAGGCTCGACGTAACTCATCCACTAGAGGACGCCTCCTGATGCACGCGTATATCCATCGCGGATGTTTCTGTAGCCTTGATCGTGCCAAAGGATCTCACGTTTCAAACCGCCACGCCGTGAAGACCCTAATGGCATTCAAGAGCCATCAACCGTTCCGTGATTGCTGCATTACCTTATTTAAATCAGCACTTGTTTGTCCGTAGGCGTGAGGATCTACGCGTTTCCCATCTCATACGTGTCGAATGGGTCGTGAAACAATTGGCAATTACAGTACCTACTTATTGTGATTGATACTCTCGCAAAGAGGGGCGAGCAAATGTTTATATGAGTAGAGATAATCGAAATAGTTAGGGAACAGCCATTTGGTCAGTAATATAAATAAGTAATAATTAAAACATGATATCCTCCAATAGAACTTATGTTCTGGATCACGAGTCAAATATAAATTTAACAAAATCACTATACTATAATCGTTTGAATTACTGAATGATATCTGTATATTTTTAAACTGTTATTGTTGGGAGAGTGTGGTAGTTCAATAATTGAAGCATGAAGTTTTTGTCGACGTTTTACGTTACCATACATGGCGGGCCTCATATAGATATCAATGTTCCTAAGAAAATAAAGCGATGTCACCAAATTTATCTTAGTCCAAAAATGCCTCCTTAATAAGCCATTGCATTTCTGCAAAATGTTCTTTTTAAAATTATAAGTGGCGTTCGACTAATTAAAGACCGCTTAAGATTTTTAAATCATTTAAATTGTTTTGTACGAATAAGCCTGTTCTTTTGCAAAACTTTGTTATGTAGGAAATTTTAGCCAGAAGAGAAATATTTTGGTTATTCATGCAACATGGTTTTTACCACTTAATTAAATATATCTGTCAAGTGTACCTTGATTTTAACAACGGCGGCTATGTAAATTCTTCAGTTTGAAGACATTCTAGATAAATTGGAAGATGAGCCAACTTTGATACAAGAGCTTGTCTTTACATCTAGGTATTAATTGCAACATGTTGACGAACTTCTGCTTTTAGATTACGAGTCTCGTTTTCCGGTTTTCTGTCGCTTTATACGACATCAAATTGCTGAAGACCTATACATTAATAAAAAAATTTTGTATCCCTACTAGACCTGTTATATTAGAGGGGGTACCATCAATCTGAAAAGCAGTCATACGTATTCGGGAGAAAATCTTCATGCAAGAGTAACCAAACACTATATAATCATAAATGATTTTATTGCGATCCCTGAAATGTGTCTCAGCATATGAAATGGAAAAGGGTATCTATTTGTCAACAAAATACAAAACAGACCTTTTGGACCATTTGCCATTGCTTTTATGAGCAAGCTTGTGGTACGTACATGCGCGATGACATACAACCTCACTTTTTAAGGGATGATCAATTGTATTTAAGCGCAGCATGTCCAAATGAGTGGAAGGGAAGGGGACGAGATGCACCAGTAACTAAACCGGTACGGTCAGGTCAGGTCAGGTCATTTAAATCCGTGCGATAGGTTTTTATGCAATAATATCACAAGTGTAAACTACACCGATCAGTAAAGAGGCAGAATTGGCATGGCGTGTACAGAATGCAGTAGATAACTTTAAAAATATAGGGCGGTAAAGAATGCTCTTAAACTTTTCCCGTATAATTAATTAATGCGTAATAGTAAACGAAGGACTTATTGAGTATGGATAAAGTAATTAAATCATGATTTATCCTTTGTTATAATGTATTTGTACGATGAGGTTTAGCTGTTGCTAAATTCTTTTGTAAGTGATCCTAGCACATACTAGATATACTGCTATTATATTGCAACTTTTAAACACATATACATAAGTAGGTATAATAGCTGTTGGCATTTTTTCCAATCTCTACAGAACTCCTTAAAATTATGCCACCGTTTTCCACTTGTGCTTAACGAGAGATAAAAAGCACAGGCTTTTTTATAAAATGTCTCAGATAGGCATTTTATAAGTTCTGATCGTTATTGTAAAAAAGAGTCCACTTTTGAATTAGCCACTGACAACTAAAAAAGTAACTTAAAAATTAGTATATTATTACTTTAAGTTATCATACCAAATCTGATACTTATTCTTGCAGACATTAACATGTTATAACTAAAAGATTTGGTTAAATAGTTTTATTTTCATGTAAGAACCTGTGGTAGAAGAGCGTGATTGACTATAATACAGGGGCTAAGCGGGTCGTGCTTTCCAAAAAAATTTAAAAAATTTGAATCCATGCACAATTTTGAACTAACGTAGCTATTCTTAAAAAATGTTATCAGAAATTAAAACTAATAAAGATTATGAGTAAAATATTTGATACTTGATTTAGGTATGGCTGAGAGGTAATAGAATAATGAAACGTCAAAAAGAGGGCAGAAGATTGCAGTGTTGTATATATACGGCAGCAAAGTCTTAGAAGTACCTACCTATATGCCGTGTTTCCTTCAACATTCAGATATAGAGTAGTGGATTGAACAAAGAACGGGAACTGGAAATGAGAAACAAATGTTATGCTCGATATACATTTTACTATAGAGTGAGCTTAGATTTTTTTAGACTTAAGGTCTGTACACCGGAAATTTGATTTTGCAATTCTTGCAACTATCGGATGCATTGAAAATGATAGTGTCTTTTCATGAATCTAAGTCATCTACCTTTATAGGAAATATTGTACATCTTCTAAGAACACTGGCAGTAATCAAAAGTGATACCGCCAATACCTTTCGGCATTTGTTAATTTCATGCGCTTGCCTATGTATCATTGGTGTGGGATCAATAATTGTTTAAATTGATCTTGAAAAAACTTCTGCCCGAATTTAGATAATACTATTCGAGCGTTGCATAAAAAAATGTTGCGATAGTTTTTGTTGCGCAGGTCAATATGTGACGAATCAGTAATATTTCCTAATCAGATGATCTCTTTTCAGGTGAACCTAGGGTTTTGAAATCTCACCATTTCACATGTTACTTGCGCAAGTTTCTTTGGCGACACCTGTTGTTTTCAGAGCTAGAGTACAAGAATTCGCAATTAAACAGCCGTCTAACATTAGAAATTCGTATCCAGTTGAGTCCAGTGCAGTTCAGATCATATCAGTTGTATATATCGCGTATTCCTTCCCGGTTCTTTAACATTCCCATTTTGCGTTCTTCAATGTATCATGCCGTTTTTGCTCTTATTGACGAATATGTAGCTTTCACTAGACATTCTCTTTAGAGAAGGAAGGCGCTGCGGTGTAAGTCTATATCATTCATGGTGCTCATTCACAACTAGAAAGCTTGCGTTTTCAGCGGTTTTATTAATGCAGACAATGGTCACCTTAAATAAGAGATAATGATTGCGAGTATATGTATTTATCGATACTCTTTAGATCTATAAATAAATTAAAACAATTGTACCTTACAAATTATTAGTGACATAATTGGTTAGTTTAGGTACAACGCACTAGCGTTGTCGTTCACAATGTTAATTGCCCATAATTTTAGCTTTAAATTAAAAAAAATATATGAGGTTGCTTCGGCGCAGGTGTCTGAAAAGGAATTATTGTAGCAAGTATTGCATAATCTTTTTTACAATTATTTTCGCTTTCATAAGTCACGTCGAAGTGATAGCTGCTAAGGACTAGAAATGTCAGGTGTGGTTTACTGCTAACTCACTTTGGCGGCTAGTGGTTTGAAAACAGGTCTTGCTGCAATTATCTGCTGAGAAGTTATCGAGGGTGTGTTAATTAAAAATCTGCCCAAAGCGTATATTGGCTTTATTTAATTTAAAACCAGTTGTATCCACTTAGACAGACAGACTAACATTCTATGTTACATGTAACGCTGCAAAATATGCAGCCGTGTGAAGAAAGCTTTACTCCATACTGTTAGTATATTTTGACAATACAGCGCCCTTAGAAGGATGAGCATACACTTCACTTTTAAGAAAAGCTTAAAACACAAATACAAATTTAATTGAAATATATATTTGTTAAATGTATTTCGGCATTTGGCACTCTCGCCGAGAACACTTCTTTGTTGGTTAACACCACATTATTTATGTTGCAATTGATTTGATGAAATCGTGAGCTGTTGCCAGTTGCTAGAACAGTATCTATACCCAATGTATTCTAAACTTAAAGTCTCATTTAAGGGGACTGTGACCAAGGTGTGAATATGTGACAAAATTATCGTAGGGCTCGTTTTTTTATTAGTTTAAAGTGCGAGTACTACTGACAGGCCAGTTTTTAAATAACAATCTTCTGTGAAATGCCAATATGATTTAAAAAGAAAATAATATGCAGATGTTGTACATCTTTAACTGCTTCGTATAACTCGTAGGGCAAATTTTGAATTCATTTGGTAGGATCTGTAGTTTTTCCTTACCTATATATTTAGTCAATCTTGCGGTATTTCTTTAAATGGGTATTGAATTACTGTAAATCCTAGTATACATTGTTAAATACGATCCGTGTTGCATAATTTTCCCCTACTTAAGCTGCCATCGCTCATCAGATTTTGCTGGGTAACAGTACCTTACAATCCCATTGTATTGAATTTGCACATCAGTATACAAATACACCACTTTATTTTCTGATAGTGAGAAGAATAAATGTTAGGAAGTGCTGTATGTGCACAGTAGTATTCCTCTTAATAATTCTATCGAGTTGAGCGATATCGATTTTAATAACGAAACGTGTGAGAAAGAGGTTGAATGGGATTAAACTTATTCATTAAACACCTAGCTTTGCCAATCATACCAATTCTACTTCTATTTCTATTCATTAGAATTTTTTTGCTAATCTTGCCTTGCATAGATATCTTCTAATTAGTAGTAATGCATGCAGATTGTAACATTTCTTATTTCAGCGAAATTTCATTTGGTCTCCAAAAAATAGTTTTGAAATTGTGGATGTTCGTTTAAAGAAGTGTGATTTTGAATTTCTAAATGGCGTTCTACGAACGACGTGGTGTTAATTATCAGTAATTATGAATACCTAATGCTTATCCAGAAAAGAAAAAAAAATATGCGTCATCACTAATTGATTTCTTAAAAGTTTTAGTCAGCTAAACGGTTTAGGTGCAACTTCATGTAGAGAACTGCGCTTTGTACCTCACGTAAAACATATCATTGTTATACCGTTTCTTGTGACTGGTTTTGCTAAGCTCTAATAAACTAGAATTTTCTAGTATTCTATACCATTCATAAATTACGAGTTCTTATAATTGTACGAAATTTTTTATACCAGGATGATATATATTCTTGTTATCGCTTTTTTTTTAACCAGCCTACTGTCACTGAAGCATACGTATACAGTTGAAATAATAATTAGAGAATTACTTGCTCCTCGATGTCTGTTTCTCCCAAAGGGCTGTTTTAGCCTGACTGATAATAAATTTTTTCCTTAGTTTATTCAAGCTGCTTTGGCGTACAATACTGGACGAATGTTTATAAAAATCTGAGGACTGAAAATTTTGCATATCCAGTGCGCTTCTGAAATGAATAGACCTGGTTTCGATAAAATAAGTGGAAGAACATAACGTAAGTACATAAGAAGTTTTTTTCAGAAGCTTTTATTCACCAAATAATGCAGTAAAGGTGAAAAAGAATAAATCGGTTCTTATCTATTTTTATAAAAACTAGGTCAAGTATATTGATGCAAAACACTGGATATGTTACTTCCACATCCGACGGATGGGAAGTACTGTATCGCCAAAAGAATTTTCAAAAATTATTATTTGCTTATTCGCTTTAAAATGGTCGAAAACGCAAAAATACAAAATTTGAGCAAAAAAAAATTCTTGTCTGTGTCTGTATGTCTGTGGTATTGTTTGTGGGGTAAGTAGGGTATCAGGAAGGGGGCGAAATTGGGGGGTAAATACCCTTTTGGCAAACTTTTATTTTTTTATTTTTTTTTCGTTATAGTATGTTATTAGTAGTATAACTGCGAGTGTTATTCGCTTTTATAAATTTTCGGTGCAGCAAACTGTTTAGAAGATATTAGCAAAAAAGCGTCAGTTAAAGAAAACTGTTTTTCCTAAATATCTCCGAATATATTTAATATATTCAAAAAATGAAAATACCATCAGATAGGAAATAAAATTTCTTACAAAAAGTGTCTTAGAAAATTTATCCAAAATTTTGACATTTTCGAAATATTTCCAAAAAACCTATTTTGAACCCTGCTCGTACGATTTTTTTTAAATTTTGGTATTATATAGAAAATCAAATTTCTGATCAGAAAGCAGTCTTGTAATTTTTTTGTTAAGTTAATAATTTTCGAATCCAACAAGCCTAGGCGCCAACAAACGCCGGTCAGAGTTGCAAACAACAGGATTTAATTACTCGTGAATTAAACACCAGCAATAGGAATAATTTTATCATTGGCGCGACGTAAGAAATAGCTCGACGCAACAGTCTAGCGCAACCGATAAATATTTACTGCGGCAAGTTTCACCTTGACATTAAATCATCCGCGAGTACCTGAACTTTTGTTTTCTCTTCGGAATTAGAAATTTATCGGCATTGCACTTTCTCGTAGCGCGCTCGCAACGAGGAAATGTCGTTCGTGGTGCAGGACGAAATATAGTTCGGAGATAATTGGGTCGTGAAAAGCGTGGAATTGGGTCAATATAACGATACTGGTCTCTGTAAAAAGGCATCGTAAGGTTATTTGTTCATTGCTCGTCTTTGTGTGTACAAGGAAGATTATAATTATAGCAGGCTTGTTATTGTGGTATGGCTTTTCCGTAATCTTATGTTTTGAAGATCATAGTATTCAATACTTAGGTTATGTATCTACATACAAGGTTGTGAAAAACTTTACTGATGTAAACATAACTGCTTTTATTTATTGCTTTTATCCGCAAAATCTGTGTGAACACCTTCATTAAAATGAACAATTCATTTAGTGTGAGGTTTTTTAAGCATCTTGGTATTAATCTTAATTATAATATTGTCCATACACTCTACATATTTGTAGTATACGAATCTCCATGAATTACCTTTACAGATTTTGGAATGATTTTTGAGTTTATCGGTAGCGTAGCAGAGATCTGTAGTGATAAAGTTATTTTTTAAGAGGACTTAAATACTCCATATTTTTACAGCGGTGGTGTCGATAGGTTTAGTAATACAATTAGAGATATCCAGTCAATCTAAATTGGCGTAACGATATACACAATAATTATGATGACTTTGTTTTTAGAAGCAGTAAGTACTCTGTTGTCCACCCTCTCCTTTAGTTACTGAAGATCTGTACCATCCCGCATTCTACGTTCAGATGTCTTCTTCACCTGAAAGCTTGAATGTACCCAAAATTTAGTTTTAAAAATGTCAATTTTCCGCAGCTGTATCGTGCATTACTTACTTCATCATTGTTAACGAATGAAATCGTCAAGTGTATTCAAATGAAAGTCAAAGTGCGCCAATGCAGTATGTTTAAACGATACCGTTTTAGAACCAAGACATTAATGGGTGTAGTCCAAAGGGATTTTATGTAATTTTAAGCATAGCATTTCAAATGATCCCAGAATATTTCGGTCGTTTGTATGTACAAACGAAAGAAAGTAGTAGGTAGCATTCCCGGCATCATGACCTATCAAGATCAGGAACTAGTCAATCAGCAAGACATCGTTAAGGCATTTAGTAATTCTTTTAAGGGTGTGTTTCTTATACCAGAGGGTAATGTTAATATAGTCACTAATACGTACCTTATTTTTACTTCCACATCCAACGGATAGCAAGTATTGTATCGCGAAAAAAATTTCAAAAATTTTTATTTCCTCATTCGCTTTAAAATGATCGAAAACGTAAAAAACAAAATTTGAGCAAAAAAATTTCTTGTCTGTGTGTCTGTGGTATTGTTTGTGGACACGATAACTTTCGAAAGAGTAATATATGAACTTGAAATTTGGCTAGCATATAAATGTCAACTACCCAAAGCGACCTATTGTTTGTGGGGTAAGTAGGGTATCGGAAAGGAATTTTAATTTTTTTATATTTTTTTCGCTCTAGTATGTGATTAGTAGTATAACTGCGAGTATTACTAGTTCTTATAAATTTTCGGTAAAGCAAACTGTTAAGACGATATTAGCAAAAAAGCGTCACTTAAAGAAATCGGTTTTTCTTAAATATCTCCGAATATATATAATATATTCAAAAAATGAAAATGCCATCAGATAGGAAATAAAATTTCTCACAAAAAGTGTCTTAGAAGATTTATCCAAAATTTTGACATTTTAGAAATATTTCCAAAAAACCTGTTTTGGACCCTGCTCGTACGATTTTTTTTTAAATTTTAGTATTATATAGAAAATCAAATTTTTGATCAGAAAGCGCTCTTGTAATTTTTTTGTTAAGTTAATAATTTTCGAGTTATTTGGAAAAACCGATTTTAAAAATGTATATATTTTTGCTAATATCACGAGGACTGTTTGTCTTAGAAAAATGTGTAGAGAGAAAAAATGCTCAAAACCTGATTACTAATCGTATAGTGTAAGAAATAAAAACGTAATTTCATTTTGACAATTGGATGTGGAAGTATTGATTCAATTTGCAGCGGTTTTTTTGTATATTGAGCACTTTCTGTATTTCCTGGTTTTTGGAGGGTACATACGTGTACGTCTGTGGTCCTTCCGAGATAAAATTTGTAACCACTTTTATTTCTGATTTTATTAACTACTTACCTGACTGCTTTAAATCTTAAGCTCTATTCTTATTCGTTCGAAATTAAAAACATATCGAAATGCTATTGGTTCCTAGTTCTGTAGCTTGATTATATTAAGATTAGGAGGTATGTAGTACTATAATAACATATAGGTTTAATGTATTTCCTGTAACTGGGTGCTTCACCTATTGGAAATAAAAATTACTATTATTTTTATTATTTTCGTATTCAGTTAAGTTAAATGCTATTTAAACAATCGGTATTGGTTCTGTGATATTGGTAGGCATATAAAAATTAAAGTGTGACTTCCATTACGACCGCTGGCTATTGGGGTGGATGTATAGGTTTGATTTAATATCAATTTATAAGTTGCGTTTTTGTCTGTCCGATGCTGGCATTTTCGACTTTTAGGTGTTTTATAGACCAAATACCTGACGTAATCATAGAAAAAACCAAACGGGGTTAAACTCATCAAGAAGACATTTTGGGTTAGTCTTAGTTAWAGGTAATTTATCGCTTTTTTTACAGTGCAGATAAAAGAAAATAGGGAAATGAAGAAGCATTTAAAAGAACGATAGAAGACATTCCGTCGGGTACAGGTACTTCAAATCAGTCAATATTTGAAGAAAACTTTTAAATAATTATCATGTTTGTAGAAATTCCATTCATATCCCTTGTTAATTAATTGTACTGAAAACGTGAAGGACCTTTCATCATTCTGAAATTTCTTTCCAGATTCGGCTAGTTTGTACAAAGAAAACCGGAACTTCTAATAACCACGTTTTTTTCTGAAAATTCTTTAATGACATACCTGCCCACCACGCTAAATTATGATAGGTTTCTGGAAGTGCATAATTATTTAGTTTTTATCATTGTTTGTGCATGACATATGTGACGTCAATTCCTTAAGCTCGAGCGTGTTGCTTCCAACAACCAATTATCTAACTACCACTGTGAAACATGCATGTGCCGTAAATATCACTACAATTTCAAGTGTTCACTGTGGACAGCTGCTTTTTTGCTGTGCCGGATTCAGTGAAAGTTTGTGTGAAAAAACAAGAGGTGGTCTGTGCACAATACTTGTAAGTTTGTATACTCCAGATGTTGCATGACGGGAAGTAATCAGTTGAACAAAAAACATGCTCTACAATTGCAAATACTTGTAAAACCAGTGCGCATAATAATGAACATTATTCTTTATTTATCAACGTTTAAAGTACTAAGCTAAGCTATAAAGATACAGCTGATAGTCATCTGTAATACGAAAAATTAAACGTGGTTGTTCTCTCGTTTGATAAGCAAAGTAAAAAAATCGTCGAGCATTATAAGAGCTTTGAACTAAAACCATTTTGATATTAGGATGCATCAGTTGTAGGCATAAGCAGATAGCTAGGTTACTTATCTTTGAAAATTATTAAAATTCGCTTTTCTACATGCTTTAAAAATAATGCCACTTTATTGGCGTGACATATAACTACGGAATAAATTGCAAATTGTGCAGCGGTATTTAATTTTAAAATAAACATGTTAAGTACGCTAAGAGCTTGGTGTTGTTTTTCATCTACCCAGGAAATTTAATGCTGAACCACTTTATTATAAACATCTGGCATCTGCTGCGACGACTTGCAAATTCCGCTTCTGGGTTAATAGGCCAGCAAGTATTGCAGCAAACGGTAGAAAAATCAAAACTGCTTTCGCGACATCACAGTCGATGAATCACCTGCATAAGCCTGTTACCTATAAATCTCAGGTGAAACAGTGCGTTTCTAGTATGCAAGCATTGTTACTTCACATTGCTTTGATACGTGGTTGACCTGTTATTATTTAAAGAATGCAGCGATGTCTGGAACTAATTTTTGTTACATGGTAATAATTAGATAAATATTGTACATTGTTTTTACTCCCCCTTTCATGTAAAAGGTTTTTGTTAAACTTAGCTTCATGCTCATATAAATCTAATGAGTTCTTATTGGTGGAAACCATTTAGTACCTTCAGTATCTTCATTCAAAACTGAATCTGTACATATGTTTGGTGGTGAAACTCTTTATTATTGGACTTCGTGGTATGGTTGTGGATTTCCTGGTTCCACAGAGTGACCCTACTAGTTTCCGGACAGATGTCTTTAAAGTAGTGTTGCACATGCCAATATTGCTTTGTGTTATATTTATTTAATTACAAAGCTCAGGATTTCAATCTGGTGTAAACTAAAATATCAACATACTTACTCGTAATATGCACCTAAACCTCTTGCTATATCAAACCATATTTATGAATCCTTAAATGGGAATTAAAATATTTTGGAACTAACTATTGATTAATTATACTTTGTTTTATCTAACTAATCGGCTTAAGGTGGAAATATGTTGAAGCTGTAGGTTACTCGAGCGCCGTATCAAGGTGGATTATGTTCAGCACCACTATAAGGTCGTGTAGGTAGTGCAAGTTTGGTGCTTTACAGAGCTAAGTATGGACAACTCATACTGATCGAATAGATAACTACAACATTACATATCTAACCTTTAAATGGGTCACGGTTAATTTGTCTGTGATGTTTTTGCTATTAGCTTTTGTACGCACGAATGCTCAACCTGAAACAATGATAAATTAATTAAATTTGTCCGCTACAAAGTACATTTGATAAAAATAGCCGTTTGTACGTTAGGTCATAAATATAGTGTAACATTAATTATGCTGATGCATAATTTACAAAAAACATTACCAGATAATGTAAAGCGATCGATAAACAAAGCATATTAATTTATTTTTTCATTGTGGAATTATCCAGCTAGAAGGAAAAGTGTTTTGAATGTTTATACCTTTTTCTTTGGTGTTGTAAACCTATCCCTGACGCCCTTTTTACATGTGTGTCGCAGCCGAGCAACACATTAAATTTTTATTATACTATCTTTGTTGTGACAAAAAACTAAACAAAGCAAAAACATTTTTCTTTTTTGAACTTCAGTAAGTAAAGCATCTTATCTGCTTCTCTGTCTGGCCCGTTATATTATTCTGTTATTAAGTGTGCAGCATAATCATGTTTCCTTATTAACATGGCAAATAAAATTTAAATTATAAGCCGTACAGATTTTAGAATTATAGATCGATGTCGTCAAAGCCTTTCGCTATAATCTTAAATAGCCTGAACGTCAAAGACCGAAAGTAAAAGTGCACGTCACTTTCTAATCATATTTTAAATACATCATGGGTTCTTATGTAAAGCTGTCCTTACTATGGTGAGTTATGGTATTGTTTCACAGAAGCTGTTTCGTAAAAGATACAGAAGTTAACCCAGACGAGTATATGAAAATAATGAAAACTATATTAAAGTATTGTTGTGGACAAAGCGCGTTTCACTAGTCTTATTTTTTTGCTTTACCATCTGGATAATGAGAGAAACAAACATTGTAGACGAACTGGCGCTGTTCCTACAAGCACGTGTGATTTGTTACGTAACGCAATGTCATGTTGAATTCTTTATTTTCCAAACTTTACGTCATTATTTAACTTAATTTAGCATTAACGTTTTGTAGTTGACTATTTCTCAAAGACCTAAATAAAGCTTATAACATAGATATTTGTATTGATTAAATGATTTAGGTGTAGGTAATGCAACAGTGTAGTGCTTCAAAAATTTCAAGTTAAAAAATTAAGTTGGCTTTTATGTTTGTTGAACTTCGTTGTTACGCTAAATTACCCCTACGTTTTACTGCTAATCTGAAATTTTGTCACACATTCATAACGACCAGTTCGTGGTCAGCTTATAATTAATAGTCCGGATTATCACTGCAATATGTATTTGGTGGAAATATTTACGTGCAGATCCAAATTGTTGTCAAACCCGCATTTAGGTATTAAATTGAACAGTAAATATAGGAAGCAATGTCTACTCTCTATAGGCTGTGGAATTCCTCTCATCAACAATATTGCATAGCCCATTTGATAGATCAGTCACGTAAACAACAGCTTTATGACTTTATCAACCATTCTTTTTTAATTTAAAATTACGCAACGAGCACGCCTCCAAGGTCCTGGTCTCCTCAGAACTTCCTTGTTCTTCGTTTTTTATTTATAGCCTGAATAAGTCAGCAGACGTTCCATAACGACTCTTTTCTCGTTTTAGTCGTTGCCACTTTCGTATACCGTTATTTCAATGCCAGCCGGCTTATTTCCGCGTTTTTGCTACTTCTCGCCGGCGACTTCGAAAATTTGCCGAATTCGAATTTCCATTACGCAATCCTTCGTCTAGCTAGTTAGATGTGAATGGGTAATTGACCTTCTTGCTGGACAGATCTTGATCCGATTTCTATTCTTGTTTCCTTCCGCGTATACCCGTTGACCTTAATAGAACAGAGCTGGAGTGTCTTTTGGAGCGGAAAATTTTACTGACTTTGCAAACGATGCATTCAAATGAGTGCATCGAAAACCGTACAGCTGATTCCTCAAAAATGCGTCGCTTCGAATAATATGATTGACAGCCTCTTGTTTTCGTATAACTAGTTTGGAGTTTAATGCTCTACAGTACTTGAAAATTTGAAAACATCTTAGGCACGTAAATAGCTACTCGTCTTTGCTGATTAGGTTTAAGTAGTATCCAGATACGCATAATTTGTGGTACTTTAGATAAAAATTTAGTAATTTTAAATCGCATTTTGTAAAACTGATAATTCTATTGTACTTACAAGTGTTTTTTTCTTTTCAGGTAAGTTTATTGGATCTGGTAAAGTCCTTCACCTGTTTGTCCATGCTAACGTAAGTAAATTAGTAAAAGATTTAGTAGCACGACAAATTCTCCTGCATAAGTACAGGCATAGACTTAAAGGTGTTAGAATAAGATTAATAAATACATCTTCTTCAAAAATAGGAGTTTTTTAGTTACGCAAGAGTGAACTGAGACTATATTAAATTAATGTAAGATCTAACATTTAATGTAAAATACTATAATTATTGCTCTTTTAATTCTTCATTAAAAATAAGTATGAATCTAGTCCACATTGTGAAAAAAAGACGTATAAAGGGATGTAGTTTCGAGGTTCCTTTCTACAAGGATTGATCTATCACTATCACTGTTATATGGAGATTACACTTGTTAAAAGGATAATAAACTTATTTAAATATAAATAACCACTTTTATAATGGAATATAGTATTTTTTTTTACAACACTAGATACGAACGATTGTTTCGGGCGAGACAAAACCAAATTGTTTTTTCAGTACCTGCGATGGATACTTGAAATCTTAAAAAACGACAACAGAGACAAGGCGAGTTTTTTAATGTTTAGCTTAAGGAAACAAGCGGAGATAGAAGAAAAAATTTACAGTTTTGTGTGCCTAAATTAATGCACCCATTGGATGTTTAAAAAATCAACAAGATAATGCTTTTCCAAGTAAGCTGCTATGTGCATTTTTATGTTTTATTCAGATTTTAATTTTGTAGCCATGGAAGAATTAAATATAACAAGACATTTCAAAACCGTTAGATTGATTTATACACGTTTAAAACATGAAACAAAGGCACTTATTAATTAATTACAGATAATGTTCAAAATATATTGCTCAGTTTCAAAATACATAGAATGCCTATCGATTCCCTTAAAAGCGTCTTCAACGGCTTCTCTAGGGTCTTCCATTCTTTCATAGCTTTCGAAGTAATATTTGTTTTAAATTGTTCCCCACATAAAAAATTTAAGACAGTATGCTTGGGAGGTCGGGGAGGCCATGGAATTTCCCTTATGTTGTGCTTCGTTTTGATGAAAACATTGAAGCATTGTGCGGATCTCTAAATTTAGTTCATCAAACATATCTTGAAAGACGAAACAGTGATAACCTGTAAGCATAAAAACTTGCGAACTAAGAGCTGCTGACCCTATGATGCCACAGCATTAAACCTGAAGTTCAGTTGAGGCCTCCGTTATTCAACATGATGAGGATTCCGCTTGTTATGTCTACTGGACATCCACAGCTTGTGAATCGTGTTTCATCACTCCAAAGGACCTTTAATTAAAGTTGTGGATCAGTACTATAAATATTCTTAAACCATCTTTATAATTCTGTTAGTCTGTATGACTATGCAGAGTTTTTGACACTGATAATTTTTGATCAATTTTAACACGCTTTCAACAGTGCGCTACGATGTTCCTGCGTCTACGCAAATTGCATTGTTGGAACCGACGAATTTTGAAATACGCAAACTAACACATTTAATTCTAATTATCTATGTAAGGATAATAATGACTTTTTCTCCAAATTCCTTTATTCCTAATATGGTGACCGGTTTCGAGGCAATTAATGCAACCTCATCATCGGACCCTTGGCAACAAAAGAAGCATAAATCTACTTGTATTAATTGCCCGTCACCAAATTAAGAATAAAGGAATTTGGAGAAAAAGGCATTATTATCCTCGCATAAATAATTATTACATTACTCCAAAGTAGGGTCCACTTACTATTTACATTTATTTCTGCAACTTCTTTTATTTGATTTGATGTGTTCTTTGGTTTACTGAAGCAGCCATAAATTCCCAGATTATCATACAATCTATTAAATGTAGGTAAGCAAGGCTGGCGGCAATCAAAGTAACGTTCAAAATATTCTTGTGAAGCTTGGACTTAAATTACACGATATGTCACAGTCGACAAGATGGCGCTTTTCCAAGTTTGAATAATACATTTCAAAATTACTACTTTTCCAACTAAGCGTCAAAGTATAAAGGATTAACGGATTGCCATTCAATTTATTTGTTCGTATTTTTTCATGGTTAACTATGTTACGATCAAAATGAAACAGAAAATGGTCACAACTCTTACATTTTTTTAATAATCATGATTAAGTGTTACATCATTAGGAAACTTAAAAATGAACGACTTTTTGAAGCCATAGTTTGTCATATCTAGAAAATGACCACTTACTTGCAAGATGAATGACAATCTGATTGGGGACAGTTATACGCGTTTCATCCATGTTGGGAAGAAAAAGAAATGATAACAATTTTACTGTTTTATTTTAATTTTTAGTTTACACTTTGAAACCATAATTTACAAACAAATTATTGTTGATGTTTAATATGGATTTTGTTCGTGTCTTGGTATATCAGCAGATTAGTTTTGTTTAGTACTTTCATAATTTTCTGAACGTATACGAAACTGGATTGGTTGATGCATCGGTCCTGTTTGACTGTTGTACAACTTTTGACGCCATCAGTTACGACTTGCTCTGAACTATAATGCTATTACGGTTTTAACTGATTATCATTGTTGTTGGTAAGGTTTTATTCAACACAGACAAGTCACTTTTCTGTAATAAAAACAATAACAACCTGAATAAATTTATATGTATCGATGACCCCTGATCCCCTATATTAAACATTAACAATACGACCGTTAGTTCCCTTGAATACCTATATTTATTAATAACGTCAAACTAAACTTTGTAGGCTCCTCTAGAAATCTTAAAGTGATCCTCGAATATTTCGATTCGAAGTATAAACTATTTAATTTATTCAAAATCCTCTTACTCTTTAGCGGACACTGAACTTTTTCTTAAACGAACAGCTTCTTATGTAAATTGGCTATACTCTTACGATACAAAGAACATTTTCCGTTTCGGTTTCTAATAAATTAATGATATTGCTGCCCTCAGGAGTATGCACGATGTTAAGTGCTAAACCTTGAGATTTTGCTTCATTTTTGCCACACATCGAGCTAATAGTGGTATCAGATATGGAAAAACGATTTCTTAAACAGGCAAATACACGAATGGCGCAATGTACTTTCCCAACTCGTTCAGTGTGCTTTCACAAATGAACGAAACATTTTGACCAAGTTCAAGGTAAATCGTGACTTAAAGAAAGTTTTTCTATCCGCCGGCAATAAATGTTACTTTCAATAAAACCTGTAAAACAATTCATGGCATGCTTAACGATAATTGATTAGGTTTGCAAAACAACTCTCTGATGATTTATTAAATATAAAACTATGAATGGTACCTACACTGCAAGTTTGAAATAATTTGTTAGTTCAAATGCAAAATTTATTTTGAAGTTATTTATTTTTATGATAGCCTGTTTTCATTTAAAAAGCTTTTGGGGGAATAGCTCCAACACAAGAGCAATTACCCATTTCATTTACTTTCACTGTAAACTCACGTATATAGATTTTCTTGCTCAAGTTCAAGGCGAATCGTGACTTGTTCCTGCTTTCCCTTTCAGTTTTTCTCCGCCTGAGACCATCGGCCATTAAAATACGAATACAATGCATCCATTAATTCCTTAATTGCTTCCTGACGAACTCGGTTAAGGATGAACAGGTAACAACCGAGCAAGTTTCCATCAAAATGATTTATTAGGCAATAGCAGATAAAAGGTGTCGGACAGATTATTAATAACGCTTGATTGGGCACTTAAAATTGATCCCTTGTTTGTCACGTTTAGAGCTTTTGTTTAAGCCACAATAATGCGTGTGATACGCCAGGATTTATATCGACTTTGTAAATTGCTTATGAAGTATATAAGTCTATTAATAACGCAAATATAACTGGTGTAAAAAGTAATTGCGCTCATGTTTACTATGTTTTGATAGCATTCTATTACAAACATATTATTTTAAACCAAACTTTGTTGGTTTCTAAATTTTAGTAATTTGGTAACCGTCAATATTTCATCACTTCTTATCAGTTATTCACTGTTGTTTTTTCGGTGTACATTTGGTTTAAACTCATCTATAACAAAGATAATGCTCGAAAGTAAGTTCTACAAAAATAGAAATTAAAATATCGGTAAGTGAATAACTAGTTCTTTCTTAGCCAACTTTGGTAATTGCAGAGGACAGTGTAATTGGAATTGGAAACTTACTACAGCAAGAACTGGACTACTTATTTTGAAAACTACAGCGAGATACACAATGACGTAAAAGATGCATCTTTTAATGACACTGTTTAGTACTTAATAATTTTGTTATTTTTGTATGTACTAAATTAATTATTGTTTATATATTTCAATTTTTGTTTCTGAATATAATACCATTTCAAGCAATGCTTTGTTTATAATTCGCAGTTTTGGTTATTTCATTATCATTTAGGAGAGGGAATGACGATTTTTAAACAATTGCAATTCGAGCAGAGTCAATAATAATATTGACGTCAATGTACGTAGTATTTGATAGTGTCATATTTATTTTTATTCGGTTAACGTTTATATTAAACTAATTACCTAATACAGTTAAAAGCATTCACAAATTCGAATTATTTTGTTAGATGTTGGTAAACGGATTCGAGAAATACGGATTTACACCAAACATTCTTTGGTTACACACTAAGTACTGATATACACTGAATTCTTTCACCCCTAATTCACCACTATTAAAACCTGCAGACTACTACAATCACTTAATAGCACTAATCGCCTTTGTCCGTTTTTAAATAAGACTTCATTGGTTCACTATTCGCCGCTACTCGCTCTTATAAGTATAAGGGTTGCTTTCCGGTTTTGAGATGAGTCTAGAACCTTTAACTGCACGAACTTTCTCAGTCTATCGATCCAGGTACATCTACATCATTCGTCATTCCCAAGCCACCTATCCGTTAACTAGATGTTTATAAGAAAATACAACAATGCGTCCTGTAACACTAGTTCTATCCCCATACGCCTATGTAGTGTTGACCGACAGATGCCTGTAAATCTACCTTGTTTAGTCCTAACAATTAATTTTTATCTATAGCGGTTGCATTGCACCCCCAATTTACTGCCAATAGAACAGGTATAAAATAGCATAGGTAGAACACTTCAGCGACTACCACAGCTACCAAATTTCGAATAAGTGTTCAACAGGTCTTGGACGGCTTACTACAAGAACATATCTACTACTTTATTAATTTGTTACTTTTTGTTGCTTTCTACACCAGATTGTTGTATTTAACAATATTTATTAATAAAACGGAATATGTATTGTAACGGATTCTATCGTTTCATTTACCTCCATACTACTATACTGTATTTTGACATAATTCTTGTCCCCAAAACTGGTCAGAGACCCACGGAGGTTTTTAAGCAATGACAATCCATTCACAACATCGTCCAAAGCGATGTCAATAACCCAACACATTTAAACTACTTCAATTTACCTTTAAACACCTCAATTGCTAGCAATAACGTTCAGAAGGCCAGGTAAACCGGAAGGTTGCCCACCAACTTTGATTTCATCGATTAAACTATGATCATTAAACCCTACTAGGAAGGAACACCGATCAAGGATGACATACACCAAGCAATTACCAAGACTGATGTAAATGAAACTAATTAGCACCGGTGAATTTTGATTAGTCATTTCAACGACGCAGTTACCTAAACTAGGTATAGTAGTTGGGTAATGTGAATGTTAGAAATGTTCGAGAGAAATTCTGCAATACATGGCCTTAGTGGAAGAGGCGTAGATATAGCTATTTAAAACTCATTTCTAATAAATATTCTTATTCGCTTGAGAGTTTAATAAAACTGATACTAGTTTTATATTATTCTATTCACTTTAACCATTATATTCTACTACAGCGATTTTAATTTATTTCTATCTTGGTGTTAAACACGAATTTATTTGACCGAAATCATGAGGTTTTATTGCATACACATGTCCCTGAATATGCTCTGCGGTATTGTACTTTTATTTAAAAATTACAGCTACTGCGAAACACCCGCAACTTATCCAACATGCCAACATTCTGTGTATAATTACAGAAAGTGCAATAATCTATATTTGGAACGCAACAGAGAAACCGCTATGGAGTACAAAAATTAAATCAGTAGAGTTTATATCTCAGAGAGGCAAATGATAATCCATGAGCTCATATCGTTTGTTTCTCAACAGTCTCTACAAATAAAATTAAGTAATACTTATACTGGCATTGACATAAAGCATCACGACAATAATAGCGTTTGTGCGTGGCGAATTTTGCAAGAAGACGAAAAAATATAGAGCAAGCGATGGGACGAAAAAAGTCACAAGACACAATTGACATTGAAGTTACAGTCCACTTAAACGAAGTTCGTTTTGTCGTTTTCCTTGTTATTTTTGCCTGCGAATAAAGTTCTACCAAGAAGTAGCTGCGTATCTTTTAAACGCACAGCGTTTTTACCCAAGTAATGGCGCGCTTTTTACATATTTGCAGTAATTCATTTCTAAGTATACTTTTTGATTCATCGGCATCTTAATTCCTGTAATTCTTCATTCATGTGCACCGCATAACAGATAACTAATACATACTCAAAAAATACGTAGGAATGACGCCCTTGTTTAGTTTCAGCTATAACTGTCAGTTAAGTGTTTAAATTGTGAAAAAAAAATTGACTTCAAATACATTGGCTAGCTGCAGTTATGTCATAATAACAGAAGTTTGACAAAAAAATTTAGTTAAAGACGATTGCTAATAGTTTGTTCTAGCTATTGCGTTTAAATTTTTCGTCCAACTCTATATCAGCTCTCACGTTATCATAACATCTTGATGCTATTTCTGGTACGAAGTGTTCACCATTAACTCAGTTTTTCGCGTTGACTTCGAATGTAGCCGCTTATTGTATAGGATTGCAGAATATCTATTCATGACCGGTATTTCAAGTATATATGCATCAAAAATTATGTCCTTGTCAGAATGCTTATTTTAGACCATATAATCTGATATAGTTACAGATAATCTAATATAGTTAAGTCAGAACAATGTGTCTTGGTTCGGAACCCATGCAAAAATTGAGGATGCTAAAGCCAGAAAGGCCTCTAATTTTCTAACAACGTCGACCACAACATTGAATCTACTCTACGGGTCGCAAATATTTGCAAAGTCAAGGTGTGTTGTCATAAAACACTTGGCGCTATCTCAACATATCTGCAGTCACGTGAAAGATTAACCAACTAATAAATCCTATCGCTCTCGTCACATTCCTGACGCGAGACCTGCGAGAACATACCTGGCGACCGGTCTCTGCAATAAAAAATACGTAATCGCATTTCTATTGTTGCTGTAGGCAAACGACCAGAGCTTTAATAAGACAGAGAAAGCCAAGGCTGACTTGATTAGAAACAGATGCACGAGGCGTTCAGCTTCTGGCTATCGAGAACCAACTGATTGTATGCCTGAATGACAATACTTACATATTTGTGCGATTAAAAAAATACAATTATTACCAAAAAAACGTACCAAATTGCTAACTTGTATTTATATGTGCTTCTGGTCCCTTGTATACCACTACATTTTTGGTAGGTTCCTGCATGCATATCATACCTGTTGTTATATGAACAAATGTTCTCCATTTCAACCGAAGGAAGTATAGTAAATGCTACAGATCACTAAAACGTGACTAGTTATTATGACACACAATGCAGGAATTTATTACTATAAATACGAATACAAGTTTGCAGGTTCACTGTAACAAAGTAACAAGCCAGTTATAATCTACGATAACAATGAACGAAGTGGAAGCACTGCTACAAAACTGTCAATGGAGCGATCTTTGTGCAACGCAGTGTACTCACAGTTGAATTTAATTTTGTTAATGTGACCTCCTAACACCAGGGCAGTTTTGCTGTTCTCATTGAAATATGAAATCATCAAAAAACTAAGCCAGATAAATTCCAGGAATAAATATTACTGTAAAACATTTTCACCGATGAAGCAAACTTTTCAAGAACATAGCAATCACTAATAGGCTGAAGAAAATCTGTATAGTTTCTCGTATAGCCAACTGGATGGTCATTCGGTTAAGCATTTCTAGAAGCTTCACCTTTAGCAAGGAGTGGTATTTGGTCTCTGCATTTGGTGTATACGCTTCATAGCATTCAAGCACAATTTGCCATTTTGGGAGGACAATATGTATGTGAACGGTATCTTGACAAGGACGTAGGTCATGATGAACTACAGTCTTGACTTAGGGGGCCACCTGACTCAAGTAGTTTAGATTTGTTAGTGTGGGCACTCGTAAAGAGAAACAATAATAAGTTATGAATTTGAAATCCTCTAGGATCATTTAATAGTGGCGTGCGTAATAGTTGAAGAGCCTTTCAACACTTAGGTATTGTGGTTAATTCTAATCTTAAGTGTAATTATTGTTATCTGCAGTTACTATTTATGTAATAAATGAAGATTTTTGTTTTTCTCATTTGTTATATGGACCAGCGATATAAAGTAAAAAGATCTTTATTTCCATTCCTCAAAAACGAAGTAAGATGGAAGGATTTCAATATACAGCACAATTTGATATTTAACTCTTCAACCTAAAGAAGATATAAATACAGAATATTTGCAGAAATTGGTGGAGACATATTTTTTCTCGCAAATATCAATCAAGTTGCATCCTAAAACGCCACTGGACTTAAAAATTTTAATATAATCGGATCTAATTTACCCTCTCAGCACTGCAAACATACCTCCGTTTTTCAACAAAATCGACCGAAGAGCATTTAAAATATTAGTGAAACACCTTTTTATTTATTTTACACCCTATATCTATGAAGCAAAACAATTTGTGGGCACACTTTAGCTCCTTCAAGGTCGCCATGCCATTAAGTTACATCCTGTATGTATACCGGGTGTTTCAGTAAGAAATGTTGATACTTGAAGGGTGGCTAGCGTACCTGAACCTAGTTCAGCGCCGCTAACCACGATTTTTTATCTCAATTTTTAACAGAGTTATCTCAGTTTCTGTATCATAATTAATATGTAATTAGTTTTCGTTGTTTAACAATTTTCCCCGAGTTTTGGAAAGGTGGTTGTAACTGAAAATACGGTGTTCTTCCTGAGAAGTCCAACTTATCATAAAGACACGCACCTAACTGTTTGAATCAGAAAAAAAACGAGATGTATTACAAAAGTATGGAAAATGAAGGTATCTGTTAATAACACATTACGTAAGTTATACGATGCTTTCAGCTATGCTTGTAATATGAAAGTCAGCAGTTTGAAAAATTTATTTAATAAGAAAGCTGTAGGTACCAATTTAACCACAAAAGCGGTGATAATGAAATTTCATTTTGTTGTTAGCAGWTATTTTAATTTTCCATACCTTTGTAACACATGATGAGAATTTATTAATTTATGTTTCCTTGATTCCAACATTTAGGTGCTTTTGTGATACGTATGACTTTCCAGGAAGGAGACTTTTCATGTTACCAATCATTTTAGGTTCAAAAAATAATAACACTGTGTTTTCAGTTACAATCACCTTCACAAAATTCGGAAAAAATCACAAAAACTTACAACTGACATTTTTGTTGTTGACTAACGTTTCTTGATTTCGAAATTTCAGTTTCTAATCGAAATCGAGCTAGAAGAGAAAAGTTGGATATAGATACCGTCGTAAAGCTGATAAAACGATGTAACTTTTATCAAATCCCCAAAATCGCGGCATCGTAGTGCAATGCGTGTGATTATACTTACTTTATCAGAAGATTATTGAATTTTATTGTTCACTTTCTCTGCTATCAAAGCTTTGATCGCGTAAAATATGGATATTTTCAGAACCCTTAAGTAGTATCTTTTATAAAAATTTGTCGTAGCTTCAGAAAATAAAATTGAAATTTGGCAGCGAGGAAGTGAAGACGTAGTGATTTTTTAACAAAAAGTCGCTTTGACTTTTTGGCTGAAAGTACGAAACTCAGATAATTCGGCTAAAACTTGAGATAAATTATCGCCGTTAGCGGTGCTGAACTAAGTTTTTGGTGCACTAGCTACCTCTTAAGTATTGACATTTATTCCTGACGTATTTGGTATATGGAACAAACAAGTGCATTTTTTTATTTTGCTTGGACAAGCCTTCGTGGCAGATGCTACTCTGCTACCACTGACTCGACTTTCCAAAGCTCGTCGGTTGGAATGATGCCAAAGGATGTATGATGGATCTTCAGCTGCGTAAGTGATGGGTCCAAAGTTTGCTAGGGTATCATAGTATGAGGCCATATATGTTTAGTTTAATAGTTCAACAGCACATCGCAGAAGCTCTACAGGCGTTAGTACAACACACATTGAGTCTATTTCAAACGACTTTTTCCGACATGCCAGGAACTATTTACCACTAGAACAGGCTAAGCACTAAGTACTTGATTCAGTCTATCACTCGCGGAGTTAGAGCGCTGTAATAGGCACATCGGAACAATACGATATTATATGAGACTAGTTTAACTGTCCTCTACGTGTTATATAAAATGTAGCTTTTCATTGCATTTGACAATTTCGTAGAAAACAGTATTCATTCGTTGCGGGACCGTCAAGTAATTAAGTTATGTTTATTAAAAAAGTGGTCGCATATAAATGCAATTCACAGAAAGACTTTAGTACACATTTTATTCATTTGTCAGGACTTTAGCTATGAATAAAACAGCTTGTTATTACCCTAATGCCTATGCCGTCACTTCTTTCGCTCACTATATCCACTGCGGCGCTTACCTGTAATAAACAAGCCGCAGTGCATGCAAAAACTCCAATCTTTCAACATTGTTGCGCCCACGTACCTATTACGTTCACACACACGTTATACTGTCACTGTCTAGGACACCGGCACAGGCAAAACAGTTCACTTTCTTTCATACAAGAAAGCGACATGTGAGCTGCATTGTTATTAACATAGAAAATCCGATTTACTTTTACTTTTACGTTAATTTTGGTTTTGTCTCAACGCACCTGCGTTGTAATTTGCGCAACAGGTTGCCATGCAGGTCACGTATTCATACACAAAAGTTTATTGAGCTGAAGTATGCACCATTGTCGTATTTGCTTGAAGTGGTCTTCAAGTCGCAATAAATCCGAGTTTATAGATCCACTCGGACATTTACGTCTTATTATGAGCGGTAATATTGAGGTTGAGGTTCACTTTCAAAGGAAGCAGTAAATGCAGTGTTTTGTTGGTTTGCCACTACCTATGCAGCTAGAATGCTGGAAGCGTGAATAAGATACAATGTTGTTATTCTCGCTTATGCGGCATAATTAAGTTGTGAATTCATCTGCACAGCTTTTCATGCAGGCATTTGCTTTTATTTATTACAAGATTGCCGCTATGACCTAGATACATTTTTGTGATAAATCTAGCAACTGCGTTTTGTTTTCATCAGTTCTTTTTACGCACCTTTTTTGTATCGTATAAACTCGTGTCTGTCTTAATCGTATCATGTGCCATATGTGTGTTTGTATCTTACAAAATTGAATTCAATACAATTACATTTGACGACGTAACCTGAAAATATACTCGTACTCGTATAAATAAAATTAAAGCGGACAATGAATGTTCTTCGGCTGCCAACGTTAGGAGAAGCAATATATGTATAAGCTTAGAGCATAAAGAATTCTTTTACTCAGTGGTATAAGTTAACGGAAGACCCATGTAGTTACGGTCTTCCAGAAGACTGATCACTGCAGTCCTAGTAGCTGATTCATTGCTGAAAAGAGGACCCCATTAAAAAGCACCACGTTACAATCTTGTCATTACTTTTCCTATCTAATAACATGATGAATTTGAGGGATCGAATCACCATATTTCTAAAGATGTGCACACAAACGGCACAACGGGATGGATTACTTTTTCGGGTTTTTTAAAGTCTTGTCTTGTCAAATGCTACAAGGACCTAAAAATTTACTATTTTATTGAAACGAAATGTACAATTATAGCAAGATTTTGCCCAGGTATTGTATGCACTAGAGACAACCATGATTTTACAGTATTATTCGGGGTTGTAACGTTCCTGGAGAATGGTTATTCCATGATCAAAGTAAAACTTCACAGAGTAACATCATTTCAAGTACCGCCTTGTAATTATATTTATAAGGCAATACTTTTGCTATTTATGTAAGGCAAGATCTCTTCCCTTTGTTATGAATGATGAGATACAACTAGTCCTTTAAAGATATTACAATGTGATGATTTTTAATTTTCGGTTAGCTAGCACTGATAGAGACCTCTTCATACAAAGATGTTTAACTTATGGAATACCCTGAAGAATGGCTGAAGAAAAAAAGTAATCAAGAAAAAACTTCCTAATATCGCGCATATTACTGTTTTTCTTGGTGGTGTTTTGGCGACGGATACTAATTAATAGGAGCACTGGAGTAATTTTAAGTATACGGAATAATTAAGTTGCAAGGAATAAACTAAGTCCTAAATACATTTTTGTGCTAAACTGGCATTTGTGTTTATCTGATTAGCACTTTGCACATTCTTACAAATTTTTCTTGCTTTATTATGTGCTATATGTGCTGGGATTATCAAATTAAATTCCAAACACCTCCTGTGTGTTTCATTTTTAAACAAAAAGTTGAACATAATTTACAATTCTTCAATCTCTGCTGTGCATTTGTATAAGTTTAAATGGTGCTGAACTTCAAAGATACCAGGTCCGCTCCATTTTCTTATCTTGACATTTTACCACTTCAGCTCTTGAATTCGAGTTATACTTACCAGCATTTCCAGAATAGCTGTGGTGTTATTGTAATGTTATTACCCAATTATTTAATTGTTAACAGTCAAGCTGTTAGCCAAAGTGAGAATGACAGTATAGCTCAAAATAGAATGTCAGATACTTACGTCAATTTCTGGAATACTGAGATAATACTGCATTCCTTTTTTATGTTGAAGTTAGACCTACGCTGATAATGTACATGTGGTGATAATTGTAGATAAGTTTGATTCTGAGATTTCTGACCATAACTGTTTAGGAACAATAAACGGTAAACAATATACAGTAGGCAAAACAATTATTTCAGTGGCTTTCATTTAGTATTAAGTAATTACAGATTAATCTACCATGATCGCATATAATAACTTGTTTCAATTCGAAATAACCAATTCTTTGAGCTTTAAAAGCAACATTTTCTTTTTTTCTTTGAGAAACATTGTCATGTTACGCTTAATCAGGTATATTATGAAAACCAAATATTTGCGGTTTGTCTAATAATCAATACGTAAGAGTGTTGTACTAAGTGATAAAAAATAAACCCACTTTTTGGTAACCTTTGTCAAGTTCGTAAAATGCAGAACAAACAATGAATAGATGTACTGTGGCAGTCAAAAAATCCCGTACATGGTTTTTTTACCTAGATTAATTATAGGTTTGTCAGTTGTTTGTTAGTTTTGAAAATAAATGTTTTATCATTAAATCTAAACTACAATAAGGCTGTAACTATGCTATAGCATAAGAACAGTCGCAACCAGTACAATTTAAACACAAAAGTACTGTTTAAGTATAAAAAGATGGGAACAAGTAGGGAATATTTTTAAAATTTAACTGCATTCATCTCTAACAGGCTAAATAAAGTACTGGTAGCGAATGTAGCAATGACAAAATATTAATTAATTTTGGACTTTCAGTCTGCTTGTGAATAAAGTTCGATTCTTTAGTTATTGTTAATTAACGCTTTGATGGTTCACATTAGATAATTTTTTTTTTTCTAAAAGTAGCATGAAGCTTCAAAAAGGATCGTTTATACAATGGAAAAATAAACAAATAACTGTTACTTGATTTTTGCCGTGTACAAGATTTTTTGGGCTGCCACTGTACGCTAAATATTGTTGCGCCAAAGTCAACGAAATCCTTAAGGAGCAGCCCTGTTATCCATCATACGTTAGTTGCATTGTCCAAAACTATCCTAAGCGGATACAGTTTTGCAGGCGGCTCGAAGATGCAGATAAGACGGGGATTTGTTTAAGAATGGACCGGCATCATCGGTCCATTTTAAAGGTTTGGGGTATTTATTATATACATTGACCACACCTTTCAGCTCTAATTCGGTTGAGTTTCTGGGTTGGAATACGTCGGTAATTTTCCGATTGACCATATGAGCTCATCAATACATTAAATACTACCCTTTGCCTAAAATTTAAAAAAAATAATAACTAGGACCCTTACTTAAAAAAGTTTCCTCGGATGTAACGCAGCGCACTATAACTAAATAGTCTGGTAGCTTTTAAATAATGTTTATAATGCTAGAGGAATCAGTGCGTATAATAATGGAAATGAGGTACTTTATCATATGTTTCAGTTTGGGCCATAACTTCTACGACATCCTGAGAGAGGATTGAAGTTAGACATGTCTTATTTTATTCTTTGTAAGGATAGAGGTATTACCTACGCAACTGTTGGGTTTATTATTAGACATTTTCAGGCTTACTAAATTATTCATTATATATTTAGCCAAGTCTTATCAATTTCTGTCTTGCGAATAGTTTCTAATGTTTTACACTCTTTTTTCTTTTGCATGTTTATATTAAGCTTTTGCTTTCAGCTGTCACCTTGAATTGTCAATTTAAAGCTAAACATGCAATAAACACAACTGCTTACATTAGGTTAATTTACATCTGTATCATTAAGGGCTTTTACTTCTCTTTTGGAGGTTTTTGTTTTTCTGGACATAGATTTTGGAAATTCAACTTTATTTCTCCTTTGGATTCATACGTTTTTCCATGCTCCATTTTACTAATCGGTAATTCTCAGTAACGACCTGTCGATATGACCAGGTCTGTGGTTCACCTTGCCAGTAAGTAATCTCATGCAAAGCGCAACTTATCCTTGCCAACCTTTTTTTCTCAGATGAACTATGTTATAATTAGTACATTGGCAGGTTGCTAAGTGAAAAATTCCCTCCCTAATAAATTACTTCAATGAGAAGTTGGCGCAAGAGTGTTGAGAAATTGCGGATTTTTCAAAATTGTTTTATATAAGTGTTAAATACTGCATTATGTAGGGTTTAGTCGGTGATACGACATTATGATGGCGTTACGTAAAGTGCATAGGCTGTAGTCCGCTGCTGTCAGGTTAGTACTCGTGCTAAATAATAGTTTTGTGCTACCGGCTGTCGAGGGAAACGACCTTTTGACGTAGAAAGCAGTTGCCGATGTCATTAGCTGTCGGAATCATCTGTGATGTGAAAATAGATGTCACATGTACGTAATTAACTTGTTTGTTTTTAATATCGTGAGAATGCCGTGGAACAGTGCCTCGATTAAAATGTCAGAAATGTGTGCTACGATATCATTGTGTTTCTAAGCGGAAAATTAATATCAAGTTGATTCTCTACTTATTCTTATTACGAGTTAGCAACATACATTGCTTGGAAATTAATCTAATTGCTCCATATGGGTTTTCTAAAATTTTGATTGAGAATACTGAAATAAAACTCTATTATCTATTTCACATACATTATTATCTTAATATTATTGCGTTAAATTATCTTTCTGGTATCCTATTGAGAAAAGTAAATTTCTAGAAATGCCTTTTGCTAAAGCTGCACTTTTCCTTGTTTGAGTTCCATCCTTATGAGGGGGTTGAATCTCGGTCTTGGTCTTTAGATATTAGAAATTGGCATCTGTTTTTAATCAGGTGGAACCTTATAAATAAATGAATAAGAACTTGAATAATCATCAATAAAATTGCTAGATGCAATAGATACAGACTTTTATGCTAACCTCTTACCTATTTGATAATGTTTAATGCAGATTTAGCCCATCAAACTCGTCCCTCTTCACTACTTTTTCTTTATTGTTCTAAAATGATTTTTACCCTTAATAAGACGGGTATTTAAAAACACAACCACGTATATAGATTGTTAGTATTCTGATACAGCCATTGTTAAATACCAATAACTTCTATTTTACGGTATTAGGAACTTCCATTTTTCGTGGTAGTTTATAATGTAATCAATGATCATTCACATATGTGACAGAATTTAACAATTTAGTATAATAATCTGTAAATTTTTTGTATTTAATAGTTAAATACTGCAACAGTCATGCCTTAGACAATAATATCAACAATATTAATTAATTAGGCTTGCTGAACAGATCTACAAGTTGTTAGAAAAAAAATAAAATAGAGAAAATGATTGCAACCGTTCATCCCAGCACGATCGGTGAGCTCAAATGTGGTGGCTGAATCAGCTACGATAATCTGGTTCTGTATGTAAGGAAACAGTAAGGCTGTAGGTACAGGACAGATGTAATAAAATATGAAACTATATAAATATACCTATAAATACCGATGCAGGAATATTTTTTGTTACTTAGATAAACTGCTTCATTTGTTTTTGTTTGCCATAAATAAATTAGTTTCATATTAAAAAGTAAAGATTCGTATTTTTAGTATAATATACAAAACCGTATCGATTTATAACACTCCGGTATTTTAATGAATAGATTCATATTGTTTAAATTTTGACCATCCTCAATACGCACATCAATTTCGAGATTCTTGATTCGAGATCGAGAATGCCAAAATCTCATCTCGTCTCGTCTCGCGGTAAAACTGGTTAACAATAGTAATCAACTACTTCCACCTAGACAAATCAACGCAACGGTTTGTTGGGAATCAGTGAATTTCGATATTCGATATATAAATGGAGTTAACTTTCTTTGGAGCGCTTCCAACATTCAATAAGATTTATGTTCCATGATTGGGGAGGTCATCCTTTAATCAGTGTATGTCCAGACAACAAGTTCTAAAACTTATTTGATGTATAGATTTTAATTCATTATTTTCCTCTATATCCAACATCTACCTCCTGAAGGTTTCTGATCCTCTCTAATTCACTCCTGAAGGAGGAAGGGTTTGGGATTCCTTACTCTTCCACTATCCGACCAAAACCTTAACCTAGACTCATCCATTACATTACCATTGTGGTTCAATCCATTGAACATTTTCTTAGCTCACGAGCTAGCGAGTTATAAATTACGGCTACGATTGTCCATGCTTAATGCAGAAACTACAACTTGACGACTATTTAGGTCTCACCCATGCAGTTTGACAATTTGATCCGAAATGTGACCTCATCTATACACTGGAAATGAAAATCAATGTCCTACACCTGAGGCGTCTAGCCGTTTGTTGGTCTTGTAATACGTGTAGGGCTACATTGAGATTTCTGGACCGAAACAAACCAATTTTGGTTTAATGGTCTACTTAATATGTGCTCTTATTTATCGTAGCCAGATTGGAAATTCTTGAACCAATTTTGTCAGTGTTGAACAGTGATTTTTGCTGTTTTGTTAAACACTTGCCAGAAGTCAGAACCAGTCTCTTAACATTAGGAACAGATACTTGTCTTAAATATACCGGCTAACAATGGAATAAAAACAGCTAGTACTATAATACTTGTTATTTATTAAAGAATCTAACCCTGGGTGAAAGATCGGGAGATCGCGATGAAAAAGGCAAGGAATTGATATGGTTATGACGATATGTATGGTGCACTGCTGCCATAAGCAATAGCTCCTTACTCCATTACTCTAACTGAGTTGTGCGCATGTCTTTGCGTTAAAAATTGAGCACCCTATCTTTCGTCACGTTGTCTTCACACACTTGTTCGATAATCATGCATACTGTATCGTGTGTTAGTCCTCGTGGAACCCGTTCCTACTGCAACTTACTACCGCGTTGAGACTATTGTTTGTCATAGTATTTCTAAAAGACAATCCGACCTCTCTCAAACTCACTATTCGCCCTTTGTCGAGTTGCAATGCGACTGCAACCAACCACAAAGTGTAATATTTGTCCGTTATGTTAAATAATAAAAAACGATAACCTAAAAACCAGTCCATCGATTACACTGATCTTTCTTTAATAAAAGGAAACACGTATGTTAAAACGCACTCTAATAAAACAAGTGCTACTAGGTATTCTAATTTCTATGTCAGCCAATATGATAAGCTAAATAAATTGTTTTTCTAACTAATTTTATACGATTCAAAGACGGTTACCTCAAACCTCGCATTCCATGTCCTTAACGTATATTTCATTTAAAGTGATAGGCGGATGTAGATTTTAGCAGTTTGGGTACAAACGAACCGGGTTTTTGCTCTTAGTTGTCTAGATTTATGAACCTGATCCACAGCGAAACTGTTAATAGATAGGCTGTTTATGGACTCGAATTCGCATTAATTTGAAATATTGCCAAACTGTGTCGTAATTGATTGTCCTGTCGTTATAGCTTCAGATTAATTCAAATTACCTCTATTGCCAAAGATTATTTTACTAACTGTGAAGCAGTACGTTGCAAATCATGATAAATGATGGAATTTTAAAGCCAGATGTCATACAGGCGGTATACGATTGTTCATCCTTTAATGTACTGTAAAAAATTAGCTGTTGTCTATTTTAGCTTTAAAAATAGCGCCCAAAAGGAAGGCATCGATGAATCAAAAGTAGTATTGACGAAATATTTACTGTTCATTAGAAAACAATTTATTATCTTGTACTGATAGCTTACAGCTAAATGTAGTTGCAGCTTATGATCTATTGCAGTTTATAGATGTCTATCAAAATTTTATGTTATAACCGCACCTTTTTTATTACAGCCTTTACCTAAAATATCCTTATCAGCCTTCACTAATAAAAATAATATAAGCGGAACACACTATGTGTGGAGCAATATTAAGCATTTGATGGGAGCCGAGTATCAGTGATATGAAGATAATTTAGTCTTATCTGAAATCCAATTCTGACTTGCAGGTAAACTAATAGTTAATAGTTTTCGCTATAATATAAAAATAGGATATAAAGAATCCGCAAACTCATTTCGGAAGTCGTTCCCATTTGACATAAAAATCGGCCGGGATGGTGTTTGTTTGATTGTCATTGACCCAAAATGTATTTTCTTCTGTGAAATTCCCGAGCATTTAGTTACCTTGTAAATTTTTTCTCTGCTAGGTATAATTTTAGTAAGGGTAAACATTGTGGTATAAAAAACCCAATGGCCACTATAAAAATTAACTGTTCAGGAAATAAAGAGTGATCGAGATAAGATAACGCATATCGTTTAATAGCCCTTAAAGGATTAACCCTAATTCAGCTGCCTATTGTTAGCCTGACATAAACATGCAAAAAAAAGATCTGCTGTCTGTAAATGTGTTTCTCTCTCCACAGTCTAGCGCAAATGCAACCTTCTGATTACGAATCGGTTCGACCAATACAAGAGCAAAGAGCAAGTTTACTTAGCCATTTGGTCAATTCTTTACTCATTACTCATTCCCTATTTAATTACATGCCTGCTCGTTTGAATGTAAATACGTGTTAATAACGACGAATTTATATATGCAAATTGTCGTTGATTTGTAACCGTAAGATAAATGTTTATCGACAGTTGCTAGCATGAAAATTACTGTAATTGCTTTCTTCCCTCTTTCACAACGACTGTCAACTAGGACTGCAAGCAGCTGACGAGTGAAATGATTCTATGATTTGTAACTAATTGCTCATTCCTTATTTGATATGGATCGATTTCAAAAGTTTATCGCATACTAAAACATATTTGTGTTCATATTTAAATGTGATGTTTGCGGGTTTGGATCAACAGGCATGTTATGTTGTTATCTCATTATTTGATTTCCAAGCTTTCGAATCGTATTGTTTCTTCCTCAGGGCTTCTAAATACAAAGTATAACAATAAAAACCTGAAGCAAAGTACAAATTAACAGAACTCACCAAATGCGAGAATAGCAATAAAACTGTCCACAATCAACAAAATATAGTCTTCTCTATACCAATTGTAATATATAGAACCATAATATATAAATTGGTTTTAAATAATTCCTTTCTGAAAACGTAAGTACTGTCTGAATTCTCTGAATATGCTTGCTATATCAGTTTGCCAAAACTTAGAGTTGAGTTAAAAATTTATTTCCTTCAATTCTGAGGTAAGCCATAATTAGGTTATTTAATAGCATGAATCATAGATGAAAGTTTGAGCATTGCACCTAATTAATTAATGAGAGTGGTAAATATTTTGGATTGTTCGTATTGTTATGTGCCCTCAAGTCAAGTACATATGATTACAAACGATAGCTACGGCTCTTACCTAGTGGCATAATTAGCGTCAATATCGTTATAGCCCGCACTCGCAGATACTGCATCTCCAATTTTAGTACAATTATCTACAATCTGATTATTCTTTAACTACAACGTGCTCTTACCTTTTATTCGTCGGAATTCACTGGGATGAATATCGGGCATTTCGTTAACTCTTTTAATGTCATTATGCGTTTATTATTTATTCATATTAACAAAGGGTTAACATAAAGAAGGAGAAGCATATACTATAAAATACAGTAACGTGAGAACAAACGGAAAAGCCCGTACGAAAACAAATACGTAGATATTCAGCTCTAAATAAGTAGCAAATCAATTATTTCAAATAGATTTAAAAGAAAAACCCTAGTTTGCACTCTGTCACAACAAAAAAGGCCCTGGAAGCGAAAGTATTATACCAAATACTTTAAAGTGGTCAAAAGTGCGAACGACGAGTCCTCTTAAAGTGTTCCTTTTTGGGTTTTAATGGCTGAGCTCGTAGGCGTGACAATATTGTGTGCTGATGAGTTATGGAACGGTCCGTGTATTAGTCTAAATAACTCAATAAGTTCTGATGTGTTTCATCTCATAAAAAGGGAATCAATGTTTATTCTGTTAAGCTTTGCCTCATGTAGTAGTAAAGAGAAGCTCTTGGGCCACAAAGTTGCGGCATGTTGAATCCTTCCTAAGCACTAATGACCCTTGATTAATATTGTGGTGTAGGCTGGTTTTCCGAATTCAAGAAAAGATGAACGTATGTCATTTAGAGTCTGGCTGCGAGGCTATGGGTCCAGGATGGAAAAGCTCTCCTCGAGCGGGTCTCCTCAGAGCAGTGTTAACCTTTTTTATACAAGTAAGCAAGCCAGGATAGATTATGTGTAGTAGTAAATCCACGGTCTTTCTGCTCAAACACAGGGTTAACTAGATTCAATTCGATTCTTTAGAATTATGCGGATTTAAGTGAACTGTATGCAAACCACAGCATTTTGCAATATTTAATAATATGTACAGTTTGACTTTTACTTGCACAAGTATTCACTGCGTATTGAATAGCCGGCGTCAGGGATCAACCAAGTATTGCACCAAGATTAAATACGATAAAGGTCGTGCTCCAGGAGGTAACAAAATGCGTATATAGCTGTAAAATTGGGTATCATTAGCGTTCATGGAAATATTACTCTGGATGCCATGATGTTGGCCCGATGAGTAGATGGGATATACGATCGGGTCCAAGATTGATCCCTGGGGTACGCCACTCTTATATTAAAGCTTGAAATGCTTTGGCAAAATCGAGATCAACTGCGTCAGTTGGTTTTCCCTAATCCAAGTGCAACGTTCAGTCATTGAGAAAGGATATCATCTCGGTTATAAGGAATCAACCGGGAATGAATCCATGCTGAGTAGTGGGAAGTTATAGTGTTTGTCACCAGAGAAGACAATAATTATGACGCAATAATTTTCTAATGGGACTGTAATGGTAACTTACTACTCGTAACCAATGTTACAAAGTGGAGGAAAAAGTGCGGTAATGCCACTTATTTTTAGAAGTATTTTTTTAATTGAGCTTTAGCAGTCTAACATAAAGTTTTGTACGCAGTTATAACGTAACTGAAATTCATTGGACCCATCTTCTGTATTTGCTTTGCTCGTTGCCAGCTGATGTTTTTATAATTTCTCATCATCTTTATGTTATATACGAATGTCACCTCATTCCGAAATTAAGAAATTTTGAGTACATATGATTAAAAATGTTTTGCTTATGAGCTTTGACGTCTCCGGAATTTTTTTAATGACAAGCATTTTTTCTACGGATTTCTATGGAGTACAAAAATGTAAAAGGTGTAGGCAAGGTTACAACACTATTTTTTTTATCAAGGAAGTAATGTTTTGTTATTGCCTAATAATATTCTGAATTCATTTCTCTAAGCTTTTCTAAAATAGCCCATCATTCAAATCATTCAAGTGAAAGGAAACAGATAAAAATTTTGATGGTGATCGGTTACACACCGCTCAAGATCGAACAAATTTTTTTAGAAATAGCTCATCGAGGGATCGCCCTAAAACAGTCTCAGACAATTTTAAATTAAACGTTCTTAACGAAATCGCCATTTATTCACATGCCAAAAGGCAACAAACAACGAAATAGTCCTGTCTTAAAATACTTGAAATGTCACAGTTTTGCGAAACCACTATTCAGGCGTTGAACCTGAACAATGACGGACAACCTATAAGCAATATTGTTTTCCCGGTAAAGTTGTAGATATTGGTCTCCTGGAAATCGTTACTGCAAAATAGAAACTCATAGCAAGTTTTCACGCAAAGTTTACGTTTGGGCTGGCATTAGATAACCATATCTTGGATTTTACCTTTCTGCTTTAATTATTGTTACTTGTACAGAACCTTAATTCTTTCCATTTTTGTTGTCTTGTTTGTAGATTTTTATTTCAATGAGTTTATTGATCAAACAATGTAAACTGGTCCATTTTCACGAAGTCTATTAATTCCACTTTATTGATTATTCAGAATGAATCTTTTTGTAAACAATAACTTTTACMCACACATCTAAAACTTTTGGAACCGAATATCTGCAAAACTTTTCGCTTTAAATCATACCATTTTAACACTTTCGGACTCAGAKAAATGTACTTCCGTTGAAAAGACCGGTTGCCATTAAAAAAAAACATTACCGATGACGTCATAGTTCAAAACAAACAAAACAAATCAATTCCGAAAGGAGTGGCATTCTAAAAAATGAGGTTGACATATTTGTAGTTCACTGTGTACTGCAAAATCATGGAGCCCTTAAAATTAATTAAATAGTTGCGGAACAACTTTAATTCTTGTGGTGACCCTTCTCGAAGGCTTATATCCCTTATATCTGCCAAACAATCCCTGGCGAGGTATCGACCTTCTGGATAAATTCTTACATAATTTATATGGAATAACTAACTGTAGTAATACGCTTATACTAACTAAATCAGTATATGTACAGATAATTAAGTGCACTCACGAAAAACTTAACATTGTTAAGTGATTCCTGATGTACAACTTACACTTTCTGTAATCGCTCTTAAACGCTAACGTGAGGTTTGATGTTTTCTATACAACTGAAACTTTGGCAAATGTAGAGTTCAACAAAATATACGATACAGTGTGATATCATGAAACACAGTCAGAATCAGAACAACTAACATATTCAGCTTATACAGTTGTGACAGCCAAAAATACACTTCAGAGAGCCTATGTATCAAAAATCAAAATTCTGAAACAGACCTTTTCTCCTAGATGTATTTACATGGTGTCACAGGAATCATCATCAAAAGCCAATACAGAATTAAAGTAGCTTCAGCGTAGTGTTAAAATGAGTCATTTCAGTTAGGCCGTCCGCAGACGGGTCGATTGCTACTCGAAGTGTGTGCGTCTCGAACTCGAAGCGGTTTTTTCTCCTTGCGACTTCTAATGTAAATCGTGGCGAATCCGCATACGGGTCGACTGGCAGTCGAAACGTATTCGAAGCGATTCCGTCTCAAGCGTCTGTCGTTTCGTACGACGTGTTTGGAACGAGAAAAATCGCACACGACGAGCGCAACGCGCGTTCTTCTGCAATTAAAACACCCTCTCTCATATTTATATCCATATAATGAAAGGCTGAAGTTAGAGCTTCCACAAGCCTAAGGTACGAATTCTTTGACATTCTACACAATGCCAAAAATCTTGCATCCCACAGCCGACTAATTAATAAAATACTCTGTTTACTAATTATACTGTGTTATATTGCAATAAACTGCCAAAAGTTGACTACAATTACTCATACCGCACAGACCAGTTGGATTTTCAGTTATTTCAGTAGTAATAACCAAATGCACGGTGATTAGCTGCGAGTTTTTGTGGCGAAGCTGTGTTGTAATGAGGGTAATCTCGACCAAACCCTTATTGATCCGAACCAGCCCAGGGAGAATGGGTGCGGTCCCATCTCTTTGATCGCGCGACAAAAATAAATTTATGGGAGCAGCATTTCACGCTGCTAGCTGTGACTTCTTACCGCGAACCTGATTACAGTTATTCAAAACAGCCTCGCAATAAGGCGACCGTTGCGAACCTTGGTAACAGAATTTTAATAACGCGTTCAGTAACTTGCCGGAAAAAATTCTGATCCAATCTTTGATTAATCAGACAGAATCTGATTTGATGAAGAAGTAAAATAATAATAATAAATATAATCCTAAGCTTTGGGACAAACTATTGAGAAGGTTATAATTGTAAATAAGCTGTCACCAATACAATCAATTCACATTTATTTAACCTCTATCATCATGTACATACATATCATGTATGTACGTAATTAATGAAACTGAAATTATACAATCAATTGCAATCCCTAATAGGTTGACGTTATTGTTAGCTGCCCTTGACCTCTACAACATTATTGCCAGATAATTTTGTAATGCAAATTTTGCTAAACATTATTACTAAATTTCTTAGTTTGCAATCTAGCAGGTTTGATTGTTTATTCGTATTTATTTAATTGTACGTAGATATCAATTGCACAGCAACCGGTTTTATAACAATTTCGTTTTTAACCACTTTATTGTTTCTGAAAATATTCATTATAGCGCAAATGTTCAATAATGTTAAAAATGTYAACAATGTGGTCATTAAGACGATTGGCTTCATTTGTTCAGCGAAATCTAAAAAAAAGTTACATGCTTTGTTATATTGTCTGGTGTAAAACGAAATTAACGGAAGAAAACTTTTTTTAAACCATATATACTTGAGTCAAACACTTCTGTGTTCCATAGTAGGTTTCACTGCCAGTCACAATGTAAAAAATACAGATATTTTCAGTTTTCCAAGGCTTTTTGGTGCCGTAATGTCGATATATCATCGTCACAAGAGTAAAATATAATTGCCAGTAAAGAGCCAGAAGATAGTGGCAGTAACAACTTTTTACTTGCTATTAAACAATTATTAACATTAGCAAAAGCATTTGATAAGTCGCACTTCTGCAAGACATCTGTGTTATAACTAACAGATTATTGTTTGTTTTTGGAATCACGGGTATTATACAACTGACCCATTATTTTTGACCATTCTATATGCAGTAAAACGCACACAAGGCCTTAAATTTATTGTAGAACTTTTTCTGGTAAATGGAATGAAATGCTTTTTTAATATTATAGCAGGATTAAACACGTAGAAGTTAGCCTTACAAAATAGTATGTATTTCAACAATTTCTTGTTAAAAAGGGTCGTAACGGATTATTGAGGATTAATTTTTTTTTAGGTTAAAATTTTTCCATGTAAGGTACATTAATTTTTCATACTTTAGTTGTGATGCTTATACATATATCTGTAAGCATTTTACAAGTGCGTCACATGATTGGAAAATTTTATCAAGGAAATGTGTCGGTAAACCGACTACAATGTGATAAGAATCTCTGTGCTATACATCATAGGAATAAAACCTGTCTAGAATAAATACCTATACAACATTATTATTATATTGGTATATAAAAAAGTAATTTTAATACCTTCTGAAATAAACCTTCAGGTTGTACGTGTACACTTCCAATATTTGAGTGAAGTTGTTATAAAAAATTTCTTATTTTTTGCTAGTTTACATACGTTTGCCACAGAGAGAATGCACACAACTATAACTGTTTGTTAGGAATAGTACTTGGTAATTGCTAATGACATAAGACATTTCGTGGCTTTTAATTTGCTGCACATACAATTATATAACATGTACAGAGTAAAAATTAAAAAAGAAATAAATTTCGTAAAGCTATTGTGGGTGTTGCCAGCTTTAGCTCCAAAAATCTAATTAAACATATAGGTAGAGCCCTAATAATCTATCATCAGTAGGCACCTAACATACTTGACAGTGAAAAACTTTAACAAACTTTAGAGCTGTCAAAATTAATAGAAGCAATGAAAAACCTACTTAGAGAGAAACTTATCGGTTTACAATTTTGAGTTCAGTATACATATGTGTAGCTTTGTAGTTACTGAAAAAAATGCAAAGAAATAAAGAGCCCCGAAACGTCCGAATATCCAACTGTTGTGAGTGAGATTGTGAGATTTAATACTTAATACTACTAGAATTTTACAAACACGCTGAGTGTGTTCTCTATGTGGTCCATTAAATATACTAAATAATATTAGAGTAATGCAACGCCCCGAAATGAGAACTTACCTATTGAATGCTTTTTGTTTGTTAATAATAAATATAATTCAATAATGCGTTACTCTGAATCGTATATTTACAGCTCCTAATCAAGTAGTCTTATTCGTCTTATAGTAAGCAGTTGTAGATCAAAGTCTTTGGTGTCTGTGGTAATCGCAGAAGAGTTTTATCGGTACAACCTCATATATATATTTTTGGCTAAGGTAATGTAAAATTCCATGGTTTTATGTTGTTGGTAAAAAGGGCTTGGAATAGGCTCAATATAGTACAGAAACTGGTTGTAGAACTTCAGAGGTATACCATTCACCGCTAGTGAATACTTTCACGATATGTAGCCTCTCATTTTGAGGCGTTTTGAGGCAAACTTTATCTTTTGTATTTCACTGCGAAACCATAGCTACCTCCGTCAAGTATTCGTAAGCAGAATCTGGATTCATCACTGAAACAAATGAAGATGTATTATATGTACCAGTTCAATCTGACTGGACATTATTCTAAGCGACAAGCTTTGTGCGGTGGCAAAATTTAAAGGTTTTCTTACAACATCGCACAGCTAGTACACATTGCGTCTTCATACATTGTGTTTATTAGAGGTAGTTTAACAGCTCGACGGTACATCGCAAAGATTTTTGATCAAAAACTAATCTGTGTACATTAGGTCAGGGACCACAAGAAGCCATCTTGATCAGAAGATGATCGCAGAGTGAAAGACTGCTGCGATAACTGCGGCGAAACAACGCATTACAAATTTGTCTTATTTTTTCCTGGGTCAACTTGAACAATATTTTAATCGCTTGTTGTGTAAATACGAGATTAATACAAAAAAAATTAAAAACGTTTTCTCTTCTGGATGTTGTGTTACTTTTGGGCACAGTAAATATCCGTCATAAATTTTTTACTGAACCGAAAAATAAATTGTAGGACAGAATTCTAGAATACACTGTATGGCAGATTACTATTATCTACATCTCTACAAAACTACAAACGTACCTTTGCGTTCTATAAATATTGTTTGATAACATAACACAAATATTTACAATTCGGACACGATTTAAGTCGAAATGTTGGTCAGTCGTATGGGGAATCACTTTGCCTACAATGATAAACACAAGTATGCAAGTGATTAAAAATCTACCAAGAAATAGAGTGGTAAACAACAGTACGGTTTGCGGTCAAGCGTGCATGTTTTACCAATTAGATATTCGGTAATTACTAACTTTGAATATAAAAACGTCAGTCCAGCAGTAGGAGATTGCTGACCGAACTGATACATACTTTAATGATACCCAAGGAAGTGGTACCTAAAGTACATCAGTTAAAATTAATCTATAAGTAATAGACACCCGATTTACCGTCTTTTATTTTCAGACAACGCTAAGCAGCAGTTCTATTTCTTTTGCTTCGCAACTCCACATTTATTTACTACAACTTCCTTTTAATATACATATAATGCGTTCACCTACAGAGGCGAACAAGTTAAGTATCTCAATATCTCCATCTTATCTTAAAGCGTAATGACTTATATCAGGAGCTATTAAAGTCGGGCAGCGTTATGGCTGTCGTCATTCGCGTATGTTGCACCTTAAACTGAACACCTACGGGCGGCCAATCGCTTCTTATCTCGGCATTCGATCTCGATGGAATTAGTATTTAACGATTTGTGAATGAAAGTTGTGAAAATCGTGCTGTGGTATAAAAGGTGATTTGTGGTGCGTGTGGAGAGTAGGAACCGAGAATTTGGATAAAACATGTTGCCTGAAGTCTTAAGTCATCTCTTTCGTAAGTTTGGAAATAGGCAGCTTTTGTTGTATATGATATTATTACGCCTCCGTTCTTGTGTTGGAAATTCACCAATTTGCTAACCATGTCCATATGTTTGGCATATTATAAATCTAGTTCCTAGGCGAAATGAAAATTTCAAAAAAGGTTTCAAACTGATGTGATCATTTTCATTTCCGCGACTTCTAGGCAAGTGTTGTCAAAAGTATGGTATGACAACTTTATTTCTGTAAATATTAAGTTTCCAGCAAAATGTTCCCAACAAAATTTTTTTTTGACAAGTAATTTTCATTTCTTAGCTTACTCTTTGTTTTTGTAGATATATCAACGCACTTCCATGCCTGTGTAATTTTTTGTGTTCTAAATGTCAGACAAGCAATTTTTTTGCTGATTTGTATTTTTTGTCTGTGAAATAATCTGGTGTTTATTTTGCATGGTTTTATAACAGAATTTGTGTAGGAAAATCGTGTTTTCAAATAAACGACAAAAGACTTATCAAAGCAAGTTCTGTAGGTGTCAATACTGGTTTTTATGCTTTCGCTGATAGGTAATTCTAATCTTCGTAATATTTCATTTAGTTAAATAAATGTTGGCATCAAAAAGAAAGTTCAAACTGAAGACCTCCTACAACTTGGCAATAGTTTAGTTTATCACGGAAATTACGTAACGAGTTTTGCAGCCACTTAGGCGGTATTTCTTGCATGGACTTCTGTCTGATTCTGGCTTCCAGCTCTTGCAAATTTGGCGTTTTTTTACCGCAAAAGAAAAAAAACAGTACACAGGGCGACGTAGCTGGCCTTTCAATAGTTCACGATGTCCTTTCCACCCATTTGGCGAAGCGCCATCTTTTTTAAACCATACATTGCGGTTTGGAACTATTTTTAATATTTTCGATTTCTGGAAAGTTTAATTCCGATTCCAAACCAGTAGGCAAGTAGAAAAAACCGTTTCCACAAGCAAAACTATTTTAAATAAAATTTATTACAATGCTTTAGCAAAACTTAATTTATTTGGATTAGTGTCAGTAGATCGACTAAAGCTTCCGATGAAGTAGAACACATTTCTTGCTAAGAAATTGAATGCATCATAAACTTACAAGATTGAATTCACATTTTGACTGTTTTAACTGTGCTTACTTAAAAATAAACACTTGGATACGATTTGCGATGCAATCAAAGCACAACTAAACTTAAATCGCCTAAATTAGGTTTTCTGCAAGAATATTTTTTAGTTGTAAAACCATAGGCTTCTGCTATCGATACTGTTCAGGTAAAAGCGAGTTATATCTCGGATATGCTTTGCCAACTATTATTTATTAATCAAGGGGTAGTGAGTGAAAAATTGGAAATTTTAAATTTTGCGCCAAGCTTTGGGATTCAGTTTCAACAAATATTTTACACATTTTATATTTCAATCAGTTATTAAATTACTGTCTGTAAAAGACTATCCTACAATAAACTTTTTAAAAAATATGTCATATTACCATTATACGCTCCCGTTGAGGGAATGTTTAGTTCCGGTGGTCAAATTTTGAAACCTATAGTGAATTGGTCAGATGAAGAATTCGAAAAACTTGTTTTTAAGACATAACGGTGGATTTTCTTTAACTGATCATTATGTAAGGATTTTGAACTAAAATCAGGAGCTCCTCATATTGTTTTACAGACCAGTCATTGCACAAAAATGTTTTTCAAAGTCACGGGTGCTTTTTTATTGGCAACAAGAAAACAGAAACAACTTTAGAGGATATTCCATAAAACGTGAATAAAGTAAAAAGTATGAGGGTTTCAAAACTAACAGTTGTTATGTAAGCAATTGCAAGGCTGCCCTGAAAACGCGATGTAACTTCAGAGTTACAGTATATAGAGCCCAAAAAATTGCATTATGCAGGACTGATATACTAATATTTGTAGTACATATAAAAGTTAAGACGACACTAGTTGCGTATAGGTAGTTTAGGAATAAATTTCGAAGAGAAACAAATCTAATTTAAAATATTTAACCATTGCAGACTTTTGGTTGAAAATATCAAAAGTAAAGATTATTTCAAAATATATATAAACTATCGCAAATTGTGCTGCCGTTACTACACTCACGTGCGACTTTGGCAAAATATTTTCTCCTGTTCAGTGAATATAAAAACTTTGAGCTCTCTAATTAAAGTAAAATGTATGCTCACTAGAGATCGCTGACTTTCACGATATAACCTCAGAATCTGAGTGAATTATGAATTATAATTTTGAACATTATGTATTTTTATATGATATTCATGAAACTGAAATTTTGTATTTGTTTGAGTATGTATTATTAATTTTGCTGTTTTGTATGTGATATTGTTGATATAATAATACCTATAATAGAAACGTAGGGGAAAGACAGGGTCAGTAGCGATTTTTGCTCCACCTGGTAGGGATACCGCTCTTAAACTTTCTGACAACCCTCGCGATCTGTGTAAAAATCGTACATTAAAAATCAATATAAAGGATTAAGCGTTATTGATTTTTTTCTAACGTAAATGACGCATGTACAAGAGATGTGAGAAATATTACAACACTCGTCTGGGCAACCCCTACAAAATACACTGTAATACTTGCTGTGTACGATTTGTCCAGTGGTGTGATTACGAGAGAGACTACTTGCTAAGTTAGGCACAAAGTTTATTCTAAATAGAAGTTTAAAACTTTGTAACTTAAAAAGTTTATTATTTATGGCAAAAGTATGTATTATCTTTTTTCTTGTTAGATTAACTTAGTTATATATTAAATGTTCTTTTGTATATGACTGTAATCGACTTTCGATGTTTTCTTATCTGATAGTAGCAATTATTATGAAAGCAAGTACCTATATTTCTTAAATATGCTCAAAATGGTTAAAATTTTTATATTTGATTAATTAAAAAAAAGGTTTTCGGGTCATATTTGACCCGGCCGCGTATTTGAAGGTTTACTAAGCTGTTTATTTATATAATCCAAAATGATAAACATACTAGGTACATCAGTTGTCACTGACGGTTTCATTGTCTGAGAAGCAGATATAAATGACGAATTACATATATAATGCATATATTCTGGAATATCTGAGGTCTTGTATTTTTGTTAACTTTATCGTATCGTCGCTAATTCTATATTTATAATATAATTTTGTTCTTTTCCGGCTGCAAGAGTTTGCTGTATTAAACATCAGAGATCTCTTCTTATTTACTGTAAAACGCCTATCGTGTTAATGCAGCTTTGGTTGGTTCGATCTAGATAGGCGAACGAACTTATTTTCTTGACGTTTGTATTGTTTATCTGTATCAACTCATTACGTATACACACTCACGTTGAGTCTAACGCACCTACTCGAGACAGCGTATATTGCCTATTTTTTCGTCAAAACAACTTAGTACGTTTATTAGCGGTGAATCAACAAGCGCTGTCTAGAATTTACTGGAATAGGCCGTATTAGTCAAGACGTTGCAAGTTAAAACTGACTGGTATATTACAGGTGCCTATTAATTAAGGAAATATAATTGCTCGTTCAGTGAAGTTGTTCAATTGCTGCTCGTAAATTAATGTACTGTGGGTGTGCTGGAATGAATTCTAACGTCATGACGTGGACGATTTTGAATTAAATCGCATGTCACTTTAAATGGTCAATTTAGAGTTTGTTGAATTTCAAACTGATTTTTGTAGAGTGTAAAAAGAACAGAAAGCGCAGTGACATTGAATATTGATTCGCTGGTTTGTAGATTTGACTTATTTGTCAATATTGCACTCTGTCACAAATATTATTCAACATACGTACTTCAAAAACTATTTTCTTACTCTTTCGTAGTTGTTTGTGTTTTTATTCATGTTTACTGAACTCTGGTAGGTAATTCCAGGTGTCACTGACATCAGAGCCTTGCGATTTCTATATAGTTCGAAACGATGTAAACACATAAACGCCGCAAAAAATAACAATGCTTCTACTTATCTTGTAGTCTTGTTTCCGTAGGTTATCTAAAATTCTAAGACATGAATGTCTGTAGATCTATAACAGCGCACGTCTGGACGTACAAGTCACAAGTCACTCATGAGAAAATTGAAAATGATCTCTTTTAGGGTCGCCTAAATTAACTATTTCTTTGTAATATTCGTAAAAACTTTACATTAAAATTGCATTCGCTTGTGGTACAATTACGGTTATACATTAATATTAAACAAACTGACTTTAATAGAGCTTTCATACATTATAGTAATGTTATTGGCCTTAATTTGGTTTAAATTAATTAATTTATTAAATCATCCAAAATTAACTTTTTTAAGTTGGGAAAAAGCTGTTTTATTCTCCAGACCAAAAATACCGAATCCCGTTCGTGTATTGCCTTGCAAGATACTCGAGGGTAAAATATACAATGCTTGACTTGGTTTTAAATCACTTGTGTGTACGAGGGAATTTGTTTTTTTGGGTATGTATATCTATATAGTAGTATGTAAATACTGGTGTTCCGGTTTGATGTAATTATGTAAAATTACGTTAACAATTTTATTATTATTTATTATAATATACTGTTATTATTCTGTCGGGCTAAAAGAAAAACTGCATGTGTAACAAGAGCTGTGTCCAACGATGGCCTACAACCAGTACTAATTATTAGAACTAAAAAAAAAAAGATAAATTGTACACTACAGTTACATAATACGTAATAAAATTATAAGCCATAATTTTAAAAAGTATATAGTAGTTCTCTAGTAGTCTGCTCAATAATAATAGAACACGCGTTCTAAATATGTAATGTAACTATGCAAACAGGGCTGCATTTTTCAACTCAAAACAATTGTATTTAAAAAACCTTGCATTCTCTAGCTGTTTAACAGGGTTATTATGTAATTTTAAGCAGGTTTTATAAACTGAAGGTCTGTATCTGAGACAGTTTTAGGATTAGGAGCATCGAAATTTCATTACACATAAGCATCAAGTATCTCTAATGCCTGAGTTCGCGTTAGCCCAATATATCTTACATCTTATTAATATGACAACCAGTTAGTATCAATTTAAGGGCTACTTTATTCTGCCAAGCGAATGGGCTGATAGTCAGTTCTGGATCCAGTTATAGTATGATCGATTGTTTGCAATCTTGACAGCAACATGTGTTTTTCACGTTTAAGCAGTTGTCTGCGACGTAGTATGTTTCCTACATGACCATACCCAGTCGAATAACTATAACAAAATACGATATTTGCAACATCTTTAAAATTTTGTGTTGATACTAAAGTTCAGTTCTTTAAAACCTTATATTCTGAAGATAGTATTGTTTCATTTCTTGATTACCTAGATAATCTACGATTTATCAATATAATCAGCACATTACGTACTAGGCACCCGTTAAAGTGAAAATAATATCTGCTGGAACATCAGCAACTATATTTGTCGATATAAAGAATCGAGGTAATCTAATCAAACAATCATCGAATAAAAATACTAATAAACAAACTGAACGAATCGAACAAATTACAAACATTCCGCCATTTTATACCATCTTCCAAATTTAAATAGGGCTTGCTTCACGATTTTATATTCTTTCAACATCTATAGTAAAGTATAGTGTTTTAGTAAAAATAAAAATTAGAGTAGCACTACCTCAAAAACAAATAAGTGTTGGTAACGGAAAGGTGAGTTTTTATACCTGTAATCCGGTATACAGGGTCCCACTCCTCGTATCTAACTGGGTATGTATGGGTAACTTATAGTTAGCTTAAAGTAGCTTAAATCAATAGAGACAAAGTTGCTAAATTTGATGTTCAACAATAATAGGTTTTTAAATCTAAAAAAAAATGTGAATTTTTTTAATTCGCTTGTAACTTTTGTTTGAACTTTTATTCTCGAATTCCGAACAGACTTTCTTGGGGCATCTATTTAAGTAGTTATTGATCTAGATATATTTTTATACGACTTTTTGTTAACTTGTAACCATCATCAAGTTTATTTTTTCTTATGGAGCTTTACCTCACTTACAACATTTTTTAAAATAATTTTTCTCTGAATTTAGCCATATGTAACCTATATAACGCATTAGGAGTACGGAAAGGAAAGGACAGAAACAAGCTTTTGAACTTTAATAATAGGAAGCCGTAAATGTGCACATTATTATCTTAGGTAAAATGGTAAAAACTGAGCAAATCAGTTAATCGGCAGATTAGTTCGGTAATGTTTACATAAATGGCTTCCGAGCTTTAGTGGTACGTATACATATATTAGTAAACACTTAAACACTTCAAACCACTCGCACTTCTCTAATGCAGCAGTGAATTAATTTCGAACTAAACACAATTTATATATATCAAATTTTTTGTACAATCTGCTTTCTTGCTCTTCGATGTACAATATCTGTAAAATTATGCCTGTGTCAGTTTTGCGAAACTGGAATTTTGTATTTTTTTAGTATTCTTCGATCCACCACATTTGTTGCTGATTTCACTGGGCTAGTTCTATATTAGAAATGTTTTCATCACCAGAAACGCAAACGTACACATTTCTCTATGTAGCAGAGCATCCTATTCGCATCTTTTTACAAAGAAGTTATTGCTTTGCTAGCGCTGCAGCTTTATGAAATCACCCAAAGGACTGCTGATGGAAACAGCACTCTATATTTCTATATTATTACAGAAGTTTGAACGACAGATCTTATGTTAAAAGAATTCGAAGTATTCTATTATCTCAAGGATACTCTTTGCCGGCACAAAAACACCAACAGATCTCAACAACGTATTTGTTATGGAGATAATATCAGTGTACGCACTTATCATAATATCGATTTGTTAAAAATTTCTTAAGTGAAAACTTGTTAGGGTACATTTTATTGATAAGACTGAGTTGCTACAATGCTGATCTTTACGTAGTCATATACAACAGTATTAAAGGGTAAATAGGTAAACATCACAATTAGGTATCAACTACAAGTCATGATGATGATTTTCCAGAGTCAACATTAGCAGTGTCCTTATTTATATTATGATGTTTCATATATAAATTCCATGGATTACAGCGTATGGCTATAACTGAAACAGAATAAATACTGCTTTTTAAATTTCGATTTTACTATATTTTTTTAAGTAAAACCACTGTTTCATTTGAATTTCTTAAAAATATATTTGTGTAATAATGTATATGGCTTTTATATCTGACAATGCACCTACTCATTATTAGTAACGAGGTCCCTATTTTTAGATAGCGCTGCTTCTCATGGCCAGCGATAGTCATTTCTGTTTTTTATTATATTATTTTGAATATGAATACATGTGAATAACCATTCCTTTCTTATTACAGCCATGTCTACAGAACAAGAGGGGTTAAGCGATGACAGTATACAGGGACGCCTGAACGATACTGGTGAGTTTTCCTATATCATACAACTTAAACTGTTTTAGTTTATACCATCAAGCGCAGATAATACCAATTATAGTAAACTGCAATGTCCAACAACAAAGGTAAATAAATAGGGATTGCATAAGTGATAAAATGCTTTTAAATGGATACTTTAGGGCATCACGTTAAGTAGGTAAGGATGTCGAAATTTTACAATCTTTAACGTTTAGTGCTTAGAAAGCGCACGTGTGTTTAGTAACAATAAAATTTGTGTATTATGTGATGAAATCAGTGTTTATTGACGCCTGCAAAACCAACACCAGGGTATAGTATTCTACTTGTACATTCTATTTAATTTATTACCCTTTAATGCGCATAGATCTGGCACAATACGAAGTTTCATAGATTCTTCATCTTAAAGAAGTCAGTATTAAAACTTAAAACTCGTCATTTGAAATATTTTCTTAGTCACATTCACATAATCTAAACTGCCTGTACTTTATTATTTCACAATACAAGATCATGATTTTGACGACAGAAATCATTGTTCCGTTTTATTACTATTTAGTTTAAATCTCTTTAAGTTTATATTTTTTGATTGACTATTTAATACTGACAAAATTTGATATACATATGTTACTGTCTCCAGTAGGGAGCAGTGTGTTTCGGCCAATAGGTATCGTTTATAGGTATAAATGTGGAAAATGAGTATGTAGTCTTAGTATACTTCCTACCAATTTTCCTTTAGCATAGCTAACGTAGCATCCCTGTTTATCTTCTGTCTACCAGATGACTTCGTGTCTATTTTTAATTGTCCACAGAAATCAAGAAAAACTGGAATTATCTATTCTGCATCAAAAAGCTTTTACCGTTTATGAAGCACATAGGTACAGAATTGCTCATTGGCAACTGTATTACATCTAAATTCTGATTATTATTTGCTTATTATTAGGTTGCTTTCCTTATTGTTTAATTATCTGATCTTGCACTACGTCATCCAGAAATATTTCTATTTCTCTGTCAAAAACTTAAATTTATTTGGAATAATGCCTTCGAACAATACATCTTTTTTAAATCCATTGTCTGATATATAGGTACTTTACAATAGGTTGACAATGTTAATATGTTTGAAGATTAGTACAGTTATTATTAAAGTATGTTATTTGAATTGCACAAACCCTACATCATTTTCGTCAAAATAACTCTTAACCAAATTATATTGACATAGAAGTGACGTAATTTTATCCATAATACGTAACTTAATATTTAAATATTCCAAGCTTAATCGTTGGCCCAGTTTGCTTACCTACTTGATTGAAAAGCCCTGAATTTGGGTGGCAATTATTTGTAATTATCAAGATATGTGCCAAATACAAGAAGCGTGTAAATCATTAAAATAAATTAAGCATACCAATTTGTATTTTGTAATCCGCATTTGAAATGTGTAAATATTAATAGTAATGGGGAAATATATCTATATACTGGTTGGTCAAGTATTGGTTGAGCAAAAAAGGGACGTTTGTCCAAATTTTATTTTTACTCCAAAATACATAGGCTGCAGACTTTCTTGTACTTTTATCTTGTTATAACTGTTATTTGATTTTAGATTGTTTTATTGTGATGGATTTTTTATTTTAATTGGTATACTGTAGGTTGAATTATTAAATTTGTAACAAATTGTTTTTAGTTTAAAGTTTTCATTTGTACAAAAAGTTTTTCTTAGCATGGCTAGGGAAAACGCGAAAACACTAATAATTTTACACTCACGTAATGTTTCCTATCAGCCCATCACAGCATATTTAAAACCGATGTCAGAATGCAAAACTGATTTATTTGCTTATTTGTTTATACTATTTATTATGTGCAATTTCTGCAACATATTGGGATTCAGCCTACCTTATATGCAACCATTCATGCGTATCTTAACTAACTGCGCGGTAGATGTCGCCGCGGTATGTTACCGGTAAAAGTATTTTCTACGTACGATTTAGGTCGCATTAGTTATAAAGAGCGCTGTGAGGTGGCGACACCGATTATAATCGAACAGTGTATTCTAGGTTACATACACGACAGGCTGCACTTAACCCTGTGTTTGCGTACCTGAAATTTTAATAATTTCATCTATATCTCATCTCGAACTTGACTTTTAATAACTAATAAAACCGTGCATTTTGTACTTTCATTATTGTATACCAGCTTCTTTAAAAACTCACAATGACACTTTCAAGCTAATAGAAAGTAAACTGCACGGCCGTGTTGAATCGCATTGACATGCTTTTAAGTCATGATCGCCTTTTTGCGGTTGCATGTTTTCAGTCGATGTTAATTGGGAACGGTCTTTTAATTATTTGTGCGAAGGCGAGCCCGTTTGACTTTCCTTCGTATCATCACCTGCTTGGGTGGTGATTAGCACGTGTCGTTTGAACTTCGGCAATGGATTTGACGATCATTCAGAGGACGACTAGGCCGTTTCAGATAAAGGTATTGCATGTTGCATGTCTGGTCGCGCCTTAACGCGTGGTGAATTTTAGCGAATAACGTAGGTACCTATTAAGCCTATGGAGATGTTTCCTTATTTACAAAGTGTCACTCAAACTTATTTGTTGTAATCAAATGATAGGTAATGGTTGGTTTAACGAGTTAACTGGAGGGTCTTAGTCATAACATAATTAGGATCGGTGTGAGGCATTTACATACATTTGTAAATTACTATAGACTTGTAGGAATTTGAGTCACTGTGGTTATGGTGAAAAGTAATCTAGGAAACTATAATTATTTAAGGGTATTCAAAGGTATTGTTCATAAGTCATACATTTAGTTTAATATTCATGTGCTCAAAACTTTTTGCTGTATATATTTCTTATGTTACTTATTGTATGGTCTTCCACAGTCCAATTCGTCCCATTAACTTTGTCCGTTGTATCAGCATAGATTTTAATTTTAAGCGTTTAAGCGAGTCTTTTGTAAAGCTGCTGAACGATCTTTTTTTTTACAAAATCATCGTGAGAATCTGTTATTTTGCGTTAAGTAAGTAGACAAATAAATACACAAAAACTTAAATTTCGTAGTTTGGAACAGTTTCGCCAGCATTGCTGGTATCTTCAAAAGCGTCAATCGAAAAGTGCTTCTGGCTACGAAGTTTCAATAAAGGGATTGACTGTGAGCTGCTGTCTTGATTCGGGTCTAAAGGCCGTCGTCGCTTGGAATTGCTTCCTAACGTTTCGCTAGCACGTGTGGCAAGCTTTTTCAGAGGTCCTTCCATCTCTGGTGCTGGACGTAGACTCGTGCTAGCTAAACGTTAGGAAGCAATTCCAATCGACGACGGCCTTTAGACCCGAATCAGGACAGCAGCTCATCACCTGGCGGCGAAAGCATTAACCAATTCGTCGGGATTGACTGTGTTATTAAAATTTTCGTGTCAGCTTTATATCACAAAGTATATACAGCGTGGCCCATTAGTGCGTGGACGGAATATTACGCAATTGTTATTATAGTTTTTAAAGTTCTGCAAGTGCAGCGTGGTAGGGAGTGCTTAAGACTACAAAATAAAAATATTTTTGCTCCTCCCCCACATATACGGGGGCGGTTCAATACATTCTTATATTTTTTTAAATGGAACACCCTGTATATTATTACATTTTTGGATTCCTCTTTTAATTTTAATGGGACTTAATATAACATATATGGGGTCTAAAATACACTGTTGTAAGGTTATTTAATTTTTTTACAAAATTTTGACATTTCGGAAAATTATTCTATTTTCAAAACCTTTATAGCTAGAGGTATGCAGTTTTCGCAGGGATGTTACTAATAAAATGCACATCATCTGTAGATATAAAGGATTAATATAAGAATAGTTAGTAGTATTAAAATTTACTTTAGAAATTTGATCATACTCAATCCCAGCCAACTCGATTTTTTTAAATAGCACCCTATTTTACTTTCACCGTAGTTTAATGCGCAAATTAATTTCCTTTTATATGATACAAAGAAGTATGCATCTATCTCTAATAGTTGTTAAGAAAATTGATTATTTTTAGGTTTAGTTATATTTTAGTCCTTTTTATAGTAGGCTATGGAGAAAAAAATGAATGCGCTTTTATCAGTTCTTTTATTAGTTCTACTACATATGTATGTGTCTATCTTCAATCATTTTTGAGAAAATGATGTTTGTACTACTTTAGTCTTATTAACATTAATATAATATTTAAAATTAAAAAAAATCAAATAAATATAGACAACATGAGTATTATGGTCTAATTGAAAATTCAAAAACATCGTTAAAAAGCAAAAGCAATAAACGTAACCCATAACAAAATAAAAATAAACAACAAAAGTACGTGGTAGGTAAAAACGAAACAAAAAAAAATACAATAAATGTAACACACCAAAAAAGTAACAAAAGTATCTGAAAACAATAAAGCAACAAAATGTAAGGAACGTAACACAACTAAATAACTCAAATGTAATAGTATGCGAATACAAGGAGACAAAGAAGTACAAGGAACGTAACAAGTAACAAAATAACACAAAGTAACAAAAGTATGTGAAAACAAGGAAACGAAGAATGTAATGGCACTGCAACCTATAACAAATGTTCAAAATGGCGACCGTTGTGGTGTAAACACATATTAACTCTACTACAAAACAGACAGTTTAAAGCTGATAAAAGCGCATTCATTTTTTTCTCCATAGCCTACTATGAAAAGGACTAAAATATAACTAAACCTAAAAATAGGCAAATATCTCAAAAACTATTAGAGATAGATGCATACTTCTTGATATCATATAAAAGGAAATTAATTTGCGCATTGAACTACGGTGAAAGTAAAATAGGGTGCTATTTAAAAAAATCGAGTTGGCCGGGATTGAATATGATCAAATTTCTAAAGTAAATTTTAGTACTACTAACTATACTTATATTAATCCTTTATATCTGCAGATGATGTGCATTTTATTAGTAACATTCCAGCGAAAACTGCATACCTCTAGCTATTAAGGGTTTGAAAATATAATAATTTTGCAAAATGCAAAAATTTTGGAAAAAAATTAAATAACTTTACAACAGTGTATTTTAGACCCCATATATGTTATATTAAGTCCAATTAAAATTAAAAGAGGAATCCAAAAATGTAATAATATACAGGGTGTTCCATTTAAAAAAATATAAGAATGTATTGAATCACCCCCGTATATGTGGGGGGAGGAATAAAAATATTTTTATTTTGTACACTTAAGCACTCCCCACCACGCTGCACTCGCAGAATTTTAAAAACTATAATAACAATTGCGTAATATTCCGTCCACGCACTAATGGGCCACCCTGTATATTGTAGAGCCAAATGCGGTGGATTATTAAAAGATTTCTTGAAATTTAGTTCTAATATTTTTTACACGACAATCGTTCAAAAACCTGTTGAAACAATGAGGATATTGCGAAGCAGGTAGTGATTTACTAACCAAGGAGAGACKAATAAAAGATATAGAAAATATTGTAGTGAATATGAAGGATATATCAAATAACTTCACTTACTAATTTGTACACATAGCAAAAAGGCGTTGTGTCAGTTATTAAATAAAAGTATTGGGTGCTGGACAACTCACATAAATAAGAATAGCTGTGGCAACGCATATACCTACATATAAAATGCAAAAATAGACGAATTGAAGGACATAGAACAGTTTCATTACAGTATAATTTTGTCCAGAAAGTTGGACAAAAAAAGTAAAGAATAGATTAACAGCATTTTTAAAGATAAGTATTCAACAATTTAATAAATGATAACCAGCATAGATTCAGATAACACTTTGGCACTCAGCGATGACAAATTTGGTAAGTTAAATTAACGAAGGTTGTAATTAAAAAGACAAACGCCTAACGCTTATTTGTTTATACACATGAAAAAGCATTTGGCACAACTAAGTAAGTAAGAATGGGAATTTAAGATTCCCAAACTTGTTGCAATGGAATTGAACCAATATGTGGGCAGCCTCAAAGTCTTGTTAAACATTTTTGCAAAAATTATGGGCTGGACTACAGTACTTTAGTTTACTACAATAAAACCATATACAAGTTATTGACAAAGTAATTTAAGTGAACCAGGCAAAACAAAAACAAAAGATAACAGTTACAAGAAAAGAAGTTTTATCAATTAAATTCAACGATATCGCGTCAAAAAAAAGATTCAAAACCACATACAACTCCATTTAAACTGGAAAGAAACACACAAACGACCCGTGTGTGCAAACACTACAAACAATTTATATTGTCTGTACACCTATCCAGATTTATATATTTAAATTCTTATGGGGAGGATTAGAACAAAAAAATGTGTATATGACCAAACGATATCTACTAAATAAAGTAACAACATCGAACCTAACAAATCAGCATGTTTAAGAACAATGCCTTTTAGTATACAAAATCAATCAAAATCGTGCCTGTTCATGTTTTTATTGGGCTATTAGTAAAAATTTTGGGAAAAGTATGGTTATAAAACGTATGCAACTGACAGTATTTAAAAAAAAAAACAATGTTTAGATGTTTGCTGCATAACACCCCTTTCCATGGCGCAATTTTGCTTAAAGTCAAAGGGCTTGTGAAAATCGGAAGGAGTGAAGCACGTATGCTGTCACTGGCTGCATTGGTTGAATATCAAGAATTAACTAAGACAAAACTAGATTTTTCTCTTTTTACCATATAGAATATAAAGTTGTAAATGTTGTAGTACTACTGCGGGACCCAATTTATTCATTATTTCTAAATTGTCAAAATTTGTGCAAATTTGTCAATCCTTAATCTTTTCAATACTTAATCGTTACCACATTCTTAAATCGTTTTATTTTAAGATTCAACTTAGCAGTTAGTTAGTTAGTTTTATAAATTGGGTGACGCCCTGGCGCATTAACGCATAACCCACGACCCGAGTTGCCAGCGACGAGCTGCCCTACGTCTTCCGCTTACTACTTGCTAGTTTAATACCTGTATATTATCAGGCGCAAAAACTAGAGACCAGGAGGACCCAGTGGAAATCAATATAATGGGCCTCAACATCTCTGTTATCGGGCCTGAAACTAATCACTATATAAAAAAGCACAAAGTTAAACGAATGAAATGAACTTTTAGTGGATGGACACGTTGAATTTGTTAGAAAATTCTGCGCGAATCCTAGAGCATTATACTCTAGCACAAAAATATTTTCCGAATAAAGTTTTTCTACCGAAAAAAGCAAATTGTTATTTGCACATATGAAGTAGACTAATATTCAAATAACTTTTGCCCTGTTTTCTTAAGAAAGTGTATGTGCCTCTTTCTTCAATTACAAAAGTAAACTGACCACTTAATAAAAAACAAATACCAAAATGAATCCAGAAACATTTTAATATTTCGTTCCCCGATATCAAACGTTGCTGTTTAGCGTTTTTAACTTGTATCTGCATTTGATTTTTATCATTCATCCTACAAGCGAATTTACTACTGTACGTGTAGGAGAAACTGACTACATCTTTAGGCACTTAAATGACTAAAGTAAATGTTATATAAAATTGTCCATTAAGTTTTTAATGGACAAATCGGTGTTGATGATATTTTCCACTCAGTAATACTAAATGCGTAAATACCACTCAATGCATAAATACCTGTCTGAAATTATAGAATCCTTTACTGACAGTATTGAAGTATCTGACAAAGCCGACGTCCTCTTTTCTTTCGGGAACTGTTATTGAGAGAATCCTTCAACATGTACTACTTGTATGTGTATTTAAGCATCTATTAACGGAAACTAAATAGCCGAAAAATATTTAAATACAACAATATCAGAAATTAAAAATAGTAAAGTAGTTGCTCCTGCCCACTTAATGCTATCGAAAAGCAAAATTTATTGATTTGTTTATTACAAAGCGAATGCATTTAAGCAAATTAATATTGCAGCCATTTTCGACAATAAATGTTTAGCGGCTGGTATTCAAAATTGTTGGTCATGTAGAATCTGTATCCAGGTAAAGATTTGAAGAAGGCCGAAACTGGTTGGGTGTATTAAGTAACTTCAATAAAACATTTATGAGTGTTTAATCCTTAACCATAGGATAAAGTGCATCAAAATACAAAAGGGAATAACTTTTGCTCGCACATTTGTGTAGCAAATTGATAAATATCGCTCACCTCAATTTCTTGGTAAAACAGCGATAAGCATGTGATTACTATAGAATAATAAAGCGTGTGTTTACCATCCTATCTTAGGTACTTTACGGCGTTGTTAAGGACGTGCTAAATTCAAACAACCTTCTTATACAGAGACAATACAGATATGGTACGTTATCTCTTAAACGTAAAGGTGATTGCTTTTATCCTTACAGAATTTTGCGGTGTTAACATATTATACCAAATGGAAATTCTTTAACCTGTTTGAGATGTATCCATTGTATCGTATTCTTTCTGGGTTCAAATATGCGATGAACTTTGTGCAATTGAATACAATTATAGCCTTGATAACTGACAGTTTTATTGAAATATAGTGGTCGTAACGATCATTAGAGATTGTGCAATAAGACATTTAGTGCCAAGGAACTGAAAATTACATTGCATTGTTTAGTTTGCTACTGCATTTGTTTTTACTAGTGATTATCTTACATCTTTAAATCTAACGTCGTGTTATGTAACTGTAAGAATACGGCGTTTTTTCCTGAAAGTACCTTCCAATTTTAGATCACACGTGTAATTACTTGATGGCCTTATAATAATGAATAAACTGCGTATAGCATGTCAGGTCAAGTTCAGACCGGACATTTATGTTCCTTAATTACCACGGTGACCTGCTTTTTTCCCTAACGACACCTATAAGGGTGGGTGCAGGCTATTTTTGTTAATGTGGAGGTATCGATTATATTTTGATGTTATGCGGTTATAATGGAAGCCTTCTAGGTGGTTCTAGAAAACGTGCTGATTACAGCAATTGGAAGGTGATTCAAGGTGTTTACGGATCAACAAATTCGATTTGTCAGGCGTGGTAATAATTAAACAATTCCAGTAAACAAAGGTGGCAGATGAAAACAAGTTTAAAACCCTGATATAACGGTTGTGTATTATTCTGATTTAAGGTCAAACGTGGACAAGGCTTACGATATTTTCTATGATTTATTTTTTGAACATGCATTTGGATATCCCATAAAAGGTTTATGCATACCTGTCGTTTAACGTATACCTAATACAATTTTGTTTTTAATTGTATATTTAAGCTATCACATCAATATGTAATAATCTTTTTCTACTGGAATTCTAATCTGGAATTTAGATGCGGGAACCGCACAGTGCGATAACAAGGTCAAAGCAATGTCAAGAAAAATCAAGGATTTTCATCGTAATCTTTCTGGTGTTACCACAGCATATTTTTTACATTATCGAGGAATTACCGGATCACTCAAAAATTCTACGGGTCGATAACATCTATAGGCGATGACACCACTGTATTCTTGGAATCCCAAATGCACGTGCTGGGTTGTATTTATAAAACGCGGGCGACATTGATTAGAACTGTCATTCTTTTATATATCTTTTCTTATGTTTTGAAGTGTTTACTTATCTGTGTTTAAATAGTTCTAGGTTGTCCTGCTGTAATAACGTTTTGTTTTAATTCTAAAACAAAGATCTTTTATCGCAATTTAAATATGAAGGTAACAGATTGTCTTTAATAAGCAGTCAACGCGTTGACAGTATTTACGTACCTTTAGTAAATTAAGAACTTGAATTAACTTTTTTTATTATTTTCAGTACTCTATCTAGAGACTGTATGTATGATTCCCTTAAAATTTCCTGAAATTTTGTATATTTCCTCTCTCATGTTTTTTAGGAATTCTTTAATATCCCCACATTGTACAAAAAAAATAAGATTTAAAAGTAAGGTTGATAGTAATACCAACGTGAACAATAACTGCAAAAGACGAAAAGTTATGGAGTAACTGTACTGAATCCATCAAATAATATTTTGCTGATCCCAGCGCCATCAAAAGCAGCCATTATGGACGGTGAATATAATAAAAAAGTACCTTAATAGATTTGATTATTTTTAGACATTCATACTGGCATGGTTACGAAAATTTTTTCTAGAACACCTTACAACATGAAATTACACAATTGCAACCAAATATTGTATGGTTACGGGAACATTTAGTCTGGCAAAGTGTAACCAAATTCTTAAATGCGATTTTAAACCGTAGTTTTGGAAATATAAATGATAAGAAGCACTAAAAGTTATATATTTTTATTATTGTTATTATTACTGTCACACATTTTACCACGGTGGTCGGTCATACTTTGTAAGTCTAGCTAGAATATGAATTGCTCACGAAAAATTTTCTAACAAAACATTTTTCAGTTTTCTGCCTAGGTATATACATATTTCACATGATTTCTAATGGTTTCAAAGGTGCACTCATGTTGAATCAATTATATAGCTTGGTTAAAAGCTGATTTATAGAATTTACATATAATTTATTGTCAAAGAGTGGCAATAGTACATTGATGTTGCTCTGAAATGTCAGTTGGTTTCAGAGAAAACGTAGTGTCCTCATAGTGAAACTTCAAAACTTTAATACTGAAAAAGATTAGTAKGAGTAAAATATTTATGTAGTTTGACAAAGACGACCAAAATTTAATGAAATGAAGTTTTTTACACTCTGAAATGCGAAAATTCGTATTAAGCTCTAATTTAATTAAATTATTATTATATAATTATTATATTATATGTATATTACATAACCTTACCGTATTTCTACCAAATATCTTGCTTAAAAAGAAAAAGACGCTTGAATGTGTATTTTCTTAGACTTTTACACTTCCATGTACCACTTGAGTAACATTTAGAGGTCCATTATATACATTTTAAATCTTCTTAACTTTCTACCTTTCCTCCTTTACAGCTTGTAATTGTACAAATCATTACTCTTGAACATAAGATTTACAAGTTACAAACAAATATCCAAGTGTGAAATAAAGAGTAAAATAAAACTTTGTAATTAAAAAAGCAGACTTCTATCGTATTTTTATCTACAAAAAATATATCGTCCTCTTTAAACTTAATTAATCAACTTAAACTTAAAGCGGGCTCTGGGTTTGTGTAATTCACAATTTTACCATTACCTTACCTACCTCGTAGAAAACACTGATTACCAGCATCCTATCTATTTTTGATTACACTGAGGTTTTACATCGAACCCAAACCGCAACTGCTTGCAAACAAAACAACACAAATAACCCCAACCACTACCCGTGATATCTACGGCATGCTATTTCGTCCACGATACCTCAACAGGAAGTCGTCGTTTTATCTCACTTCGAGAGTTCATTGGAATTTACAGATGTCGAGCCGTTTGGGTCACTACGAAAACAATGCTGCAAATACCAGCATTTTGTTTGTGTTTTGGAAAAGCCACGCATATAAAATGTGTTTGTTCTGATTTTAGGAACTTATTGGTATTTTGGTTACTAAGAAATGTTTTGAAAATGAAACTTACTACATTTTAAAATTATGTCTAGGTAAGAATGTGTGAATAACAATAATAACGGTTTTGATGGCGGTCGTAAGACTGGGAATGCTAAACATGCAGTTGACAACTATGTTGCTGTAGCACTTTTCACACAATACGACATTTATATATATCTTTCTCTCAAATTGCTGTTTCTAGATTATTTTACTACTTGATGTTAGATATCCGTGTCCACTGAAACCGTACCTAACGCTTTTATGCCTTTTGTTAAAATGTATACTTTTTAACACAAACATTTCTAGATTAATGTCATTGAGTTTAAGTTATTTTCTTATTACGGTTCATCTTTACATATATTATCCTGTCAAATTCATTTTATTATTCGTTTTGTGTGTTGGTTATAAAATTCTCACATAATACAGTTATTAAAAAACCCTTTAGTGCATTGCAAACAAAAACTAAATACCAGCTCTAAACTGTTTAAAATACCTTCTGAGTATTTTCTTCTGTACAGATGAACGCCTTGCTTGAGAATTTCCTAATTGCCTTTTGCATTTCTAATAACTTGTTATAATAATAGTCAAAAACGCAATATATCCGAACTTATTATGCGACTTTTTAAGTAATTCTATTTGGAGTAGAACTTAAGTAGATTCCGTATAAACATTCTTTGATCAATAAAGCAATCCATTAATAGATATTTGCATTGTACTCATAAGCGCTAATTTCATAATTCCTATCTTGGAAAACTTTTTACCTTTTATTTATCCTTATCACGTGAACTGAGCAGATATTTGCGTTTAATTTGCTTCGACATTAAGAAATCGATGACGCATTACGCTTCACGTGATTACCTTCTGCAAATGCAAACAGAAAACCGAAATTGCTGCTAAAAGTCAATTAATTCACAGAGTTAAGAAAAACCCAGAGTACACGTGTCGTGGCCAATCTTATGAACTTAAAATTGTTATTCGGCATAAATTTTGCGGTATATTGAACTTGGGCCCGCACCAGAATTGCCATTCATGAAGGAGACAGTCCTAAAACGGTCGTTTGCTTTTGTGAAAAATGGACGACACCTAGTTAGCTATTCAGCATTCATGGGAACGGCATTCATTTGTTATAGAACTCTAGAGCTGCTTAAAATTCGACTTTTTATAGCAATCGCACAGCCCGGAATGTTAAGCATACTAGGCAGGTTGCAACTTTTAAGTCTTAAGTGAATTTTGAAAGTTAGCTAATTTAAATCTAATAATAAATCAAAATTGGCAATTCTCTTAGCAGTATGTGCTATTTAATTGCGCCGTAAAACCATTTAGAAAGTGATATCTTACCAGTACATGCTTGACTTACATAGAAAATTTTTATTATTTGTAATAATTAAAACCTCAGCAGCATTTATTTGTTAGCAAATTTGACGAACCGGCAATGTGCGTTCCAGTATATTTTACACGATGAGAAATTGGCTATTTTATTAAATATAGAAAAGAGACTTCGCAAAAATAAACAGTGTGGGTACATAGGTATCTACCAAACAGAATACTATCACCAGTAATAAAGTAAAATACGTTTTTGCAGTAAAAGCTAGTGTCTTACTTTAATTGCTACATTAGAATCTCCTCAGACCCTATTGCATTTAAAATAAATATAAATTTTGCTTTCGAAAATTATGCGGTATTTAAGTATTAGATCACTCAAAATACCAGTGAATATTACAGAGTTTTATTGAATAAAAAGATTACTATAACAAGTATAAAACACAATTGTTCATTATTTGTTTTACATTTGGACACTTTTTCGTTTTATCACACTGAATCATGTCAGCTTTATCTCTGGTCACGTAATCTACAACACTGGTGGTATTATTATCCAGACGTTTTTAACTCTACCCTTTTGTTTTGGAAGTATCTAATAGTGCTTTCTTTCGGTTTTCGTCTTCTTGATCCTTCTTATTACCAAGTCGACCACAGCTATTCCTGCCATAACAGCTTCTGGTAAGGCCTTTTGCTTCCAACAAAATTAACCACCAAGAAGGGTATTTATGAATTTAGAATATGGTGTCTATTATTACTCGTGAGCAACAAGGCGTGGTATAATAATGTCCACGTCCTTTGCGAGTGACAGGTTGTGTTTCGTTGCTTGATCTTTTTTCAAAGACAACTGATTTCTGATAATCAATGTAGATGTGTTTCCGCTATTGTCAACATCGCTTATTTCGAAAGGAATTGATTCGATATACCCTGGCGTTTCTCGTTATATATTAGTAACATTTACATGTATATTGCTTGGAACCAGGTTTTGACTTACTGATTCCAATTTTGCCAAAAATTTTACATCCCATGTAATTTCTTTTTTTTTTATCTGGAATCCAGATTTAGCGTTCCTTGGACTTCTCGAAATATCCTAGAAAAATCCCTTATCAAGTTCTAACTTCAAAATCTCTTCCTAGTAGTCTGTCCATGCAAAATATACCAAAATTCCCCTAGATGATTAACATGAGTCTTATTACCCATATATTATGTTGATGTTTTGTTTGCTTTTATGTAAACTGACAACAAAATTACAGGATGTCGTTTCAATTATATCCTAAGTATGGCAGAGAAGAAAAATATAAACAGGCATGGAAAACTGACGTATAGATGGAGAAATAGCCAAAAACATTTTTTTAGTGAAAATTAGAGAAAAAATTCTCAAAAGTTTTTATTTTCCTGTATAGTTTTAAAACGTACTTAAACTATGCTATTATAACTTGCTTTATTATTATGTAACTGTGATGACTAAGTGCACTATGTCACTAGGTGCATTCCCCGGACCATACCTTGCCAATATGTACTGTAAATGTTTCCTGTTTGCCAATCACTTTGGGTAGCGACTTTATCGTTCGGAGATCGTTCAAGGTTACAGGTTACTACGGTTTTACATAACCGTAAAGTCTGATAAAACAGCACGATGCCGTAAAAACAATCAATGTCACTGAATTGCATCGACTACGCTATTGACGATAATATATGGCCGACGGGTTCGGCAGGAAATGAGCTAATAACCTTTTTACATTTGCTTCAGGTAATTCAGATTCGTACTTGTACACTTTACCTTCATTTGATATGAATCAAGTTTCTATATTGCATTTAATTTCTACATAATGCACGTGTTCCGATATCTTCATACTTTGCCATCTGAAACAAAATTGCATCATATGTGTTTAATTTTAAAATAATAGATCAATTCATCTTCATAGTTGACATTACCCCCAACAGTTACGGCATCTTAATCTAAATTTTATAAACTGTCGGCATTTAACGATTAAATTCCGTAATAAATTGGTTTGCGACTATTAAACCTTTTCGGTAGATATATTAAATCATTTTTTTCACAGAAGTGAACGATTTACCACAATTTCTTCAATTTTGCTTGACAAATTATTTTTAACACGCATTATTTCTGATACATTTTGGTCTACTTTGAACGTGTATTTGGTTTGTTTGTGTACCAGGTGCAAGCTTTTAGCCAAATTTATGTATGAAGTCACTCAGCGTTTCGTCATACACACGTGTCGAAGTTTTGCACATCATAGTCTTTGGATATGTTCCATTATTACGAAAATATGAACTGGTGACGTCGTTAAAATATTGAACGACACTGGCAAATAGCATTATTGCGTCGAAAATAGAAATGAACGCAGTTGGACCGCCTCGTCGGTAAAGCATTGGGGGGAAATTTTCTGAAAGCACATCACTAAAAAAGAAAATAGCAAACAAAACAGTAATACGCAAATTCTGTAATGAGAACTGCTGACAGAGAATTATAGTGACTAAGTGACGTCAAATTATTGCCTGGGTCAACTCGCACTGTTTTAGTTGAACTCAATTAGGACGTTCAGCAATGACGTATTTACAGATGCTCTTCACATAACAAGAGCTAGTTTTGCTACAATCACTGTGACGTTTACACATTTGCCAAATTATTTTGCTTTGTGTGATAAAGATAAATTCATATTGCGGGTTTTTACAGCAGGGATATTGTCAAGCTTTGTAACGTATTTCGATGAAAAATGACTTGTGTTTTTAAGGTAAATACCAGAGTAGGTACTTTGTTGTAAACAGCTTGTGTAATATCAGCAATTGCGTTAGTTGTAAAAGGTGATCGATAAATGAAAAAACTAAGAATGTTATTAGTTATTTAGATTTACTTTCTAAAGTCAAAACGTAACAAGCTTTTTAGCGCGAGAGAAGTTCAAATTTGACTATGTACTTACAAGATACGATTAAATTCGTAACACTTTTTTTTAGATAAGACGCAATGTACGCACCAAACCGTGTGTTTGTATTTAGAGCATTCCAAATAACAAACCATCTCTGTTTACAAACAAACCTCGAATTAGCTTGAAGGCGCCGTAATAATAAGTTACCTGGCAATGATACGGAGTTTCGTAATATTTGTTCTGTTTTTGGATAATTGAGTATTTCTCTGTTTTCGCAACGAGATATATTCTATATTTTGGTTGGAAACTTTGCCCTTTGATGTTGACCGTGCTACAAATTTTTGACAAATTCATAGCGTCACACACTAGGTCAAGTAGTTAAACATATTTTACAGTCATACATCGCAATCTCAAGCAATTTTTGTTACCTAATCACTGTAATAATACTTTAATAATAGTTTGTTGACGGCTTGTGGGCCTTTACATTTTCTGGAAGAAATTTGTAATTGTAGGTACTACATAATCTATAGCAACATACAGGACCAATTAAAGAACAATACAAACTTTGATCCAAGTTTCACAAATAGTAGCATTTACAAGATAACGTAATATATCCCCTAGCAGATGCCTTAAATAACTCGAACGTTCTGTTGCCAAAAAAATCAATTTCCTCAGAAAACTTGTTACATATCATACGAATGTTATTTAGACATTAATTTAATAAATACTGCAATGTCGAATATAATGGGTCCACCGGAGCGCAAAACTGAGGTATATATAACATACATAGGGATAGCTTGCACTTCTAACTAGTTAATTGACAGCTTGAACATGAATCCCATCCATTTATGAAGAAACGGATACAATATCTCACTTCGTATATTAATTTTTTACTCAATACGTATCTGAATCTATTGACAATAATTTACTCTTATTATCGACGTCATTTATACCGATTTCCGATCAAGTCAGTTATTATTGCCATCTTATTGGAGAAATTAGGTTGGTACTGATTTTCACCTGCCCTTATTTCTTTGTTATCACCATATTTATGTAACACAGCTAAGTATCGCAACTTTATCTCAAAAGAATATGTTGTTCAAACTAGTGCTTCACAGGAGTCAAATCTGGGAATGTTATTATTCCTACTTTATATTAATGATATTGTCGATGCATTGAATTGTTAAATTAATTTATGAAATCAACTAGGGTGTAATGTCAATCAGTTAAATTTAAACATTTCAAAACTGGTTGTTCCCATCTCCCGTGAATTAAACAATGTTTTTTTATTCTTACATTATTAGGGGTAAAAGGTATAGGTATAACTTATGTTAATAAATTAAGTTTATTTTTCATAATTGTAAAGATTTTTACAATATTCCTACTATATGTCTCCTTTATTACTCGTTTGTAAAATCTAACATGGGAGATGTTATGCTTATCTGGTCCCTGATATATGATAGTTACCTCTTCAGCTGATGAAATCCGTTTCTCGTAAATTTCAAAAATTTTGAGATAAAAAATTGATGGTATTGCACTTTATTATTATTATAATGTAAACGTCTTATTAAATTTTTATACAGTTTAGTTGGATAATCTATCCCTGGCTACTAAGTGAAATTAATGTTATATTAACGCCATCGTACCCATCAAAGCAGTGTCCCTTGTCTGTCACAAGAGTGAAAACTAATAGAATTTGTAATAATTTTGATATAAACCTTGAGGCTCTACCTAAATAAAATTAATAATACTATGGATGTTGAAAAACATTTGTATTTCTATAATATGTTAATATGTTAAGTGGTGATTTGTACCTTTCGTTTTCCTGAAATTGAGTCCATAATCTTTTGGAAAATAAATTAATTTATTTCATTTTAATTATGCAGTTGTCCATACATCATATTAATTTTCTGTAGATGGATAAGTAATGATTATAGTTGTTCTTTGGCACCCCAACTGCGCTACTGGAGGCATATGTCACGTTTCACTTATTGCAACCTTAAATGCCTATCTCTGTCCTTGCATGTGCTTGCAAAACTTCTTTCTAAACGCACTTTGTTCTCACATCTCGTTATACAACACATTTTTTTATTATGGGCTAATCGTTTTGAAGGACTGCGCTGTAAAGCAGACAGTCACAAGCAGGTGTTAATCAGCTTGTTAGAGACAATAGCAAATGTTTTTGATAAGATTAGGTTCAGAAATGAGAACATTTACATTAGACGTGATATCTCTGTATCAAACTACCAGACCCAGAACCAATGTCATACATGTGTAGATTGATATTGGGCGTGCATATTAAAAGCTTTATAGTTCGATGCTTGTGCAAGTACAAGATTTTGTAAGAAGTAAAGGCATTGGTAACTAAGAATCGGTAATATATATATATATATATATATATATATATATATATATATATATATATATATAACTTTGAATATGTATAACGGTCGCAACTTGTTGAATGTTCAAGCTCCAGAAGTAGGGGGTATTCGACCTTTTGATTTAATAAAATTAAGCGAACTCTTTTTCATTGCCAAGCTTTCGTCTTTATTTAAGACATCATCAGGGCTTCTACAATAAATTTACAATGGAGTAAGCATATCATAACAATACTAGGTTTTACATAAATCTTACCGAAAGTGAGATTAATTTAAAAATATTTTATGTTGTGAGTTATTTTTCTTCAATATACCATGTAATTTCTTCGTGTTCTTGCCTCTAGTAGTTTAAATTAATAAGAAATAGATAATTGATCAAATACAGCTTAAAATTATACGATTAAATTCAACACAACAGGAAATATAGACAGTGTCAATATGTCGGCGTCAAAAATCACAGCCTTCCATCACAGCAACATTTTCTAGTTTTTATATAGTTAATTATTCAAAATCCCTTCCGAAAGTAAGTATGTATAAATATTACTAAGATTTTGGGTGTCTGACTTTTTATTAATAGTATTTGTATGTTTGTTAATTTGATACATTTCCAAAATTAATCTTTTTTTGTAATTTTTTCTTTTTCCAAAATTTTAATTTCTTGCCAGTTGATCGAATGTTGATTTTGAATTGCATGTTCCGCTAGAGAACAACGATCTCTTTTATTAGTTCTGATGTCACTTTTATGCAGATTTACCCTACTTGATAGCCACTGTGATGTTTGTCCAACATACACATTATTACAATTTTGACACTCTACACAGTAAACCACATTTGACTGGTATTTTACTGGAATTTTGTCTTTAAGTTTACTAAAAATGTTTGAACCTTTCTTAATGTTTCTTATGGATATTTTAATCGGTTCAGATTTGAAAGTTCTGATGACTTTAGTTACTAAACCTGTTATATTTGGAAGAGATCCGAAACGGGGAATTCCTATGTTATTTATTGAAGAATCTATGTTCTCTTGCTGGCCCACATTTTCTTGGTTATTTGTACCACCGTTTGTTACAGAGAAAATAATTTTATTTAATAGAATCTTTGGATATGAGTTTTCCAATAACATAATTTTGAGTTTTTTTAAATTTTTATTTACTAAACTTGGATGTGAAATTTTTAGAATTCTATGTTTCATTTGTTTAACAAAATTTGTTTTTATTCTAACTGAATGATTTGATAGAAAATTTAGATACCTGCCGGAAGAGGTTGGTTTTTGATACCAGTCTAGAATTAAAATGTTATTTTGTCTTATGACCCTAGTGTCTAGAAATGGCACACTGTAATAACAGTCCCTAACCTCCCTTTCAATTGTAAATCTAATATTTTCATCGAAAGAGCCGAAAATTGTTAAAATTTCTTCCATGCCGTCCCTTGGAATTATCAGTAGCAAATCATCCACAAATTTTTTTATGAAAAATACATTATAAGATAGTTTCGGTATGCAGGTATCAAGTAGATGGTCCATTATGTACTGCGCTAATATTGGACTCAATTTTGAGCCCATGGCACAACCAAAAATTTGTTTGTAGTATTTTTCTTGGTAAGTAAAATAGTTATTGCCTAATATGAAGGATATTAACTCTAAGAACAACTGTCTTCTTTTATCAGTGGTCGAAATTTTGGGACATACGAAAAACGGGTCAATTTTGTYCCAGTGTTCACACAATACCTTGATAACTAACTGTTTTGAAATGTTTCCAAAAAGGTTTACTACATCCAATGATACTACTTCATGATTTGGAGGAACTTGTATGTCCTTTATAGATTCAACAAAATGGAAAGTATCTTTTATATAATAGCTGTTATTGGTATCGTACGCTTTGGTTAGAATTTCACAAAGTAATTTGGATAAGTTTGTCATTGGACTTTGAATGCTGGAAACTATTGGTCTCAAAGGTACATCAGGTTTGTGGAGCTTAGGGTTTCCATAAATCCTTGGTGTTACTGAATTATATATTTTATACAATTTTGCATTTTCGGCGTTGAGAAAATTTATTTTTTCTAACTTGCTTATATAGGAATTTGCTTTGGTTTGTATAGTCCGAGTCGGATCGCTTTTCAGTTCTTTAAAGTACTTTCTATCTGATAAAATATCCATCATCTTTTGTTGGTATTGCTCTCTATCCAAAACAACTGTTACGCCTCCTTTATCACTGTTTAAAATTAATAAAATTTGATTTTCTTTAAAATATCTCAAAGTTTCATTATACAGTGTGTCAGTTTGGTTTTTTACGAAAGCTTGGCAATGAAAAAAGAGTTCGCTTAATTTTATTAAATCAAAAGGTCGAATACCCCCTACTTCTGGAGCTTATATATATATATATATATATATATATATATATATATATATATATATATGCTCATATTAGAACCTTTAATAGTTATTATACTTTAGGAAAACAATTTCGAAATAACAAGCAGGTATAAATTATGCAGCATATTAACTATAACCGATTACAAAAACTTCATCATTATTACCGGTCATCGGTCTTGCGTCATTTGTACTACAAAATAAACATGTAAGTCCGTTATCAAAGCGAAAAATATTTACCTTTGCATTACAAAATTAACTGTAAATGAGCGTGAGTAGGACCAATAAGCAGGAGTGGTTTCTAGAAGATGAACTCAATGATGGTGATTCAGTTCCTGTTCCTGTTTGCAATCTGAATGCAAATTGTTATACCCACATAGGGAACACGTGTAATTGGACAGTGTGTCAAAGTACACTCTAGTATTGCGCTATAAAACATTTAGAATGCTGGCTGGCAATTTATTAGTGACGCATGGTACAGTCAAATAGACATTACAAGCTACAATTTTTCGTGTAATAGTTGTTAAGTGGTACGAGCTTACACATGAAGAATAACGTAGAAGTCTGATTAAAGACCAAGAAAAAGTGGAACTTCAAATTCCTGTCAATATTAAACTATTTCACTTTAGTTATACATATTACTGCTATTTAGTTTCTGAATAGAGTCAGGATCAACACCAATATCAAGCTAGTGTACATATCGCTAACATAACGTATGATACGAGCATGTACGAGTATAATATACAGCGTGTCCCAAACTGAAGCAGGTGGTAGAGTAGCTCATTTGCAAACGAAATAACGACACTGATATTACATAATGGCTTAAGGTTTAAAAGTTAGAGGTATTTCTACATATTTTCTGAAAATCACTATACTGACGCACTGAATCAATTAAGCTATGAAAACGAAAGTTAATCTTTGTGATTTGGTTCATGATTAGTACCACAAGATATAGTAAGTATTCAACTATAACAACTTTTAAGGTTCATTTCTTAATTTCTTAATACGCTCAATTTTATGCCCACTTTGTTCAATAGGTAAAACGCAGTTTACATTTACTCGTACATATTTAAAAAAGTATTTTTAAAAAGAATGCTTTTATGTTGGCGTGCTTGCAAAAATGGCGCATCGAAGAACCCGATCATATGGTCTGATGAGTGTTACATTTCGAGCGGTGGTGTTTTCAAGAGAAATATAAATTACCATTGGTCCCAGCAAAACGATCATTAAGAATTGCATTTAGGTAGCAGGGGCGATTTGTTGATTTTTGATTGGCCCCTAAATGTTAGAGTAGCTGGTAAGATAGTGCACCAGCACATAACTCCAACGTCGCACAGGCATTATTAAATGAAGAATTTAAACACAGATGGCTGGGTACAAATGGTCTTTGGACCTGACTCCTTTAGATTTTTTATGGGAATATGAATTTTAAAAAACACCTTCAAACACAATAGAAGGAAGGTTTAATTTCTCAATACGAAAAATAACTGGCGTGCATCTTACAAACGCGGTATCAGCAGTGCGTAGAAGATTCTTGAAGTGTATAAATATGGAAGCACGACAATTTGAACATTTTTAGTTTTAGTCATACATGTTTTTTGTAGCTTACACGTTTTTGGATTTTTCAGTATCGTAAACATGTCATACCTCTCTTAAATGCAAAATGATGAGATATTTAACGAATACCATTATTACTCTCTGGACAATCTGTCAAACCCACTTAATGACTGCTATAAAAAAACATAATTTTGCGTCATACCTCAGAAACAAATGAACTTCTTATTTGTTTATCTAATTTGTCAAATTAATGTAAAATTATGTATAAAAATGCTATCTTCCCAAATAATTAAGTTATTCGACCTTTTTTAAAACTCCAAAATTTTGGCTGTCTGATTTGACTTATAAATTGTGCTCGAAAATTCGACCCGGAACAAGTCAGTTATTTTTTTTTGTCGAGATACTCCGGAAAATACACGAATTCCGGACATTCTGTACTCTTATTTCAATTAGCATTAAAAATTTTTAAACTGATGGGTTACATTTGGTTCGTGTACTTTTTGCAAGTTACGTTCCTTTAAATGTAAACTACTTAGTAAATAAAATTGAKAAAAATAGCGTATTTTTTAACAAGAGAAATTGATCTAAAAAATGTMACMGACTTACTTATCATGTGTTACTAATCATGAAARAAATCATAAAGATCAGAAAAKTATAAAAATACGTGTAACTTTTGWACCGTAAACAATTTATTGGATAATGACATAATGAGTGGTTATTTCGATTGGAAATGACCTACTGTATCACATACTTTAGTTTGGACCATTACTTTTGGGACACCCAATGAACTGCTCCCTTAATCCTATCATGTGCTATTGGACAGTTAGGTTTATTTAAAGTCAGTAAAATATCAATTAAGTTTGATTCACTTAATTGGTAGTTATAATAAGCCTTTGGAAAAATGAAGCCTTTTGATGGTTCAAGAATCTGRATCGACGTCTCCATTTACCAACTACAAGCTTGCCTAAACGATCGAATACTGTTTGTTCTAAAATATCTTATCCGCATACAATACTACATATCTTATGTGAGGTTACTTGTGAAATCCTTTTTATTAACAGTAACTATTTTTATTCTGGTGTACCTATCAGCATTGATAATTGTAATTTAACAAATATTTCCAGTTTCCAGTCATCGGTTTACAACATTTTTAGAATTCATTTTTGCTTTCCTAAATCGCTTTAAAAGTACCTGAACCTTTCTTACAGTACTTCCAAACCCGGATTCTTACATATATATTAATCTGTAATTTGTTCCTTATTAATTGCGAGTGCGCTATCTCACAGTGGAACTTAATTTAACGGATCCATCTTAAACGGAGTATCTGGCCATTGACGTTTATTATTAATACCGACGATTACCTTAGATTACATTAATCAAGGTAACAGACAGATCGCCTCTATTGACGTCAGACTTTCTAAAACCCTGAAAATCATCGGTGAACTGACACTTTAGTGAACTTTAGATAACTTAATCCTCTTTGTTCTTTTTGATAGTCTGTGCTTTTAATTAATTCGTCTACATCCCGAAACATTAAACGATTATGGAGTGTTTAGCCTACTCTTTGATACTGTCAATCGAAAATCTTCCGCCTATCCCCGGGCCAACATGTGGCAAGGTCATTAAAATTCGTTAACGTGGGAAATTTTTTGAGACAGTTAAATCAAAAGACGATCGAAGTTTATGGATGCAGCTTTATGAAAATATTTTGAGGAAAATTTATGTTTCGCGGTAATGCGTTAGCGATGCTGTGGCGTTGAACCTGAACAAAATTTGCGGCGTACGTTTCCGATAGGTGTACATTAATGCAAATAAACCAGATTAAATTTTACGACCAAGGAATTCGAACGGAATAAACCCAAGTTTTCGTTAACCCTATTAAGAAATGATTTTTCATTTCAATTTTAAACTCCTTACTATACTTACGATTTTGCGTTGCTTTCGTTTGCGTATTTAGTATAAAATTTTTATACAGTGTCATCGACCAAAAATAACGTGTATTTAGACCTATTTGTTCTACAATGTAGGATGCTGTGCAATATAAAAAAATACCTGGAGGAAAATTGCTTAAAATATTTTGCGACTTTAGCGAGGCCTTTGACTGCATCAGTATTAAAAGTTTAATTAAAAACTAACAATATAACCTGTTTTAGGCAAATCAGGGAATTCATTAAAACATATATTAAAGAAAAGGAGGAAAGTTTCGGTCACCTATACTGAAAATGGTCTTAGGCTACATATTGACTTTGGAGAAGTAAATGTAACTGAAATTACTTAAAGTCCAGTACTATTCAAGTACCATTCTGTTATAATATGATAAAAGATATTTTCGATAAGAAGATTTTTGATCATGGTAAGAAGCTTTTGCACAAAAACGTCAATCAGAAACATATTTGTCTGAGCCTGAAAATTTGCCGATTATTTTAAGAGCTTTTACATCCGTTCCAAAGCCTCCAAGTACTGACTTGCAAAAAAGTCTTTGTAAAAAATAGAAAAATTCGTTACAAGGGACACGAGTGGGGTTCCCAGTTTTATTGTGAAGAATTTTAAAGCATATTTTACAAGTCATTGTACCGCATTTTTAAGTCTCCAAATATAAACATAAAGTAAGTGGTGTCATATCCTAATTCCAGCACGGATTTATGGCAAGCAAAGCGTTCTACAGTAACCATAATCTAACCTGCTTTTTCTAATATGTGTCTGAGGCCATCGATGAGAAAGCACACTGACTTTCAGAAAGACTTTGACACGGTTGACCAGTCCTTTTTGCTTCAAAAGTTTTTAACACTGTTGTTTTTCCCCGCCACTCACGTTAATGTTAGTGTCAAAACTCGGGTGGCTTGTTTTCAGTTGACAATCTGTATAACAGCAATATAAAAAAACCTCCGCGTTAATAGAAAGTAGACGTGTTGCTTATAAGGAATTGAACCGCCATAACTTCGTCTCTAGAGTACTTTCGTCTCGACGTTCAAGGAACAAGCACTATGAAATTTAAACTAAAATTGGAACAGTTTGTAATACAAGATAAAGAATTATCTTCTAATAACGATATTATACTCGTAGAAGAAAAATATTTCTCACGTATTATAAGATCCTTTTGCAACTTAAAAAACTCTTAGCTTAAAAGTTGCGCCAACATTAACTGTTTTAACAAATGAATAAACAAATAGTTGTTCTCACGTGTACCAAGGACATACATATGATAAGATTGGCGGACAGCATCACAAAGTGTTATTGTTTTGTCTGTAGCGTATTGCTGCATTTACTTTACCGTATTCAAGATTCAAGACTGTAATAAACTTTATATATAGTTACTAAAAATAATAGAAGTTGTATCAAACCTACCTTCAGATGATGTACCTGTTATTGTCATCATTGTTCAAGAAAATACTGGCGAGATCTATTCTTTCCTCCTGGTATAAGTTCCTAATCATTTAGTTTTAAACATAATTAAAATTTCTTGTTGTTTGCATCCAGTTGATTAAAACCGAACCTAGCAAACAGCAGAAGAATCTGTTATAATATTACAATGGTTATGATGATTTATTTATTAAAACTTCTGTAAAAAAAATCCACAATCTCGAGACCATCAGAATTTCCCCGTTTTTATATCATCTAAAATCTAAGCTTACTTAATTAGCCACCAACTCCGGCTCATTTAATCAACTACATTCAAACTTTTAATAGCGTCTTTTATTCATCCCTCCAATAGCATTCGACTTTACAAAATCACACCCCGATATTAATTTTAACTCCACTGTAATTCCTTCAACTTCAACAACTGCAAGTGTCCCTTAAGAGCATTAAACATCCGCCTGGACGCTTTAGACGAAAAACATACGTTCAACAGTTGCAACTAACACAGCCACCCTTGCCCAGCTACCATAATACATGACACACGTAATAGGCAACAGAAGCTTTTTTCTTGTACTACCACTTAGTATTCCATCAAAGACTTGTTGTGCCTATAGAACAAGCTTCATCAGTCCATCCGGTATTAACAATCCCATCTATCTGACGTTTATATGGCCAGCAGTGACGTATAACGCAGTACTTTTATTTCCGCAGTAATGCGCTACCATTTAGAGCAAGGCCTCGGCTTTAATGATAGTGTAGACAACGTATACCACTGCAGACGCCAGCGCTTGCTCTAACACATTAATTACAGATTAAGTATAGCCTTTATAGCGAAGAATGCAGTGGATGGCTTCCATGAAAGTGATGTTCGCATCAGGTTCAACAAGACATGCGTCTGCCAACGACTTAAGAAATGCGAAGATCAGTTGAACGAAGCTAGAATGTTTTGCTTGTACCACTAGTCTGGCTTAATCAGAATCAGAAAATTTTGGTGCTTTGAATGGCTGCTGTTTGCAAATGTGTCGTATAATAAGATGTGCCTCTAGTATAGATAAGTGACTGTATTTGTTAGTGTTATTAGAAGGTGCGGCCAACTTTCTTAATAATGCCATTCCTTGCACAGCATTTATTAGTTGTGAAAGGCGACATTTTTTCCCTTGTTTAATTCTATTCTAATAAGTAAATTTACTTTTATTAATATCCATTTTATTTTATTTTCGTTATTGATTTATACCCATATTGACTTAAAGTTCGATTATAAGATTATTTTGACTATATGTTTATTAAGTCGAGAATGAACCGACAGTTCAGATGAGTTATGTTTTGTTTACAAGAAAGAAACCTCTGGGCGAGACCCTTTTCGGAGCAGCGCGACATTAGTATGACTGGAGTGCTGGAATGTGTTAGTTGGTTAATTCAGAGTGGTGATTGTTCCTTTGTTTTGTGGCTAGACCATAGTTGATGGACAATTGGAGTATTACCGGATTTAAAGTACTAAAGTAGTGAGTACTGAAATGTATTTTGATTGTTGTCTCTTTGAGACATTAACAGGGTAGCATTTTTGTTGTTGAAAGTCCTGACGTCAGGTTTTTATGTTGCTACCAAACTGGGACAGTTTTTGAGACTGTTGTATGATTCTGGTATCTGGGTGCCCTGCCAGCAACGGGGGAACCGATGGTATTTGGTATACCGTCGGTCCAGTTAATGTCCGATACTCAAATCGACAACTGGTGTGCCTGGGGTTAAGGATAACCCCTTGACGCATCGCAGTGTATGACCCTCGATGTTGATCTCAGAATGGGCACTTCTGAGGAGACCTTGTGATGGTCAGAAACTCACATGCATGCGCTATCGCTTGCCGATGCGGCTGCTTGGTAGAATAGTTAGTAGTTGTTGAAAACTATTGTTTTTGTTTAATAACCTAGGAAATTAGGCCAAAGGTGGAAATAAGAAGAGGGGGGCCCAGGCGAGAAGACACTTTGTGACTAGCCTGGGGGCATCGTTGCCCCCCGGTGAGTTATCTAAATTTGGTTGTGCAATTCAGTACAGTAAAAGAATGTTCTTTTTGTTTCCGGTGTTTACTGAGTGAACGAATACTCCATTTTGTCCATAACAAGCCACTGATTGATTAATTTCTGGATGTCATGAACGAGGTGGAGGGAGTGTATTGGATTTCTTTGTTTTGGTATGTTATTTATTGGTATTCTTATGCAAATACGTCCCATGTTTATTTAATTAACAGCAATTAATTATTTATTAAACAACGAACATTTATTACCCCTTACAGTTGAGAACACATTTACGAGTACGTAGTCTTTGATTACAATTACGAGCATTTTTAGAGAGATATATAAAATATTAAAGTTATCATACCAACAAGAGAGGAGTGAAATTGAACTGTCTGAAACTTCAGTATTAGACCATATGCATCATGTCCATACATGGTGTCTCAGTAGTTAAAACCAAATATTGGGAAAGTTTTCTTAGAACAACACTTGTATTATTAGATTATACCAAAGCGTTTGATAGAATCAATCACAAACTGATGATAGCAATGTTGCACCATATTGGCTTTAGTTACAATGCAATGGAATTTATGACTGATTATTTTGGTGACAGGACTCAGATGGTTAAGCTCGATGGGATGACATCAAATACTCGGATTTGCGTAAGTGGTGTGCCGCAAGGATCCATACTCGGTCCTATATTATTTACGATATATATATCTCAAAATTAAGCGAAGCTCTTCTTACATGTAAAAGTCACCATTATGCGGATGATACGCAGATCTATTTCTCCTTTGAAGGATCTCAAACTGAACTTGCGAATGCTAATATTAATAACGATTTGAAGATTCTTGCTGACCTGTCATGTAAGTATTCATTGTCTTTAAATCCATTTAAATCTAAGGTTATGCTGTTTGATCCGAGGACTGTGAGACTACGAACTGCTCGGCGTGTTAAAATAATTTTAAATGATACTACACTACCGCTAGCTAGTGTTGCAAAAAATTTGGGCGTGTTTTTGGATGAAGAACTTAAATTCGAAAAACATATAAACGCGGTAACTTTCAATACAAAAAAGATTCTTTGCAACTCACTTGTATTATATTATATGAACCATTGTGACGCTGTTTATGGTCCTGCATTGACGGTACGCTCCGTCGGTCGCGTTTGCAGCTTGTGCAGAATGCTTGTGTCAGGCTAATTCTTGGTTTGAGAAGAAGAGATAGTGTAAAAGAGGGACTTAAGGCTTTGAATTGGCTCAATTTAAAAGAACGTAGATTCAGTCATATGTGTTACCTTCTTTTTAAAGTTCTTAAATTACACACACCTAAATATCTTTTAAATAAGTTCATATTTCGTTTCGACGTACATAATTTTCATATTAGAAGTAAATATATGCTGTCAATTCCACCCCATAAAACATCTTTTTTTCAAAGGTCATTTTCATATATTGCAACAAAAATATTAAATTTTATCATTGTAAATAACATGCATGATCTGAGTCTGACTGAATTTAGCAAATACATAAAACACACTATTGTTTATAAAAAAAATACTTGTACCCAATCTGCAGATATAGCCTTGCAGTTTTTGGTACATAAATTATGCAGCAGTTAAGTATGTTGATATGTTATAATTCTATCCATTTTGACCACCCTTTATTTTGCTTGTAATTTACTCAGTGCTTCATTTAGTTAAGTGTACTCACGAAATTTTTCAATATTTTCGGCCTTGTGGAAGAACAATCCGAGTGTGCATCACTTGCGTACTCAGCTTGAACACGGTCACTTTCAGTTGAAATTATCTGTTTATTAATAATTTATATGAAGTGTAATGGAAACAACTGAATAAATTGCATTATTATTATTATTATTATTATTATTATTATTATTATTATTATTATTATTATTATTATTATTATTATTATTATTATTATTATTATTATTATTATTATTATTATTATTATTATTATTATTATTATTATGATTATAACATTGTATGCCGCTGAAAAAGATTAATATATAAAAATGAGTAGATTGATTTGCTTTGAACTTGGTACGGCCGCATAGGTATCTTTACAGACGGCAACATAGGCAGCACCTTTGGTGTTTCAAAGCACCACTTACGAGCATGGACGTAGCTAGTGGGAAGCTTGGGGGTTCATATCATAAATAGGTGTCGCCACCTGTCGTTGAAGAACATCCACGAAAGCACGATATATAGGTTCACTGTTTCTGGAACTTAATCAAATCCCAAATGAGCACCGATACAAAATAYGATAGTTTTGACATTGATTATAATACTACTTAAAACATGGAGTTGACACAAATGTCTACTATGAAGTTTTAGTGGTAATGTTCGCTGTCGTTTAAGTAAAGGCCGTTGTGGAACGATGTTTACATGTATCCTAGACTGCAATATTTTACGTGCCCGTCTTGGTTTTCATATTTGAGCTTGTAAATTAGAAATCTGTAAAATAAGCCTAAATGTAAAAATATTATAGAAAACCACACTATCATTATTTGTCGTTATCTAAATAAGTATATGTCTATTCTGTGGAGACCTTATAATATTTGCAGTGATATTATTTGCACGTTTTGGCTCCTAATTTTATTAAATTAAACAACTTTGTATTTATATAGACGTTTCAACCTATAATCCAGGTCTTTTTTAAATATCTCGTCTGTATCGTTATTTTATTGAATATATCTAAAAATGGGCCAAATTGAATCAATTTGCGTAATGGATTCTACGGATAACTCCACTAAGGTTACCGAACAACCGATTCGGTAGCGAGCAAATACGGATTGCCGTTAGCCGGCGCTCCATGACGGGTGGATGAATTTTGAAAAAACTAAACGAAAATATGACACCATTTTTTGTTAACTGGGTAAACGTTGAGTTTATTTCAAGTAATAAAACTGCAAATACCAACCTTTCAATTTTATTTTGTACTCGTAAGTATAAAATTACAGTATAATAATAATACTAATCGGAATATAACAATTAAGAAGCTTATATACTACTATATTTTATTATTTGTCTGTCTGCTGTAAACGACCCTAAAATAAATCAAATTTTAAACAACGAATATAGCAAAACTCAGACTAATATCAAAACATAAATAAGGTCATTATATATGATTCACAGTGACAAGATGACAAAAAATCTGTGGTGGCTGTATCTCTGAACACCCGTAAATTTTACGTGGACACTACGTAGTAGAGGTTAATTTTGAGCTAAAATGAATATTATAAAGAGTAATCATTCAAATTGTATTTCACTCGACTTTTTCGCTAGGCTTTTTCACTGGGCTTAAACGATCATTGAATAATCGGCAACGTGGGTCTCTGTGCATACTTACCGACCTTGGTTGTAGTTCGTAAAGCCACCGCTAGAGGACGCATTACGAATTTTCACCAAATGACCCGGCAATCGGCAATGTAGGTCTTTGTACTTACAGACCGTACTATACTATGTCGTGACTCGTTATTGATTTTCGCCACCTACGTACATATTCGATTCCAAATATCCAGTACTGAAGTTAGATCTATTTTAAGATTCAAATCGAATCAGTTCGATGGAACCGATTCACTGATCTCTTATGGTCATCCAGTACTACTAGTCTTGCACTGCAGTTGCATAAACAAATACTAAACACATATATATGAAAAGATACGGCGGAATGATAAATATCATTATAGAACATTCTTTTTATCAGCTTAGTTCTACTCTACAATAGTTCTAAGAGTAGTTATAAATTCTTAAATTAATAGTACGGCTAAGTTCCTTCATATGTGTCCAGAAATTTCTTTTTAACGTAACCTTTACTACGACTAATAAGTGTACATACCTTTAGAATAGTAATTCAGTATAATATCTATGTGTGTCGCCTATTAAACCTGAAAACAATAAATAAGTAGTTATTATTCAGTTAAAAAAATAAATATACTAATTCTTATTTCGCAATTGGCGACGCAAATATCTCACCTGCAAGGACGTTACGGAAGTTATGGTAGATGATAAAGATGGTTGTAAACTACCAATTTAGTTACATTTGTTACCAAACCCTTAGGATAAAAAGGATAGCAGTATACTGCAACAATAATTTACTCGGTTCTTCTATGAAAACTAAGTGCAAAATCTTACATTTAAAAAGAAGCTTGCCCAAATTTAGCATGTGATTAATAAGTGTACCCACATCTATTTTTGGAGTAGAATTTGCCGTACGTTGGTAGATATGCTTAGCCTTACCAATTTGAGCTCATTAGAATGCATATTAACATATATAATTATTCATATACCTCACACCGAATAGTAATGATTTATTTGCGCATTAACCAACCTTTTCGTTTTTTCTTATGGGAGTCATTAAATTTCATACTGACTGAATACATACTTTTCACGGATCTAAGGTCGCTGTTTATTAATCTCACTTAAGTGTTCCATTAAAAAGCGAGTGGTACTTCTGAATGAAAGCCAAGGTTCAAAAATGTAATTCTAGGATCATACAATTCTTCCAACCAGTTATGTTTGGTGTTTGCAAAACTATTATGCAATAAGGAAAATAGTTTTTACAAAGCTTATGACTCATGCAACAAACCGCAGTACCAGTTAACAGAAGATTACATTTGCAGCTATTAGAAATCATATTTCGTTAAATTTAAAGGCATATGCGGTAAGAATTTGTGAAAAATCTAACAAGTGGACTGTATATTAATTTTGCCTTTTGCGCAAACAGATAAAATTATAATTATAATGCCACAAGTTGTTTAAAAGACGAAGTAAAATAAAAATATAAAAATACAATGGTTTTTTGTCTTCTTTGGTCTCGAGTTACTTTTTAACCTTCTAGAAATCCCAAACGGTCACTCATAAACTAAGCTAGTTTTGTTCCATTTTTCTACGTCGATTCAAACAACAAAGCGGCTAGTTAATTTGCAAAGGAACGCCGATAGTCCGCCTTTTTTGCCTGTTTTGGTTTCCTGCGGGTAAACGTCCTGCAAGGCAAAGCCCGACAGAGCTCTAGACGGTAAATATGCGCCAGTATATTTGGAACTTTGAGCTGTCGGGTTCGGCGCTTTTATTTTATTTGCCTCGCCAATTAGGTGTTTAGAGTTATAGTCTTTTCATATCGTGAAATCGCCAAATAAATTCTCATTAGGTTTCAGATGGGTTAGTGTATTAAAAAAAGATAACTGCAGGTCTCACAACTAATTGGGGAGAAGTAACACTAATTCCTTTAAGGTTTTCTTGGTGATGCTAGTAATGGACTATAATAATAAACGTATTCTGGGTTATTTGTATGAGTGTTCCTTTGTATTTTAGTAGAAAAACCCCAGATGGGTTTGCTTAGAATGTACTTTAAACAAACGAATTATTATTGGTGTGACCTTTTTTGGTCAATATGAAGTATTTACTCTACTATTTTCCACGAAATTATCAATGAATCTCGCTGTGTGAATAGATACTCAACTGTATGTGTAGTGGTTCCCCCTCAAGAGCTTATCAGATGGACCTGAACCTATGAATCTAGTAGTCTCATCCAATTAAACCGATATGATTATGATTACTGACTTGCATCTTCTTAAACATTACCTTGCAAAAGGACTGTTCGGATAGCCCTGATGTGTCGTGCTCACTTTAAATAAATAGCTGTTGCGTTAACAATAAAAACAACTATTTACTATTAATGTAATAAATGTTTGAAAAATGCAGCTGGTCTTGGAAGTAAAAGGGATATGGCGAAATATCTATATTTGGGTATTTGCAAATTCCAGATGTTTTCAAAGCTAGATCGCAACTTAATTAAAAAAATCGATTTAGATCAAGTCACACCACAGGCACAACAATAGTCAGCATTTTGATAGCATTAGCGAACTAAAATATCTTATTTGGTATATGTGAATACAGTGTCATTAAAACTGCATTACATTGGCTAGCCAAAGTTTCATGTATTTATTAAACTTCTTATTACTATTTTTTTACGAAATACGAATAGTTTTTATATTATACAGTAGTTTTTTTAGTTCTCTTTAGGTGATAATCAGTTTTATTTCAAGATCTTTAAAATATAAGTACCCAGTATTATATAGCAAACAGTAGTCAAATAATCGATGGTCTTAACAAGCCTACAGTAAATATGCGAGTTTGTTTTTACTTATAGTAGCTCTATTTTGGTTGATATTAATGGATTATTCCTATTGTACAGTAAAATTTACGTGTTTTAAAATTGAGTTATTGAAAAAGTGCGAAGTCTTTATACAGATTATGTAGCAAATTTCCTGACAAAATGAAGTACAAATTCTACGAACAAAAGATAAATTTAACTCAGCATACCTATGATCGACCTAAAGTTAGAAGCCTTTAAAATTACAGCCTTTAATATGGTTTTTAATTAACATCTCTGAAGCCTAGAAATACGTAAATGAAATTTCAGGATTATATTAACCGTTTTTTATGATAAACAAAACCGACGATTTCKTATTCGTTAAAGTCATCCCCAAAATCCCAGGCGTATTTTTGACCCCCGCCGCCTCAAATTTAGCCGGTTTCTAAATGAAATCCTATAATTACTATAATACTATCCCGTTTATAATAAAAAAAATACTATGCCTAATTCTACAATTTCATTTATGTGTCAGATAAATTAATTAAAACCAATTTGGATGCAGAACTATTCGTAGAATATGCGTTTCTGTCTTATTAAGACATCCTAGATAATAACAAGAACTTAATATTTAACGCACCGTTCATTAATAAGCTCACTATCGAAAATATAAAACATTCGGGCTATGATAAAAAATAGCACGATATGAAAATAAAATAAATGAAACAGCCATAGTAAAGTGAACATCAGAACATTTGCCATCCAATTTGGTCAGCGTAACAAACATTAGCAGCTCACAATATTAGAGCTGTATATTCTAACCCAGTGCTATGTGCGTAAATTAGTGAACTCTTTACAATTGATACACATAAACGAATTAGATTTGCAGCACATTGGAACTGTGTTTAGGATGTGATATATTTTTTATAAAACGTAACATTAAGGTCTTTGAATTATTCTACCCTATTAACACCGCTTCGTTGATTGGACATTGATAAGTGATTACTTTATGTCTGTAACTGAATGAAAGTACTTGGGCAAAATATGTTATTTTGTAAGTATGATTTATAGAGTTGAACCAGCGAAGAGGAAAACCATATCATTGAAATTTAACTAATAGAACATGGATGATCAGTTTGAACAAATACCTTTTTAAATTCAGTGTAAATGACTTCTACTTTTACCGGCAATGTGGCTCCTCTGAAACAATGTCTCTGTGCACCACCACAAGCATTTTTGCAAAATTACAGTTTGAACTTCAGTTCAGAATGTTTCTAAGAACAAGATTAAAAGTTTAAAACAAAGATAGAATCGCAGTCTAAAAAATTCCATCTCATCTACTCGAGCCGTTAATGAAATATAGTAGTACCTACTTCAGTTATATTATGATTTAATGAGAAAATAAAATTAAGCATGTTTAATGTGTGATTTTATCGTTCTTCACCACATGTATTTGTTTAATCGCTAAAATCAGTAAATTATTCGATCCTGATTTAGTTTTTTTTGCATAATTTTACACTTGGATGATATCTCTTTAATTTCTAGAGATTTGTAAAGCCATATTTTAGGACAGTTCCAATCGATTTGTCACAAAAAATTCAGCTTCGCTATTAATATCTTCCCAAAGATCAGAAGAAAAATTTGGTGTAAGCAATAATTTGAAATACACTTATTTCGGGTGTGTCTAATTTGATGCGTATTAAGAATTCCAAAGAAAGTTCCATGAATGCATAATGTCGCTCTTTCTGCTCTTGATATCCAGCCACCCCTTTGCATTAATCGAAAGTCGACATTCTTTGCCGTAATTAAAACCTTCACATGTAATTAACTAGGTCGCGTTAACGAAAGCAACGAAATCCTCCTTTTACTGTGGTTAATTAACTTTGTTTCTCTCTTTTCAGATTCGGAACTTTCCGATCTGTCACATCTTGGTAAGTACATGGCTTCACCTCGCGATGTTGATGAACCATTACGATCTGACTAAGAGGCTGTTTACGCCCAATTTAAGTCAGGTAATTGAAACTTTGTTGTCCGTGTTAGCGGTTCAAGGATATGAAGACATAATATCTCGGCGTGTTGAAACCTAAAGTGGGCAAGTGATTTACCTACGCGAAGGCGTACGATCGCTTCTAATTAAGTAGGTACACATACGGTTCCGATCTGGGTGATTAAGCCAAACCTTTGTTGGAAATGCACTTATCCGTTTGTGGCAGAATCTGTGAATGTGACGTTTAGAAATGTTAAATCTGCATGAATTATTCATTCTGCACTGCTGTCGACGATCTCTTTATATCTTTAAGGAAATTAAGTTGTTAGTCATGTTTGAATTTTAAATCATATTGAGATATAGCTTCTTCTGTATGATATTACGCCATCTGATGCGAAATATTCACTAGTGTAAAAAAATATTTATGTATTGATATACCGTGTGTTTCGCGGAACGCTATAGCCATCCTGATAACATGAGTAATTAAATGTAAGGGAATAATATCTTTCAATTTTCCGAAAATTTATAGGACACTAAGGCCACTTTGTTTTTTCTACCAAATTATACCCCATTGTAGGAAGTCACCAAAACAGTTTTTCAATATCTTCTGATTTGTAGCTTGCATGGTTTTAATAACGCCGGATAGCGCAGTGTGTATATGGCTTTTTATTTATAAGCACTTGGATCCAGGTTTAAACCTCACTCATATCAACATATTTTTTTTTTATTTAGCTAAAATAGAAAACATTTTTATTACGCATTTATACGAGGACTATGATTACTGAGAACGCACTTTCAAGTTTCAAGTCTTTCGACTGATCACTACTTTATGTAGTCCATATACTATTGTATGAAATATTTGATAGTAAAGTCAAACGAGGTTTGCACTAGTTAATAATTTATGGTTTGTGGTCCTATTCATGATTGTACAGCATTCAGCCACCTTACAGGTAGAAATCTGTTCCAAACTTTTAAACGACTTGATTGCGGCCTGCATTTCTTGCAATGAGGAACACTAAACATGCAGCCCATTCATTTGACCACTAATATTCTTTGTGTTGTGTACAGCAGCAGATAAAATACGGTGAGCTATGCAGTTTTATGCGACGGATCTCTTCCCTCCAAAGGAGCGCATATTATACCAAAAAAACTAATTATTATAAATTTAGTAACAGGGCGATATTTCATTTTATTGGCAACTTACAGATTAAAAGTTACATGCATACGGTAAAATAATCACCATCCTACTATTACTGCAAATACCTATTGTCAAAAAAATAAAATGGAATGTTAGCTGCTGCCATCAGATTCAATATGGCTAATGCTACTTTCTCCTAAGCTTATTATAAGGGGCTCTACTTCACTCCAAATATTTTTCTTAGATTCTCATAACGTGATGACAGCTCACAGGTCCAATTCTCAGCTGTAATCTTGCTAATTACATTACATTACATCGGTTCATTTCAAGGTATCTTTTAACTTGAAAATTGATTTTGTGGTTAAATTTAGCTAAGATAACACGATTTTCTTCTGTTTTGTGAAATTCTTCCATATTATGTTACCTTCTCCCTTCTACCTTAGTAAATCGTTATGGTCAGACTGCTTTTCCTAGCATGCACACAATGACAAATCTTTCATCTATAATTTGTCATGAGAGAACAATATTTGTTAAACGTATTGTGCCCTTTATTAAAAGCAGTATAAAATCATATATAATGTATAATCATACAAATATGGAAACATGCCTCCTTCTGAGCAGCTAATAAGCCTACGCCCAGAAAATTTGTGATTCAGCCTAATCCCGTATTATAATAAACATCGATTGCATTACGTGACAAATTGTTTGTACAGACACGAAATTCCAAATTCTTGTCTAATATTAGAGCTAGGAATGTATTTATTTTGCGAAAGCTATCCAAAAAATGTGACACTAATTTCATAAAGCCTAACCTTGACCGAAATAGAATCATGTCCATATTTCCTTCAGTATAAAAAGTGATACAAATGTCTGCTTGATCATCAAATAATTTTTGTTCGGTATTGTTTGAGCGTTAATACAAATGCGCTTATTACACATAATTTCTACCAAACTATCAACAAGCTGGGCAACTACCATATTTCGAGGATAGATTTAACCTTAACAATGATTTATAAAATAACATTCTGTTTAATATTTTCGGTCATGGTTAATTTCATAATGTTTGGCAACGCTCGATTGTTTACTCAGATTTCCATACTTGAGGTTTATTTGTAGAATCGGCCGTGATTAACCTAATAACAAGTTGTTAAAAGCGTCTATGCTTTCCAGACGGGATTTATAAGCTGTTGTATTTGATGTATACAGACTGGTTTAGATTGTGTTTAAGACAATGTTGCTAGCTTAAATGTGGTTATTTATTTGCCTTCTATTTCACCCGCAATTTCGAACATAAAGCTGCGAATGATATTTTCATGTATTTTTTCTTTTGTGTAATAACTACATTAAAATGGTGTGAATTGTGCCTTCATTTATTTGATACTGACGTAATTTTCATATGTGATATGATGATGTGATATGATGATGTGATATGATGATGTGATATGATGATACATAATCTATACACATTAAATACTCGTATTTTATTTTAATCAAATCAATTGTTACAAAAGTCACTGAAATTGTTACAAGCGCATCAAAGAATTTACAACACTTGATTTGAAAAATGGGAATCTGCTCTGATATGTGTATTGATAAAAACATAGTGGATAGCGTATATTCAGCCTCGATGTTTGTCGTGAAGACATGTATTATTTTTTTATAGTTGCGAATTAAAATTAAAACGAAAGATTGTATGATATACTTGATCTTACTATATCAAATGTACTCATTTAGCGGTTCTTGAGGGAGATGAGTGAAAATCACATAAAATATGGTCTTTTTAAATTACGTACCTACAAAAAATTTAGTATCTAGTTTTCTTGAGATGATATTTGAGAATCCTTGTTGTGTTTGGAACAAGATACCTATATCCTTAGAGTGATCTTATTTTTGAAAATAAATTTCTTTATTAAATAATATCGCTGACAGAGGCATTATTGACGTTTTATGGTTTAAGACTCAGGAGGTTAAAAAAAAGGAACGAAGCCACTGTAAAGTTTGTAAATTAATTTTTTTTGGGTAAATATTTTTGAACGCTTCACATATAATCGTTTGCGTACAAAATATATACACCTTTATGGACACGTTATATTACTATTAAACGTAATCTTTACTCAAAATATAACAGCTTGAGGAGTTGAATCTGCACGGCAATTTACAGAGCACATGTGAATCCACGTCAAATCGCTGTCGAACACATGTTGCGCCAGTTTACGAAAAATCGAGCTGCTAAAATAGAACCTCGTGAGTCAGACGGCCGCTTTTCTAATTCCTCTGCTTGCAAATCTAATTGGCGATAAATGAGTCCCACAGCGTAAGCAAACTGACTTTAAAAGCCGTTTCAAAGAAAACCGCTGTTTCGCTTGCGCGCACGGAACGTCAATGGCTGGAAAACGTAGTAGGCGTTGCGTGAACTCTACCAGCGATGATATTTTTTTTTCTGTAGAAATCGGTTTTCCACCCACTGGTGATATATTTAGCAGACTATGGTATATAGATTTTTACATTTGTATTAATAACATATCGAGGGGGCTGGATTACTAAATGTTATGAGTCTGACATATATGATTGAACTAATAATAGATATACTAATCATTTCTCTTGGAAAAGGCTTTTATTAAACTATGTGTTTGGGAAACATTATAAATTATAATCCTTATGAGTTAAAATCAAATCAAAAGTCAGTTTTTAATAATAATGCTAGTTTCGGTAGTTTTCAATTTACAGATTCGAAATAATGGAAACGTTTTTCGTTAACCTAGCCTGTCCCAGGCTAACAAGCTCAAATAAATCTTCTGAAAGATTTCTTGTCTATAACACATGAACGCTTTCTAGTGGACTAACTCACAAAAATTACATGAGCTAAGGAGCTAGCTTCACCAGTAAACCCCTGAACCCGCGGTATACTAATTATAGCATCGAAGTGTCTGCGGTCTTCAGCTCCTTGCTGTAGCCTCACGGTGTACAACACGGATCCATTTGCGGTCCCCTGTTGTTTATTAATTTTTGTCAACTGATGTTTCTTGCCACTTAATATAAATTTTATTGCACCATTCAATGAATTTTCATGTAACACTCAATTATGACAACATTTATTTATATTTCATTACATTTCCGCTTGTTTAGCTTTAAAAATATTTTGTTTCACGTGTGTTTAGTGGAACATATGCTATCATAATTTTCAGTATCTATTATAATAATAGTATATATTGCTACGAGCCTTGTAGGCCCATGACTTCAAAAGATTTTACAATCTCTCTCCACTTAGTTTTATTTCTTGCTTTTTCTCCCCCAGTCCTTAATCCCAGCCTTTATAATACCATCTTTCACTGTATTTTACCATCTTTTCTTCTTCCTTCCTCATCACCTGCCTTTCGCACAACGGCCGGTACACATGTTCCAACCATCTGCAGCACGAAGTATATTATTCAATATTATACTTCAAAATTTTGCTTATATAGGTATGTATAGAGATATTTTTATGAATTAATTAGCCTATTAATACTTCATTGACTTCATTTATTAACAGTATATATTTTCAAAGGAACTCCTATGAACTACAAAATCTACTACAGTGAATGCTTTCAAAATGCCCCCCCATTGTTCGAGCACTTTCCCACGTTCTTTGGTCAATCGCACCTAATCTTCAACGACGTGCGCCCATTTTCCTGCAGAAAAATATCGGCCAGCTTCCATTGACCCGGACTCACTGGCGCTACCTCAACAGAGATGAAGAACCGGTCCAGTGGATGCGCCAGGCGCCACTTCAAAGTCCAGTGGCGTACTCAGTTCGCCACGTCGGCTATATGATTATATTATATGACGTTGTTTTCTACATCATAGTAAATGCAATTATTTGAATTGAATAACGCGGCCAAATATTTTGTTCCACCTAAACAGAGTTTATGGAATCGATCAAACATAAGCTTATAAAGACTTTAGCTAAGCGAATGTCTTCACTATTGTAATAATAGTAAGCTCAACTGAAGACGTGAAGAATTTTATGTATTTCGATAAGTCGTTTATAAGGACATTGAATTAGAGTGACTCCAGAACCGATCCCTGCGGGTCTCCGCTTCTTATTTCATGAGGCTCCAATAGCTGATCTTCTACTCTAATTGTGGTCTTAAAAAAATTGCGATACTATAATAGTTTGCCACCCACGCTACAGTTTGATCCGGTTCGTTAGCAATATTTCAAGAAATGTTCCAGTAAACCATGTCAACATAAGTTTTTTACATCAAATATTGATCATTACAAATATCGATATACTCCAAAAGTTTGGTCTTGGTTGATTTATTAAGCAGGAATCCATGCAGATTTTTGCACAAATCCCTACACCCAAGAAGAAAATCGATCGCCTTTTAAGACATGCTGTTTTCTAGACACTCACACTTTAAAGCTTTTAAACCGATTAGACTACCTGTATCTTTTACTACCCTTATATCTAGACACAATCCATCCACGTTTCCATTTCATTCGGAATTTACAGCAAGAAACTGAAGACTGCATAATTTAGCAAATATTCAGTTAAGAAGTTAAGAGTATCCAATTATGGTGATGCAGATTACGACCAGACCAGTTTAAAAGGATGGCCAATGGTGCTCTGGGTGATGACTTTGAACGAATGGAAGTTTGTTGTTTGAATTTATTGAGCTGTTATGTTTATGGTGTCGAAAAAATTTTAATGAGAGCCTGGCAGAAATGTATGCATTTGGATTGACATACTCCATCAAAAGAGCTGGCTCATCTGCATAATGTATACCACTCATTTTCGTTCGATCGATGATTACAAATTGTATTTAGTTCCTTGCACGCCCCTGAACGGCCCGAATAATTCTGCACACATAATTCCAAGGGAATTCGAAATGCAGTCGTTATTTACCGTGGACGCGAGAGGATAGGCTTCCAATTACGGACCTGGCATCGAACTCAATGTCGGTAGATGTCCTGTTCGTGATAAAATGTCGATGGTCGACCGTGTTGGACAGGAGGAATGACCAGCGTGGATATTCGCGGTTTACTCCGGATGAAACTCGAAACCATGGCCAATTGCGACCGCGAGCATAGCCATTTGCATCTACGGTTGTAATGAGAACGCTAGATCATATACTTGTAAAAAGTGATGTGTTTCTAGAATTAACATGTGACCACTTGAAAAACCCATTGCAAATGTCGTTATTGTGTATAAATGTAGAGCATTAGCGACCGCCAAAACTCACATGTGCGTCACTGTTGTCCCTAATTAGTCCGACGCAAACGGTGACCTGATTAGAAAATCTCGTTTCAGGCGAAATAATACGCATTATTTGTTTTTGATACCTGGCCCGTTACGACCCACATATATGCGCGTTGCAAGCAGGTGATGTTTGAGTTGTTTAACAGCTCGCTATAAAATAACTGCGAAATGATTGTTCAGGTTATACTTCCTTGTCGTGGGATAGAAAACCGTTCAGTAATAAAACATTCGTAACCAATTTTGTGGGCCTTTAAGCCATATTTTTTCAAGATCTGCCACGATGTATTATATATATCCAACTATACCCATCCCAGATAAAGCGTGGAGCCTTGGAATTCGCGGAGCATCTTACGCGAACATTTCATAACATCACCTCGTGTGCTTTTATTGACCCACTCTCCTTGGTGACACGCTTTTGCAGCTAAAATGGGCGAACAAAAGGTGAAATGTTATAGACAATGTCACGATTTCTTGGCCAGACCATGACGTACCGTTTCATGACGTCACGGTAGTCGCCGCGAAATACTCCATTATGATCGATAATAACAATGCCGATGCCGAAAGAACGTCAACATATGTGAGTAATCCGGTTATTTTTGCTATTGTTTTCGGTTTTTTAGTGTTGTTCTCGTAATTGGCTTGCGACATAATCATGACGACGAATTTTGGTATTATCTACGTAAACTGATAAATACACTGTTTTGTTTTAGACCTGAGTGACGTTTGTTTATATTTCTGAATTTGCAGTGTTTAACGCGTTATTTTGTAAGTCGTAGACGAAACTGAAGGAAATTTAAATGTGCAGATCGTTGAACTCCCAAAGAGCGACGCATTTAGGAAAAAGTATGTAGTTGGAAAAAATAAAGCTGTTTAATAAGCTTTATATACCTGCTTACGTTTATGAAATGTATGTCACAAGAAACAGTCTTAGGAGTTTGTTTAAAAACACAAAAATTAACAAACATGAACTTTTTTTCCAAACAAACAAAGAAGACAAGCTTAATACTAATTCCTGGAACATTATGTAGATGAACAACAAAATGATGAACTGATCCATCTAAGTTTAGTTCATCCGATATCTCTAAATAGTGGAAACTGCAAAAACCGTGTAACATTAGCACAAATTTCCTTAAGCAATCATCTAGTGTTCAATATGTACACCACCACTTTAAAAAACGTCAGTGTTTTGTGTTTTTGTGATATCGCATAATTTTTTTAGAAGAGATAACACAAGGGAATTTTAAATAACATTATTTAAATTTAGCTCATAATTCATATCGCCCGTGAAAAATAATTTATTTAATCACTAGCAGGTAGTCTGTGCAGTTGCGAACTTATACTAATATTTCTGCTTTAAGTCTAAATAGTAATGCGTTTGTCGTTTTCGTTTTTACAATATGAGAACAACATGATATTATTATTAGTATTTTGCACTTCTTCTATAAGTTATAACAGGAAAGCATAAAAATTGCAAATTTTGAGGAAATCATAAAAGTATTTTTAAAATACCGAACAGATAAAATGTGTATTTTTTGTCTTAATTTTGATTGGTCTCTCTAAGCGTCAAAAATGTTTGCCTCTTCAACCCTTTAACATAATAATTATAACCATCTACCTATATTTTACAAACTACTTTGAAACATTAATTTTAAAACTGTTGTTAGGTTGCACTTCCAGCATGATCAAAAGTCTTACCTTTTCTTACACCCTGTTTTAGAGAACTTTTAGAGAAGTACGCCTTTGCGAAGTCTTAAATAAGACTCTACTATGGCAAAATGCTTTCTAGGTAGATAGGTTTGATTAATAAATACATTTTCAACAGCATATTATCCTGTTGTTCATGAACCGTACAAAATGTGGCTGTCAAAAATGGTTTTTCAAATATCTTAACTCTTGAGTGGGCATATTTATTTACTTAAACCGCGAGGACTGCATCACTTTGCAATATTAGAAAGAAAAAAGTGAAAGAGCGACTATTGCTCCTCAAAGAAAAACCTTTTGGGAATAGACTACAAGAAACGTAAGTCGAATAAAAAAATAAATATAATTTTATTTGCATAAATCAATAAATCAAATAAAACTAATCAATTCAATCAACATTTCCCTCGTCTTCCAAACTTTCTTGATATTGCAACCGTCTTATCCCGATAAATATATTCAAAGAACGCGTTTTAACATTTTAACTAAGTATGCAGAAAGTAGCATATTACTGAGGTACGCAAATTAAAGGCTGAAGATCTAATGATCTAATGAATTATGAAGGGACATCTTCCTCTGAACCAAACACAAGCAGTCAACATCCTCAGGTTTCGTAATCACTTTTGAAGTGTCAAACTGTTTACGACAACCTTTAATTTCGTAACACAGCGAACGTAACAACGGTCACTTCTTAATCTCGTGAACAAGTCCTTCGGATTGCACATGATTAAGTAAAAAACAAAACAAGTGCACCGTCTCTAATTCGTTTCACGGGATCGACACCATCACGTGACGGCTGTTTTTATTTGTCTAGACGCGAGTACATAACTCTAGAATGTTTCTAGGAAAGCATGTGATAAAATTGGATTTTGGGAAACGCGGATGCTGTTTTATTAGATGTAGACAAACATGTTTAGTCACCGGGATATTATTTGAACCTGTTGCTCAAAACAGATGCAAAAGTCGGTAGTTGCGCAAAATCACATATTTTTTTTGGGAATTGCGATCTTCATTCAGTAGCCTAACGTTCTAGTATTATTTAAGACATCCTCAGGGCTTATATATGAAAGCACTGATATAACGTGTTATAAAATGTTTATATTTCTGTATTAACGCCGGGTACACAAATACATGGTGAACAGGTCTACTGCTACATCACATGAATGTTATAATGAAACGTTTATTCAAATTATGAAATTATTTGTGTTACTGGTTAATTAATCGAAACGAAATTTTAAAATACTATGCAAATACAAAGTCAGAAAGCTCTTGTATCTTTTGTATAATCAAAACCACATTGTCTTTCAATGCGATTAATTGAATTCTATATACTACCCAGAAATAGAATTATTAAATATTAATATTTAAAACGAATATTGAAGATGATTAGAAGTAGTTTGCGGAAGCGTATAGCTGGAAAACATAATAAGTGTAATAATGAATGCAACCGCAGTAGTAAATTTATTTTGAAAATCAAAAGTTAGAGCACGCTGCTACAGCTAAAGAGAATGTATCCCTGTATGCAACAAAAACAATTATTTGCTTAAGTCATACCTTTTCTTAATATCTTCAGTTTTGGTGAATACGGATAGATTTGAAAAATACAGATCGTAGCTTAATAATGAAGATGTAGCTAAATAATTTTGAAGTGATTACATTAGTGATATAGCGGAAGTGCTACTCATATTACACATATACAGTAAGTATTTACCCAAAATAAAAACAAGGTACATACATAGGCATACTATAATTAGCCGTTGGTATTAACAGAAAATATGGTGTTCAGTGAATAAAAAAAGATGTCGCATCGAGAATCAACTAGTCCATACGTCTTTACATGAAGTAAATAAAGTAAGTTAGATCTTTTTCTAAAAAAAAAAAATAACTGACTATACGGTTCACAAACATCAGAAAGTTTGAGCTTATTTATAGATCTTTCAAAATCATTTGAGTTCCTGAAAGAAAACAATTAATTCGCCAGAAAATATATCGTTATGTATGTATGTAAATGTCTCGTGTATTTTAAAAGTTTATTTTGTTGCTGTAACCTGTTAGGACATCCTTGCTGGTTGCCAGCTAGGTTGTGCATGAGACTCTGTCGTCTAGACATATCGGCAATCTTCTGCATCTGAGGGGTAGACGATCCCGTTACAGCCTTTAAAAATAGACCTCCTCTCGCTGGAAACTTTATATATAGTTGACCTGGATGTTTTATTTAGTTTCCGATGACATGCGACATATGTTCCAACAGCGATAACTACGGTTATCTATAATTGGTTTGGATGCGGTATTTTTAGCAACCATATTATAACACCCCTGGAGGTCTTGGTCGCAAATCATTACCACCAAAGGGCAAATAAGTCCCCCTGTATCACTTATCGTCCTATATTTAGATAACAGAATATACCGTTGCGTGGGTGATAAGGTGTAATTGAAATGAGGAAAAGTTCGATAAAATAAAGCTAGTAAATCTGTCACGTTGTCGCTTTTATTTCATTTAGAATTTTTACGCTGACGGATATACTTTTGGGAGTAATTTTTGAACGTTGCTGTTACGTTTTCTCAACTCCGCATAATCTTTAACCCAATTCAGGCGAACCTTATGCAATTGCTTCAGCTTATTTTAGTAAAATGTTAGTAAATTTTAAAACTGAACTTAATAACATACAAGCTTTCGTTCTTTGTAAAGTTGCTATTAGCGTCCACTGAATTATAATCCCATTATCGTAAAATACGTTAACTTTTTATTCCGCAGATAGTTTCATTGCTTAGCCAAATACACTTTCTATTCATAAGCATTTCATGGTCGGTTTATTTAGGTTTCCATGTTAATTTTATAATCAGACGCTGTGGATTCTCATTTATAGTACCTGTTAGCATAATGCAATTATTTTGGCGTTTCTATATTTCAAGGCAGAAGCATGGTAAGCGTTTACGGTATGCTTGTTCTACAGATAATCGAGATCGTGGCTGTTAATTCCGTAAGATTTTTTCGCTATCATTGATTTATTTTAATACAGGGTGTAGCACTTAAGAAAGAAATAAGTCATAAAAATGCATTATGAAATTGTTTTCGTTTATATGTGCTAAGTAAGCTGTTTTTGTACACCTGACCTTTTTTGGTAAAGCATTTTGGAAATGAGCGTTAAAAATAAAGACAATGTCGTTAGCCGCACTTGTTCCATTTAGCACCATTTTGGCAATATTTGAAGCTTGTTAATGATTTTGACGTTTGCAATGCTGGAACAAACTTTATATCTCCCATAAGGAGGGATACTTGTTCAAAATAGTAAACATTTTTAGATACAGAACCTAATTCCCTTTTTATATTGTTCGTCTACCCTTTTCAACTCTAGAAATGTGATATCACGCCAGGCACGACTGTGAGTGAGTGAGACGGAATGCCGTCTTGCTTCATCCGCGTATGGGGTAGAATACTCATGAAATGTCTTCCAGTAAATCTGCTAATTCATCAAAAGAATGACAGCACATTCGTTTAGCAATTTATTACTGGTCAAATCACACGATCGCTTTAAGATTGCTCTCCAGACGTTTATTAGGGAAGAACAACATTAAGACTGCCTATGTTAAAAGTTATGGAGGTTTTCTGAGCCATGTTAATGAAAACTGAAATAACGATAGAAGATCCGGTTGTGAAATTCTTGTTTGTCACTCCAACAAGTGATTCCTTGAGCATCTTACTACACAGAAAGCAAAAGCTTTCCAACGGACGCCAAGACTTTAATTTTGCTTAGAATAGGAGAACCGCGATGTTTCTACTCTTTCCTTTGCTCTCGTTGGTCTCGAGATTATATAGTGATACACTCATGGCTCGTCCATGGTCACATAACGACTAATAAAGTTCTGTTTGTTTCATTGGTACCTTTCCAAAAGACGCTCACAAGTTAACACCCGATTTCTTTTTTGATCAATGATTAACATTCGGGACACCCATCTTGCACTTATCATTTTCATATCCAATTATTTAGTCACTACGTGGTGCACCACATTATATGTTAATCCATTGTCTTTCATAATGTTCCTGATGTGTACTCGTCGGGTAGTGGCTCTTGCAGTGTGATATCGTGTTGTACCTTTTTAATGTTTTGTCTGTTACTGTTATGGAAGGACCACCAACATATTGGTTTTCACATTATGTTCCCCCGCATTTAAAATGTCAACACGAGCGTTTGACTATTGTTAAACTAAACAATCCTGGAATGCTACGACGGCAGTTCTGATGCTTGTTTGGGTTAAGGCAATTACGATTACGTCATCCGGAGCCGTGGCTGGAAGCTGGGACGCTGGCAATCAGGAGAGCGGCATTCGATTTTTAACACTCAATCGTGTACCATATCGATTTAATTAATATTTGTACGGAATATACTTTTTGTTTCGAAGTGTAGTTTATTTTTTTCTTAATATTTCTAACATCAGAAGTGGGATAAAAGATACGCGTTCACAGTGTTTTTCGTGGTTCTGGTGAAACGGTGAAATTATTATGCCTCGAAAGTCAAGGTCACCAGTTCGTCGAAGTTCCCGCAGGACGAGATCACCTTCTGAGGATGGAATAGGTGATCGTGTGGGGCCGTCGAGGACAGAACGTAGTAGTCGTAAGCGACGTCATGCCCGACGGGAGCGACGAAGGTCAGGTCGCCGACAGGAACGGAAGAGCACCAGGTCCCGGAGAAGGGCTTCGGGAACACCGGAGCTGGGCGGGGAGCTTGAGCGGCGAGTGTCAAGCGCTGGTGACAATACCACCGACCAGCAGCGTAGCGAAGCTACGGAGTCCGTATCGCAGCTGGGGGAAGCGATCTCCCAGGGCATAGGTCGACTCGTACAAAACTTAGGGGTAAGCCAGGCAGAGCGTCAGGTGGTGAGTACCGCTTCCACATCAATTATTGACGAATACAACCCGTTTACGCATAACATTACTGAGTGGTTGGCTGCAGTAGACGAATTCGCATATATTTACGGGTGGAATGATAGGACAATTTGTCATTTGGCACTAAGTAAGTTACGTGGTCCCGCCGAAGTTTGGTATAGGGCACTTCCAACACGAATTTTTACATGGCCGGAGTGGAAAAAATTATTAATTGAACAGTTCCGCGCAAAGAGAGATTTGCATGCTGATTTAACCAAAATGATGCAATGTGTCGCACATCCTAATCAGAGTTTATACGCTTATACTTTTGAAAAACTATCCTTGATTCAAAAACTAAAATTACCACTTTCAGGCGAAGATCAGGTTAATTTAATTTTAGGCGGCATATCTAATGAACAAATAAAATTTTCAGTAGAAACTGCAGGTATTACGGAACCTAGTGATTTAGCCCGGCATTTTAAAACATTAGATGAAAGACAGAGGCGTGCACCGCTGGCCAGTCCCGGTGTGTCAGGTATGGAAACAGGGAAGGTGTCTGCTGGCGGTAGTCAGGGAACGTCAGGTGCTAAAAAAAATACGCTGCGATGCTATCATTGTAATAAATGGGGTCATATAAAGAAAAATTGCCCGCAAACCACCACTCAGCATCGAAGTAAATTACCAGCAATAGAATATCATGTAAATTATATTGCTAAAAATCCCAATGATAAATTTTACAAAACCATAAAAATCAACGGTCAGGAAATAAAATCATACATTGACTTCGGCAGCGAATGCTCGCTTATAACTCAAGACGCAATAAATCAGTTACAGTTACAAACAAAACCCTGCGCCGGTAACGTACGTTTATTTACATTAGCCGGCAACGCCATAAAACCAAAGCAATTAGTCAGCGTTGAAATAACCCTCGATAATATCAAGCGAACAATCGAGTTCTATGTTATTGAAAAATGCGTACTGAATGTGCCCGTATTAATAGGACAAAATTTTACCGAGCTTTACGACATTAGTTATATAAGAGCCGGATCTGAACTAACTTTTACAGAAGATTTCACACGGAATTATAACAGTAGCTCACTCGAGAGCGCTACAATAAACATAGGCGTAGGTGATGCGGGGGCACAAAAATCTTTAAAAGGTATTTTAAATGAATATGCCGATTGTGTAGCGACAAACTTAAGTAACATTGGTTGTACTAAATTAACTGAGATGGTAATTTCTCTTAATTCCGAAAAACCAGTAACTTGCCGTCCCCGACAATTTTCAGATCACGAACGTGAACAAATAAGGGAAATCATAACTGACTTGTTGGAAAATGATATAATTCAGGAATACCACGGTCCTTATGCAAGTCCTGTGCTCTTAGTAACCAAGAAAAATGGCGAGAAAAGACTCTGTGTGGATTACAGAGGGTTAAATAAAATTACTGTACCAGATAAATATCCCTTGCCACTGATTGAAGACCAATTGCGACGATTGTCAGGTTATCGTTACTTTACTAGTCTTGATTTGTTCTCTGGTTATTATCACATACCATTAGAGTCAGAATCGATTCCTTATACCGGTTTTATTACTCAAGATGGCCAGTACGCTTTTCGACGTGTTCCGTTTGGTCTCACTAATGCACCCGCAGTTTTTCAAAGAATGTTAAATTCCGCTCTTGGACAGTTAAGGTTTACAAAGGTATTAGTTTATCTGGATGATATTCTAATTCCAGCGAAAACTATTTCTGAATCATTAGACGTGTTACGAGAAGTACTGGGTATATTTAGGCAGCACGGTCTAACGCTGAACCTTAAGAAATGTTTTTTCCTGCAAACTAAAATTGAATACTTGGGATACCAAATTAGCAATTCACAAATACAACCTTCCTCAAATAAAATACAAGCCGTTACTCAGTTTCCTGTGCCGACAAACGTTCACCAAGTGCGACAGTATTTAGGATTAACGGGATATTTTCGAAAATTTATACACAATTATGCAGTTCGATCGCGACCTCTGAGTAGTCTGCTACTGAAAGGTGCCTCCTGGAAGTGGGAGCAAGCGCAGCAAGAATCATTTGAAGATTTAAAGCTAAGTTTAACATCAGCACCTATTTTAACCCTATTTGACCCAGGAAAGGTTATAAAATTATACACTGACGCTAGTCGGTGGGGTCTGGGTGGTATATTGGTGCAAGAATACGACGGAAAAGAGAAAGCTGTAGCATATTTTAGTCGGCAGACTACCAGGGATGAACAAAAGTTTCATTCATTTGAATTAGAAGCACTCGCAGTCGTTTCAGCAATCAAGCGTTTTCGACAGTATTTATTAGGCCGAATGTTTACTGTCATAACAGATTGTGCAGCCGTTAAACAAGCCTTCGATAAACAAGAGGTTAATGCGCGCATTGGTCGATGGGTGTTGGCACTCAGTGAATATCAATTCCAAATTATACATAAACAGGATGCAAAAATTCAAAATATTAAAAATATCTTAGAGACAGGAGACTTCAATATAAATAAACACATTTTTAACAGTTTTGCTTTAAAAGGTGGCAAGGTATATAAGATAACAAAATACGGGTTAAGATGGGTGGTTCCGAAATATACGAGATTCCAGGTGTTACGAATGGCACATGATGATGCAGGACATTTCGCATTCGAAAAGACGTATGAGTTGATAGCAAGTCAGTATTGGTTTGAACACATTTTATAAAGAAATATGTCAATAATTGCCTCAATTGTTTGTATTTTAAATCGCCATTAGGGAAAGCGCCAGGATATTTACATCCAATTAAAAAGATCCCCAAACCTTTTCACACAATTCACATAGACCACTTGGGTCCGTTTATTAAAAGTGTTTCAGGAAACACTTACGTTTTAGTTATAGTTGATGCTTTTACTAAATTTGTGATGATTTACCCCGTTAAAAATACGACATCTAAAGCCACTATTAAGTCCCTCAAAGATGTGATTAAAAATTTTGGTGTTCCGCATAGAATTATAAGCGACCGGGGCACTTCCTTTACTAGCGCAGAATTTGCGGAATTTTGTAAACAAAGTGGCATTGTCCATCATCTAAACGCAGTTGCAATGCCGCGCGGAAATGGCCAAGTAGAAAGGTACAATAAAATTATTTTAGATTCTTTGTCAACAATGGGGGCTGATAAACAGGACAAACATTGGGACGATAACATATCTAATATCCAAGTTGGGTTGAACGGTACCCTCAACAAGGCGATTGGTGTTACGCCTAGTGAGGCGCTAATGGGATATAGAGTTGTGTTTCAGGGCAAATTAGCTCTAGAAGGTGGAGAAATGATGGACGTTACTAAAATACGAGAAGAAATGATACGTCTATCAGAAAAGCATCAGGCAGAATCGAAGCAGAGGTTCGATCTAAAACGGAGCAGTCCTCATCAATATGCAGAAGGTGATCTGGTATTGATTCGGATTACCAGTGCGCCAGCGACGGGTAGTAGTCGTAAACTCCTGCCGAAGTGGCGAGGACCCTTTAGAGTGACCAAGGTACTGGGACGAGACCGGTACGAGGTTTCGGACATCCCAGGAAGCAGTCGTAAGAGGCTACGATATTCTGGGATCGTCGGGGTGGAGAACGTACGCCCATGGATCCGAATATCGTAGGCATGGTGTCCGAGGTAGGGCACCATGGAGGGGTGTACTTGAGGTGCATACCTATGACCTCCTGATAGGTAAGGGGATGGCGGTAACACGGGGAAGTTCTGAGACCATTAGTGTCGAATGACCTCAGAATACAGTGGTCATCCATTAGATATCTGTTAGGTAGGAGGAGGTCATGCAAGTACACACCTGGTCACTGGTCTTGTACATGGGTGGCACTAGACTTAAGTTATCTCGTTGGTTATAAGCATTTTATTTTATATTCCATTTTGTTATTTTATGCGTACCCCATTAATTTTAAACTTGGCCAAGTTTATCCTTAATTTTAGGTTAGGTGAATTCGAGATCCGGAGCGACTGAAAACGTAGTTATTACATTATTAATTTTATTAATGTGTCTGAAAATCATGAAAACAACATTTAGCGTTGCTAGTCGACCGATTCTCATGCCTTGTTATGAGTTTCAGCTACATGGCTGGTTCCTTCGGATGACAGGAGGTTATTGCCGAAATTCAAATGGTCAGTCCAAGGCCGATGTGTGGAGCCACCACTCGACTTGAGCAGGGACGCTCCAAGATGTCAGGAACGGCCGTGTTAAACTAAACAATCCTGGAATGCTACGACGGCAGTTCTGATGCTTGTTTGGGTTAAGGCAATTACGATTACGTCATCCGGAGCCGTGGCTGGAAGCTGGGACGCTGGCAATCAGGAGAGCGGCATTCGATTTTTAACACTCAATCGTGTACCATATCGATTTAATTAATATTTGTACGGAATATACTTTTTGTTTCGAAGTGTAGTTTATTTTTTTCTTAATATTTCTAACACTATGTGATAAGAAACTACAGACTCCCCAACAGCTGCCGCAATATCTTCATGAATTCATGAAGTTGGCATCATGCCCTTTTGCTGGAGGTAATTTATTACGGCTCTTTGTTCGAGAGGGACCATTTTTATGAACAATGACGACACACAGTTTAAGAATTAGCCACAGAACAGCAACACTTCGAGATACAGAGTTAATATTTGTAGATGTGATCTAAAGATGTTTACTAACTGTCAGAAACATTAATCAAGCAACCACTTAGAAATAGGTCAGGGTGGAACATAAGCATCCACCCTCGTATTTGACAAATTTTACAGGTTATATTCAATATACATATGGTTATATAGTAAAAACAAATTGGAGAACCTGTAAAAATCGGCGCAGGGACTAATTGTTTTCATAAAATAAACAATTTGTATGCACTAATATATTATGCTAGTTACTTTTGACTTTTGTTTCCAAATAACCTTATTAGGGATAATTCTGCAGCCAATTTAAATAATTAAAGGTATGTGTGAGGTGAGATAATGAATTGAGCATTACACACTCTGTTTTGTTCCATATCAGCACTCTACGATGTTTACAGTGACGAAATTGTTGATAAAAGTGGAAGGTCAACATGGCTTATGGTAGCAATTCTGCGAAACATTTCGCAATACTGAATTCCTTTAAAGAAGATGCAACTCCTGTTAAGTACTTCTTCAATATGTTGGATGCATAATTTCTTTATTTATGGCCAATTTCTTTTTCAGAGTTTATGATAACTTTCCCGCACAATGTTTGCCTAAACTTTCCAATACGCATTCGTCATCTTATTCCACAACAGAAAGCAGTCTTCTGCATAAAACTACCGGCTTGGACTTTATATTGCGCGTGATAGTGTTATATCCTGTCTTTGTTTGAACTGGTGGACCACTAAATAGGATCGCGAGAATTCTCTTTTATCTCAAAACGCGTGTAGGTTGATATGAACAAGTTCAATGCCAACGGGAATGCCCATTCACTCTACTAGAATACACCCGTCGCTGTTTGCTTTCGTTTAATTAAACTCCAAAAATTGCGCAGAAAATTATTAGGCTGCAACCAGGAAAAATGATAAGCTGGTTCATTCATTAGTATAGGGGACTAATCTCGTATACGATTTATTTAACGCGGGGTTCACCTTGACTTCGAGTTACAAAGTTCTATATCCATTAAGCACAATGAGCTAAATGCGATGGATTGGATCGGCTTCATCAAACAAGTGTAATAAACCATTTAACAATTTTTGGTTCAAACAAAAATGTACTATAAACTGGAATGTTTTGTACCTGTATTTATGCTAAAAGACATTGATTTTTATACTAGGATTAGGTGTGAATTTTTTAAAGATTGGAATGCTGAATGTTTGGAAGTTTTTAGCTGACAACATACTTAAAAATGTAGTGTATTGTTGATACTATTGGTAAGCTATCGTGAACATATTATTTGAGCAGAAACAAATTTTAATTTTGCCTCCGACTGTATTGCAATGAAAGTATCGCTCCGTCATAGACTAATTACGATGATATGACGAAAAATGTTGCCAAGGCCTCTAATTATGTCACTATCGAAACGTTTTTTTTTTCGCATTTTTGCTTGTTCAGTGGCACGTGCCTGCGAAAACTGGACTAAACGCATTTGATTGAGGCCGGCTCGTGCTAAATATTGTTGAGGCATATACGAATTCCTGGTTGCTCAATTTGCGCACTACACTTAATTATTGGCAAATTGCTGGCTATAATTAAACTGATTTCGTAAGTGAAGATTATATACGAGTTTCCATTCCTAAAATTTACCAGGATGATAAAATGTTCCAGAGAGTTGATACACTTTGACGCGGATATCGTTTTTCTTATGTCGTAATTTTTCAAGCTTGTTGTCCAACTCTTAACAAGGTTTTCTGCCTTAAATTTGGCTCTTAAACTGACTGTTTTGACTAAGAATATTAGAACTGTAAGCTACTGCGAAGTCTTTTGCAATAAGTATATTTTACAATCATCTGGTGTATAGCATTTTGTCAAAATCGGCTTCTAGCGGATGGAATTAGTATGATTTTTTTATCATAAAAGTTTTGTTTGAGAAATTCATTAGTAATATAGTTTTGTTTTAGCTCCATCTGTCTATTTTAAAATATCTGCTTAGAAGGATATACCAAATTTGTGTAGAGCACATCTTAAAAATACATACTTTATTTTCTTTGAACAAACTGCGTTAAATCTTGAGTATTCATATTAATACTTATGGCAATTTATGTATTATTCGCGCAAATTATAGTTTGTTGTGCAATAAATACACTGTTAGTATGTTACTATACAATCTGTACCAGTTGTAAACTATTCTTTAACCGTAAGGATCATCTGCGTGAGTTAAATGTGACATTACTTTTTCCAGTGCATGTAAATGTGGGAGGCACTTTTGTAGCAAGCTAATCAACTGACTTTTTTGCATAAGGGTGAAGTGTACGAGTTAAGCGTTTTTGTAAAATGTACCTTGACTATATCAAACACCTAGATAAATAAGAACCAAGCTTGTGTAGGATGGATCACCTGAAACTGGATAGATAGTGGTTCATTTAATCATAGAAATATCCGAAAAAGGCTTCAAATAAATGTTGTACAATTATTTTGCGTATACAGAATACTCTGATTTTCTATGGTTGTTAATAAACTTATTTTTTTAATAAAATGCCCTGTGTATTTTTGATTTATGAATTCCGTTTCCAAAATATTGGTCACTTAGTTAACAGTTATTTTGCACCGTTTCCGCTATATTTGGATTTATTTTCAAAATTTTCGTGTCTGCGGTGTGCTGGAAAAGGCCAAATATGTTTAAAAGTAGAATAAGGTAAGAAGATGCGGTTTTCGTTTTAGGTAGGGCACGAACAAATCTTAAAATACTGTATTAAATCTTATTTGGTTCGCTCAAACGTTTTCCTAATAAGAGAGTTTAAATTTCGTAATTCTCGATCGTGGATATATTGATTTAAAAAAAACTATATATCTACGTCATTCAAAACTTCTATTGAAATTACTTGTCAGTTAATATGAGGTTGTAGCTACGTTTTACTAAACATTCTTTTATTTTTTGGACGAAACTGAAATTTTAATGCTTTGCTTATTGTTTTAGCTTTTTGTGTAAATTTACCACTTTCTAATAGAGACTGCAAATAAATACCCTTGTTTGTATTTAATTGGTGCAAATAAGTTAAAGGAACGTGGTACTTTAAATACTAGCAGTAATCCTTTTATGAAAAATATTAAATGTAGAAATGCAGAACGAGAAAAAACGTTCTTTGAATCAACTTGCTTCTGTTATTTTAAACCTAATAATTTTTAGAAGCAGCTTCCTTGCAGATACATTTTTTGAAGCAAATTAAATAAATTATAAAGTTAATAATGTAGGATTTTGGCTGCACAAGGTCTTGTTAATCAGACATTTTTAAAAACATGATGAGATAAAAACAGTAAAACGCTAGCTAACTCATCTAAACAAAACGAGTTTTGTCAAAAAAATAAATTTGCAAACTGCCAGCTTATGACCTAAACAATTGACAATCGTTAGACATGCTCACCTGATATTGACAAAAATTGTTTATATTGACACATACCTACAATCAAGAAAGTCATTTCAATAGGCTTTTAATGATCTTGATTTTAAAATCAAATTATCCATGATTGAAAATTCGGTAAAAAAAACTTATTAGAAAATGTCTTTTTACTTTCAGAGGTATCTGGCTTTCTCGAGCGCACTGCAAACAAAAAAATTTTCAGAAAACTAAATAACGCCGAAAAGTTACAACACGTGTAGTTAACAAWCTGGGCGTTATTCTTGACAGATAATTTAAAAAAGCGTTATACGAGGTAATTCATTAAAAAAAAATGAGTAGCTTGACATCGCTCAGAAAACATGTTACATCCTGTATAATGCAAAATAATTTTATAACGATTTGATTTGGTACATTTTGTGAAATTTCTAATATTAACTCAACTAGTCTCTCCTGTCTTAGGTGACACACCCTGCATAAACGATAATATTTACATCGGGCCTCGCCAATTATGACGTATATATAATGACTTTTATTGATACAGGACATTTTATATTAACCTCGAAACGCAACATATTGTCATAATGATTAAATCATGACGTTGTTAGTAATTTTGTTTTTGTTTACATTTTTGGTATGTGTAAATCACCATAAATTATCCTTAGGCCTATAACTAAAGAATACCAACACGATTCATCTACCACGTGTATGACCGGAAGCGAATGAAGATTGCTAGCGCAACGGAGGTCATCAAGTTCACGTATTCTTATGATATCTACGAGTATTACGTAAGCTTCAAGCTATACATTTCAGCCTTCTATATCCACATCCCACAATCGGTTTTGAAGACAGCTTTATCGTTATTATCGTATAATGATACAGCCAGCCAAACATTTCATCTCTACAGGTATACTTAATAAAATAAATAACAGACATTGCAGGTAATTCATTGACTTCCTTTTGGAAGTTCTAAGATGCGATAACTTTACAAGAAAGATAAGTGGCGACATGCTTATTAAAATCTTGTTAACGACCACTTGGCAAACTCTTGGTCAATTCTGGAGTACATCTATACCGTTCTGTACATTTGCATGGACTTAAAATCACTAGATAGACACCATAACCGACATTACTACATTTGCAGTTTTAAAAGCTTGAAATTATTTCACAAGTTCTTAGTTTAAATGGAATAAAAGCATACAGGAAGCCTCTTCGTGCTTTCAACTCGTACTACGCAACACAGTACAAGGCTGCCGCTATAGTATATGTATCTCGCCGGAACCTGTATTAACCAGCTCTTAAGATCGTAAAGTACCTATGTGTATTTATCCAATTTCCACTTTCCTATACCACTCCACGATATTAAAGCACCTAGCTGCCTTTGTGTATTTTCCTTGTCTAAAATATTGACTTCCTGTATTTGCCCATTCACCACCAATTTATTTTTAAAATCTTCGGGAATTCCAGGAAATATATATTTCCTAGTCGATTTTAACGAGTTTTCCAATCTATTATTAAAAAGCACAAAGTGTGCCAGGGTAGAATCTAATTTGTAGCGCAGCTAAATTTAGGTTGGCAGGTGATGCCAGCATTTATGACGTCACACGTCGTCATTGGTTGTTGAGGCAGGTGCGCCTGAAATACCCGCATTGCAAAAAGCAATTTTGTAACAATGAGCGTGTCAAAGAAGTTTTTACAACAATACGTACCGGTACCAGCGAGTTCCTTCAAAAATAGATAATATATATCCTAACCAGTAACTGGCATAAGCGTGATTAATTAGTTATATTGGCTGATGCAAAAGCAACAAAATAACTGGCATGGCTATATTTAGGCCTTTTTACTGTAATGGAATGTATTGTGACTACAATTGCTTGCGTATTTTGTTAATTAATATAATCGACTACGTTATTTATGATAAAAATAATATACTGCGCCCGAGCGGACTAAAAATACTTATTTTAATTAAATCGATGTTTTTGAGGTGTCACGAAATAGCCTCTATTCGTGGGGTTATCGTCATGCCTGTACGAACGTTTGGACAGAGTGAAATCAGAAACTTCTGCTCTTGCAAATGGATTTATTAATCCGGAGTGAAATTATATTTGTTCAATCGCATGCTGATGCCTGTCGAAATAAATAAGATTATAATAAATAATGTCACCACAACCTCCTATCTAAAGTGATCAGATTGTAAACCTTCAAAAGAGGGACGCGATTCCACACGGCACATAGAAATACTTATTTTATCGGATATGCACATAGCAAGAAAAAGCTCAATCAAAAGGATTATATTTTTACTGATTTCTACTAAAATTAAATTGAAAACGTAACAATATACTTCTGAAACAAATAAATTGCAAGAAATAAACTAAATACAAAACATAACAGTAGACTTCTAATATAAACTTAATAAAAAATAAATAAAACGGGTATATAAAGATCAACGGTTATGAATTAAATAAGACTTTGGTAACTAAAAATATATACAATAAAAATAGGTTTATTCGACATTTTTAAAAATATCTTTCAGCAGAATGAACTTGTTTTAAAAGTTCATTATCCTTTGAAATAAGTTCTAAAAAGACATCACATGTTACTAAAACATTGCACTTAACAAAAATGATGTTTCAATTAACAACCGCGTTTTTTCAGTAGTCCATACTTTATTTATAATGGAAAAAATCCGTTCGTTTGCCGCATTTGTTCCGGGCAGAAACAATCCAAATTGTAATATTTTAGAAATGTTAACATAGGCAATGTCATTGTCCCGAAAATGTTTGAACATTTACACCCACCTATCTTCTACAGACTTTTTTGCTGTGTTCCACTCCTCAATTTTTTGCAAGCAATTAAGAGACTTAACACATGTTATTTTGTCAAAAAGTTCAGTCTCGTTGATACCGTGGTCTAGACAATGCTCACTTATATATTCCGGAGTTATCTGTATCACAATTCAACTTTTATTATTTGGTTTTCCTACGAATTGTACCGACCACTTATTACCGAATATCAATAGCATCGTTTTTTACAAAAGAGGCAAAAAGAGGGACATTCGAGGGACATTAATTGATGAGGGACAATGGTTTAAAATGGGGGACTGTCCCTCCAAATGAGGGACGTATGATCTCTTTCCTATGCTGCTATAGTACATTCATAGTAGGTTGTGATGTCACGCAGAGTGTGCTAGTAAATGATACGGAGACTGCAAAGTATTTGGAAAAATTATTATTATAATTTTAGATAATGTGTTTTTGGAAGGATCGCTGACACTATAAAACACTGACAAAAATGATTAACCTGACGTTTCGATTACGCCTGTAATCTTTGTCAAAGACGAGAACCCCAAAATCTCGTCCGACACGCGTTCAAACAAAATTTTGATTATAATTTTGCTTGTCAGTTTCACTGAACTGACATTTGGACGGTCTAGTTATTTACGTTTTGACAATATTTTGAACCTAGTAAGTGTTAAAAAGACACCGCGAACTAAGTTAAGCATGCAGGAAACCAACCAATCCGTAAATCACAAAAAAAACTATACTAAAGTCTGTAATGTTCTCCGGTCATTTTTGTAGTAATTTTGCAAGCTGTAAAACACGACGGCCCTTTTTACTAAAGGCAATCCTTCCCTCACGATTGCATCAGTCCTGCATTGCAGAATCCGCGCAGATTAAAATAATCAACCTACATTTCGCCCGGCTTGACACAACCCACCTTTCACCGGCGCCAGATTACCAAACACAAATATATTATTTTGCGAAAGCCCTAGTATCTTTTACAACCAATCGATTTTGTCGCAGTAGATGAGCTCATCATAATACCAGTGTAAACATTATGCCACGTTATTATCTGGCAATTGATGCTTTTTCATGGTTTCTGACTGATGCAGCAATTTGCAAATACGAACAAAAGTGCTTGCAAACAAGCATCTAAATTAATTTCTTGTTTCTGTAGAGAGAGTGTGTAGCAGGAGATGTTGTCGAACTAATATAAAACGATCAATAAATTTTCACTTTGTTATATTTCTGAACATGTTTAGATACTGTTAGTATTTGTTCCATTAAAGTTCAAATCGTAATTTCTTAACCTCCAAATTATTACTGAATGCTACAAATAATGCCTTCTCAGCATCATCATGTTTATCTTTTAGATTCCACTAAGAGTACTCAAGAGTTGTTGGCTTATTTGTTTTGAAGAAAGAACTGACAAATATTTTGCATGTCACCAGATATTATAAGAGTGACGACGATATAGCGGGGCCAGTATCACTTTCAAACTGTCTTCTCGTATTTCTGACTTTGGACAAACCTTCCCGACTTTTCTTGACTCAATCAGATGAGCGATTTCTGTCCGACAAATCCTATTTCAGACTACTTGTACAGTATCATGAAGTACTACTATAGGGTCAGTGTTGAATAGGGTAAATTTTGCCCTCTTTTATCCACAACGTGCCAGACTTGTCCTATGGGCGAAAGAACGAGACATATTTAGTGCCAAGGCAACAAATTGATGTTATTTTATCCAAATTAGTTCAAAGTAACTACCGTTACATGTGGTCGTGCATCTTGTTGAAAAAATGGATTGGGTATAGTTCTGAGGTAAGGTAACACATGTGGTTCCACTACTTCCTGGATATAAAGCAGGACGGTCATGTTACCTTTGATGAAGACCCACTAGTTTGGTTAAAATCTGCAAATCCTCACGGTCTAGGCATAGTGACAAATAAAAAAAGGTTTTATAAATGTCACTACTGCCAGCCACAAAGTGTCATTTTTCTCTATTCTGTTAAATAAAATAAACATAAAAAAGGACAAGAGATCGTCTAGTGCATCGCCAAAGCTGAAAAAGTGATGGGTTTTTGTCTTGATAAAAACAACTTAACTTAACTTAAAATATAAAGTGCAAATTTGATACCGAGATTTTGCTGTAATTATGAAAGATATGCTTAGTAGACCGCGATGGCGTATAGTGTACGTAATAGCAGAAATTCAGATTGCTCCAGCCGTTACTTTAATTCTAGAGTGCCAGTCAAGATGACAAGGAACCCGAAACTCAATTGTTAGTCGTGCTCCCATATGTAGGGCCTGGATACTGTATCATATTTATGGTATTATTAGAAAACAACCTACTCCGTCGTAAAAGGGCAACTACCGAACGAAAAAACCGTTTAGTGTGGCTTTGGGCTACAAAAGACCACAGAACTACTGCTTCAATGCTCCAAAATGACTGGTAGATACCACTGGAACCAGAATAAGTACCCAAACTATACGTAATAGACATCAGGAAGGTTACTTTAAGGCAAGGAGACCTTGTAGAGTGCCTCCCCTAACCTCTGAACATCGCTGAGCAAGACGGTTGTTTGTTGAAAGACACGATAATTGGAATTTGTATCAGCGGAGCATCGTGCTGTTTACTGATGAATCCAGATTAAATTTTAATCACGTTGACGGAAGAATTCTAGTATGGAGACGTAGAGGAAAGGGTTTTCTTTTGCTCAATACGCAGAATATTGAGATTATGGATTGACCCACTCGTAGCCCAAACCTTAATCCAGTTGAGTACGTCTTGAACCTGCCTTCAACACGTTGAAGCAATTCTCCTGGAAGCATGGAAACAGCTTAATAAGAAGTATGTCTGGTGTTTTACAAAAGTCTTACGAGTTAGAGGAGACCGTTAAATGTAATATTTTTCTGCTACAACTTTATACTAGATTGTTAGCGAATAGTCTAAAATAAATAAATACACAAGAATTGTAACAGTTAACTATATCCGCGAAAAGCTATAAACATTCTTAAATGTGGCTGCTTGTTCCTTTTGAAGAGTTTATTTGTAGCATAATTATCAATAATTGTATCCCATGTGGTTCAAAAACAACGAAGCTTAGTTGCTTTATTTCACTTAATGATGCCATACAATTTATAAAGTCACTCTCTCTTCATTCCTGCAAAAGTCCATAATATAAAATAAATAAGTAGAGACCTCGTTTAAAGAAAGAAATTCGTGCTACGTGTCAAATTAGATATCGTTTCTCCTTATTGGCTTGCTTAACATTTCAAATAAACTGTGCTGTAAAACCATTTACGTAAAAGCAGGCTTTTGCTTAACAAGTTCTCCTGTTTTCACCATCTCTTTTTGCTATCAATGAGTGTATTCAGTATTGTGCATTATATAGATTAAAATAAGCTGACTCTATGTAATGTGTTGCATAATTACAGCATGTGCAACAGGCACGTGCAATCCAAATTGTTACCGTTTTATGCAACGATAATAATTACTGATGTAGGTTACCGATTTCAGGTTAAGTTCAATTCTAAATGTTATAGCGCCAATCGGCTGAAAGAAGGTGAAGAGCGCGTTGCATCATTCTTATGCAATTCGGTTTGGTTGCATCAGTGTTGCATAAATTTATCTGATGCATTAGTTGAAAAGAAAATTGCTGGTTTGGTCTTCTGTCTGTAGCCTGCAAGAATTGAGAAAATTTTTCTTGTTGGCAATGCGTTCTCCGACTGATTGACCTGACTAGATGGATACCTGCACATCTGTTTGTAGTAACTTGTGTAATTACACAATACATGAACTTGACATTTCATGCGCCTACACACGAAACAAATTGATTCCATTTGTTGTGGTTTTATCGATCTGAAATGAAATATTAAAGGCTGTGTAACCCTGAACGGGCAGTCGAGGTCGGCCTGAAGTGGTCATGCTTTTCAGCGCGGTAGTCCGGCAGGTATTGATCATCCAAAAAATTATTTTTTGTTCCAAATTTATTAGCTGTAGATGCAGTTGTTTTCTAGTGTCGCCTAACTTAACACGTGACTGTATCTATATTTTCGTAAATTTTTGTTTACAAATTATTGCATGGTAAAGTGTTATCTGTTTGATAACTAACTAATTATGCATAGCGACTGACGTATTAACAAGAACAACGTGTAATAATGGTTCTATTTGAATAAACTTTCGTGCACATGTTTATTGGAGTAAAGTAGGTAAGCAGGCGAGAACAAAATAGCAAAAATCTGAAAAAAATTAATAATTGCTGGAGCGTCCACGCATTAACGCGTCCATTGATCGAGTCAGACGATTGATTTCCTCCTAAGTAGTCTCATTCCAGGCTACAGTACAACGTCATGAAGTTCCGCCAAAATTTGTTAAGGATTTGGTAAACTTTGCAATCTTCTATCCAAGATGTCCCAGACGTGTTAGATGGATGAAAGATCGGGAGCTTTCTCGGCCGAGGGAACAAATTGACCTTGTTTTGTTCAGTGTGGTTTAAACTAACTCCAGTTACACGTGGTCGCGCATTGTTTGGTTGAAAAGGAGCATTGGGGAAGATCTTGACATAAGTTATTAGGTATGGTTCCATCATACCATAATGCGTACCCAGACAGCACCTAGACTCGTGATTAAAGACAACAGTATGCCATTCCTGGTTTCACTGTACTCGGGATCTGCACCACTCCAGTCGCTTACGTCAATCCTTAACGGCAAAGGGCAGCACCAGACGAGGACGGTATGAAAGAAAATCAAAAGTTCTTCTGATACGGTATACCATGTTTACAAGGGTCTTAGTATGAGTGAAGTGCTCTTATTGTTCGATCTTCCTGAAACCACGCCCTACAACAATCTACTATTGCGTTTAGTTTAAATTAAAAAGGCAAGTAATGTCTAATAAAAGGTCGTCTGTTTTCATTGGTAAGCCGGACCACATGACCAATTTCTATGTATTTTCAACTCATCAAATGGATGATAGCGATTTGCCAACCAACATACAAACCACCCAAAGTACATAATCGTACGAACGTGTATCAGTAGATGACGCTTTACACTTTGATGCACAGCTCACATCTTTCGTACGGTTATAGAGTGGCTTTTCTGTGTTGGTAGGCAAGTCGCTATTCTTCGTCTGATGAGCTGAAAATGCAGCGAAACCGGTCATGGGGTGCGACTTGTCAACAAAAACAGACGGCCTTTTATTAGGCATTATTTGCCACCTTAATTTAACTTCATCCTGGAAGGCTCTATTCCTTGAAAGTTATATAGAACCCTGCAAGTTGAGTGCAGTTGCAGTTTCCTGCTCATAGTTCCTTTTGCAGTGGATAAGCAGATGACGCTTTGCACCTTTGTGCATTTGTGCATTATTAGTTCATCCCGTTCAGATTCATGTTCATTCTGGTTGATAGAAAAAGTAAGTAACGTAGAATAGCTTTATCTTACTTTCAGTACCTACGTTTGCATACTTACTGTTGGTTATTCGGTTGGTATTGCCGTCTAACGAGATGAAAAAACAGCGAAACATGTGGGTAACGATACGCAACTGATTAACCAACTTCAGATGTGACCTATTTGTTATCCTAATTTTTTTATAAAAAGAATGTGAAGGTGCAGTATATGGAAACTTCTGCAAAATAACTCGTTAATATTGTTAAGTTAAAATAACGTCTACGAATCAGATGTAGATGGGACGTTTTTTAATTGGTTAAACAAATTGGATCAGTCAGATAATCTAGGACATAAAAGAAGAAAGCCAAGTTAATATTCCAGGCTTAATAGCAAAACAATATAGCACAGGCAGAAGTTTTAGATCTGTATGTTAAAAATTTATTTTAGTACTAAAAGAAGTTGGAAGAGAACTAAAAATTTTAACCCGAAAAAACTTTTTTATATATATTTTGGATGAAGCGTGAATTTTTTGTTAAAAGTTAGCTGTAGAAAATTTTTCCCTAAATATGACAATAGAGACTAATATAACAAATAAAATTAGCAGATTTATTTACCTACTAAGTGAAGCGCAAGAAAAAGCTACTCCATATGATAATCCAGAATACATAGATATATTTTATGTAATATAATACAAACACCGCGAAATCTAGTAAAAACAAAAATCAAACAGTATCCAAGGGACGACAGAAGGTCAACTCACTGACACGTGGAGGCTATAGTATCGTCAAGGATAAAAACGTTAATATTTCGTAGTTCATCTACCAGGTATAGTTCCATACGAATAAGATATTTTTTGTGCTACTCTTATATTGTCACATAACGTCATACTCGGGAATCAGATTTATTTCCTTTGATAGGTTCTTCAATAACATTGTTTACTAGTTCTGTAGACCAATTTCACAGCCTGATGCATTATTCAGTCACCATTGTAGTAACCTTCTGACGAGATGCTCTAACCTTTCATCATGTTGCCGTAACATAGGTTAAGTTGTTTTTTAAATCAGTCGAGAAAAAAAAACACTTACGAATGCGAATTCATGCATTCAAAAGCAGGCACTGTAGTCATCCAAAAAGTGACCTTATGGAGACATTTGTGAGTTTTAATTCAAGAAAGGGTCTTCCAAATGTCATAGGTATAATAGCTCTTGTCAAAATATGTGCCACTTCTAATGTAGAACGTTGTATTTCGCACCTGTTACCCTTCTCGTTTATAAATAGCGAAGCGTTAACGTTCAAAAGCACCTGACGCCTCATCTTATCACCTTCAAAGCTAGTTATACTCGTATACCGATTATATTTGACTGGAAACTTCTAGTGTTACCGAAATCCATTAGGAAGTACACGAGATTTGTCAATTTTTTGTTAATCCACGTGATGTAGATAATTAAATTCGTCGTCGTTTACTAGTAAGTAATCAATGAATCTCGAGTAAACATTATATTAATACCGATTCCACTTAAGTGGGTTGTTTTTTCTATTCCTATTTTTAGATTATTAAGTATTTTGTTGAAATATTATTTCCGAGTAGGTAAACTCGAATGATGAACATCGCGAACTGGATGTTAAAGAGCCAATGCACTTCGCTTGTACAGATAGCTCTAATTGATGAATCAGACCTCTAATTAATTTCGAAGAAGAAAGAAGAAATGAAATAGCAATATTTTTCGCTCATTCCGTACAAAACAGTTTAATGCAATTAAAGTTATTTATTAGTCCGGCGTGTGGCTGATGCAAGTCCTGTTCAAATTATATAATGTTTGGGCTTTATCTAAATGGAGCTAAACTGTATAAATTTGCAATCAAGGCAAATTAAGTATCAGTCCTAATTCAGTCTAAAAGCAGTGAAAATGAACGTATGCATGATTAGTTTATGGCTATTGTAACTCACGTTGTTTATGGGAGGGCAGATTTGCTAACACGTATCCTGCAGCAAATATGGGATATCTGCGTACTAAACCGTTCGAGATACTGCGCGCAAAAAWGAACGAAGGACGAGAAATTTCTGGTAAATCCATCATGCTGTTCAAAATGATGTACGTAGGTACCTTAAGTTGTCGTTTAAATAGAATTGGAATATTAAACAACAACTTGTGTCCTAACTGCAATGTGGTTGGAGATCTTGGGCATATCCATTCATCGAGGTGAATGGCAGAGAGCTTGGGATACAACTAACGCATTTAGGAGTACATAGAACTCATTTGAATTAAAACTTATGTTGCTGGCTAATTAAGCTTTATAGTTTGGAGCCAAGATAAAAAATATAAAAATGTACCTTAAGAATATAATTACCTTTTTGTAACTTATCGACAAGCTAGTCTCCCAAAACAAAGAAATCTGGAATGGAAATGCTTAGTACGCGGTGACTAAATTGAAATAAAATATGGCGAGTTGGGACGAGCCCAAACAAAGATGGCTKACTTATAAATACAATTTCTGGAAAAGTTGTATTTTATCGTGGTGCTGCAGTTAGCGTGAGTGCTATAATGTCCGGATCAACAGCCAAGTAGTCTGAGGCGGCTTTTATTCCGTTCGTGTTGGAGAATTTAATTTTGTCGTATATTTTTCTGTTGGAAAACTGCCACTTTCGACTGACACCCGAAATTTGAGCTAACGGAATCTTTCTTGTGCTTCTGGATTTAAACAGATTAATAATAAGTACAGTTTTGTCTGGTACCAAAACAGGTAAACGAATAATGCATACTATAGTACAACTCTAGTAAATTCCGCATATCTAATGGAGAACAAAATAACGCTTGGCAGATATCAGAGCTGCTGACTAATCGCACTAGAGTCTGTAAACCAGTAAACACTACCTTTCCAAGTCACGCCTATCAGATTTTTTTACTCATTTTATACCTCTCCATTATTTGGCAGCTCAGCAGATTGGAAAAACTTTTGCGTTGTCTGTAAAATTTTCTAGTCTCCAGCGCATACTTTCTTTTGGAATAAGATAATTAAACAGTTAAAACTAGTTACCGATTACATTTGAATTATTTTCATTTATGTACCCGTTTACAAATTTTGAGAAGTTTTATATGTCTCACTGCAAAAACAGTAAATACTCATAATTTGACATCTATGAAATGCTTGTGGGCTTTGTTTCTCGTCGAAGTATATAAAATTATTGATCAAGTAACAAATTATGTATCTTGGTACAAATCAAGAATCTGATTTAATTCTGCTTCAGGTGCCTTCTTATGAATTCGTCATTATCTACTAAAACTATATGATGCAGGTTACTACCTTTTGTTAATTAATTTGCTAAAAGAAACTGATTAAAGAAGTCGGAGAGAGAAGAAATTACGAATGATAAAACACACAAAGCAAAAGTAAAAAAAAAATTCTGTGCTTTAATGTATTAAAAGCAAATGTTATTTTAACACCAAGGGTAAATAAATCAATTTTTATTATCATTTTGATCTAAAACAACATTCAATTTACATTACCAGTAATATTAAATTCTGGAACAGAATTGTTTACCTGTGATAATTGAATAGAAGTTTTTTTTCGCTACCATAACCTTTTTTTACAACTGAGTTTTCGATATAAGATTCAGCAATTAAAGATGATTTCCATCCTACACGCTTGACCAGATCAGTGCCAGAATTTGATTGCATCGTGTATGCGGAGCGGTGAAAACAGTGACCTGTATAATCGTGAACTTGGCAATTTTTTTCGGAATATTGTAAAAACGATTTATCCACTAGGTTGGATGGTGCATTTTTTGGGGAGGTACATATAAGCCCCATTATTGTAATATCCTTTATAAAGAGCTACTGGTCATCTCCAGCTTTGTCGTATTATTTGGCTCAAAAACTTTAGATTCTTAGGTTTCTAATTACCAGTTTATTCTGCAATCTTATAGAAGTAACATTTCTTCAGCTATTTTATTAATTTGCGGGATCTGCAAACATACGACTCTTTTTATTTGACAATGCATTCACTAGATCAGACGTATCACATACTTTAAAATGTTATAATTTTCATTTATAAGCAGCGTAGGTTTTAACATAATCGTAGTAAGTAGTAAGACCCTATTGTTAAGACCTTTACTTTTCTTTGGCTTTTTCGAAAAGTATGGCAATACCTGTTCACTAGCACTATCAATATTCTTTGCAATTTTCCACTTTTAGAAGCACCTACGTTCCTTAACGCAGATGAGACGAGATTTTTGAGGCATTTGTTTTTCCACGACGTCTAATGCTTCTTCTACCTAGGGGGTAGAGTTTCTTTATTTTCTCCCATTCCGAAACCGAAACAATCAAAAAAACTTCACAAGTAACTACTGAAAACCTTTCAAATCAAAATAAACAAGCCCTTAACGACATTTTAACACCCGGTATGATGAGTAATAATTATATAATTTTTTCAGTAATCAAATATCTATCGTAGAAAAAAAATTGAATATTATACACAACAATGAAATTTAATTATCAGCATCATTAGCGTCTTGGCTAATACCTCGACTCTAAAAAAGCATTTGGAAAAATAAAAAACCATTTCATAGTTTGGTATAATAAATAGCTATTATTCAACACATAAAAATGAAATGAGAAAAGGAAGCTAAAGTTTATTTTTCCATTTACAAAAATGCCACACAGAATTGAATCAGCTTTTGGTGTCCCTTCTAATCTATTTATATAGTGTGCTCTGTGAGTATATGCACCATACGTAGCTGCATCCGGTATGCTTTGTTGACAGGGTTTATGCTAAACCGCACAGAAGTAAAAGCGTCTATTCCAACTATTTTGCGGTAGGTCGCCGAGGTTATGTGATAGTGATGATCGGCATGAAATTGGAGTGCAGTGTCGTTGAGCTCTAAACCAGTTAGACCGTTAGTACGCAAATGAAGATTCATCATTTTACTGGCGTTGATATTTTGCAGATCGGGAGATTCTAGATCGTTACACCGACAACAGCTGATGATGAGTCGACGTAGGCTTGCGGTTTAGATGTTGATGAACTCTTAACGATCAGCAATTGTTTATTGGAGTTTTATTTTCTTGGCAGAATTGCTATTAGAGACGGTTGATTAAACTGTGTACGTATGAAGCGTACGTATCCGGACGTTAAAAATATTTTGTGCAACTCATAATTATATTATATTCTTTCTTCAAAATATTACAAAAAATTTCAACTTGTAATATTCACTCATTTTTGTCGCGATCTATAATTAAGTGCAATTATATGTCCACAATATTGGTTAAAGAATTGACATATTATAAACGATAAAAGGAAGGTTGTGAGACAATCCAGCTTTAATATGCTTCTCCGGAAGCATCTGACATAAAATATATTTTTGCAGTGTATTATGTGTATTTTTTCATTTCCACATCTAAAGATATAGTTGTTGGAATTGGCTTTGTGGTACCACAACATGTCAATACAAATGGCCTGTCCTAAAATATTTGTTGATACCTAGCCAGAAATTCAGACGTCCTTACTGTCAGATGTTTGTCCAGTTTCGTGTATTTTTCCATTCTATGTAATGTTCCTGTCAGGTGGGACAACTTAATTTATCGAAACCCCGGTGTCTATCCAAAATAGAATGGAATAACACCTGATTTCATAGAAGAAAGGTGCGTTTCATCAATCAAACTTTCATGAGAAACAAGAATCAAGTAGCTCAGCTCAAATAATCATTAGCTATTAAGGACAAGCTTTAAGACGAAGGCGTAGAGATTAAAATTCATGTCACATGAACATTTAAGGTGACCATCAATTGAAAGGAGACGGAGCCGTCACTGTTCAAATCACGAGTTTACAAGCTGATTTATCGAGGCAATAATCTAATACTCCTCATTGTTTGTTAAATTTAACGGCGTGCTCGCTCCATTTATTGCAATCGCTTCCACAACCTAGAAATATCAATTTGTTTGTTATCTGTCCTTATGAAAGGACGTATAGCCTATTCGCGCTCAATAAAAATGATCATCTCGCCTCCGTGTGGCGGAATAGTTGCAAAAAAGGAGAGAAATTGACTAAGTGGGTCTAGATAGCACATGACTCATTGTATCACTCGGCGACAAGGTCTGCATTCAACGGTTTAGGGTTTTCACTCGCAGGAAGCATGGTTAAATACAATCTTTATATAGTTAATGTAGTTATCTGCATAATACTTTTTATAATAAAAGTTCTGGCTCAGCTTTCATTTAACTGAAATCAGTTATGGAAGAAATGTTTGTTTATGTAGTATTTGGATTTTCCTGACTTTAGAATATCTGAAACCAGTTACATAAGAATACGTTTTGGTTTTGCATTATAGACATTTTTCTAAACATAAACACGCAAAAGCTTTTTGCGGAAATATACCATTTTCGGGTATCAATAAAATATTGTACATTTTGAAATGATTTGAGATGTACGTGGCAAATGGCAAAATGTTCGACATATTTTACTAACCACGCGCAAAAAAAGCGTTCGACAGGTGTTTAAATGTCGTTAAGATAGGAGCTTTCTTATTAATGTATAATCAAGAGATGGCTACCAGTGCTTTTACTTCAATGCAGGAATCTCTGCAGAAAATTGGAAGACCAGGTTTCATAGTATAGATTTGCCTTTTTACGTTTGTTCTCTATTCATTTGAAGCGATATTAAGCTGGTAAGAATAGATATTATTTAGTGACCTGTGTTTAAGGACAGGGAGAGGATTAAATTCAGTTTTTACGTTGTTTATATAATTTTTATATTAATTTTTAATTGTAATTTTTATATTAAATTATAATTAAACACACTTGTATTAATATTCCGTTTCAACCTTTAATTTAGGTCTTTTTCAAATATTTATATTTTATAATTGACAAATTGGTATGAAATGTCATATTCTGCTTCTCAATAGCATCGGATAGTCGATAGATAGATAGATAGATAGACCATACGATTACATCAAAGTGAGAGGAAAACAAAGCAGTCCGAGACATATTGCAGGGTCTTTTGATTTGCAACGGAATGAGACTTATCATACATTAATAGATAACAAATAAGTAACATCTGTCTTGGCCACTCAATCGGTATTTCCGTCTGACAAGATAAAAAAGAACAGCGAAACCCATAAGCACCGAAGTACCAAACATGATTACTTTACAATGTTTTTCTTTCAATTTGTGATAATTTTAGCGGTGCAAAAATTTCTTCGAACTAATCAGTTATAGCCCACTTTACATTCATTAGGACAATGCTAGCATTACTTACATGTATAATGTACGATTTGCCAGCAACGCAAAATAATCAATTTTGTTTCTATTTCAGGTACTCTTCTTATTAAAGATTGATGAGCTATAATAACCGTTTAAAATACACAGTCGAAATAATGGACGTCGTAAACGCTAACCTTTTTATCGAATATTCTCGGTATATTACAATACCAAATAAACTTAGCTGTGCAAACAAGTGGAAACTACTCGACTAATTTAGCCAGCTTAATTAGAAGGATGGGTTTAATGATCATTCTGGAACTAACCAGTCAGTGGCGATTTTAACTAAAAATTGTGCGTCATTTTTATTCTCTGTAGTAATTTGGTCCCAGTCGTGCAGTGAATTGAACAAACGGATATATTATGTAAGTCAAAATTCTTTTATCATGGCAGTTTACCAGAATTTTAGGCCTGCTATCAAAAGTACTTTTCCCAAAGCTATCCATTTCATGACATCTCCTGCAGTATACATATATAAATACATATCTAGCCATAAGTTGGCGTTTAAAGTAAAGTGTAAGTCGTGCTTCAAATTAAATTACAAAACTTAATTCGGTACTGTTCCAAATAAATTTAGTTAGCAGCTCAATAAATAATAATGCACTCGCATTATCTGCTTCTATCATCCCATTTTTACTCCCAGAATTAAGATTAAGAATCAGAAGTGTTAATTTTTCAACATGGAATTGTTGGATCGTAGAGAATCAGCACTCTTCCACTCCTTTCATTAATCTCTGGATAGTGATGGTGGACCAACTTGTAATAGCTTGTAGTCTCAAGCCAATTCAACAGTCTCTTTCAGAGCGACCACAGATTTTATTCAACGTCTAATCAGCATCAAACTATATGGTATCCAGTCTATCGAGAGCTTTTTCAAACCAAAATTATGATAAAGTACTCTTCCATAGGGAAAATACAACGCCCTAGCTTTATGTAGCTTCTAAAATCATATCATAGACATAATAAATATTTTCCGTAATGGTTACAGAAATTGGTCTTCCAAAGAAGTCAGATCTTTGACACCTCACTTCAGTTCATCACTCCAATTTTTTTATATAGTGGCGCACGAAGAGCACTGGTTTCGAAATGCTTCTATCATATTAACAGAAATTTATATAAACTGAAAGAGCACTCTTCTCATTAGCGCTGAAACCTCTGAGTCATCCGATTCTTGTCTCAAACACGGATCGAACATGTTTTGAAATTAATGCCTCGTTTATAAATTCAACACAGAGAATGTCCGTCTAATTAATATATAGTCGTGTTAACGGGTCGCTTTTTCCGATAACCTTAGTTAAGATTTGGAAATTTTGTAAAATATTGCGTTAGTTCACAAGTGGCAGTTTTTTCCGAGTAAATACATAAAAAAGAAGATTAGACAGTTGGTTCGCGGATAACGACTCTAGATAGCTACGGTTTGGAAGATGTTTGCACTTAGAGATTATCTGTAATCGAAAAAAATGTGGATTTCAGTTTCCAATCAGAAAGCGGCGCCAAGTACTCACAATGTCGTCAATTCAAATAGTGTCTCTTATGTCATAGACGCTATATTGTAGGTTGTGTAATGAATAAATTAATAAAATACATTCAACTTATTAAACTGTTTATCAAATGGAAAGGCAGGAATGCGACTTCATAGGCTCAATATATTGTTTTTACCATAACAAATAAAAAACCGCTGCAAATTGAATCAATACTTCCACATCCAATTGTCAAAATGACATTTACGTTTTCATTTCTTATACTGTACGATTAGTAATCAGATTTTGAGCATTTTATCTCTCAACACATTTTTTTCTAAGACAAAGTCCTCGTGATATTAGCAAAAATATATAGGTTTTTTCAAATAACTCTAAAATTATTAACTTAACAAAAAATTACAAGAGTGCTTTCTGAGCAGAAATTTGATTTTCTATATAATACCAAAATTTAAAAAAATCGRACGAATAGGGACCAAAATAGGTTTTTTGGAAATATTTCGAAAATGTCAAAATTTTGAATAAATTTTCTAAGACACTTTTTGTGAGAAGTTTTATTTCCTATCTGATGGCATTTTCATTTTTTGAATATATTAAATATATTTGGAGATATTTAGGAAAAACAGTTTTCTTTAAGTGACGCTTTTTTTGCTAATATCTTCTAAACAGTTTGCTGCACCGAAAATTTATAAGAGCCAATAATACTCGCAGTTATACTATTAATCACATACTAAAACGATAAAAAAATAAAAAAAAATAAAATTTGCAGAAAGGGTATTTACCCCCAATTTCGCTCCCTTCCCTATATCCTACTTACCCCACAAACAATAGGTCGCTTTGGGTAGTTGAGATTTATACGTTTTTCAAATTTCAAGTTCATATATTAAGTCTTTCGAAAGTTATCGTGTATACAAACAAAACCCCAGACACACAGACAAGAAATTTGTTTTTGCTCAAATTTTGGTTTTTTTTTGCGTTTTCGACCATTTTAAAGCGAATGAGCAAATAAAAATTTTAGAAAATTTTTTTCGCGATACAATACTTCCCCTCCGTTGGATGTGGAAGTAAAACTTGCTTTTGTTTCATTGATCAATGTTATCTGTACAGCACAGCCACAAAGCGTTGCTTCCTATACCATCTGACGCAAAAATAAAACCCATTATTAATGTTTTTTACGTTATTTTATTGTTCGATTATCGGGTACGTTAATAGTTTACATATTTTTACCTTAATAAAGATGTACACCGAATATAAATTAGTGGGCGTTTTTAATTCTGAACCAGTCAGTATGAGATTTTTATATTAAGGCTTTGAAATATTTATTTAGAAATAATTTGCATCATAAAGGACCATACGCGTCTAGGTAAATACCAACAGGATTTACAATACACATATATCACCTACATCATCAGGAAATATTACAAAACTGATGCGAAGCTTATGTAATACCCAGAGTTAGATCATCCTAATGCCACTATAGTAATCGTAAGTACGCGAGTCATAATTGTTCGCGCCTTAGCACATTCTGACACAGTTAAGGTCATCTTGTATTTCCTAGACGATTATGATCTTCCCTCCCGTTTTTTATTGGTCCCACAGGTAGTGGTAGTAGTGACCGCCGGCATTTCCCGCCAAAACAGACAAAGAATTGCATTGAGTTGACCTGAAATTTTTTGCTAGACCCAAATTAAAATTGTCTGAGGTCATGACACTCTAGATATATGGCCTTGAGACTGGATTCAAGTGTTAGATTTCGTGGAAAGGTTGTGTAATCGATGTTAAGAACTGTGCCCGGCTGATAAACTGCTCCAAAAATAGTGTTGCAAAGATGTTGACAAATGATCTTTTTCGTACAATCTTTTAATAAACTTGTTGTTTAATCCGTTGAATAAGTAATCCTGTTTATAGAATTTTTGGTGAATTTTTGTGATAATTTCGTTGCTAGCCTGTTATTTATAGAAGGCTAAATCCTGCTGTGAAATACCACGCGCCAATAATTAATAATTAGCTAAGTTGGTTAATGTAAAAATTAATTTTTAATACTTGTAAATTGCATATGTCAAGGTACTTTCGGAATAAGCAACACAGAAATATTTTCCTGATATTTTCTCACTTTCACATTTACCTGTACCTGTTTTAAATATTATGGCGTCATTTGTGAAATGTAACTGATAGTACTCCTAGAAATAGTAGGACGGCGCTTGTTCTAAACGTTTCGTTTTATTTGAGATGTGATTTAGTCCAGGGTCTGATAAAGCAGCGTTACTTCATTAAATTGCGTACATACGAGTATACATAAATTATACTGGCTGACACCCACTAATAATGTTCTACTTACTTACTTTAAAAAAACAGACGGGAGGAGCTAAAGAATTAATAAGGAGTGTTATATGCACTGATTAACATGTCTGGTTATCGTCTTAATCACCACAAGATCGATTTCGTCTTGAGATGCATCATTTCAGACTGTTTCTACAGCATAATGAAGTGCCGCGAGTCTCATGAGGATGGGGCAAATTGTAAAGTCTTCTGCACACCCCACATAATGTCCTAAATGTGTTCGATGGGTAAAAGATCGAAAAACCTTTGTGTTCAAGGCAATAAGTTAACGTTCTTAACTGTGGCCACATGTGCTGTATATTGTTTTGTTGAAAAAGTGGATGGAGAATCCTGATATAGGCTAAAACGTGTGGTTCCGATTTACTTCACCTTTTCATACTTATTTAGTCATCATGCATACCCAGACAGCATTTATATTCGTCGCTAAAGGCAACAGTAATCTACCACAACTCACGGTTTCACTGTACTTATTCTCTCCACTCCAATCGGTTACATAATGGGCATTCCATGTTCCTTAAACCACTGGTCTGTAAGTGCCCTTGTAGCAGTGAAGTAGAAGTACCAAAAGTCTAAGAAGACAACGAGGTTCTTCATTGACGACCGTTACCTCTCGCTCTTCTTGGAACCACGTCCAACAACTTACTATCTACCTACACCGCGCTTGGTTTTCTTTTCACTCTACTAGCGATATATCTAAAACAGAGGTCATACTGGTCTTCCGCAAACCTATACTCTTCGCCCTCCATCAAACTCACTAAATTGATGAAAATTTACACGTCTTCTCGCTCTAAGTATGCTGACAAATCAAAGAAGGTTTTATAAGTACCACTGCAGCCAGTCATAAATGTAGTTTTTGAATATTTAATTAAATGAAACGATGACAAAAAACTGATCAATTTTTGTGTTAGTAAAATAAATGTTTACCAGAATTTATAAAAAGAACAGATATTTGGATATTTCTATGTCGCTCAGTATAACTACATGGCCTATCAAATAATTGCCAATCACATTAAATAGACAACAAAACTAGTACACAGTTTTGATAAATTTTGAGGACCATTCGAATAATGTCGTAACACAAATTTTGATATTACTAAAATTAGCGAATTATTCCAAAACACATTTCGTGAGCCAGTATTAGTAGAAGAGGCCACAAGATATATTAAATATTTAATATCTTGCGCAGTAATCATTCAGTTACTTATGGAAGTTGTGCCGTCCTGCCAAAGATACCGCACTGCAGTACTTGTTATTGTTCTATAAACAGGAACCAACTGCTTCACAATTATAATGGAGTATTTATAGTCATTGTAATACTTCGGAAAAGTAAATTCTCATCGTTGATTACCTTGATTGAACCGGCCGACTAAAACAATTGTTGTAGCGATAATATTTCAATTACTTTTATCTGTCATTGCTGAACAAAGCCTTTCCCCCAACCCTCGTTAAACCATAGTTTAGACTTTCGAGATACAGATTTCGCAACCTCTGCAACACTTTAGAATAAAAATGCAGGGAGACACAAAGGAAGGTGTTGCGAAAGCAAATTGCATTTGCTTAGACCGTATCCTCGTTAAATGTATGTACCTACAGAGAAATCCCGTTAGCAATATAGTGCGCTGCCTTGGTGTTATACCCACTACTATTGTATCGAAACATTGTTGTGTAACAGCTCATAAAGGCTGGCATTGGACAAATAGTTTTATTTGATGCCACAGCTGATACAATGCTGCTTGGCAGGCTTACATCGAGCAATTTAAATATTTGTCGATAGAATACAGAGGGCACTGAAAATAGAAATGTTTGTTATTTTCTATACGGGCAGTAGCTTAGTAGCATTGCCTGTATGTTACTCATTCATTAATTAATTACTTAAATATAATGGTAATAGCTTTGGCAACATGCACTATTTAGGACACTACAAAATGTTTTCTTTTATTAGAACAGCTTTCAGCGACGTGAACACTAACATACTGCCAATTTAAAATCAAATCATAGATTCGTTTTTATTGATGCAGGTATTGTAATCTTAGAGAGGGAAAATGGTTACTTCTTTATTTTAAAAGTGTGCGACATAACCACAACCGAACTTTTTTTGCTATCAATTTTTTGCTTCGCATAATTAATATGCTCCCTTCTACTTTGTGCTGTCGTATATTAGCGAAATCTAATGTTCCATAAAATACAACATGTATACCCATTAAATGTTGATAACATGTCTAATGCGTAAAAACCACGATCGATCGAAAGGGATTTTGATATTGTACCCTTGAAGGTTTATTTTTAGTAGCACTCGTGATAGAGCTAACGTTAATTGCTGTTCAACTTTGTTGGTAGGGTTCCGTTATTGACCATTGCGTATTTTGTGGTTTATGACATTTTTGAAGGAGCTTTACCAGGAAGAGGAAGTTGTTACGCATTATGCGTMGGGAACTGCGTGGAAGCCAGGCATGAAATTAAACAGAATGATAAGAAACTACCTTACCCATAGAATTTAAATCGCGAAAATTTTGTTTCTTTCAACGATTTATAAAACTTTTTACATATATTATCCCTATAATACCTATAACTCAATGCATTCATACGTCTGACAGGACAGTCATTTATTTAACTAGCAGTTACGTAGAAGTCTTTTACTGGGCTTAATTATCTCGAATTATATCGCATTTGACTATTGATAATGTAGGAATGCATAAAACGTAGTTTTTTATTCATCAGTATAAATGTTCTTCAGTATCTAGAAAACATATGCAAAAAAGAAGCCCAGTACATGTGAAAAAACAAATGCCAGGCTAAAATACACGCTTATTTTGATACATCGCAGTGTGCTGTCGAATGACAGTATACCGGTCGCGTGACATTTGCGCCTATGTATTAATGTTTATAAGTATGAAATTTTCAATTTATTATCTCCGCTATAGATAGTTACACATCAACACTTTGGACATCCTTTTAAGGGTTGAAGTGCTTATGGTCGCTGTGCTCCGATTACCCCAAGACATTATGACTACTTCTGAAAGAACACATTTCAGATCGTCATTGTACCAATTTTTGCTTTTCTGAAAATAGAGGAGTTATATAAAAATAATTTTTCATCCCCCCTATCCATGTATTCTATACGCCCACAAGATATTGTTCACGTTCAAAGAAACGTATCATGGACGATTTTTGGATGTGCAGCAAAACTATATATACGCACCTAATGTTCTTCGGGATAGTATGGTATAATTAAGAGGCAGCGAATAAGCTAATAATGTTATACTACAAAAAAATTATCTCACATTATACCAAAGTGTTATTAGTGTTGCTAGTGTAATAGTCTTTCCATTAGGAAATGACCTAATAAAATACTAGCCATACAACTTTATAAAGTTATTTTTGTGAAATTACTACATTTTCAGTTACAATTGTTGAACTAGTGGAAGTTCGTAAAAGAGATGAAGGCTGACAATTATTGGAATATAACATGACGGAATAGAACAGAGTAAGGCAAGAAAAAAATAAGTGAGACTGGTGCTTGCACTCATAAAACGGGCATGACGTGCAAAAATTTACAATCAAATTACAAATATCAACCTCAAGGTTGCCAGCCATTTTATCCAAAATTAAGATATTTTACTACTTCTTTGCCAATACCATAGACAAATATCGGTACACGGCATTTAGCAGCAGATTTTGCATAATATGACGGTTTCTTAGAGCAGGATTTGTACACGAGTGTAGCATTTAACATCTCCGATATAAGCTTGGTCATTTAAATTCATACCAAAGCAAACACACGGGTTATTTCATTCCCAGACAACCATTTACATCACTTTCCAACAAAAACCTTTGACGTCCTTGTCCACAAGGCAGCCGACACATTCTGATTTTACATCTATTAGCTGACGCCATATCTCCGTATTAACAATTCTGAATGGCAATTGTATTTTTAACGTTTTTTTATGTTTGTGATTTCCCGCTCGTATCAGTCGCTGTTCGCGGAACTTCTTACCAGGTAACTCCGTATTGCGTAACGGAAACAAAATCGTCACCAATAGCGGTGGCGCCAACGCCGTATCGCCTATCGCAACTGATCAACTCGTGTGGCGTATATGAAAGTGCCTGTTTTAAACTTAGCATGAGCTTTTGTCTCAAGCGCGTGGAATATATTGCAGAGGTAACAAGGCCAATGAATCGAACGATATAGGTTAGCATTTGCTTTGTGTATTTGTAACCCTTTTCACAGAAACAGAATCCTAGATATTTGCAGCTAAAAGCTTTATAGTTTATACTGGTTTAGGTTTACTTAAATATCAACATCTTATCATCAGTGACGACCTCGGTAATTAATAATTACCCACATATGGTATAGGTTATTCAACAAATATTACCAATTGTGATTCCTCACTTTCCGACTCATGGTTATAATTTAGACGAACGGAAAGTGGAGTCTTAATTTTGATAGCTTTATTGCTCCTATATCACACTCACGTCAAACAAAACGCAACATGGAAATACAACTAACCTAAGGCTAGTGCTCTGCACCCTGACACCGGTCCTCTGAAACCGTATGAAGCACACGTAGGCCTGCAACCTGTAACATATGATTTGCAGGGACTGTCACCCTTAGGCCCCAGTCTTTCGACTAGGCATTCCATACATTGGCCGAATGTGTGGACCCACTACATCACCGAAAACCCGTGGTGGAATAGTGAAATGATTCGGCTTATATTAATGCTCACGTGGTCACGTGGACATATCGCCACCATTGTGCACTGCACCATCCACATTCACATATAAAGTCTCCAAATACATTTGTTCATAGGTTTACAGTATTCGATAGTTAGTAATTTGTATTTAGTATCCAAATTTATCTCCAGATCTAGCAATATTTACATTTTGGGGAGCAGAAAACCAACATAAGTCCGTCAAACTTGAACATGGTTGTCCAAAGATTAAAGTCATCTACGTTATGCCTCATGGAAATCTTTATTGTGGTGTATTATTTATCGAATTCGTTTCAGTAGCAGTGAAATCTTATAGCCAATAAACAGATACAAGATCGGTACAACAAAATTTATCAAGTTAAAACTACTGTGACAAAATGTATATTAACCTACTAGGCATTTGTTTGAAGTCAACTCAATGCTGATAGCTATCTTGTTAGTTTGCAAAAGTTTTTATTTCGGCCTATCTATAACAGTTTTACCGCACGTACCCAAGAAACCACGTCCATCATCTACATCATCCAACGAAAATTGAATTTTATAGGCTGTACCTCTAAAGTATCGGTGATGTGGAATTTGCAATTATTTTTTTCTGACTGCTCTTCAGTTTTACTGCCATGTATCTGAATTCCACAACCACGAAATCTAGTTTGCAAAATATAATGAAACCCTGTTCGTTAGAAACAGGAGAGTTGCCATACAAAAACAACAAAGTATAGTTTTTAATTGTACGGAATTGAAGAAAGACAACTACAAAATAATTACTATTCTGGAGTCTGGGAAACCGACATCATCGACACGAGGCTTGATTGCCGCTGTTTATAATTACACATAAAGTATCTCTCTCTTATCCTGAATGGAGTGCTCTCATTAAGTGCTTCTGCGGATCCAAAAGTGTATCATCGTCCGCTGACTCATTGTCATCCAAAGTATCTGTCGATTTTTTTCGATGGCTCCTGGCAGTAATTTTAGACTCTGTGCGCCCCGGGCAAAGTGTAAACACCACCGACACGTGTATTAATTACATATATGCAAATAAAATCCCCCGGGCCTGCACGGGCTAAATTCGTTGACCTCCAAATGCGTTACATAACGGTTTCGGCAGTCTGTATACTTGTGGTAACGAATTTAACTGCCAGTGCGTCCGTTGTGTTTCATCAGATGCGTGGCCGTTAAGTTCAAAGATTATTATGTATATACAAACTTATTCTTCTCTTAAAATACCTACCTGCAGAACATATTACTAGAGACCTAACAACGTCTTTGAAGTAGGTATGCATATTGTCAACTGTCAATATATATATTTTTAATTAGAAAAACTGTATATAGAGATGAATGGCGTTTATTAACTATTGGCGACGAATATGAGGGTATCCACATTTCCTATAATACTAAACTTTACCTAAAGGTACCTATACCGTATTTACTTACAACCTTTTACAGTTTTGATTCTTTAATTAGTTTAGTGCATCTGCATTTTAAAACCATCATCGTCTTCGGCACGCTCGAAGCAGGTCAGAACCGGATTCTAATATATCACATTAATAAGTAATAATAAGTAGAAAAATAGATGGCAATGAAATGCACGATGACTTAGCCACCTAGCTGCCACAATGGATATTATTCATAAAGGAAGTGACAGCGAAATAGATCTATCTGTAGTTGGTTGTGGTGCAGACAGTTATAGCCTAGACATGCATTTTTAAGTAATACAGCGTCTATACAACTGAAGCGTTTAAAATTGGAGAAAACGAAGGAAGAGCTATTTAATAATACAGTTCTTCTACAATTTTTATTGGTGTACCTACTATTTCTAAATTTTTGCAAAGAATTAGTTCCATTGTTACTTCTTGGATATTAGTTTTGATGATGGCTGCTTACCGAATTATATAAAACTGTTTACCTGAGAAACTAGAAATAATTCTTCGACCCCGAGGTGCAGGCAACCGTTCAATTCAAAACAAATTTTTAGAAAGCGGTAAGTATTTACCCAAACAAATAGTTATTTTCTGGTACTTATGTAAAAGGTGAATTGTTTTGGGTATTTCCAAGATGTTTTCAATTTGATAATGTAAGAACATTTACAGGTAATAAATAAATAACAAATAAATCCTTTATAAGTACTCCGTTGCGAAAATAGTAAAAGATTTTTCTCGGGACTGTTTGACTGCTGACTTAATTTATTTCGCCTTTTTTTACATCTTCGATATATGGGTATATGTAAACCTTCCTCCAAGGATGATGAACGCATCTGCAGCGACGAAAACGTTGAAATTGTGACCGATGACAATGTTGATTGTCTTGATGATTAACAGCCTTCTACTTCAAATTATTCAAAACTTCGTACTCATTTGATGCTAAAAGAGTAATTTTGGATGCGCCATTTATTGAAAATCGTCGTAAGGTGAAGCTTAAAAAAAACTTCTAAGATTACAAAAACATCTTATGAAACTGTACGTAACATTGTGAAGGGCATTCGAGAAAGGAAAAGATCGCGGAAATTCTATATTTGAAATCGKACGATCAAAAATCGTATATGCTTCATAAGAAAAAAATTGTTTAACTGTTACGACTTTATGCAAGCAGGTTGGCAACTTTTTAATGTTTTGATGGAATCAAAATGCTTGATCTAACGCTTTGCTGCTTGCTGGAATAGGTGTTAAAGAAGCAAAGGTGAATTTATATGCGAGCAGACATATTTGAACGTTGATTTTCCTAAATATTGCTTCCTAATGCTCGACATACAGAAAGAATTCTAAACAGTTCATAAAAATTGTATATTCAAGAATTTTTGTATGCATCTTTGTTTGTTTGTTTGAAGAAACACAGACAAAAGGAAATAGTTGTTGGTAGTTTTGAAAACAAAAACTTTGCAAAAAATATAGCATCGGCAAGGAGTCTAAGTGCTACAATAGAATTTATTAAGGAAGAATTCGGAAAAATTTCAAACGTCAACTGGAAAAGTGTATAGAATATGTTATCCGTTAAGGAGCTGTGTGTAGAACCGGATTTAATTATTAATGTGACGCTTATGTTGATAGTGATGAGTTTAAATTTTTTATTTATTTTTTCATATTAGAAATTGTTATTAAATATAAGGAGGTTGTTTTGAATTTTAATAAATTTCTCCATTAAATAGCGTTAAATGAAAATTGAGCACCGTGAATATACATATTACAAATGAACAAGTCTTGAATATGGATACTTCATTGTTAGGTATAAAATTACTAAAACCGAGCTTACACTGACATTGAAAACGTCTGTTTGGGACTACTTATTGGGGGTTGCGAGCCTGGTAAAAAAACCGCTGCAAATTGAATCAATACTTCCACATCCTCGTGATATTAGCAAAAATACATAAATTTTTAAAATCTGTTTTTTTTCCAAATAACTCGAAAAGTATTAACTTAACAAAAAAAATTACAAGAGTGCTTTCCGATCAGAAATTTGATTTCCTATATAATAACAAAATTTAAAAAAAAATCGCACCAACAGGAACCAAAATACGTTTTTTGGAAATATTTCGAAAATGTTAAAGTTTTGGATAAATTTTCTAGGACACTTTTTGTGAGAAATTTTATTTCCTATCTAATGGTATTTTTCATTTCTTGAATATATTAAATATATTCCGAGATATTTAGGAAAAATCGTTTACTTTAAGTGACGCTTTTTTGCTAATATCTTCTAAACAATCACATACTAATATGAAAAAATAAAAAAAAATAAAAATGTGCAAAAAGGGTAGTTACCTCTCAATTTCGCCCCCTTCTCGATGCCCTACTTACCCCAAAATCAATAGGTCGGTTTGGGTAGTTAAGATCTATACGTTTGCCAAATTTTAAGTTCATATATTAAGTCTTTCGAAAGTTATTGTGTCCATAAACACAACCAGACACAGAGAAAAAAATTTTTTTGCTCAAATTTTGTTTTTTTTTACGTTTTCGACCATTTTAAAGCGAATGAGCAAATAAAAAATTTTGGAAATCTTTTTCGCGATACAATACTTTCCATCCGTTGGATGTGGAAGTAATTAGTAATAGTTAAATACGGAATTAAGTCTCGGATTAGGTCTTAAACAAGGTATATATTTGGCTAAACTTTAACAATATTTTTTACAGATGTGTATGTCAAAAACAACAACAACAGACTTTAGTAATGCAAAATTAATATATTTGAATGGACTACTTTTGCGGAAGAATATCACTACATAAGATCGCCATAAATATCTAGTTATTAATTTTCACAGTGCAGTTAGAACATAAACTTACCGTTACTAACATTCGACTATATTCGCCATTCGCTTTGCATCATGATACACATCGTGGTAATGCAAACTTATGATTTCGCTTGTGCCACCTACACTTTCACCAAATGAAATTTCGGAACGCCTAAAAACCGCTGAGGTGTGTCCATATTGTAAATATCATGTTAAAGTTAACAGCCAGAAAGTCGTCAGTGAAAGTATAAAACTCATTTGCGAATTTCTCAGCTGGTTGTCACTCAGTTGCTGGAGATCTGAATTCGATTCGTCATGTACAAATAAATAGACAATGAGTGGTTACATCAGCCTCAACATGAAATTCCGACGATGGGAAATTGACGGAAATCCTAATAAAATAAATAACTCCGCTGCATTAGCACGTAAATCGAATTTCAGTGGATACAAATCAGGTTCGATTGATCGCTTAAATAAAGCAAACAACTTTGAACATCTCTTTATTCATTTTAATGCAGTTAAACCTTGATTTTGCGAACCACGGATTGCATGTACTACACTTAACCATCTGCCTCAATGAATATAGCTTTTTGAAAACCGGAATACCAGATTTACTATCTTTGTGCTATTGCTGTTAATTATGAACGATATGCCGTTCAATGTTTGTAAATAACAGGTGTAATCGTTGTTTTTGTCATTTAAAATATAGAACGTGCACGTTTTTAATAACGGGCAATTAGGTAAACAATAACATTAAATCTGTAACGTGCAACTTAGCTCATTTGATATCACAGTAGTCGAGCGATCTGTTATATAATAACGGTATGCTTTTATTGGAGTTGCATTTCATACACCATATATTTGTAGTTTCGAAAATAACAGGCATCTCTATAGTATACTACTAACCCAGGAAAGTAAGATTACCATCACTTTGATTTTTCACATAACCCGCATTGAAAAGCTGTAATATATTCCAAGTTGGAGTCAGGTATGTATGGCGTAACTCGAGTGCAAAATAACCCAGCCGTAAATCTAACTGAATACCTGGGAACCTATTTCTAAATGGATCTGTAAATCTAACTCTGACCATGGTATATTTAGCTGAACGATTCTATTTCTTTGCATTAATAGAAGCAGGTATCTCCATTAATAGTACTTCATTTAAAAAAGTCGAAGGTGTGGCATAAACACTGAGCTCTTCGAATTTGATGCATTACAACGCACAAGGAAATAGCACAGCCGTGCTCCAGATGTTAGACCGATTTGTATCATGTTGGATCTGTAAATATATTCGCGCTGTATCCGTTTGCAAATACAAAAATAATTTACGTTAAAGATCTAGGTCGTCAGATTTCGAGAGCCAGATCGTGTCTTTGGCACCTGAAGTAATTACTGCACCAAGCCAAAATAAAATTCATGCAAAGTTTGTGTGAATTCTAAAACTAAAGTGCCCTATAGCTACGTACTGCAGCTATATATTTATCGACTTTTTCAGCACATATTCATTATTTAGCCGCGTATCAAAGTTAAAAGTTGACTAAAAATAACCATCATTTTCCGTTGGCGTTAGTTGCTATGTGGAACTGAATTATTAAAAAGCTCAGCCACATTCGTTACAGTTAAGTTCAATGCCAGTTTTGATTGGGAGACCAATCAATATTCCCAATAATATCGTTCCAGTTGGAACATAATTGAATTAATAAACAATAGAATTTACGTCACGTGCAATGAACGTAAGAAATATGTTTAAAGAGTTATAGCTGTTATTGCGTAATGAACAACACCTTAACAAAAATGGCTTTTGTAATGGCACGGACGTCATTAGCCGCGGTAAGTCGACGGTCTAACAAATTTACGAAAGCTATTTATTTAATCATGTGTTAAGCCCTATGGTCAATTAAATCGGACACCCGTTGTAATATGTGTTGATCTTGCTGCGCCAAAACAGTCTGCACTCTTTATAATAACGATTCCTCTTACATGGCTGCAGGGGTTTAAAAACTATAAAACCGTAGAGGAAAAAACCAACGAAGTTAAATAAAAACTTCACGCTGGGCAACTAATAGATTCTCCTCTTCCTATCCATCGCCTAGGAAATTGTTGGTTTCGGTGATTGTGCCCCTGGCAGGTAGAATCTGCAGGTCACATTGAACCATTCTACCCCGCATGTCCATAGTAACGTTTGCATTTGCACGCTTTGCAAAAATAATTAGGTACATACAGCTAATATTTATAGCCCAGGGCCAGACCTTACTTTTTATGATGAATTTCTGTTATCTTTTTAAGGCCAATTTTCAGATAGCAGAATGACAATGTGCAGCATAGCACATGTGATAATCCAAAACAAGAAACTGCTGGTCCGCATTGTGCTGTAGATCGCTAAAGGAGCATCTCCTATCTCCTATCTCTATGCTATACCATTAAGTAATTAGTTAGTCACTTGCTGTACTTAACTACCTTGAAAAGGGTGAACTCTGATCGGATGAGCTAAATATATAAAGTTTAAAAAGTAGTTAATTTTTTATTTTTTTTATTTGACACATCAAACATTAAAAAGTTCGAACGCCAGCATCGTACAAAACATTTTAATATTCATTATTTAAGAAATGATTTAAGTCTATGGATTTATAAGCTGTATGCTTTTGGATTTGTAAAAATGTCGACAAAGAGCGGAAAGTGGGTAAAAAGAGACGAGGACAATTTTCAAGAGTTTTTCGGTTTCTAGCTAGAAGTACGTCAGTACAGGAATTCAATTGCTTGCGTTAGGGTAGGAGTTTGCTTCCTAGTTCTTTCTTTCATTATGTCTAGTAACGTAGTACTTACTGTCTAGTCTAATGTTAAGCGGTCCTCATCAAGAAGCGCGTTTCTCTGTTCAAAATCTTCAATAAAATTAATAAATTTAAAATATCAAAAAATTACTTCTGAAAATATTTTTCTCGAGGCAAAGGCGTATTCTAGGAAGAACCACTATCAATCCAACGAGGAGCTTTTCTAAGTACAGGTGTCTCCTTTGTTCGTTTGATATTTTTATAAACAAATTTGGAAGTGCTTGATTTCGAAGCTCGTGAAAGTATAATTTCAAAGCATTAATTTTAGAATGTGATTAATGAAGATACTCATTTACAGCATCAATTCGATCAAATACAAATAAAACTCAAAATAATCGATTCTTTAAAGATCTCCCATTGCTGCAGATGTTGCACCTGTGTTGTCTATATTGTTAGTTACATCCACAGAAAAATCGTTAAGTCCGCATAGTTTGATAAAATCGTTTTCAGAGATAATAGAGAGATAATAAACTATTCCATGTACCATCTTGTTATGCAGAATTTGAAGATTTGGGGTGCATTAGTTTGTTGCAGATCTCGAAATGCACTAAGACGTTTAAACTAATTCCTTAAAAAATTTGTCATTTCTTTAACGATATACAACAACTCTCGAAAAAAAGAAAAATGCTTCACCGAAGCACTGTCTACGYYGGTMTTTAATATCAAGACCAAAACTTAGCAAAAGATCCTTAATAATGTTAAACAAGCTCTCTGATTTTATGTGGCTATAGTTTTATAAAGTCTCACAAAGATACTTGTTTTCTACTCTGACCATATCGTGTGTATCGTTAATTATACGAGTAATTGCAAAATTTTCCGTTTCTTTAGTTTCGTACACAATTTTCTGTAAAATAGAATCTGCCATGAGCTGCAACATTTCCTCCTCGGACAACTGCTTGACGAAATTCACTATTTTCGTGTTTATTAAAACCTGAAATGGCTCTAGACTATGTTTGATTTTTTCTCTGTTCCTGCTTCCACCTCTATTAAAAGGATTGTAATTGTCCCATATGTGCCTGTTGCGCCAATTGTACCAGCATTTTCGTAAAACAAGCTTCATTGGCAAATAAAATTATCAAAATGTAATCTGGATCATCATCACATTGCAAAAACCATCGACAAAATTGTACCCCTGTTTAATAAATAGTCCGACCACCCAGTGCCCTTTTTAAGGAGATTGACTGGACTGCTTCTTCATTCCAATGCAATATCTCTTCCTTAAGGGCCACCATAATCGTGTTTAGGAAACGCATTTGCTAAAAGTATAACATGATAATAAAAATTTACTAAATATCAAAGCTTTTGGTGCGTACACTATAACATTACGTTTTGGACAAACACTGCTTCAGGTGCAAAATAGTTTTTGGTTAGATATTTATGTACAAAAATTTTATTTCCTAATGACCCATATAATCCTCTCAAGCTTGGCACGAAAAAATAAAATCTTAATAAATTTTACGAAGCAGCATCTAATGTTCGTGTTATCGACAAGTCAGGAAATGGAATCTGCTAGTTTACAAGGAGATTTGAAACTTAAGGGATTCACTTTCCGGAATATTAATCACAGTATTAATAATTATTATTGAGTAAGAATTAGTACAATTGCGTATTATACTGTTGGCTAAACCTCTAGGTCAGAAAGACCTAATGTAGCAGTGATTTCATTAGGTTTTTTTTATTAAACACATTTTTTTCTTGATGTCCAAAATGACCGCTGTGTAAGTCTTGGCAATATCTTGGTGGTGTGTGTTCGAAAATTCACTAATATAATTTCATTTTAGTTATAAAGAAGCATCTTAAGGAAGGTAATAGGCAACACTTGGCTACAAATACCGAATGATCTTAGCAGGAGGCAATAATAATTCAATACCTTGTAGCAGATAGTAACTTGTACTTTTTATTGGAACATAAAGCTTACCTACGCTTTTTTGATCGTGCTATTTTTGGGTGCAGCTCCCGAACGCGGAAGTACATTTCGCCGTATGTTTATGTCGTATATCTAAGCAGGGTTGACCTTAATACTGATGTATGTATACACCTTGTGTTGCATATACAGCTTGTTAGCGACAATGTTGCCAAAAACATTTTAATATCAAACAGCAAATCGCAAAATCCGAACAAAGCAAATAGACTTGACCATAATTATATATTTCGTTCTTTGACCATATGTCCAGCAATTAAAGAACATGAATCATCCGTTGAACCTTTTATCTCATACTCGAAAATTGCACTTGTGAGAGTGTAGTAAACAAAAGATAAAGCCAGTTGTTTTCGTTTATTATGGATGAACATTTCCGGAACAACTTGAAATACTGTCGGTGGCTTTGTAGCGGTCTAGAAAACACCTAAAAATTGCGGAACAAAGCCAATAGTTTTGTGATAACCAAACTGTTATGACAGTTAATGATACAATAATTATAAGCTATTTTGAGTACAATCCTACAGCACATAAAATAAAAATATAAAATGAAAGTATACTGACTGACAGAAATAAGAACACCTAGTTATACTGGGTGTTCAGGCTATCTTATTCGATATGTAAATATCAAATTTTAACATATCTGTTTCTTTGTTCCAGATGCTCCCAACGAGAGCCTGTACATGATTGGTGGTGTATGTGTGGCCATGTTCTTGGTAGGTGTCATAATCGTTCTTCTAGCGGTCACAATAAGGTGAGTTCAATTTTTGGGAGGAAGATAGCTATGTGGATGAAAAAGATTGCGGTAAAATCCAAGGCATACGAAGCGTGAAGCATCACAACACAGTCGTCAAAAACACACAAAAAAAACGAAGCGTGATTACTTGTCTGGGCTTTTTAAAAGTATTTTGATCTAGCCTCCCTTCTCTGCTAGATAGATAGGATGAAATCAGATTTGTATACCAAATAGAATCGATACTGAAAGTGTTATGAACTAAAACATCTAGCAAATTCTTAGTTTTCTCCTTAGCATTATTCCTTTTATTATAGTTGCACTACTAGATACAAACAAAGAAAATAAATGCTCTAGAAGCTCTTACTTTATTGCCAATATCAACTATAATAATCCAGCTAATATTGTCATGTTGTTAAATGTCATAGTAGGAATACATCTATGTCTATAGAACACACATATTCGCGTTTGATATTACGTTTATATGAAGTTCGTACATAACACAATACATTACTGTTAGTTCAAAACTAGGTGTAATATCGACTACTCAATATTTATTACTCATTTGCAATGTACGTTAAAAAAACTGTTTATCTTTGACAATTTGAGCAAAAATGTACTCAAGATGGAACAACACTTTTGATAAAAAAAATTATTACATTTGGTGGGCTTTATAATTAATTATTGCTTAGAATTCTTAAATTGTTGGGTAACCTATGCATTTTACAGCATTGGTTTTTCCAAATTTACTTAGTTTATAAAAGTACTTTTTTAAGTTGCAAAGGACAACAATTAAGTAGCAATTACGTGTATTTGCTCGGTATTGTTTACACGTTTACAGCATACCCCGTGCTATCCGTGTAAAAATAGCCGCTTTATCCGGTTTTTTAAAACATTTTTGTACTACACCACGAGGAATAAAAAAAACGCCACGTGCTTACACGACTTTTCGAGAAGTCCGTGTTAAATGCCTTTTGTCGCATCAATAACAAACGTTTTTTTTTACATTCACTCTAATCTTTTAAGGCCACGATCGTAAAGGGCTTGACGCGAGTTTTTAATAAACTGTAGAATGCATAGAAAGTGCCGCTCTTATTTGTTTTCAAAATATTCACGTTGTAGTCGAAAGAGTTGTAATGTATATCAATTTTTAGCTGAACATACGTATAACGATAGGGTTACAAACAAAGGTACATGACATTTTCTATAAATAGGACATAAGAAACATTTCTTTTCACTTGTCATAACTAACTTCATAAAGAATAAAAGCGGCAAGAGAAAGATTGTAAATAGAGTTATCGGTTATCTCATGTATGTTATATGTTTAGCATCGGAAGCTGACACAACGATAGTGTGTTTAACACGAGATATATTTAAACCTATGTATGCTTCCAAACAATATACCATCACTACCAAAACAGCAATACCTATTTGGGTATTGGGCTTTCCAGGGTGGTTGAAACTGGTGATTATTTAGTACTTATGTACGAACAATTTGTGGATGAGTAATTAGTAATTAGCTTGTTCGGTTAGCAGGAACTTCCTCATTAGTAAAACTGCCTTAATTCTGTCCAGCTGCTTGCAACACGCACTGCTGCTATCCAGTTTGATTAAATGTTCGCAAATAATAGAGTACTTAGTTGCAGATGGGTCCATAGCAGATCGTCATATAGTCTGTCATGTGATACCAAAAATATTAGATCATATTTTAGTATATTGCGTCTTTCAATAATTTACTAACCAAAGTTTTACCAGACACTGGGAAAGATGTGACGTCAATTAATTAGCACTACATTCGTTTATGTTTATTTAATGAAAATCTGATTTGCAAACAATTAAAAATCTAACTGCAATAACTAGAATGTAACGTTAATTCAAGGCTGTACAATGCTTTGCGTAGACATCATATATGAAACATCTTTGGAGTTTCTTTAATTTCTTGTGCTGTTAAAGTGATTCATTTACAAATTCGCTAGTTTGTAACAATACAACTTTCAGTATTTGTGGTCTGTCATCGCCCTTTGTATATTTTTTTAACGAAATCTCAATTACTTTGAAAATGATTAATACATAATATAAATACTGTATGGGCTTTCAACCGATTATAGTATTAATATAAATTTCAAATGAGCTGAAATTAATAAAAGCAGTTACCGCAATATCTTGTATATCTCAATTTAAGTACTCCTCAGACTTTCAGGGCTAATTGTCGTCATCAAAAAAGCACAAAACGATTCGTTCAGATCTCTCTCTCAAAAAAGTTTTTGTTAAATATTCGCCAATACGTGGCAGACCATTGTTCTTATTTTTCGTGTGGTGTTGGCTTCGACATTTATTTTCAAATCTGGAAACAGACTCTTGATCCATCTATTCGCTCTAAAGACTATAGCTTGTTTTGTTGCCTTAACGACGGATGGTGGAAATGTTCCATAAAAAATATGCCGTAAATATTTTACTTTCATTGACAGATTTTCTTACGTTCAGCTGAAGGATGAGGATTCAGCTGTTTCATGATAGTACTAAAAACAAACGAAAGTATTTCCTAGCACGCATAAATAATAGAGTAAGCAACACAATATTTAGTCTTTACAGGTTTAATTTTTTTTTAATTCAATAACATGCGAGCTGTTATTGCTACCAGCGGGCGTATCGAGTTTATATTTTGCCTTCCCTGACAAAAATAGTTTTTAAACCACTACCTTCCAGGAACACGGTGATCAGCTTTTCAGCCAAACGCATTAAAGTCCGAGAAAGTGTTGAACATCAATACAAGTAAACATTTGTTTTTTAAGCATTGCGCGAAAACAGAGGCTGGCGGGCCAACAAAAATAACTGTAAAAATACGATAATGCCTCGATGTGTGCTAAGCAGAATAAACAAATTTTAGTTGTAACTCGCTGGCTACGAATCGGCCTTGTAAGCTAGAAATAAAATATGAAACCGTAAAAAAAGTGCAGAAAAGGTTTTGTCCTCGAAAATGGCATAGATACTAATAAATTTCTCCTGCATTACGTTGGAATACAGGTTGTTCAAGTAATATATAAAGAGCTCTTCTTGTGTTAAAGTTTCCTATATTCTGTTTGTGATGTAATTTAATGTTATACTCAAACTGGGGTAGAATTTGCTAGTTTGGCATGAAGTATAAAAGCAAAAGCCAAACTATTATTTGACAGTCACAAGAAATTAGTTGCATCTTATTTCTTTCTATTTCGGATCAGAATAAATTTTGCACAAGACGAATTAGTGGACATTGAATTTATTTTAGACACATGTCAAAATAATTGTCTTCTGCCTTCTCTTATGTGCATAAAAAGATTCTGACCGATGCCTTCTAAGTACTCATGCTTTAGGCAAAATTTGGTTCGATTTGATTAAATTGAAAATATACACTATAAAACACATGCTCAATAAAAAAGAGAAAAGAACCAGAATTTATGGTAACGCACTGCAATTGGTACAATTTTGTAAATATTGCATTGAATTCCATACAAAATTTAATGTAGAGGATTTTAAAGCACGAATAGTTTTTTTTTGTCAATGCATGTTGTAATAGGCTGAACAAGGAGACAAATTTCATAACTACTATTATTTATTTAACTTATTAACTAAGAAAGATACATTCCAGGGTAAAGTGAAATGTAAGAATATTCATTATTGTGATATCGCAAATCGTATATTACGATTTTGGTAAAGGTAAATGTGCGGGGAGAAAATGTGGATAATTTTGTAGTAGGCCCTTATTTCTTCTATGGTTTACCAGAATTACTCGAAAATGTTTCTGATAACATGAAACGTACCATGTTGTATGAACATGGTTGTGCGCCTTGCCATTATGCTGAGAATAAAGGAATTCTTTTTTAGTTATTAATTTGGTAATCACTGTATCAGCGGAGGAAGTTACGTGCAATAGCCTAGGAGAACGCTGGACCTTACTATCTTGGATTTCTTTTTGTCGGGTTTTATTAAAGATTAAATATCTCAAGAAAAGCCTACTACATAAAATGTTGTTGCTTCTCTTTGTGTTTTTTTCTTTCTAACCGCTTTCGTTTGTTGGATTGAAAATGAATAAATAAACGAATCTCTGATAACTATTACGAATTACGATTTATACAAATAAAGCAGAAATGTTTCGAGAACCATAATTTCAGGTAGATATAGATAATTAACAACTACTTTCAAAACACAAAAGAGTTTTATAGTTGTACATGTCGCGCTTAATGTAAACATATATTTTACAAAAATTTTATAAGTCGAAGTAATATAAAACCTTGCAATCTTTACAACAAAAAAAGTATTTCAAACTCACAATTAAAGTATTCGAGGTGTATACAGTACATTATCATCGCTTATATAAATTCCAAATGAGTAAATCTCCTTAAATTTAGCTATTAGTAATAGATCGATAATCCGTTTAATCATATTGTCAATGATCTTATCAAGTACCACTTCACACTTCAAATCCGTTTCCATAATCCTCAAACTTCCTGTCCTAATGTAAGTAATTTGATAACTTACAAATCGGTTGTCCCACCGGATATAATTCTAAATGTTAGTTGACAATTTTATCAACACAAAACTGTTTTCTAAAAAATCACCACTGTTTATTCCAACAAGCCGGAAACCAAAACACCGTTTGCGTGCGCTCTTTGCTAAGTTTAAAATTATCGGGCCACTTACGTCAAGAAACATCACACCAAACTACAACAAACGATTCTGCAACGTGTGTACAAATACTATCCGCAAAGACGCACGCCTCAACTTTATAGCATCATTTACTTGCGTCGCGATAAAAAAAGCTCATTTTCGTAAAATCATTAGTTGCTTGTGAAAAGTTGAAGTTCATGAAGAACGGATAAGCTGTGAATTTGTAAAATATAATCCCTCATTTAACAATTGTACATTATCAGTACTTCTTTTGAGATTAGTTGAAGGTAAAATTAAAACGTGTTTAATGTACCTATCATAAAATTCCAATTTTCCAACCCATTTGCAGTTAAATTCTGATAGAATTCATTTAAGTTTAAAATATTATGGTTTAATAAAGGTATTTATACATAAGGTATTGGCCGCAACAAGCTAAAAATAAGAAAATCTAACGATCTTTGACGTAAATAGATTCATCGCTAGCAAAGGTGTTAAAAACTTTCTGTAACTGTCGGCTATTTTTTAAAACCGATCAGAAAGATATAAAAAGATTGTGGTGTATATATTGGTTTTTAATTAGCTGTCTTAAAGGTACGGACGGTTAAACCAAACATTAGACTTTAAGCACCTACTTAAACCTACACCGCTACTGCGTAGCTAAGAGCTCTAATCCGGGCATACAAAATAAATAACGTGATCTTATATAATCGAGAGGGATTAGAAAAGAAAATAGTAAAAAGATAAGGCGATTGGCGTAAAACAGAGTTATTTATGACACCTGTGTATAAAGAGGGTTAAAGGTTTGACAAGCTTCTATAGCAAAATTTGTCCAGAAAAACAATACAAAGAGACGAATAATCCTCATAGCTGTAGTTACTCTAAGAGATTGAGTAACTTTACAAGTTTGGAAATTCGTAGCGAAACAGAACTCGCTATAAAAACTCTTTTCAAGGTTAGGATAGAAAAATAAAACTTTGTTTCAAAACATTAAAATTTTAATATAGTTTTTAATAACTTGAAAGATCCTGACAGAATAAGCAATTTTTTTATAAATTACGTTGTTAGCACAGTGGTAACGATTTTGCTCTTCAGTTTACTATAGTTCTAGCGTTGTCTGAATGTTAATATTCAGATAACGGTTCTAGCAACTGGTTCCTAACTACCCAAGAATGCTTGTTTTTCGTCTCATGTTAAATTTTGGTAACGTTATGTACATGTTTTGTACCCAACTAATTTTCTTCCATTTATAAAGTTGTCTATGAACTTCAGTTATGAGACATAAATTGATTTTTAGATTTAATAATCTTACGTCTTCTCGATCTTTCCATTAGAAATATTAAGAAAACCTGGATGTAGAAAGACTTAAGTCCTTAAGCGTCATATTCCAAATTGCTTTCTTTAACTGTTTCTCAAATAACATAATAGAAAGGTTGTTGTACTTTAAATACTACACAAAAAAAATCAGTTTTTACACTACAGTTTACAATAAATAAAGTTAAAATTTAGTACCTATTCTCTAAGGTTTACTGGTCAATTATTTTCCTCCCGTGATCAAAATCTTTTTTTCTACTGTAATGTGTACTTGTTTTAAAACTTGTTTGATAAAAATAAAAAACAAACAGACTTACAATAAATTATTAGTTCGGTAATGATTTAAACATATTATTACTGTAGACAATTTAAAATCATTACATTTTCCTAACATATCGTGAAAACTTGTTTGGAAAATTAAAAAAAAAATTCACTATCAAAATGGTATTTTTTAATTGCCCCTTTTACGTGTCACTGATTTCGCTGTGTTGTTAGTTTGAAGGTTACTTTTCGTTTTAGTTTAAGTCTACTTGTTTCTATTAATTTTAATTTTGACGTCACAATGACTTCTTCTATTTCTTAATACTTGTGTACAAATATCTTGTTACTGATGAAGGCTTGTTAACCGAAATCGTTGGAAGTAATGAAATGGGTATAAAAATATTATTTAAACATTAATGATTTATAACAACGGATATTTATTTCTTTCTCCCTTTTGGCTTTTTTGGTTTGTTGAACACTTTCTCGTCGTCGAAGTAGAAAGTGTTCCTTCTAGAAATTTATTCAGGTCAAAATCATGTAGGAGGTCTTCTCTCATCCAGCATGCTATACTGTGTTGCATTCAGTTTAACCAGTCAAGAATTTGTACCGTTTTCTTTAAAGTATTATTATAAATAAGCGATCTTAAGAATATAGAGAAAAGTAAAAAAAATCCTTTAAAACAAACTAATTGTACCCACCACAACAAAACATCGTGTTCCTCTTTGAAGTTTAATTACCTAATATCTATACTTTATGGACTACTTACGTAGCATAAGCACGATCGTATGTCATGCTCATTTCATTTATCGCTGTAGAACATTCAGGGGATTAACTAAAGTACCGTTTTGCATCGTGATATTCCTGGTGTAGTTTTCCAAATCGCTTATGCACTTCACACAAAGCACCTAAATTTATTACTGCTAATAACGTACGAGCGCACTCTAATCCTAGATACTGATGTAAGACCGCTGTAGCATTCCATCCATCTAGTAGATAAAAAAAACTATGAAATACCCCAGTTTTGAAAATGAGAAGGATTGCAATGCATGGTAATTTCTGTTCCCTAAACCAAAAAATGAATAAAGCTAATAATTCTGTATGTAATAGGTTTATCATAAAGGTATTTGATATAGGAATGAAACTGTGTATTGAACAATTTCAGCAAAACAAAAAAGAAGCTTGAAAATGATTTATAAATTTATGTCCAGCCCTAAAGTAAGGAATAAATAACACGCAAATCTTATTTTAGTCGCGCATTTATTAGAACAAATTTATTATACAGGGCGACTCCAATAATGCTGGCCAGATATAGACTTCATTTTTTGAATAGCAATTTCTCATTTTTTTACATTTTCTCATTTTTGGTAAAATTTCAAGCACTATTTTGAAAAAATAAACCGCCAATATCATCAATAAGTTTGAGAAAGAATAAGAGTAAATTGATTTCGTATATTTCACAACATAAGCCATGAGTCAACACTTCAAATTTCCCTGTTGTATCATTTTGCCAGAAGACGAAAAGGGATGTGTATTTTGTAATTCATTTATTTCGTTAACGTTCCTCGTTTTTTTAATATTCTAAGTACTTTTTACGCAGGCAATAGTTTTTTTTATTGTTTTTCAGATAGTGTGAATTGTATGCGATCTATTGAATCAAAAATATCTTGATCGGTCATTCGATCACGAGTCAATAGTAAGATTGAGCCAAATTTTTGCCAAAATGGCCATGCATGAGATGCCCCAAAGTTGTCGGGCATTATTTTCTGCAGAAAAGCAATTGGAAAATTGGTAGTGCCCTTTTGGCTGATGGCTTACCTTGCTTAAATGTATTAATCTAATGTATTGTTTTTAAACTTTCGAGATTATAATATTAGCGGTTTAATTCTTCAAAACACTATAGGTAACTGAAAAACAGTTGAGTTTAGGTATAATACTTAACATAAGAAATGATTGGAAATTTATCAGACATCAGAAAATGTAAAAAATAGGAGTCGTAAATTTTTATGGTATTTTAAATAAAATGTTTGTCTGGAGTTTGATTTAATGCAAACAAAAAAACAACCAACAATTAAATAAGTACCCTAAAAATCGCAAATGAAACATGATACCAAATGCTCAGGAATATCCATTCTGATCCCACGACTGGAGTTTCGTGCTTCTTTGGACTCGTTGGGTGGGAAATGCTGGAGGCAATTGTTCTCACGTTTAGAAGCAGTTCTTTCAAAAATGCATTTGCATGAACTCTACAAGCTAATAGTTTCAATTTCAACAATTCCACTTAGACGCTCGCAAAATGGACTCGTCTGTGGTATAGCCTACGCGTTCAAATAATTAACCTTATGTTGACTAATCGAACAAAAATCGTCATTATTCATATTTGGTATTTATACTTTCGATTTAATTATCGTGCCCATTCTAACCCACAAATAGACCCAGAAATAATTCAAAGAAAATAAAATTTCCAGTACCAACCGCTAATATTACTCGGACACAGTTACTTAGTAAAAGAAAGCATTCATGTTTTCCGGTCCATCTCGTCCGGATTCAGGTTCGACCCACTCGCGCAGAGGCGCAGACGACCCTGCGACCTGCATAGCCGTTGCACGCGACGGAGCCGTGCCAAATTTTTGCAGACGGTTTTATATATCGCAGTTTCGCAGTTATCTCGGGCACAATCCAGAATAAACGTGAATGTATCCCAGATGTCAGAGTATGCGGTTTTCACATGATTAATGGTTAAGATTGAAGTTTATCGAGGATCTGTCGAAAGCCCGCTTGACGGAATTATGGCATTCAGATTTGTTATAATGATAGCGATAAGCGCTTATACCTTCGGAAGCACCAAAGGAAATGACAATGATAGACCAAAACGTTAGACAATAGAGGAAAATGTTCTGTAAAACGGTATTTAATACGTGATTTTTCGAACAAAAACAGGTACAGGCGTTGCCCAGTATAAAACAAGTAACACACATGAAAAAGAGAGAAGCAAAAAGTGTAAACGTACGATAAAACCGATGATAAAACTATCCCTCGTTTTTCCATACTTGCTTATATATCGTAACAAAGAGCAAAAAATTAATTAAAAAGTTGGTCAGGAAGCTTCAAACAAATTACAAACTAAACCAGAACATAGGGTTACGGTTTATTCAATCTATAAGTGTCAATCTGGAACAATTGAAACAATTTTATAAACTAATTCTTTTCTTGTCTCCTCTCTCCACCTGCTTTCTGTTTCAGCTTATACATCAGTATAAATATATATGAAGTGATTTTCTTAAACAGATTAAGCTCTTTATAATATTTACAAACGGCATAAGAAGACCGCATCTAAAACAACGATGCTCCGTATAGCGGGGTTGTGAAACTACTGTGTGCGGCATTTAAATGTTGCATATCAGTTCTAAATTTGACTTTTTTTGTCGAAATAACTTACAGCTATAACTATGATTGCAACAAACATACTAATAATTGATATCTGAAACTATGCCTGTGAAGATACAGTAGATTCCCCACATTATTCTTTGTGCAAAAGTGGTCTTGTTTTTTAATTTTCTAAAGTTATTGTCTATTATTAGACCCAAGTATTCATTTTAAATTATGTTAAGTGGTGGCACAACCATAACGAGCGAGGGCACAAACCTGGAAACCCAGGTTCGAACCCGGCCAAAAAAGATTTTTTTTTTCAATAAAATGTCTTTGTACCCACAAACAGCAATACGCGTATTATAAATAATACTTTTCGTTACAAATTATAACAAAGGACGAAAATACTTAACTTCATCTTTTTGTATTACAGATTTTGGTAAATGGGAATGAGGATAGCAAAGGATATTTGGCTTACATTGTTTCTAAAACTAAAATTGGTTTTGAATTGATTTAAATGTATTAAAATAATGTCATTTGTTAATTAATAGGCATTTCAGAAAAAATAAAGCGGTAATCATCAAGTCATATAAAGTTAATATGTAAAACATTAAAATTAGAACCTATAAAATATACTTGAAATTTGTAAGCTTATGTACGAAGACTTTGACAAATATTTGATACATTTTGACAAACAAACTAAAGATAATACAGCTTAAATAATAGCTAAATAAGGTAATTAGAATTTCTATATACAAGTTACACGCAACTGATAAGTACTCACCTATTTATGGAATGTAATTATGGTAAATGCAAGCTCTAACACGCAAGCTAACAAAAAAGGCCGTTCGTTTATCCAATATTTAATCAGTCGTAATGAAACTTTTGATCAAATGCAACTAAGGTTTTGTTAAATTGGACTCTTGTCAACTGGTCAATTTATCTGACGAACTCAAGAACAGTATACAAAATTGTCATTTCTACTTCAGATTTTTATTAGAAGTCTTTTTGTTCATAATCTTTGAAGTTGTAGCAGTATTCAAATACGTAGGTGATATTACGTTACAAAGAAATTTTGATTATAAAACCATAAGCAACTGCATTTTACTAAATGCTTAAACGAAAAAGCGAACGAAACTGTTAATCATTATCCCCTTTGGCATAAGCTACTAGAAATGTAGTCAATTTCCGCCACCTATTCTGATGGCTTTAATATATTAGTGAACAACCTTAATGCTCTGCAATAATACCATTTGTCCAACCTCCATAAAATGTGTTGTAGTTAATTGCCTTGATTCATCGCTTTAGACTATGGAGCATATCAGCAACTTTACAACAGAAAATTGTTGTCACCATATGATTCATAAATACACATGCTCTGATTTCCCTATTATGAGTAATAGCACAATCAACCGCACATACATCTTATTTGAGCACCAGTCAAAATAAAAATTTTCACATTTTTGTGACCCACATTCGCACTTGGACGACTTTAAGAACACCCATAACACAAATTTTACTACGTAGCAGTGCAGACACTTGACTTTGGCATTGTGACAAGCGACAAAAATTCCCCTGCCGCCGCATAGGAAAAAACTCGTGCAAAGTTCATAGAAAATATGCGCCTGGCGTTTTGTGAAATCATTTTTATTTTTAAATTTGTCGAAAAACATAAAATACCACAGTTCTGCTATATTCAGACTTGTAACGGTGTTATGAAAATAAGCAGAAGCGCATGCTTCTTTGCAATTTTGCAGGTTACAATACCGTAGAAACACACAAAATATCGAAGCTGTTACTTTAACTTCAGCTGCAAATCAAAAAGCATGCGTACGTGTCAGAAAAATTTTGTAGACATTTGTTTTTCATAATGACAAAGAATTAAGAATACTCAGTAATAATTGGTCTATTAGAATAATCTTAAGACTTTACTTGCTCTTAAAGAAAAGAAGAGAATCGGACAGTGAGAACATTAAATATTAGTAATTGTTGCAGCGTCCATGGTGCTAATGCATTTGATAATAGACTGAATCCGATGACTGATTTCCTTCAGAGGTATCTTTTTTCAGCCTACTTGTACAGAATCATGAAGTGCTGCTGGAGTTTGTGTAGGATGATGTAAATTTTCCAATTCTCTACCCATGATATCTCAGATGCGTGTTGGAGAAAGATCGGAAAGGCAACAAACTGTTTAGTTTGTTCGAACTAATTCGAGGTCGTCGATTGTCTCGCTGAAAAGATTAATTCAGGAGGGTTCTCAGATGTAGTAAAGTGTGTTGTGCTACTATTTGCTGAACGCTCCTCTTGGCTCAGGTCAAAGGTAGTCTTCTGTCATGAGCAATCGATCATCAGCCATACCTGGAATCCGGATTACTCGCTAAAAACTGTAACATTGTCTATAGTTTTCCCATTGTTTCTATTTTTAATTGCAACAAGGGTCATTGTCATTCGTTAATTCGATATTTTCGCTATAATTTTATATTGGCCGCGAACACAATATCTTATCATATCCTTCCGAGTCTCATTGTCCCGCAAAGATTTCGTGCTATTCGTTTTCGTAAATTTCCTACCTTGACCATTCTTTGGCCATAGCTGGATTAATTGCCACTTTTTCTCCATCGAGCTATCGCTGAGGAGATTTAATTCTGGACTGCTTTAAGTTTCATCTATGCCCTCACGCCAAAGAGAGGTATGTTATTTATTCCTCAGTTTACTGGAATTTCACCCTTCCTTACCTTTTAGGGCACTTAGACTTACATACGTACGTGTATTGTATACCATCCATTCGAAACGTAGCCATTGTTGGTTCCAACGAAGTATTCCAGAACATGGAAATATCTCCTTTTTTTTGGAAACGCAGCCAGAATTATCACATCAATTACCGTGGTGAGAACTTGTAGAAAATCGGAACTAAGGCTTTCCTATTAAAGCAAATCATCTCCTAGTACTACTATCTCAGGCGGAGAAGGCGAAAAACAAACATTCAAGATAAGTGCTAAAATTTGAAACGGGTACGTTTTAGATGAACACTCAGCACCGTGATTCGCAAACGTTTTTTATATATATTCAAGTTTATATTTGTTTTTTTTAATTTAATCTAAAGAAATAAACGTAGTAAAACTTTACGAAGGTTATTCAAAGCACTTGTGTCACCCTGATATAAAATACTGTTGGACTTTATTGACTTGTGATATATTTAAAACCTATTGTACACTCAATTCTTTCAAGCTGGTTTTGTTTTTTTACGGTATTTGGTTTAGGAAGCTTTTAAGTATAGAAAGATTATAAAAAGGTTATAGAACGGTATGTTATTCCTGGTTCCACTGGCACACTGTTCTCTGCACCGTCGAATAGTAAGTCCCAGTCCCAGGTGAGAATGGTAGATAACAAGCTAAAACCTTTGTTGGCCTTCTATATTTCGTAAACCACTGGTTTGTAAGAGTTCTCGTAGCAATGGAGCGGTCTCTTAGAACCAAAAGTAGAAAAAGTAAACGATGTATTACTGGTGTTCTAATTTTTATGTTAATCAATATATTTGCATTGTTTAGAGATACTGCTACTAAACAAACAGTTGCAATTATCTCTTGCAGAATATCACACCTCGTATCTTAAACACGGCAAAATGTTTTGTAAGCTTAACCTAGTAAATAACAGGGTGCGTTATCATAAGACATATTTCTGTTCTGAATAAGCCACTCATGCTTTGAATAACTTATTAATTTTAATCTTATAAAGCATTGGTTCAGTTGAATTTTTAGTTTATTATTACTTAATTGGTTATATTAAAAAATAAAGCTGTATATTCCACAAAGAATGCGTCATCTAATCTAATACTACAGCATTGCTGCTAGTGAGCGACAAAGACGTTAAATCCTATCGGTAGACTTTCCAAAAAAAACTTAAAAATGTAGGCTGGGGTTATAATGTTCGTAAAGTTGGCACTCTCTCACAACCAAACAAACTTGCTTTAAGCATGGCAGAATAATTTTAGAACCTGGCTACGTCGCTTACATAACAGCATCATAGTAAATGTCTCGCCAGTCACATGAAGGAGTGTCGTGCCAAATTTTCAGACGCGGTTCAGACGACGACTGAAAGCAAAACAAAGGGCACCGTATGTGGAGTTGTCAAACTTACTATATAAACCAAATTCAAGGAAACGGGTTGGTCCTCATAAGGACGATGTCCAGAAGTAAAAGATAAGTTACTTTATTTTTTTCGAGTTATGTACGATAAACTTATTCTTTGCGATTCTCAAAACTCTGGTTTTGTCACTAGTACTTAGATTTCGCGGTATAAAGAGAATGTTAATATAAATCAAAAAGCTTCCATCTCACATGCATTACTTTCTAAATTGTTACTCAAATTTAGTGGCTTATTATATATATTATATATATATTAATTATGGATCTGGCAACTGCCAAGGGTGTCGTTGCATTTGCTATGCAGGCTTTGTTTGGATTGGTCGATCGGTATTGGTTTCGTACCGAGGTGTGTGGGATTGCTGCTCTAAATAAATCTAGAGTAGTTGCTTCAAAGAGCCCCTAATTGCTTTTCCAGTTGTAAGTCACGCCCGTTGAATGACGAACGCAAATTTAGGTTGTCGCGTCAAGAAGGTGGGTGTGAGGTGAGATGGTCGTATTCTAAGGGTCAGCAGGGCCTTTGGTGTAAATACACAGAATTGTAAATTTTTGTCACGAACCAAAATAGAATATTGACGCGAGGGACAGTTCAGGCAAGAATACAGACGATTGCTTGGGCTAACGGAACGGACAAATATCGCGAGAATTCTCGTGGCTGCTTTTCTTCCGCAAGCAGCATGTGAATAACTTCTTTGGACATTTTACCACAACAGTAAGGATTTTAAAAGTCGCTCTTTTTCTCCATCTATTAATTGAAACGTTATTCATCCATTTCTAGTACTTAACTGCTTTAGCGGATTTCACACCATTCATATTCGGAATTATTAACGAAGAACTTGAACTTCATCTGGAAGGCTGGGGTACAGCATGATTATATAACTTTTCTCCAATAAGTTTCTAGTACTTTAGCCCAGTATTATTTTTGTGTCATAGTCACTATTTTTCACCAGATCGTTAGGATATATCTGAATTCTAACTGCATGGCCGGGGTATACAAAGGGAACGGTTAAAATATGCTGAAGGAAAATATTTCAATATAGTTAGTTGTAGAAGTCACTCCATCACCGATCCTCAACACCCTTTTGTGATACTCGAAGGAGCAAATCGCTTTAAACCTACTAAGAGCAGAAAACGCCGTAGATATTTTTGTACTTAGTAGTTAGATATGTGGTAACCATTTTGGAACAAGATGCATTGTCAACGCCCAGTAAGTTAGATGAAACACAGCTATGAATTATATTTCTACATAACATAATTATTTATTTATTATGATTGTTATTATGACAGAAAACATGCAAACATCTGCTAATGTAATAACAGGATGCAGTGCGAGAAAGGCCCGACGTCGTAAAGCCTATGACTGAGAACGGATCCCTGTGGCGCACCATGAAACACGGACAAGAAAGCACACTTCCGGGATCAAAATAATGTTTGGTTGGGCATTTGAGGAAATTTTGAGGTCATTTTCATTGAGCTCGTGAGTTAGACGAATTTCGGATGGATCAAATAAATAATGGTTCGCGAAATTCGCGTCACTTAACACAATTTTTGCTCCACCGTTTCCACAATTTCCTTTTTATTTGTTATAGACTACTTGTCAACCAATTCCAAGACGTAACCGTGACGTACATATATGCTTCATCTGCATGTCCTTAGTGGAATGGGTTTGCCGTGGCTTTAGCACAATTTTCGTTAAACAAAGATAACTTGAGCTTGTTCGTCAATGGAGCACATCATGTTTAACTGACATTTTTTTTTTAATAATTGAGTTAAAATGTTAAACACTCGAATAGTTTATTTACAGTGAACTACTCGGTACTAATTGAAAAAATGTTAATACATGAAGACATCACATAAATAATGTTTGGTTTAGATTATGCTCTTAACCAACAAACCTTAAACCCATGCAATAATTTCTTTTTTTTCTGAGTACTCATGTGTCAAGTGAAACATTAGCCAGTATACAAAAAAAAACAGTTTGTCTGGCCATTTACAACTCTGCGGGTAATCCCACGTAGTAGACAAAACACGACTGCTACCAACTGCAACCCAAGTACTATCTTTGAAACATTTCCTGTAAAAAGTCGTGCACCTCCCGTATAGTGCTGACGCTGCTTCCTTTAGCTCAACGATCTAAGTAACATGATAACCATGGAAATATGACATGACGAAGAAATAATATAGGATGACGCTTACTGGTATACGTGTACAGGGTTTATGCAACAGTGCACTTGCTGAACAATTGCAGTCATTGCTAAAATATGTATAAATAACTCAAAGGACAAGGCTGGATAAATATTGCATCAGTATATAGGAAGCCAATATTTGACAAACTTTACACATTCTGTGTATAAAAACCTTAAAGGTACAGTCTAAAGCCGCTGCGGATGCTACCATCACTCCAGTGGATTCAGAAACTGCACCCAACGGTTGTGATTAATTGTAGCATTGCAAACTTTTCTTAGACTGTTTAGTCCTGTCTTTTTTATGTTTGTTACGTAATTACATATTATACGAAACGATTGCAGGCGGCTTTATAAGGCTAAAATAGTTATTGGTATTTGATTATGAAATACAATGCTCTACATATTAAGAGAAAATTTCGCAAACATTGACTCAAAAATGGCTTAGTTTAAGAGGAATGTTGAGTTACTTAGCAACGGGTTAAGTAAGCCGCAAATGTTTTTGTCGTTGCGCAACAAACTCAATTGTCACTTATGGCCATTGTCAAACTAAATTTGTTAATTTGGTCTGCATATTTCTCCCCTCTTTTTGTATTTAGCAATTTATTAAATGTATCCGTGTTAGTCACACGATACAATAATAGCGTCTTATTGTCATCAGTGCAATAAATGACGAATACACCAAACATCAACAGGCCAAATGTCACATGTGCATAAAATCATATGAACTAGTCTACGCGGCAGATGGTCCTACATTCGTGTTAGAAAGAAAAAACTAATGCTTGCTTGACCCGTTTTTTATGAATGACCATTACTAGAAATTTAAACAATGTTGCGTTTCCCTTTCAGCAAATTACTTGTTAATTAAGAAGCGCGATCTACATTTATGCATTTGTGCAACAAAATATTGGTTTTCTTTTTCAGTTCAGTATCTAATTATGGATATAACAGCGATTTTGTAGTTTTTCTTTTCTAATTTTGCAACGAGTAGAGCACAGTTTCTATTCAAGAAAGTAACGAAACGGCATTCTGCGTTCATAGGGTTGTGTTCAATAATCGTCTTCCTTATTTATTTTTTTTAGTTTTAGAAAAATGACAAGTAGAAGTAGTTAAACAAGTCATGTTTTATATTTATGTAAAATTCAAAGACGTAAGTAAATAATGTTTTATTACAAAAAAGGATGAATATGATGTTCGTATTAGGCAGAGGTATACGGAAGTGCATGAAATTTTCAAGGGAGTTCGCTAAAGCCGTTCCTTGTTCCAGAGTATAAGAGCATCTTTAAGTGGTAACAACGGTATAGATTTCTTAATTAAACATTCTGTTAATGACAACTTTCTAAATCTATTTTAGGGAATTAATAAAATGCGTTTATGCCTCATTGTTTTCAGTTTGTTCGCTGCTGCGCCAGCCTCTGTATTTATTACACAATGCCTGCTTGTTCAGCATTACGGTTAATATTAATACGTTAAGTAACGCACAACATAAGCAGCCTCGTTTGTTACACACCCGCAGAGATTGCAGTAACAATTAAAGACCTTGGCCAAAATTATTAGCTCAACTATGAACAATGGCGCTCTTGCGAGATCCAATCGATCAAAACATCTTAAAACAAATAAAATGATGGAGAAATCTGCTTGCCTCATTGGGCGATCAAATTACTTTAAAGTTGCAACTATGGGTCGATTGTGCGACGTTCTGCGTAGGTTGGAGTTTTAAAAATAGCCGGAGTTGAACAATTGAAGTTGGACTAAACAGAACAATGAAAATAGATCGTTTTTGCGACGAAATTGCTAAACGTTGTCTACATCGTTGCAGGTTAAGAGATCGGCATTGTTTGAATTTAGCCTTTTTGCTATCAATTTAGGTCAAAAAATGGTGCATCGCGGTGAACACACTCCTTTAGGGTCGCTTATTTGTGAAAATCTGTAGCACAATCGCCGTTAATAACTAACTTTTATATCAATGTGCTATATATAGTAGTTTGACTAAATAATTGTAATTAACGAATTTTGACTTCTTCATTTATAGGTAGTAGCATTTATTGTATTGTTGTAATATCCAAACGAACATAGTAAGTGTTCTTAACAAATTTGTTTGTCAATTGTCGATCGTCATGCGTGCAAAATTTAAATGCAAATCATCATTTCGGATGCGCAAATATCACTTGCAGATTTGTAATAGTTTTTGATGCCAGCATAGTATCGTCGTAATTCGTGCGTTCAATCTTGCATGTTTTGCGTTAAACTGGCATGTAGTGTCTCGGATGTCGTTCTTAGTCTTTTGCGTCCATTTTTAACCTGCCGTGGCAACTAACGATCGAATACCCACAAGGTGTTATACCTGAGGCAGCTGCGACTTCCATTCTCACCTCTTTCTGTCCTGTTACATGCACCTCAGGCCGTATGGATGCTTTAAGGGTCATTTTGCACCATACTCTGGGTCATTGTACGGCAGTGCGGTCAGTCGAAGACTACTTGCTCAAGCATAATAAGTATGTAAAAATCCAGCACACAGAACAAAATAACTTTCGAGAATCACTACATATTCCATATAAAACAAAGTCTTTCGCCGCTTCTGTCTGTTCGCGATAAACTCAAAAATTACTAAACGGAATTTCATGTGGTTTTTATCAATAGATAGAGTAATTCATGAGGAAAGTTTAGGTATACAATTTGTCCGGGTTTTGTGTAAATTGGTTGAAATATAACGATAATTGTTGGAAGTGTCGGAAAAAGTCAAGCCTCCTGGGAGCTTTCATCGAAAACGCTGCCCTTTGAGATTCTGTCTTCTAAAATGCGGTAATTGGAAAGTTATTTAGACAAATTCAGGCTTGTTTCCCACATCGATGACGGGTTTCGCTTGATCACCCCTGCACTGCGCCCCCGCTGTTTCTATATAAGTCGAGCGATAATGAGCGCGTACTCCTATTCAATAAACAGAATTTTGGAGCAAATGTATTTCTTTTAGGCATAATGTGCTCTACTACCCGTGTGAAGCCGGGGTGGGTCGCTAGTTATTACCTATAATAATAAATGTTTTTCTGAACATCTTCTGCGTGACAATGATTATAATTTGGCATTGATAATACAACAACTTTAAAGTGTTCCGTGTACTCACTCATATCTAAAAGTATCATTTTAATTGTATTCTTTTTTCTAAGGATGCAATTTTTAATCACATGTCGTGGTTGACGGWTATATTAGTAAGCCGTATGTGTAATTAACAATCACTTTGCTACTTGATTGTTGTTTGTACATCCGGTTGTTAACAAATTAATCACTTTGGGAACCTTAATAAAGTCGTAGAATTCTAAAAATTGCTTGATTTGTACTTATCACTACACCGATGAGTAGGAAATTGTGTTCGAAGATACGCTGTGAAGACTTACCCAGTAGTAGCTACTATTAAAACATCTGACAATATAGACTCCACGGTTTTCTTGTAAGATAATGACAATCGAACTGACTACACAGGTGCTTCAAGGCTAAAAGCCCAGATGCGGTATTGTATACAAATATATTTCATCTGACATGATAGCTACAGTTCGTAATGAATTGTAAGTGAATAATTTTCATTGGCACAGAGCTGTAGTAACCTAGATATTGTTATTAATTTTCAAAGACTTAGAACCTGAATCTTGCCTCAAAAATGTAAAAATTTTGTATATATTCGAATACCAGTGTTACACTGCATAGAATTATGTTAAATTTTTAAATGAATTATGTGTATTACTTCTATTATCAAATAAAAAGAAGCTTTAATTTTTTCACTGTTTTGAAATTCTACCTTCACTCTTTGAAAATAATCTCAAAAATAAGGAAAGGCGTTTGCCTTTCAATATTAAATTTAGTATTACTTTCTGTCAAGAAGAATAAAATTGAAAAGTGATAAATAGGATTAGGGGTTTACCAACAATGGATAAGAACACTAAATAAATTGTTTCAGCCATATGTGAATAGAAAGAGTTGTTTGACTGCTCATTCAATACTTAGTAGAAAGTTCATGAAAATATTTTTTACTCTGTTGAATAATAACGTGGGAGTGGCAGTCAAGAAGATAATCCCTATTTTCATATGCCATATTTCTGAGCTTATTTTTTTTATTTATTCTTTTTCTTTAGTAAAAAAAGTCTGGTGGTGAAGTATAATAATATAAAACTTGCGAAACCATATAAAAATATTAAATTTCTTTGTCGGCACAAAATAAATCCTTAAAATGAAGGGCTTACCAAATAAAATTATTTTCTAGATCGTCAACGTATGTGTTTCATAACTGCAGAATTATTTTTATTGTGTCCTTATTAGATCTTTGTAAGGGCAATCATTTGTACTCACTGCATATGGATACTTTATATCTTCCTTACGGTTTGTAAATCTAAGATAATTCTTAACTTGAAGACTTATAATAATATATATTCCTAACTTTGAAGATTTGCCGGACGAACTGTTATGTTCGAAAAAAATAGATAATGTCGTTTGGTAAAGCATTTGCTGCCAAAATTTATATGAAGACTGCCAAGGCCAATTAATATATATTTTCACGACTTTTTACGGCATTGTAGAAGCTCTGTAGCCTGCTTTATAGCAAATTCATAATATGAACCGATAACTAAATATTTCCGTAAGTTTATATTAGACAGGCACTTATTTTTGGAGATAACAGAGAGAAAATTGTTGTTTAATGAACATTGTTGAAAGGAAGTCTCATTAAAATAGTGGTTTCCAAACAATATTTTAGTCAGAAATATTGATTGAGCAGCCATCTCAAGCGAGAGCTATTTTTTAGAAATACATAAAATAGGAAAAAAATAATGCGAATGTAGTAGTAATATCCAAACTTTCCAAACAATAAGTAGTTCTACGGTTTACTAATAACTATAATACAAACACAGCATTCTGTAAAAAAATGTGCTGGCGATCCTCCATTAAACCTTTCCACGTAAGTCTACCGAAAAAACCTAACACGCAGCACATCATCCTTGTCCGCGAATTCACACTTTGTTTTGTATCAACGGTTTTTCCTATCGCTTCGCAGCGAGCATCAGCTGTTTCGGAGTAACCGATGTGTTGTACGCTCATGTTTGAATCTTGAATTCCGTCTCCGCTGGTAGTACTCCACCGTTGTTGCCAAATGGGTCGTTATTACATCTGTAGATGTTTTGAAATATTCGAATTCTACTTCTGTTGTTAATAATAATAATGTTGCACAAGTTGAACTCCTTTTTGAATGAGTATGGAGTGCGTCCAACGTCCATATACATTTACAGTTCTTTACACTTTAAATAATATGTGTACATTATATACACACGTGGATGAATTTTCGTGAATTTATAATAATTACAATATTGGAACTGTCGATTCTCGCAAGTACCTATTTCAAGAGCACGCACAACCTAAACTTAAATGTTATTATTTAAGAGAAAGATTTAACGAAATTAAAATAGTATTAAAGTTGTGTTCGTCAAATATAACGACAATTAGGGTACGAGTTAGGAGTTAAGATTACCTATGAAAAGGAAACAATATGACGCCCGTCCCATAACCGAAAGTTGGCCAAGATCTAGATTGGATTCGCTAAAGCACAAAAGAATCGAGTTCCATCTACTTCATGTAGTTGTTTATATCACGTAGGTATAATTGTGTCCGTCACACTTGTTCTAAATAGCGACCGTTTGAATCATGCAAAATACTCTATTGTGTTGTTGGATATAAGGAGTAACCTCCAAACCTGGCAACACCGTTGCGCTATCGGTCGCGACAGTGGAGACGGTTGTAGTACGGGTGGGTGCTGCGCGCTTACGTCACGGCAGCTATATAAGTCGATGCAAGGGCGATTTCAGTTCCAAACCGTGCAACAAGTCAGTTCGACTTCGTTTAGCTACCATTAAAGCTAGGCAGTCGTGAGACGTTCGGTCATTCTAGTCACTAGCCCATTTTGTGTATATAGCTCAAACTGTGTTGTGATGCGAACAATCGTTTAGGTGCCTTGGATTTAAACCTGTGCTTTGTGATTAAGTGCAAATCGCCCTTTCATTTTGGAACTGTATCCTTCTAAACTCGGGAGAGTTTAGGAGACCACCAGCATCAACATAGCTATCTTTAATTTTTCAAAACGGAGCCCGCCGAGTAAAATGGTCGGCAGCAACGGCACAATGATAGCGATCCGTCTTGTCCGCAGCAAGCTGAGGAAACGGGAGGAGCACAGCAACAGCGTCCATCCGGCAGATGTCTTGCAGACGACGGCGCCCGTAGCGACAGCACAACCCCCCGTTCCGCAGGCCCTGCAAGCCGATCCGCTCACCTACCAAGGGCAATTCCTTTGGCCACCACCGCCCCAGCCGTACTTGTACAACAACGATCAGGTAGGCGCCCCCAAAAAACGGGTCCCCATGGTCGTTGGAAAGTATCGCCGCGTTGCCAAGTCTGTCCAAAATTTCCTCGAATGTAGGAAAATTTTGAAAATCAGTAATTACAAATTTTACATTACCTAGTATTCCTTAGTGGAATAAATAGTACGTCAACAGAAAAATCTTGAAGATCAAAAAGATCTTAAAACATCATTAGGAGCATTTCCCAATGATTAAAAAATTCTGACATGAACGGCTTCTAGATTTCATTGAAGATCTATGGTATTTGAATTGATTGTTAATAGAGTAGTATCGAAAACCGAACTATTTATTTTTATTGTGATCAAGTCACTTTACTATTGCAATTTTCTAATAAACATTAATAACGTCAGTTAGTTGACATACATAAATTTGTTTTCCACATAATAACCATAACTGTGATTTTCAAAAAACCAAAACAAAATATTTAGTCTACGAGACAAACGGTACAAAGTAGATCCGCATGGCAACATTGATTGCGTCTGGAGAAAGCGCATTCAGCCCACGATACACAAAGCGACCGTTGAAGCGTGTCACGTTGCAAAAATGGTGGTTCTTTACCTTCGGACCAGAATACCCCCGAGGCCGCAAGCCCCGTACAAACCAGAGTTAAATTTAGAACGAAACGGTTGCGCGTGGGACACCAAAGTTCACACGCTTGCGTTTCCGCCCAAAAACGATACTGCTTAAAATACGTAAAACATCACAAGAGCTTTCTTTCAATGATGGATCTGACACTTTCAAGGGCATTAAAAATAGACCTATTAGAAATAAATTCTAAGCATCTTTTCTGTTTGAAAAAGTATTCCCTTGCTTGCTTCTAACTTAAATAAAGAACCTCCGCTCCGGCTAGCTGTGAACCAGCACAGTCACGGCGAATTGAGGAAATTGATCGGCCAACTTTCAAAACCGTTACTGCATTAGTCGGAGGTACCCAGCAACGGTTAACACACCTACATGACAATGTCAGCGTTGCCGACCGTGTTTCCGCACGATTGAAAATAAAAAGCTGGTCATGTGGAGGTTTCATAACACAAACAAAAAGATGCTTCAAACCAATTCACTTCCGCAGTGAAGAAACTGTCGGAATTCTTACACCGACTTGGCAATGTAGCGCGAGAACCGCACCCGTTTTGTTGAAGAGGGTAGTGACTGATCGTTGTTATTTTTCCAGGATAATCTTGTACAAAACTTGCCAGCGGAGCGGGCTGGTTTCGCCAGAGGCTTCAGAAAGAACCTCGGCGGTAGGTGGAGGCGTCTCGTAAAGAGGAAACCCTCGACGGAGGTGTACACCATTCCTGCCGAGCTAAAGCCACAGCTCAAGCAGATCTACGTGTACTGAAACCGCCGAGCTACGGCCTTCCTTTATGAGACTGATCTAAGAAATAGCCCTTCGATTTAACTTTTCCTCAAGCTGGCTGTCTGTAAATATTATGTAATATAGTTAGTTTATGTTTGTAAACAGCATGTTTACCTAAAGAACGTATTGAAGTAATAATTGTGATCGTGAAACACGCCTAGCCTTTTCAATTTATCTGGGAAGGCGGCGGATTATCTTTCAACTAGGATGATTCTCTAAAAACGCTTTTACCTAGGAAAACTTTTAGTTTTTTAGATATAATTTTAAATAATTGACTCATATTGAGTTTCGCCTAGTAAACTTCAGTTCTTGAATGTTGATATTTTCCAAACGTTCAATGAATTACTTGTTATCCTCTTTTGCTATCGTACCTACTCTGAATCCATGTAGCATATGAGTTTGCCGCTCATTACTAGTCAAATCCATGCTATTTTAGGTGTGCATCGAAATTTTTTGTCAACAGAAGGTATTTGCAGTATTATAATTTATTGGTAAAATTTAGATGTCAAAAAGTGATCATCGAAGTCGAACAATGAATCATGATAGCAAATTCCAATTGTAAACCGGTTACCTTATGTCAGGCCATTGTTATTAGTCTATAAATCATGTAAAGCAATAAAGTTGTACATATGATTAAATTCTGAAGTCAATAAATTCATACTTTTACAATATTGTGTTTTGCTGTTTACGAAATGCATCAACCATCCACCTTGTTAACATTATTTATTATGAGACGTTTGTTGTATTGACTCAAAGAGTATGTATGTTTCCATTACTTTTATATTCTTGATACTAACTGTAAAAGGTAGCATTAAAAATTTCACTTACCTGCCACTACAGCACCACATGTTTCTCAAACACTATTTTTAGTCATAATTAATGTGCTGTTGGTGTACATAAACATTTATCCAGGATGTAACACTTCTCCAGGTAAGTATTTGTAGTAATCATAAAGAATACATATTACGTTACTGCAGTACAAAAACGTCCTGCATGTTACACTTAAATTTTGGTTAGCAATTATTAAAAACAACGGTGACTAGCTTGCTGGCGTATCTATAAATCGTTTCCTGGAGAGGAAAGGTGGATGGTAACGTTTCTTTAGCCCATGCTGTGTGCATTAAACCTAATTTGCACTGACTAGATTTTAAAAAGCGAAACTGTTCCGTGTGCATTTGTTTACTGTACAGAAATCATAGAATAGACATAATTTTTGTTTAAGCTATTAAACACAGTTCTATCATTTCAAATACAATAAAATATTGACTGCTAATGCTAACTGTACATAATATTTGTACCAGTATATTATTGTCATAGCATTTTCATGACGTAAATTACGAACGTAAAAAACTACTAATCACAGTTGTAACAGTTGTTTTAATATGTATTTGCAATGGTAATATTCTGACAACACTAATATACTTGATGTTTTTTTTAATATCTCATTCAAATTCTTTAACTTTAAATAGACGAAAGCTCTAAAAATTTCGAAAAAAACATGTATTCTTTCGTTTGTGGAGAGACAACTTTTAAGATAACATACATTATTTGAAAGCTTAATTCCATAAGAAGTTTCCCTATATTGTTAGTTTTGTCATTTTTAACTTTAGTAGACCAATAAGCAGGTACTTTGAAGCAAATTGCTTATTAAATTAAACAAAAAACAAACAAAAAAACAAAATTTATTTTTTTCTACAATAAAAATTAGTACTTATTAGAACTCGGAATTAAAAAAAAAACTTTAATAATACGCCCAAACTATATTGACAGACATGCACCGTACAAAGTTTCTAGGGTTAGTAAGAAACCTACACCATGGTTGACCGACAATTTACGATTTATGATGAAGTTAAGAGATAAAGCGCTTTTGCGTTATAAAAGGTCTAAAATGGTTTCGCATTGGAATTATTATAAATCACTTAGAAATCTTGTTAATTCGGCGGTATGCAGAGAAAAAAAAGCGTATTTGGAACATGCAGTTAAAATTAAAGGCAAGCATATTCTTCATCACTTAAAGTTGCTTGGTATGCGCTCAGGTGGTCGTACAGAACGTGATTTGCCGGATAATCTGTCATCTCCTGATGAATTAAATAACCATTTTTTAAATGTTCCTAATAGAAATTTTATTTGTGATCCTGAGATTGTTAATTTTTATAATAATAAATGTCTAACTAACAATAAACTTGAATTTACATTTGTGTCCGAAGATGAAGTGCTTGCAGCTATAAATTCAATAAAATCGAAGGCAGTGGGGCATGATGGTATTTCTCTTAATTTAATTAACTATAGTATTCAAGTAACTCTGCCGCTTATTACCCATATTATAAATACCTGTATAGGCCACAGTGTGCTCCCTAAATCGTGGAGGCTGTCTGTCGTGATGCCCTTACCTAAAAAGTCTAAACCTAAGAATTTTAATGACATAAGGCCAATCAGCTTGTTACCGATTCTGTCTAAAGTATTTGAGAAAATTATTGCGAGGCAACTTTGGATTCACTTAGACAAATATAACATATTACCTGAATATCAATCCGGTTTTAGGGCTGGTCACGGTTGTGTTACGGCGCTTCTCCACATTTTGGATGATGTTATAAAAGATATGGACCGAGGTATGTATGTGGCTCTTGTATTGCTCGACTTTTCTAAGGCATTCGATACTATATCGCACGATTTACTATTACTAATTTTAAAATATATTGGATTGGGCCCGAGTGCTGTGGAACTTTTTAGGCAGTACTTGGCAGACAGACATCAGATAGTCAGATGTGGAGATCGTTGTTCGCAGCCTGGCAGACTTTCGTTCGGTGTTCCCCAAGGATCCGTACTAGGTCCTATACTCTTTATTATATATACATCTGTTTTTGTTTCCAGTATTAGGAACTCTAAATATCACCTCTATGCTGATGACACACAATTTTATTATTCGTTTAAGCCTTGCGACCTTGATGATGCTACTTCTCGTATTAATGCGGACCTGATGGAATTCTGCAACTTTGCCAGGCGACATAATCTAATTTTGAATCCAGAAAAGACAAAAGCCATACTGTTTGGTGGTTGTGCTGGTGTCTCTGTTAGAGAGCATATTAGAAACAGACTGGGTATTACGTTGGATGGTCAAAAAATAGAAATTGTGGAGAGTGCTAGAAGTCTTGGTGTCGTTATTGATTCCGGTCTGCGGTTTGAGGAGTACATTGTGAAGCAAATTCAGAAATCAGTTATAAACCTTAAAATTATACATAGCGTTCGAAAAATAATAAATTATAAAACCAAGATACTATTGTGTGAAATACTAGTGCTTGCAAATTTAAATTATGCCGACTCCCTTTATGGGCCGTGTCTTGATAGTCAGTTGGTTCGGCGGATTCAGGTAATCCAAAACTCTTGTTTGCGTCTTATTTATGGGGTTGGTAGGAGGGAACACGTCTCACACAAACTCAAAACTATTCCGTGGTTGAATATGCATCAGAGAAGATACTTGCACTCTGCATGTCTATTTCATAAAATACTGCTAAGCAAGACACCTCCATACCTAATTAACAAAATAACTTATAGAACAGATGTACATAGTATAAATATACGTAGAAAGGATCAGCTGACGATTCCAATACATTCTCATACATTTTTCCAAAGATGCTTTTCATACAATATAGCGAGGGTCTATAATGAACTTCCGTGTGAATTAAAAACATTGAATATAAGCCGGTTTAAATACAAATTGAAAAACAAATTACTGAATGACGTACATTAGCTTATAAGATATGTTATTGTTAATTAAAATTAATAATGCTTGTTCTTCTGCCGCTTGCCAAAAGTCTTGTAGCTGCCTTTATATTTTGTTCTGATTTTTTATTGTTGCTTTGCTATGCCTTTTTTCCTGTCCTGCATCGTGCTTGCAATGTCCCGGATTTTGTTTTGTTGTCAGTAGGTACACTATAAATAACAAGTATTATGTAGTGTATTTTATAATATTTCGTTTGCTTTTTTTGTGTCTTTGCTGTGTCGCAATTCTAATTTATTCTAATACAAGTATTCTTGGGTTAAGTGGAAGAACAGTAACTGTGCCAACGGTTGCTGAACTTCGCCTTTTTGTTTAGAGGGGAATATATATATATAAAGAATAATGTACCTTTTTTATTGACGTTTTGTATATCAGGTGTAATTTGTTTCTCCCTTTATGCAAATAAAGAACAATTATTATTATTATTATTATATAAGATTTTCATTTAATATTATTATTATTTACCATTACAAGGCATTTTCCATTTTATCTTTTAGAAAGCCAATATCCACGAAAAAGAAAAATGTAAACAAAACCACAGAAATCCATGACCTTTCGACACATTCTCAAAATGTACACCACCTTTTTCCATACAACATTACAGAGTTTTTATTTATTTAAAGGAATCTAAGGGACGTTTATCTACAAAAATTCTTCTATATGAAGCAAAAAAACCGCTGCAAATTGAATCAATACTTCCACATCAAATTGTCAAAATGACATTTACACTTTTATTTCAATAACGAGGTTTGGAGCATAATTTCTCTCTACACATTTATTTTTAAGACAAACGGTTCCCATGATATTAGCAAAAACCATAACTTTTTAAAATGGTTTTTTTAATTACTACAGAATTATTATTAGCTTAACAAAAAAAATGCAAGAGTGCTTTTCGATCAAAAATTTTATTTTCTATATAATAGCAAAATTAAATGCAATCGTGTAGAAAGGGTCCAGAATCCTGTTTTTTTGTAAATATTTCGAAAATGTCAAAATTTGTAATAAAATGTTAAAACACCTCTTGTGAGATATGATGATGGTATTTTCACTTTTTGAATATATTAAGTATTTTCGGAGATATTTAGGAAAAACCTGACGGTTTTTTGCTAATATCTCCTAAACAATTTGCTGCACCGAAAATTTACAGGGACGAATAACACTCGCAGTTATACTACTAATCACATAATAAAAGGAAAAAAAATTGCAAAAAGGGTAGTTACCCCATAATTTCACCCCCTTCCCTATGCCCTACTTACCCCAAAAACAATAATAGGTCGCTTTGGGTAGTTGAGATTTATATGTAGGTATGCCAAATTTCAAGTTTATGTGTTAATAAGTCTTTCGAAAGACAGAAATTTTGTTTTTGGACGTTTTCGAGCATTTTACAGCGATTGAGCTAATAAAAATTTTAGATTTTTTTTTGTGACAATTGATGCGTGTGTAAGTAGAAATAACATAACTTAAACTTAAAATGATTTTAATTCAGTGCAATGTTTTGGCAGGTCAGATACGTGTCGGTTCAGAAATATTTTCAGATATTTTGCTAACGGTTTTCTAGAACAGCTATGATTTTTAAGGCAATTTAATTGGAAAGACGTTCCATAGCCAAACCAGAAAAGTTACAGCGAATGTTTATAGGTAGGTAATAATTTTATAGTTTATGTGAACAAATAAAATGTTACTAAAATTTTAATACATCGCACACAGCCATTCTTTATTACAACTACTGCGCTTACCACACTATAGGTATGTCTCATTTTTTTGGGATTTGAGAACGATATCTTCATAATGCAATTTTTAAAGATGCTGGTAATTGTAACGTTTTCAGCAAAATATAGTTTACCTCTGAATTTTATTTAATGAAAGATAAATTCAACAAAATAAGAGCAAACAAATGAAATCTTGTTTTACCTTTGACGGTGTAGAATATTTGTAACATCCCATTTGAAAAAACAAGTTAATTAGTTGCGTTTAAAATTCTTGAAAATTCAAACCTCCTTTTTTGGTAGAAATTTTCACCTTTCACTTAAGGAGATTGCATTTTTATATCAGCGAAAACTACGTATGAGTATCGTCATTTTTTTATAAAATATCGAATAATCACATATAGTCCATTTTACACCTAACGTTTAGTGCATATACAGTGGTATTAAAATTTTATATGGGATAGAAGAGGATAAAAGCGAAAACACGTATTTACATGACCCACCTTGTATTAATATATTTAATTATAATAAACAATTTTGCAAAGTATTTTGCATATTTATATATTACTACAGAAAAACTGCAGCCATACACAAAAAAAATATAAAGCTTAAAAATATGCAACTCCCTTTCACTGTCCGAGGGCGCGATGATATCGAAAATACAATATCGAATTTCATGCAGGTTCTTTTTTGCATTAAAACGTTTGATGCTTATGTGGGCAATTGGTGTTTGGTGTATAATATACTTACTTAAAAAACCTACTATAATGTATAATAAACACAAAGGATAACAATATTTATGTAATGATATTCAAGATGCGATACTCAAAACTATAACTTCGAAATGGTCGGTACTAGCGATTTCTAAGTATTACCTACGTTCACCCAATGACACAGTGGTATTAGACTATTTAGTAAACCTTTCCATCTTATAGTTGAAACAATAGGTAATTAATAATAAATTGCACATCATGCTAAACTGAGATAACTAGGAATTTATAACAGTTGTGCAAAATCATTTACGCTGAGTAAATCACCGAGAAAGAGGCAAATGGTCTATGGCTTACGAATAAGATGGTTTATATTAAATGATATATATTATATATATTACTATATAGGTATTCGTACCGAAGTTATCTGTATAAAAAAACAAAATACATAATTCTAGAGTTAAAATCTACAGTTTAGTAAATGTAGGTAACAAGTAAGCTCTCTGTAGAAAGACGAGCTTTCAAAATTAGTTTATTCCTTCTTCAGGAGCTAGTAATACAGTTGTAATTTGCAGAAAATAACAAAGAAGATTTACTTACTTCTTAGGTTTAAATTAGGTGCTTAAGGTCTTATATATAATATAATTCTACAGTACAATTAAATATGGCAAAAATCGGTTTTACTTCGTTATTGTTCAAAATTAGAAATTGTACGTAAGTACAGGGCTTCTATAAATGATTCATGCAAAGCAGACTGCGTTGATTTCTGAATTCTTTGTGCCGCCTTTTTGTAACTGCCGCCAAGCTACAATATGCACGGCGATAGTACTGAAAGTTGCAGATCAATGTCACCCCACAGCTCCGAAATGTTACCTTTCTGCAACCTTAGAGTTGAAAAAGAGACTGTTTCACTGAGTGGTCCTAATTTTTTATAATTATAATTCTATAAATAAAAGAACACTGATATGGCGTATTTAAGTTTAAAAAGTTAGCATGGTATTTTGACTCTATGTCAGGTTTTAAAATTAATATAATATGTGCAATTTATAATTTTGACACTAACGAAGTACCCTCGCTCATACCTTGCTATTTTGACTAAAATATAATTTTTGTTAGAAAAGACAAAATTTAAAAAAATAAAAACAGTAGTTTTTCAAATTATTCATCTGATTGTTTCGTTTAGATTTCAAAATTTAACCACTGGAACTAATCATTCGCTCAACGGGAGCCGATGAGGGTAACACATGACATTAAATATAAAATATTTCAGAATAGTTTTTACAGATAATGAAAGCTGAATTAAAGGACGGGTTCGTAGTTTCTTTTACTATAACAAGCTATAACCAAGAAACGAAAAATATATCGACCTCCGGTTTTCAAATTTATCTTACTTGATTAATACGCTATAACAACTAACAAAAACGTCTATAGGGTTGCATTTGATTTTTTAAGATGTTTGAGTAAATATAATTTTTTTATAATTAACGTCTCCCATTGTCAAACAGTTGCAATAAATTATAAATTATATATGATTATATTAAGAACCATAAAATTTACTTTAAAACTAGCCATCATTCGTTAAATTCTGTTTAATTAAACCTGAGTTATGCCAATTTGTAGATTTGAAACTTCTATCCTTTCTGTTGCCGTTGTTCAAAGTTCAAACAAAATTTATTAAGAAATAAACATAGATTATAATGAGTTTAATTTAGACCAACATTATATTACAACTTTTTGGAGAAAAAAAACGATTCTTTGATATGTCTTATTAAAGGCGCCAAAAGTTACGTACTTCATAATATTTTAAATGAAATATGGGTGGCCACATTTGTTTAAAAGGAGATTCTAGCACGATTAATTTCCTAGATACAGCCGCTGTTCAGCCTTAACTGATCACCCTGTATATATCTTAGAGGTAAATTGCAAGGACTTTGGTTACTTGAAGGCAAATAGTATTCTCGTACTTTACTCATGAGGAGTTCTTTAACTCCGACATAATTTTCTTTATTTTTGTCATAATGAATCCAGTTAAGTTTAACTGTGGTAAGGAACAAGTTGCCTAAATGTATTGTCTTCTGCATAAGTGGCTGAAATCTATAATATGTGATAAGAATTTTTAATATTTGTTATAATTAAATCCCAGAGCAGTAGCCTATGATTTCATAAGTATAAAATATTCTTGCAAAAAATCTAATTTAGTCGATTTAAGTTTATTTGCTTTGGTTACACCGCCAATGGAATACAAGTGTTTTTTTTTTAAGGGAGGATAGTTGAATCAGTCAAAATGTGAATTCCTAAAGCACTGTAATGAATTTTACGAGTATGTAAAATAGTTTTGCTTGTGTAAACGGTCTTTTCAATATCTACCTGCCTACTGGTTACAATAGGATTTAAACTTTCCACAGATTGAAAACATTAAAAATAGTTCTGTCGAATATAATTGTGAAAATGTAATTGTAATTAAAGTAAATTCTTACTTTCATCATACCATTGCTTTGGTATATAAGCAAAACCAGTTCTATGCCGTGTTGTCTACACTAGACCTAAACTGCACTGATGAGCTGTAATGACAGCGAAATAATACTATCTGCAGTTGGTTGAGGTGTAGACAGCACAGCACAGACATGCATTTTTATGTAATTGTAACAAAATAAGTAATTCAATTACAAATGAATTACAGTTGCAGAGCAAGTAAGTAATTACTGCTTCAGTTACAACAAAAGTAATTTAATTACTTTTCAATCAATTGTAATTAATTACTTAACAACACTGTGTAGGAACAATATTCGCCAGAAAGAAGTGAGGATATTAAAAGCTATCCAGGGCTAAAATATTTCCATTTTAATTTTTCTACATTGAGTACTAGTGTATATAATGTAGAAGTAAATAATATCTATAAACAGCAGGGAAATGATTTTAAAGAATATTCAAAATTTTGTGCGGTAAGTTATTTTCACAAATACGTAAATTATCCTCCACCGCACAGAGTATAAAAATTGTAGGCTCATTTTTTTACAAATCAGTTTGAGAGAAATAAAATGATGGTAGGGAGTTGCTAAAATGGAATGGTGTCCCAGACTTACCTACTAGAAAATACAGCATGCGAGTGCCGTATGAGTGTGGATTCACAAACTTAAAACTTCTACTAGTGCAACTCTTGAAGAATCACGGAAAAATGATGAGGATTCAAATACGTTCTCCCTATGGCAAAGTATTTTGAGCTTTAGAGCCTCATGTCTGACAGTTCTTGAGTTCTATAATCCTTAAGGGTATTCTTACGGATGTAATGCTCAATCTTCGATATGTTTGACAAATTCCACCAAGACCTAACACCGGTAAGGTCTGGCCATCACTCAAGTCTAGTCAGTTTATCAGTCCGGTCTGGACATCTTCCACGTCAGCCCATCGCGCATCGGTCAGGTACGGTTGTCCTCTAAGTCTAGTCAATTTATCGGACTGAGTCTCAAATCCTAGAGGATAGCCGTGGTGGAATTTTGACGCATTCGGGGTACACACGAAACCGAAGATTGAGCATTACCCCACCATCAGAAACCTTACTACCTTGTAAATCATGTTAATGGTAATGGCAATGTAAAAATGAATGGTAAGAACCAGAACATAGGGACTTGTATTGAGTATTCACAATGATGTTAGTGTTAATGTTAACGTAAGTTGGTAACGTTAATGCCCAGAAAATTTTTGGACGCCTTAACATCTCCATTAACATCCACCAATAAGAAACGATCCTGCTTTGACAAGGCGCATGCTCATTGGCATAGATAAAGACAAGACAAATAGATTGGCAGCTCTCAGCGGCGGGGATTAGTTTATCCTAGTGACAAGGCAGGCGCTTTATATGAACCTACCCCCACCATTAGAGATGCCTACCTATTTATCTTGCCTATGTCTATGCTCATTAGCTTGTTAAATGTAAAATCTCTTACTAATGCCATTTTATATCATAATTTGATGCAATTCTACGTTTATTGAACGACTTTTGGGTGCAGGACATGGAAACCATCTTGGCCTTGGTATAGTGGCATGTAAAACTACCTAAAATAACTGTAACAATGTAAAACAAGGGAAATAATCAGTTACACGATCCGAGAATAGGGAAACGATAGACATTTAAACGTAGCAGTAACGTTCTTGAGCTGAACCAAACCGTCCCCTAATTACAAACGGACAATAAGGAAGTAGGATATTCCAACAATTCTGCCCCTTCAGCTAACAAAGCACCCGCAGTATGCAATTGCCCCGGTCAACGAGATCACAATCTGCAAATGTCCTGGATTAACTTGGAAAGGATGTGTGTGAGTCCGTTAACTTCGGAAATGATCGAACCGCAACGGATCCTTCTCGAGTACCGTACTGCTCGAAATCCGGATGGATTTTATACACTTCAGAACTTGTTTACATTTTATAAAATTTCAATTTGCTATTTTAGTGGCTTATCAGAGCAAAATATATAATAACAATAATGGGGTTGTTGCCCTTGACAGTAAATCGTTATTATAACGCATGTGCGACTTTGCCTGGACCTAATGGAGTTAGAAGATGGCAATAGAAAAAATATTTGTAATGTTTTAGTGTCCTATTTTTACCTTTAAAGGTTTACCGCCAAATTCAAATATTTCGTGATACGTCACTGTTCCTGGAGACCGCACTCCGTTATTGCGCCGATGCGCCGGATGCCCTGTTGCATGCTTGACACTTTTGTCGCTGTTGAACACGCGTATGTTCTGTGATTCTGTGCCTTTGTACCTTTGTTTACGTTTTGGTTTGAGAACGGAGGACGCGTTAAAGTTTTGTTTTTATTTACTTGGTACGTTGTTGTTCAAACATAGACTGCAAGATTATGTGAAGGGATCTTCGGACAATTTACCAAAAATTGACTTACACATGATTGACGAATTTTACAAGAATGGAAACTCGTGTGGCCAGATCGTTCGATTTTAAGCAAATTAGGCGATTTTGCTATTTAAAGGTTGCGACTTGAATAAAATGATGTAATGGCAGCTATACATGCTGTAACTCAGGTTTAAACAAGTTTACCTACTTAATAAATAGTTGTTCCAGTTTTAATATCACTTCAAATATGAACTTATCCTTTGGCTGCCAGAAAATAAATTCTGTTTGCGATATATCCGCTGCAAGTTATAATTTTAATTTAATATATTTTACGTTTTAATATTTACAGTGAAAACGACTAACAACGAATCGCGTTTAACACATCCAGTCGCGTGTAGGTTTTTATAATTCATAATTACGATTGCGAGTTTGGAATAAAATGGCAACGCTGCTGCGACTTCGGTTTCAGCACTGATCTCTAATTAACTGGATACTGGATGTCGCATAAGTCATTCAAAACTGTGATAAGTAGCCACCATGGCGCTGTTACTCGTACTACCAATTTAACGGCGCGTTCAAATTTTAGGTTAGATCCTTAACTATATAATGGTTATAAGTAAACGTAACATCCAGTTTGTACGGTACATGTTTCTTCACTCAACGCTACAACGATCATCTTTTGGAAATCTGCAGACAGATGATGAGTTCACGATTTTAACCGTCAAACAACGTTATATTTACCGCAGAAGCGAACCTTTGTCAAAATTTTAGTGCAAGGACCAGCGGCTAGGCGCTAAAGTGGCGTAAATCTATCACAAATAATTTACATGCATTTTGGTATGTAAGCGACATCCAGTTATTTAGAGATCAGTGGGTTTCAGAAACCTCATCTCGGCCAACAGGAATGCCAGGATCAGAAAATGGCGTGGCAACATCACACAGTTACATCGCACTAAGCGGGAGGGAACGCAGACATCAGAGATTCAAACTTTAAACATAAACAATCTTTTTTTAAGCATTAACTAAGCGCTTTGCAAATAATAAAAAAAAACGGGTCTATTATTTTCATGTACTTTCATATTCTGCAATAAAAAAATTGAGGGGGGCAACAGGCCCATTACTAAATTGGTTCATAAACTATAATAATGTTTCTTCATCGGGAAGTTAAAGTGCTTGTCTCAACAAAGGATACCAGCGATTCGGATGAATTCAGCTAAACTCAATTGAATATACAACCAATACGCAAAACTTACCCTCGTTTGCATGTTTGCAGTTACTACCGTGTATCTGCGAATTGCTGTGTAGGTACATCATACACTGAACCTCAGTGCTCGGAATTGAAGAGTAAACCAACTAATTTTGAAGATTCAAGGTGGTTATGATGTATAACAACCATAACAACTATGCATTCCAGTATTTGCCTTCGGACAGGCGTACGGTGGTCAATAAATAGTTATGTAGGTAAAGCACAAGTTCTAAGGTAGGTAAATCATATACAATACGTAAATACGATAAATGGAGAATCCCTAAGGTACCAAAAACGATAGGATCAGTGGATTTTAAATATCTAATTTTTAAAACAATTTCTTCTTTTGATGACTAACTAAATTTAGCATAATTACGTTTCTGAAAGTGCTTTTAAAGATATTTACGTGATTGGATAACTCGTTGTAACTAGCAGTAAGGCGCTTTTTGTAAGTTAATTCATTATATACAAGGTAATCACTTATTAAGGCTAGACAGTGGCTGTATCTTGGAAATTAAGTCGCAATGCAATATATTGGTTTAGAATAAACTCATTATAATTTATGTTTACTCCTTAATAGATTTTGTTTAAATATTTTTCTGCTTGCTATGACAACAACAGGAGGGATAGAAGTTTTGAATGTTTAATGATTCATAACTCAAATATGTTGTAAGCGAATTTCACGAATGATGACTAGTTTAAAGTGGATTTCAATTTAATCGTAAAAAAAACTAATGTATAATTATTCCTACTGTATGACAATAATGGAGGGCGCTATTTAAGAAAATGTAATATTTTCCAAAATATCTTAAATCAAATGCAGCCCTAGAAACCTTTTGTTAGTTCTTATAGCTCCTTAATAGAGTTAGTTAAATGTGAAAACTGGAGGTAATATCTTTCTTGGTTTTTTTGATTATAGTAAAAAAACGACAAATTTGTCCTTGGGTTCGGCTATTTTTTTCTTCCAATAAAATTAGGTTATATTAAAAAAGGCAACACATTTACTCACAAATTAAGACTTTCATGATTTTTTGTGTCCAATTTTTAGTATTATACATACAAAGGAAAGTAGCTGGCAGTCATGTACTGAATMGCACTGTAGCTCAGTCGTCCATGACTCTTAATTCTTTTTCATTTTTAACCTTACTGAATAACAACTTTCATTCTATATTATACACTGTTTTTATTATTATGCTTGCGATAGATTATTAAATAGTGTCCTCCCTTGCATCTGAAAATTCTCCTTTTTATTTGCAACAGATGGTGACCCTAAATTTGACAGACACAGGGAATTTTATATCTCAGCCCCTCACAGCAGAAAAAGAAAATCTTTAGGACTACTGACTACCTATAGTTTGTAGCTCGAACTTGCCATCATGTACAAGTGAACTACTTAAAACAGTTGTGAAAACATCAACACAAAATTAGCAGCTTATGTGTTGTGTTTTGGGATGTTTCTGAAACGTCGTGTTCATGTAACGACACAGCCATCAGCTAAGCTCTATAATGAATGAAAAAAGAATTCTGTTTCAAAATCTGGTAAAAATATTTATACTATGTGTAATCTGTTAGATAAACATTATGGAATTTTTCAAAGTTGAATCCACAGTAATCCCAATGCAACCTTGTATTGTTTTCAGTTTTATATAACACCTGATATTAACATATGCCACCAAGCTACAGTAATGACGAAGTGGCATATTTATGCCATAATTATTAATGGAGAATAACAGTTAAAACAACTAATTTATTTTCACAAAAGTACAATTATATATTCAACAGTGGCAACATTTAACTATTGTTTCGGTTCAAATGTGTAATGAACTTTACCAGAAGCAGGATATTGCTTAATTGCTGTTCCGGGAAATATCTTGACATATTCGCACAAATAATACACAATAAAACAGCCAGACATCACCCCTAAGAATCTAGCCCATATCACGGACATAGGAAAACGTGGCCTGGTGGTTAAGTCAAACCTATCTTCACTGATTAGGTCAAATTCTACATGCAACTGGAATTTAAAGAATTATCAATGGTACATCAGAAAAACAAAATAAAATAGTGTGTTTCTTACAGGCTCGCCATAATTCCTCCTTTGCTCTGGATAGTCATAGGGATAAAATGGATCTTTGGCCTCGGAACTGATCAAAGGAAGTTTAGGGTAATCTCCAACTCCTGTGCCATCATCTGGGTAAGTTTTATATTCCGATGGATGCAAATTGTACTTTTTTGCAGCAGCAATGCGCTCTTCTTCAGTTTTAGGTATAGGGGCAGGTTTAAAGTCTTTGTTCCAATCTAAAATAAAGATTTCCTTTTGTCTATAGTCACTACTATATATGTGTAGTAGTGTAGTACATTATGTAATATACATGCAATTCAAAGAGAAAAATGTTGCATAGAAACTTACGGTTTCTTAAAGCAGTAAACAGCACTGCATGGTTTTTAACGCACACGCTAGAAAGTTTAGCAGACTTGAGCGATAGCGCCGACATTTTCTTGCTTCTTAAAAATGTATTATCCGAGCTGTTTCTACCTTATTAATTTCCTTGACGTTTATAACCAAAACGCACCTAAAACACTGCACAGTGACCAATGACAGCAGCACGACAACAGAGACTGACATTGACAGCATGGTGATTGCCGCGTTGCCAGTATTCTGCGACTACAGGTAAGCAAATTCGACAAACCAAACTGTCGCTCAAATCGCCCATTAAATATTAGGCGATTACCTAATTAATTAAATATACCTAGTTATTATAATTGTAATTATCTATAATCAGAATGAACTAATTGTGTTAAATAATTACGTTCTCGTGCTTTAGTTGATAAAGAAATAAAAAAAGATCAACATTACAACGCAAAAGAAAATATTGTGACGACCTGTAAGTTGCCATATTACCCGCTCGTAGGGCAGTGAGTCCGCGCAGTTACTTGCGTTAATAATGTAGGCTACCTAAATGTGAAAAATATGTGAGCTTCATTTACAGAATTTAATTATTACATATGTCTTGAATCTTAAATAAATAGTTCGTTTTTTACACGGGGGTTCATTCCTGAAAGAACAAATAAAACAGCACTAAAGTGTATAAAACGATTTTACTAGCAGAATACAGATAAAATGATGTCCATTGTAAAAAGTAGTAGGTATATATGTTATTAGATTTTGGATAAGACTGCGTAATTTATAGTTTAAAAGGCAACACTTTTATATGATTTGTGAAATCGAAGACTCAATCAGGGTATTCGGATCTTAGGATGATAGATATAGGTATAATACACCGGAGTTTACCTGGGATGCCTTGATCTGAAACCACTTTTCACACTACCATTTCCACCATTTTGAGAGCAAAACTAAAGACTCACTAGCTGCACGCACATTTCCGTCTCTTATGTTAGTCTAAGGTAATTGGAAATGACGTAGTAGCTACAAATTTAAATTTTAGGCAGTGGTCGCCCAAATTATTTTTACGCAATAAAACAGTAAAAGTAGTATTTTTGGTCGCAAGGATACCGTTGACGTTAAACCGCTATGCTGACAACCCTGTACACTTTGACAGCATGACAGATGGACAGCCATAAAAATCAAAATTGCAATTGATATTAATTTGACACCTAATTTGCTCTTGACAAATGACATGACAGCTAGTTAATCGTATGTTTGCTGATGTGATGTTTTTGTGAATAGCAAAAATGATACATAGCTTATTTATTATAAACTCGTCAGGGTAAATGTTTAATCTTTAAGTATAGAGCAAAATTAAGAGATATGTTTCAGTGATGTTTTCCTGGAAAAGCATTGGAGACGTGTTATTTCTCGATCAGTATGTGACTACTTTTTGGAGGCCCAACGCACAAATCATAATGACATTTCACCAGTGATTGCTACTCCTCATCATTACCTTATTTCAATACAACGGGGAGGTGTGAGCTTTGTAGCGGTATGCATGGAAGAAGTACCACCATTGTTTGTTATTGAATTTCTTCATCGGATAGTGGACACATTCCAGGTAATCTCTTTAAATTAAACAAGATTCTGGTTTTAAAGATATAGTAGGACCAGCGAATATTGGTACATGGCTCATCGCTTGTTCTCGTCCTTGGAAGATGGCTTGATTGTGTGCACGTCGTTTATATGTTCAACCAGCAAGGTGCCATGTAACATTCACTGGTTCAACTATACCTCTTTTAATATATTTTTGCTGTTCTCAACTTATTAATACATGATAGCCTGATAGCCAAGATTTATTTATTTATTTATTCTTTTATTAGAATTAGGACAATAATTTTTCCAGCTAAATTTAGTATATATGTAAACTCATTACTAACAACTGGAAAGATACACTTATTTAGTAATTTCAATTGCTCTTTTAGGATTACTTCTCGGATTGTACTGAGAGCATAATTAAAGAAAACTATGTTGTGGTTTATGAGGTATGTAATGTGATTTATCCCAATACAGTTGTTGAATTATAATGTACTTACCTTTGTTGATCATAGCTTCTTGATGAGATGTTAGACAATGGTTATCCCTTAGCAACAGAAAGTAATATTCTAAAGGAGCTTATTAAGCCTCCAAACCTATTGAGAACAATTGCCAATACAGTTACTGGTAAAACAAAGTAAGTTATGAAGATATGTATAAATTATATAATTTTTGGAAAAATAAATATATTTTTAGTGTTAGTGAGAAACTTCCCACGGGACAGTTATCAAACATTCCATGGCGTAGAACGGGTGTAAAATACACAAATAATGAAGCCTATTTTGATGTGATTGAAGAAGTTGATGCTATAATTGATAAATCTGGATCCACAGTGTTTGCAGAAATACAGGGATATGTAGGATTTTAATTTATACATATATTATTTTGTTTATATAACATTTACATTTTACAGATTGATTGTTGCATAAAACTCAGCGGTATGCCTGATTTGACTCTGTCATTTATGAATCCAAGGTTGTTTGATGACGTTAGCTTTCATCCATGTGTGCGATTTAAGAGATGGGAGGTGTGTTAATGACCTAAATTTACACATATCTTTTGTTAATTTATGCTTTTCAAGTTTACTTCAAAAACTTTATACATATATATATATATAACTGTTTCATTTATAATATTTATTTGTAAGAAATGTTGAAATTGTTATGTTGCAATTTTAGGCTGAAAGAATCTTGTCGTTTATTCCTCCAGATGGTAATTTTAGATTGATTTCTTACCACATTAGTAGTCAGAGTGTAGTTGCTATTCCAATATATGTTCGTCATAGTTTAACCATTAGAACTGGAGAATATGGCAAACTGGACCTGACGATTGGTCCAAAACAAACTTTGGGACGTACAGTTGAAGGTTGGATGGTTCTTCGTTTGTTACATTACATAATTTTTAATTTTCTGCATCCTCAGGAGTTAAACTGGAAGTTCTGATGCCAAAATGTATTCTTAATTGTGTACTAACAGCAAATCAAGGAAGATATAATTATGACCCAGTTTCAAAAATACTACATTGGGAAGTGGGCAAAATTGATGTTACTAAATTACCAAACATTAGAGGAGCGGTTTGTGTTATCTTCTATACTGTACTGTACTTTTTAATGCATAAATTTATTTTGCAGGTTACAATTGCAAGTGGTGCTAATACAGCAGAAATAAATCCTTCAATAAATGTTCATTTTACCATAAACCAACTGGCTGTGAGTGGTTTGAAAGTTAATAGACTTGACATGTATGGAGAAAAGTACAAGCCCTTTAAGGGAGTAAAGTATATTACAAAAGCAGGAAGATTTCAAATAAGAATGTGAGCAGATGAGCTAACATGCCCTTGTTCTGTGTTAGAATATAGACGTCCTTTTCTATGAAAAACTTTTATGCAAATTATTTAGATGTTACAAGCATAATAAAATTTTTATTACAAACATTTATTGGACTTTTTATATTATTTTTAATTAGAACAAACTATTAAACAATTTGTTTGTTGATAAGTCTTCCCCTTTGGATAGTCTTTATGTTTAATGCCTCCTGTGCTTTCTTTGACTACTTCTTCTATACTGGAAAATCTGTGGAAATATAGACACCTTTTATTAACCTTTGTAATTATAATTGGATTATAACATTTCCAGTGTGTCAGTGTTGAAGCGTTATTTGTATTGTATTCAGAAAACACATATGGACTGACCACAGTACTTAACTAGAGTAGTGGGTACTAGATACATGCTGATGCTAGTGGTGCCTTGTGGATCATTCTGGAAGACAGTGTTTTATAAATTTGCAAAGTGAGAATATATTTACAAAAATCTCAAATCTGTAGGTACAGATTTTGCCTGCAATTATGTTACAGTGCTTAAAAAAGGCAAACTGTTTCTGGCATATAACAATGACAATGCATATCACCTTATATTATGTACTTTGAACATTTTATTTGATGTAATTACTTAAAAATTAACAATATTTTCAAAATGGAAAAATCTTGCATAAAACAGCCTCTTGCGGTTGTGTAGTCATGTGGAGTCATTTAAGATGTGTCATTTACGACAATGGTGTTTTCAGGGTTAATATAATAGAGTACCTACATACTACTGTTATAGATAATATTCGGTAACTGTCAGAAATGATAGGTTGTATGCGTTCACGCATTATATCCGTTTTCGATATTTACATAATATATAAGTATGGCGGTAGCGGTAGTCCTATACTTATTTATTATGTATTGCTTTGTACAGTTGTGTAGTGGAGGTCATTTCTTACATATGGCAAACTCCCAGTTGCCTGGTTTTATAAATAAAATGATTTTAGTTTTATTTCTTTCGATAATGAGAACATAAATGCATTAAATAACCTCATTATTCTTATGGCTTACCGATAATATCCGGTATGCTAAATAATAAATTCTTATAATTTATAATCCTCATTAAAATACTGGTAGCGAATTTACCCGTTGAATTAAATCTAGAGGTGTAAGCACGGGATTAAGATAACTTGTGGTGAGAGGCAGGTAAAATATAAAGGACTGGTGCCTTTACATTCATCTACTCTTCACACTGGTACAATTCTGTTCTTTTTACAGATGTTTCAGTTGGGGGTGGGCGACAACTCCCCTACGCAGGCAACGTCATAAATCTTTTCGGTGACCAAACAATATATAATGTAAATATAGAAATTCCAAAGACCCATTATGCTTCCCTGGGGAACGCCAGTATGTGGAATGTTCTAAGTTAGAGCAATGGATGCCAGAAATAATTACCCACTCAGATCAATCATACAGAGTTACCTTAAAAATTTTATGTGTTTTAATTACGATGTCCACGTTGCACTACCAGTTCGAAACCTGCTTTACTAAGCCTTTGGCTCGCTTGATAACCTATAATATTTAAGAAATTTCATAATATAATATTACATGCGATTTGAAATAAATTAAAATGCCTATGAAGACGCACGTTAGCGAATAACTGAAAAGTAATACCAATATGGTCTGCTGGTTTATTGTAGCTGCTTTTCATCATAAACGACAAGAGTACAGTAATATAGTATGGAGACATTATTGACCTACAAAAAACATGCACATGAAATCAAATACACCATTTAATTAATTTTTCTAGCATAATATTGCATTATTTTTCGAAAATAATATCCGCAAAAGAAAAATACAAAGTATCTACTGAAAAGCACAAAACAAATTGCGGTATAGCTTTTGCCTAATTTTGGTGATATATTTTTATATGGTATTTCGTGTTTGATTAATGTATTTTCATATTTTTCATTAAAGGTCAGATTTATAAGAATTTTAACAATGTTTGAGTTACAAGAGAAAAACTCGTGCTCTGAGGAATATTAGAAAGCTTGTTGCATTGTACAGGCTGAGTAAATAAGAGAGGTGGCCGGTTATATCTCATATACCAATAGCCCTAGAGCTTTGAGGTAAAGTGGCCAAGAGAAATTGCTGGAAAATATTTTCAAGTTTGTAAAGTGCCCGCTAGGGGGCGTTGTGGCACAATTACAAAATTAATGTTTGTGTCATTTTTAGCCTAATAAATGTCTGCGGTATTAAACATTTTAAGATTGTTTGGACCAAAATCTACCATTTTTGTTATGAACATTTTTTTGTTAAATGTCAAATAAAGGAGTGGGGGGCGGTTGAATCTTAATATAGAAAATCGCTAGTATTTCAGGTTTGGCTTGACCGATTTCAACCAACGAGGTGTCATTTTCAAGAGCTTATGTGCCTTTATAAAAAGCAATTGTAAGTGTCTGAACAGTGTTTGTGTGTTGACCGCAAGAGGGCGTTTTCTGAAGTTACTACCTAAATATCAATTTTTCTCGAAATTTTTAATTGCAAAGGTATAAGGCTATTTACTTCATTAAAAGAACAATTGAATATAGACTAAAATGTCGAAAACCGCACCATTAAAAAAATTCGAGAAAAATCGATTTTAGGTAGTAATTGCACCATTTTAGTTTTCACCACTTTAGTCTATATTCAATTGTTCATTTAATAAATTAAATAGCCTTATAACTTTGCATTTAAAAATTTCGAGAAAAATTGATATTTAGGTAGTAACTTCAGAAAATGCCCTCTTGGTGAGGGGGGGGGCGGGGGCGGGGGCGGTCAACACACAATGTTCTGACGCTTAAAATTGCTCTTTATAAGGGCACATAAGCTCTTGAAAACGACACCTCGTCGGTTGAAATCGGTCAAGCTAAACCTGAAATATTAGCGATTTTCTATATTAATATTCACCCGCCCCCCACTCCTTTATTTGACATTTAACAAAAAATGTTCTAAACAAAAATGGTAGATTTTAGTCCAAACAATCATAAAATATTTAATACCGCAGACATTTATTAGGCTAAAAATGACACAAACATTAATTTTGTAATTTGGAGGTACCACAGCGCCCTCTAGCGGTCACTTTACAAACTCGAAAATATTTTCCAGCAATTTCTCTTGGCCACTTTACTTAAGAAATTTTTTACCTTAAAGCTCTAGGCCTATTGGTTTATGAGATATGACCGGCGACCTCTCTTATTTGCTCACCCTGTGCAGACTATCCATAAAATGTGAAATACGGGATTACGTATTTATTTACAGTATATGCAGGTTTTTGCGCCCGTCTACGCACTGTTTACTCGGTAGCATATTTTTCAGGCAAACATTGTTCCGTTTCAACAGTGTCATGCTGTGGTGAATAACAGCTAATTTTTGGAGCTCCGCGTGAATACGATCTCCCCGGTCGTTTCATTTTCAAAGTCCATGGTGGTACATTCTCGGCAATGATGCAACCCCTATGGGTACACAGGAAATATCAGCTGAACAATTAGGTTTAGTAATTTATATTATAATAAACACTCACAATAGTTGATATCTGAATGCATTGAAAAAAACCAGTTGATAAACATTTAATTTTTTTGTTAGATATTCTAGTAACTTAGATATTATGAGCCTCAATAGAAATCGACCGTATTTGATAATAACACACTGCTATCCAGTGAGCCGAGCTCAGTTTGCGCTAATGCATAAGGTGACCAACCGTCCGGATTTAGCCCGGACAGGTTTGTATTTTTGTTCATGAGTCCGTACTTAATATGGTATCCGGATTTGTCCGGATTTTCATAATTTTGTTTGGATTTGTCCGGGCTTTTTTACGTTTTGGCTAAAAATATGCACATGGTGTTTTACTTTTTCATTCTTGCCAGTGGTMCTGTCAGGCGTAGCTAACTTCATAGTTTCATCTGTCACCTTAGTGGCAGCCACAGACATACATTATGTAGACGGCTAAATGTGATGCGCGAGAAAATATTCTAACGATCCGTAAGACGCCATATTGCTCGTACGTAGGGCAGCGAGTCTGCGTGGTAACACACTGGTGTGACAAAGTAAATGGCGATTGCCGAAGTGTGCGGCAGGTCCTGTTCCTTTCATACTATAATATTAAGTTCTGTTGTAACAGCACGCAATTCCGCAGCCGGCATAATCTAATGCCTGGCTAGGGTTGCAATAAATAAGATATTTATTTGAAACAATAATCATTTGCAAACAAAGATGCTTTTGTTCGACCACACATATATTTTGCAATAACACGCGTAACACATTACCTACGTTTATTTTCGACTGTCGACTGGCTGAACGATTATTATGGTACATCGCGCTATTGTAGGATACCGGAAAATTTGAAAATAAAAGCGGGGCATTTAGGACCTTGGTCGGAACGCGAAACATTTTAATGAAAATCAGGAGCCTAGCTACCCTATGCCTGGTCATTCTCTTTATTATCCTATATTACAAATAGCACCGTAAAGGTGTCCGGATTTTCTGGTTTGGGAAGTTGGTCACCTTACTAATGCACTATGCTTGAAAAACAAAAGATCGCAGCACCTATAATAGTTTTTCTCCATGCCTCACTGTTTAGACTGAACCCTGCAATCGCGACAAAATGTTCCGCTCTATATTTACTATACAGTATTAAAAATAAATCCCTTAAATTACGCGGACATTCTGACGTAACAACCAGTTCTATGGTTATAGTTATAATCAAGTTATACTATAGTTCTAATTATAGATATATAGTAGTACGTAGTACTTACGTCATTTAGGAGAAAACGCTTTGCTCCATTCGTCCTGGCCGTAATTCTACATACACCCGCTAGCGGTATTCTTTTGTTGCGGGAGTGAATCTTTTCTTTATTAAGTTTACAAAGGAAGAATGTAATCTAGGCGCGTTTGGAAAAAGAGGCGTATAAGATAGACAAAAAACCTATATGACGAAATTTACGAATATATTGCTTCCTTAGCTAAATTGAACCCCATCTGAGAGCTAAAAGGCATTCCAAGCTTTATTTACTGATATTCAACTTGTAAATTTATAAGGTTGTGATTTATAAAAAAGGGAAATATTCCTTTTTAACCAGAAATGAATGAATGAATTTGATGGTTGACTATAGTGTTTCCTAGGGTAGTTGAACCATCCCGAATAACGTGAGAAATTAAATATCTATTCGCGATTATCTTCTCTCAGCAGGAACTCAATACACAGGAGGGCCCCATACATCCCACTATATCCTTATCTCAAAGTTAATTATATTTTTTGTGTGGGACGCAAATGCAGTTAATATCTGCCGGTTTTTCGTTTTGGTTTCTGATCTACTATTCGAAACAAATTTTAGGTCAGATTGATTTAATCCCAAACTATGGTGTATCTTTGCTGTTTTGAAGCAACTGACATTCCTGCAAATTGAAAACGTTAGTACGGTCGAAATAAGTTATTAATTAAAAGCGGAAGTCGGCAGATTATTTTCTTTAAAGCGGCACAGAGTAGATTTTTTTAAACATTTTTGCACGAATGCTTATTCTGTGCTTTTGCTACGAATTACTGTTTGTTTTCCGTTTCATGTAGTTTTAAATATGTAGTTGAAGAATTCGTCCCACTAGTCCAACACTTGACGATACTGAATAGTAATKAATCGGCGTATACACAGAATTTTAGAGCGAGTTAGTTTACCTAGGTATGTCTTTATAATTTCACTTCACTTCACCACTTCACTAACTGCCATCTTACCTTCGTAGAGAAATCTTCCAGAAAGCTCGCTATCCTATATTTCGTAGAAGTCCTATTCAGGATGATATTTTTTCATTATTAGGAAGTAAATAGGGCTAAAATAGGGCTCGGTAAATATATATGCGTAGAGTTGTATAAACCAACTGTAGCTTGTACGGTATAGTATGTAGGCGTACAAACTTACACTTTAGCGGGTTAGTGTTGTAGAAGCAGTAGGTTCACGTTTTATTTTGATAGAGCAAGAGGTAAAATATGTAAATAGAAGCCATAATAAAAGAAAAATCATCGATATTTAGTGCTGTAAAAGGGAGAATAAATCCGTCAGAAAACGAGGTTTTGCTATGTACCAAAAAAGGTAGGATAGTTTCGAGTTTTGATATGCTGTTAATGCCGCGAGTCTGTAAAAAGATGGCTGTTTCTAGAGAATACGTGAATGCATGAAATTTTAGCATTATTTAGAAGCAAAAGGATTAATACATTCAATCAGATTCTATGTAATATTTTATTACTTGCCACATGTACAACCTACTAACAAAATTACTGACAAGTTTAGTTAAAAACAGGTGCTACTTAAGACATTCTTGTACATACATTAATATGTATGTATCTAAATTTTCCTTCATTGGCTCAATAACAAAAATTCATTTGCTATTTTAACAGAGGACGCCGTTAATCCAAATACTAACAAGTTTGGACTTTAGGATATGGTTGGATCACACACTTGTAGGCTGAAGAAGAAAAAACATTTGTTTGCAGAAACTACACCTTGCTTTGCTTGCCCGTTGTCTATAACAATACTATGGCGTATTTAAAAATATATTTATTTATTAAAAAAAATTGGCGGTGAGCAGTCTAAGATGGATAATGTGTCCAAACATTTATGCATTCCAGAATTACCGTCACGATTAATCTACAACATGAAACTTACATTTACGATTGACTTTCCTATGGGAAGTGTGCTATGGTTATTTTTATTTTATTGATTTCTGAACCTTTGGCAGGTAGGTACCTAATAATTACTGATAGTACACTACTGATATGAAAAGATTTTCCATACTACGAATTGCATAAACTAAACTGGAAAATTTAGCAGTGGTGTAAAAGCAGAAATTTATATTAACTGCATGGCATATTTAACCTAAAAAATACCGTATTTTAACATATGAATAAAACTCATTTTATCTCATGGTTTCGAAACTTTTTGTCTCCTTCTCTAGGGCCTATAATGTTTTATTAAACAGCTACAAATAGAGCACAACAAATGAAAAAATACAATAAAAATTGAATTATCTCAAATGAAACAGCAGCTTTAACTAGGTATAAATAAGACCAATAATTGTATACTATCACTATTAATAAACAACGTTAACAAACATCAAAATTTCTTTTAAAATTAGAAAAAAATACTGATTGACAATTATATGTAATCAAAACATTTAATATGCTTTGTTGTGCACTATTTGTAGTAACACTGTTTATAATAAAACATTATAGGTCCTGAAGAAGGAGATAAAAATTTCCGATTATATTTAAATAATATCGATAAATCAACGGTCAATAACAATAACATGAAACAGTGACAATCATCAACTATGATACAATAGCCAAACTCTTATGTCCTTTTGGCTCAGTTATTACCATTGAGCTTTTCATTAGCAAAGGTGTGAACAGTTTTTCTTGTGGAAAACAACAGGTTTTTTTCCCAAAAATTTTATCATTGTGAGTACAGTCAAATTCACTGATAATGAGACGGCCTAGTCGGGGCGTGAAGCAGACTGCTTATTGTGGTTCCTAAGTTCAACAACTACCGGTAGTTGCCCGACGTGGCGCGGATTATACTGAAGAACACCATTCATCTAGAAATTATACTATTGATGTTATCAATTGTTTATCAATTAACTGTAAGAAATAGTTCAACAAACTGGGTTTGCTGCTTTGAGCTACTTATATAAAAGTGTGCAAAACGGGTATTTTTATTGCGGTTTCTCGCATATCTTCAGGTTTTAGGAGCGTAACGAAAAAAATGAAAGAACCACGGGTTCAAGCGGTCGACGCTCTATATGCACTTATAAACCACTAATGAAATTGGCTGGAGAATGGAATCCAGTGGTACTTATTTATAATCTTACCTTATTGAAATTCTCTTGTTATTATTAACTTACTTGTTATTAGACTAATGTTTTTGCAGACATAAATGAAATGACCATAAATGAAGTGTGTTAATTAAAAATCATCAACTAATGGATGAGAGAACTCCCTAGATGCTTAATATCCATCGATCTGTTTATCAGTACCTATACGTATACACGTATTAGAAGAATATCAAATGAATGATTGTTTTTAGCTTGCGGAACGGCATGATCGTAGTAAATATTCAGTGTTTGCTGTATAGCGTTATAAATTGCGGAGAAAGAATGAAAGTTTGCATGCCGTACTAGAGGAAGAAGTATACAGCGGTTAATTGTACCTTCCAAAACCATTAAAGATTACTTATTGATACATTGTCTTTAATGTTTCGAATGTCGGGAATAAATTTTTATTTAGTTGTGCTCTGCAGGCTTTGAAATGCCTTGACCCAATTCATTGTTGACTCTCATTTCACCACATTGCTTCCAACAGTACGCCATATTTTAAAAATTCAATCACGGACACGAATTAACTGAACGAGTTACACTTTGTGCTAAAACTGTGGCCAGATGAAATACATAATTCATTTTCGTCGAACAAAATTACGATTTCGCGAGGCGGTTCTATATCATACAAATAAAATACCGAAAGGATGTATAAATTACGAAATTGTACTGCGATGAGTAGCTCACGTTTAATAACGGGGAAAATAATATTAGGATTTATTGCTTTAATTAGCAAATATTTGAAAAGAGGTTTAGGACGGGCATGCCTTGCATTTTGCTTTTCGACTTGGCGAACAGAGAACAAAACAACGGGAAGGCCATCGGGCAGTGGCGTCGATGGCATTCTTTTGTTGTTGGACGAAAAAGGGGACAAACAAATTTTAAAGGAGGGTGAGCATAACAATGCCTTTAATTAAACAATCAACATCACACTGAAATAAGCTATACTCTTATTTTCCTTCATGACACTAACACTAACTGCTGAAAGCTTTCTATGTCGGAACAGAATCGGAGAACAATAATGCGGTAGGTCTAAATCTAAACAGACTGATCGGTAATAGCGTATACCCAAATTCGAGTTCCATTTAATTAACCTCTGAATAGCCTCTAATTCTAAAGACACGAATCTAAAATAAAGCTCAATATCGTCAGCAAAAATATTATTTCTTTTTACAACAATGGTAAGTGTAGGGAGAAAAGACAGTACCTACTTACTATATAAAGACAATAAGGAACTAGTCCCAGAATAGAGTTTTGTCTCTCTGCATCTTTCCTTTCAGGTAGTTGTTAATGAGAGTGGTAGAAGTTTTTCTTAGACTAATTTAATTTTAGATAGTAAGGTATATGTATTGATCGAATGCCTTAGGCTAATTTACTAAATAGGAACCGTAACTTTACCCCAATTTACATCTTGAATAATTTAATCGGATGTATCTGTAAAAGTACATTTGGGTGGGTAACTGAAGCTTCTTTTCTTGAAATCGAACTAAAAAGGAGGCAGATTGTATTTGCATCTAAGATGGCGATTAAACTATATATGTTACATATCTTACAATTATTGTTGCTATCTGCTGGATCTCGCTATGTAGGTATCGAAAAATAGCAGATAACGGATATAAACCTTTCAAAAAATTTTTAAATTAAGTTAAAAGTGCATTTTGAGATTTAGTTGTTAAGATCTTAGTTTTTTAGGACATACTTATGGTGAAGCGACGCCTCACTCGTTTCACCTGAAGAGCCGCCACTGTTCGGGACAACAAATTTGTTTACTCGAGATATGCTAATATTTTGAACTTCTTTGAGTTTTTGGATAGCTTTTTGTTTGATCTTTTGTGACTAATTAAATACCATTAAATATCGAATGCGGTGTTCTACAGTTTTTCGATTCTCTCAACATATCCAAGTTTCCTTTTAATTAACTGTTCATAAACGTTAATCTCTTCCAAATAATGCTCTTTTCGTTTTTAAAATAATAATGACTCATATCACCCCTAGCTGTTTTTTTAATTATTATTTTGCATACAACTACGCACTTTCGCCTGAAGGCTCCTACCTTTAGCTATAAGTTGGCGCCGACCTATTATACTTCGTGAACGTCACTCTAATCTAGATCGTGAACCCCGTCTAATCTGGGCCGCGAGAGGCTTATAAAAACAGTCACTAGAGCTGCAAAGAAAATTAGATCTATTTCAGGTGCTGTTTACTTCTCCTTTCCTAAAGGCAAAGTTTTCTTGTGGTAAAGGTGACTACTGGCGAAGTGCTAATCCTGACGCGGAGCCTCCCTTCTGAGCGAAGTGGCCTCTTAGTAACCCTTACTCTGACGATAATTCCCTTGCGAAAGGGCTGATCCCTGAGGTTGTGCTAATCGTGACGTCTAGCTCGTTTTCTGGGCGACCCCTTAGTAACCATCACCTTGACGATAATTCCCTTGTGGAAGAGGTGACTCCTGAGAAAGTGTTACCGTGACGCCGAGTACTGCACTCCTTCTACACCTAGACCTCATCTCCGACAGCTAGCTGAATGACAAGGAGAGCAAACTTGCGTACCGGAACACTGCCAGGAGCAGCCACCACCAGCTCTTCGAATGTGTGTGCCCGTTTCTTCGGTTCCTAAGCAGAGGTACAAATGGCTGCAACACTTACATCACTATGACATCATATTTTGCAATTTTAACTGGAAGCTTATGTATATTGGCACGTAATAGTCCGGAAAATAAACTAATTTAACTATATTGAGTGAAATACTGCAAATTCCTTGCAAGTTTGACGTAATATAATGTTTGCAGCACACGTGTCATGACCCTTATAGAGAACTAAAGGACACCCTTTTCTGTGCAAAGCTGTTACTATGAATTGCCCTCCGCAAAACGGGTAGGTACTAAATACACCGAGTTCTATAATCTATTGGATTCTTTCTTATTTTCTGTTTTCATAAACTTTGTCATTAATTACATAATAATAAGGATTTAACCCCTTTCTTGTACCCAGTGTTGTACTTCACTTAATTGGTTTTTCTTTTGCGAATTCTCCACGCAATTTTACATACCGGATATTTTAATGAAAACGAGCCATGTTCTACCCCTGGTAGCTCTAACCCTTATTTTTAGAATAGGGGTTGAGTAATACCTATTTGATTTCGAAAGTCTTTCAAAGCCCTTTTTGAAATTTCTTAGGAAAAAGAGCGATATTTTTTTTTCACAAACTCAATTTTTATCAAATGCTGTTTGCTTCAAGTTTCAACTGATTAAATTTTAAAAATGGCTTTTACAGTCTCTATGCAAATGTTGAGTCGCGACGTAAAATTCATCGCAATCAAACACAATTCTTTGACCCAAGTCCGCTAAGGATACCGGTTACGTATAGAAAACCTTCTGGAGACCTTGCTGGGTGTCCAATAGGTCCTCTCCATCCCATCCAATACCCCTAAAAATTGTCATTAAGAAGTGCCTGGCAGAAGCAGCAAAATGAGGAGGTTCCATATCCATCTGCAAAACTAGTAAATTTTTATTCGATTCCCCTTCTTGTTTCATGATGTCAATGATATGAGGATAAATTAGTGTGTCTACCATATCAAACTAAAGCAAACCGTTGAGATATTTCTAAAGGCACAATGGTCATCTAATGTCTAAGCCTTTACATTTTTGGTCTTTGAGCGTGTACTTCCCTCCTAAGTGAAAATTAATATTCAGTAAGCAGTCATGAGAGAAGCAATTATTATTATATTATTATATTATTCATTCGTCTATCGGAAAATAATATGTATGTTTGCCCCCTCACGGCGTGGGTCATCTGGAGGTGCCTTTGTGAACTACGACGTATTGTAGGTAAGTACAAGAAGGGCCTAGCTAAAAAAGGGTTCAATGAAATAAAATTACGTTGAATAATTAATCCTTGTCATATTCATCTTACCTCAAAGATAACTACTATATGATAGAGATATATTTAGGAAACGCCAGTCCTCGTTAAATTTGCGGGTGTATCAAGGATACATTTTTTGTTTCTTATATTCTTTCATGCTTGTTCTTAAAAGATAATATTTAAACTCAGAGGTTTCGAAAACCACAGTTCTATTTTCGAAATAACACTTTGCGATGAGGTAAATAAAAAACATATAACTTTATTATTTTAAGTTAAAGCACCCTATCGTGCGCACCGTTGCCACTGAAATCCTTCAGCGCAGTTTGGATTTTGCAAAGTCATCCGTGAAAACTCAGCCAAGCAATTAAAGGCGGATTCGTTTGCCAGGAAATTTATAGTCAATTTGCGAGGCGTGTGTAGCTTATTACTAAGCTGTCAGCAAGCTGACAAATTATTTTCGCAGAGCTACTGCGAGATCAAACAGCAAACCACTTATTAAATTTATTAGAACATGCCAATCCAGAAGGGTGCGCTGGAATGAAAACATCTCGTCTTGATGGCCCAGTGGCGTTGCAGGGTAGTTTACATGGTGAGTCACTAAGATAAAATCTGTCCTTAATAAATGTATGGTTAAAAATAAATGACATAAATAAATTTTCATAATTAAGAGTATATGATAGAAATGTATTTAGTAATCAATCACGGGAGTGTCGTCATCCCCATACTTGTTTTATGCGGAACTCCATGATAGAGTACGAATGCAGCATATCACATATCACATCATATCACAATGTAACACTTTTTAGTCATCGGAATGTTTCTTCTTTTGTATACAGAAAATATGTAAGAAAGCAAGCACACGCTTTATCCAAATCCCGCTAACCTGTACGGTGACAGCTTCATACCTTTATATGCCTAATCACGGACTTATTAACTTTGATGAATATTTGGGCGCCAGGTAGATAAACTAAATTCCCCTAAGTTGAAAACGCTTTCTTGCAACTAGTTAAAAATATGGCATTTACCTGCACCTAGCGCAGGTAGATAGAATAATGGCCAACAAAGCGCAAAAAAGTATAAGTATAGTAATAATGTAAATAAAGTAGCCCTATGTAGTAATACTTTAATACACATCAAACGTATGTAAGTATGTTCGTAAACCTAAAACAATGACTGAAATTTTATTATTTGATTTATAGAACCACTAAGGAAAATGTACACAATCCAAAATATGTTTTTTTATTAAAGAGAGCACTCGCAAGTCAACAATCGCGAACAAGAAAAACAATGTTATAATTACTCAAAAAAATTACAAAACGGAGATACACGGTTATGCAGAAAAGCATGCGAAAATATAATACGACGCCACGAGCGAATGGCCATGCGCAAGCGGAAATTGTTTATGATGAAATAGGAATTTGCGTATCAAATAGTAATCCAAACTGCGAAGTGTCTTTACAAAAAAGGTGGTGTTCTAACTGCAATCGCAACCCAAATCGATAGATACGTACACAAAATTCAAGCGAAAACTCGCACAGGGATTTAGGCTGAAATCCCGACAAGCGAGTCCTGGTAGAAACCCTTAAAAATGTAAAACTCATTTAAGCACCTGAAACTAGCAAAAACATTTTTGCTCACCTCCCTGAGGGCTTCGTTTATACCAAAACAATCAATTGAGCGAAGCACGCTAGCACGTGCGGAAATGGTTTTCTTTCAAAATCCCAAAAGAGGGTGGTGACTGGTGAATTTCCAAAATGCAGTCGTATCCAAATTCACGATAAACCAACAACCAAATAAAGTCACCACAGTTATGTTGTGAAAAGTAAATCTCTTAACGGATGACAATTTAAAATCACATTCAACTTTCCACCTCATTCGAAAACCAAGATGCCAGTTAATGGTCCACTTTTTGCCAAGTCCACTTGAAAAACGCGCAAAGATAATGCTCCAAGCTACCGCAAGCCCAAACAGTTTCCCTCATTCATACAGAATATGTTAATTCGAATTACCTACAGGTGGCCCACGCTGCCCAGATCTACCAAATAATTAAATAAAGATTAAAATCCCGAAATTTTCTTTATAAATGGCATGCAGATCAGGGCAGTTGCTATTACAATGTATCCTTAAATGCATGTAGTAAGAAGAAATGTAGGTATTTTAAAATATTATAGTTTTAAGTAATAGACGAAGGACTTAAAATATTCCCTAAAATAATTGTTCCTATAAGGACGAGATCTCACAAACCTGATAGGTACAATGAGCTGGGACGATTTAAACACTGTGTACCTATATTATTTATATGGTACCAGTTGCTTTTCTATCGGTCATTTTGAAGGTTCCGGCCAATAAACTACCGGGAGCAGAATGAATGCAGWGGCGGCTGGTTAAGTGAGGCAAGTGAGGCATAGCCTCACGATAAGTCTTTAACCATATTTGAATTTATTAAACTCTTAACAAAAAACTTATACTGTAATTAATATTTACGTAGCACATACATTTAAGACCTTGAAGATACACAACAGTGTATGCCAAAGATGTCGTTGCAAGCGCACTTGTGCTCTGTCTGCTGTCCAATGAAGCTCAACAATTCTAGCCTAGGTTACTAATATTATCCAGTAATGTACATTTGCTGGTGCTGTGCTGTTAAGCGTCAGTATTCTTCTACAAATAAACAATAAATTGGTCGAATATTGTTTAACAGGATCACAGCCCAAGACCCCTTTAACATATAAATCAAATGTCATTTGTAGCTGCACTGATTGTGGAAATTAATAGGTATGTAGGACCAGCTTCTCTAGAGATCAAAAATAGGTAGCATTACGTAAGGGTGATATCACTAGGATATAAGATAGATGTACAGTAAACAAAATATTGGCCTTAGACACGTATCACATAGGTACAAAACAAGTAACATAATTAAACTGATACGCAAAATTTAAGCTAGATCTATATATATTTATTGTCACAATTTGAATCTACATTTTGTGTTAGGTTATTCGTTATTGCTTTTCTTAAATACCTACCAACATTTATACCAATATGAGTGAAATATCGCTTTGAGATTGGGTATTAATTTTGGGTGGCCTAGTCTGATACTTTATGTCCTTAGATTGTAGCATGTTTAATTTTTTCAACAGCTAACATGAAATAACCATTGTTCACTAGGTGGTGTATTTTTTTAGTAATCTATGTTATCATAACCTAACATACTTAGTTTAATTGGTCGACTTCGGTACGCCAGGGTTGGAGTCCCGTCCGCAGCACGGGTGTGGTGAATGGTGCATAATATATACATATGTATACAATTTAATACCACTATAAAATACATCCCTAACGAGATACTTAATCAAGAAAATAAATAACTTTACATTCTGAATACTTGTTATCGATTATTGAATTATTTGATATATTTTAATATGGGAAAACGTCTGGGAGTATGTATTTTCAACATATTCTGTAGTGTTTTGTGGGATAATTAACTTTAAGGTAGCAGAAGGCTCACATTTCGGAGCTGTGGGATGACATTGATCTGCAACCTTCAGTACTAATGCCGTGCATATTGTAGCTTGGCAGCAGTTACAAAAAGGCGGCACAAAGAATTCAGAAATCAACGCTGCCTGCGTTGCATGAATCATTTACAGAAGCCCTGTTTTATATTATTGTATTTTGCTTCTTATAATAGGCCTAATAAATAAAATTCATCTGGCAAATGAAAATCGAATACACTGAAATTTACTCCCAGGGTCGATTCCCTAAAGAGCTGACCTTTATCCTTGCAATGGGTCACGAACCGCCACTGAATGAATGTAAGAAATGTGGCTCGATTGGTAATGGACATGCCGAATGTTTCAAGACCTACAAAAAGTCTATAGCTTACAGTGCAGTCAGCCAGGCTCATCTTTAGCACTCCGTCCATATACATTACCTCTCGAATCACCAGACTTACTTTTATCGCCCCACATATAAAGTTCGATACAAATGGCGAAATTAGCGTTTGGAAGCAAGACTTAATTAACCCTTATAAGATTAGTATAATATCAAACAGCAGAGTTCCAGAGTATACTGTGCTCAAAACGCCTCATACGCAGCAGAACGGCAGGTGAAGGGCAAATTTGGGTTTGTAACATAAGCACAATAGTGATGAAAACAAGGAATATACCTACTTTATGAACCTTTATGGTAAAATAAACGTATGTATGTATGAATTACACCTTTTCTATTAGTAAAAGTGCTTTCTTTATATTTCCCCCGTACGCCCCTGGATTTGGGTTGAAGCGAGTGGATGGTGCTATTAGGCGAGAGGTTTTTTCGTCATGGTAGCCCGATTTCAGCAAAATAAAGTAAATGGGGATTTGAGAATCTATCGATATAAATAACGAGCACGGGAGTAGGCTTTTATAAAGATTAATTTTTCTTCATGTAATGTTACAAATAATAACTTCTAAATACACACTCGGCTATTCGGCATTATTTTTCATTCTACTATAAAAGCTGGCGTTCTCAGGTAAAAATGATATTAAAATTTTGATACAATTTCAGCATTAACACTATTTTTTTTAAAGCCTGAATAAAAAACAAAACTCTGTTTGCTAACACCATTGTTACTTGTTTATATATCAACATCTAGGAGATGGGTTTGGATGTCACAGTAATATGGAAATACATACTATTTTTATAATGTTTATGCGTCTATCAGTCTAAGAAGTCGCCTACACGATATTAATAAATATGTTTATTTGTTTATTATGAAAGATATCTCTCCAGCGTGTATTGTAATGGTAAAAAAAGTTGTGTAGATTACTCATTTGGCGCCTTTTCACATAGCTCTTTCTTCTTTTGTGGAAGCTTCTCCAAAGCAATGCAATGGTTTATTTTTCCTTTTCTTTCCTTTCTAGTCTAAACAAAGAAGAAGTTGTATCACACCTACGAAAGATATGGATGAAAATAATATTTCTAATACTATATTTGATGAAAAGTATGTTGTTACAAGATAGACTAACGTGTTTTATCAGAACAAGTAAATCTTTTTCTTCTAAATACTGCGTATTCGAATTCCAGTCATATGATCTCGCTATCGAGATGACAACGGTCGCTACTAAAACTTCAGCATCGCCTTCTGTTTATTGTATTTGAATACATGTAGCAACATTGTTCAATAGAAATTGTTTTGAGCAACCATATTTGACATCTTATGGCCATTAATGTAGAAGCGTGAATCTTACAACCATAGACAAGGGCCTTGTCTTGTCTTTATCTATGCTGACAACGAAGCGTTTGCGTCATCTGTCAAATGCGACAACTTTAGTTTTATAGTGCTACAAAACAAAAGGAAACGAATGGATGGGCTTCTTAAATGTAAAGCATCATCTAAAAAAGGAGTTGTTAGATCACTTTTCCCCTAGTTGAAAAAATATCCTATTTCCTGGCTCTATAGCGCGATTGTTATAGGTTCGGTGTAGAAAAAGGCTTATCCTCTGTAAGATTAATAAACTACCGAAACTTGAAGAAATAGAACATGGACTGATTATCTACAAGTAGAAGGGGAAAATCTCATACCCGACCTTTTAGGCGGTAAACCCAGATAACGTGCTTCATCAGCTCTAACATGCTTCTTCATTCCAGTACAGCTCAAGTATAAAACATCATAATTGTAATTGTAGAAGTCGTTTTTAATTTTATTCACTAGAAACTTAAAAGACTTACTGGATTTTACTTCCATTTAATACGTTATGCCCTTAAACGTTTGTGCCACGAAAAAATTATTTATCAATTCCAAACCATTTATTATACTTACATAAAGCTAATGATTCATTGAATAATATTGTTACCATAATACTTTATATCGCTGTGCTACAAAAGTTTAGCGCTACTCTTGTCTTTATAACTATAATACCGTGTTGAAAGTTTCATACAGTCTAAAAGAAAATCAACTGTAGAATCAAAATATCTACTGTCACATAGTCAAAGTTTATTAATTATTTAGCAGTATTACTATAGGTATTCATATGATTTTTTTATAAGAATCTATATTCATTGGAACAAACAGTAGCAATTACGTTTGAATTAAATAAAAAAATAATATCTAGCTAATCTTGGTAATATTTCAGTTTGCCATTTCAAATACGCCAGTTCATTGTCCCTGCGACGCCTGTCTTTGCAGTTTAGGAAAGTGCTCCGTCATGTTTATGAAAATGGTGACAAAAGGCCTATTACATATGCGTCACACGCGCTTGCTATAGCCGAGAGAAGCTATTCTGGGAAGGCTTCAGCTTTTTATTACTGCATTAGCAAAAATATCTAGAGGACAAAAATTTAACCATTACGAACTATAAACCTTTCTGACTAATATTTGACAAGATAAAAGGGTATTCCTATTTTAGTAGTCAGACTGCATACAAGTAGAATCAGAATCATTCTATCGTATACCTATTTTTAGATTTGTGATGATCGATACGGTCACATATTACAATATTTAAAATCTGCGAACTCGTCTACAGCGTAAACTGCACCATAAAAATGAAAAATTGCGAGCAATATTGCACATTTAGTACAACTGTACAACTGCATAAATGTATTTTTCTTCGTTCTTGCGCTCCTAATGAAGTCATTATGACGCCAATTGTGTTGCACCATAGAACCATTATGAAAAGGAATACGGAATTTCTTATTTTCTAATATTGGTATCGGTAGATAACTCTGAGGTACGGATAGCTACGTTAAGGATACCGAACAAACGGTCCACTGAACTCAAATGTCTAGAACTGGCATTCTGTGCAAATTTGATGGGCGGATCGTTGCCAGTAGTGTGCAGCAAAATTATGGCGCACTATTGCCAAAATTATCAGATTTCCTCAAAAATTGTTATTTTCTTTTCTATTTTATTAAGTAATTGCACATTTAACCAAAGTAATATACATTTTTTATTGTTCAATACAAAAACAAAGAAATCAAAGATAAATTAAATATAAAATAAACTATAAAGAATCGAATCAATGAAATATAAAAATATAAGCTAAATAAAAAAAACTACTGAAACAAGTAAAATTTAAATATGCGAGTAACATACCTGGACAACAAAAACGACAATATATAATACAAAAAAGTGTTCAGATTCAGAATCTTTTTTCTTCTTTTGTTATTACTGATACTTGCCATTTCATTGATTATGGTGTAAGACCCCTTCCTTGCGCCTGGGGTCCTCGGTTAGCCGAAATGAAACACACCGTTTACTTTTTCCACATTTAATTTTAAGAAGTAACACGCACAGCTCAATCACATACATACAACGCCATCTTCCCACTTCTGACTTCATACGCTACAAGTTACCAACACACAACGCTCTAGGGGGAACAGGGATAGCAACTAATATTTTAAATTCAAACATTTCATTTACAGCTTGTCCATCCTGACATATGGTCGACCCGACCATAGTTCAAGATGCTCGATTACAATCAAATAAACAAAAATACACAAACTAGCGAACATTTTACATAAGCGAAATAAAACAATTAATTATCTGACCACTTTCTTAGCCTAGATGACACGAAAGTACCTTCAAATGGTTCTAACTGTTCTTCAAATACCTCAACTAAATAATCTCTCTGACTGTCATTTACCTCACCTCTCTGATTTTCTCCAAATAGAAGTTTACTTGGTGTAGTTCCGATACTTTTATCGATAGTATTGTTTAGTGCATATTCTACCTGCGATAAATGTTTGTCCCACTGATCTATTTCTTCACAAAATTTTGCCAATATAGGAGTTATGACTCGGTTTACCCTCTCGGCTTGATCATTCGCACGAGGAGTACCATTAGCAATAAGAACATGCTGAATGTTACATTCATTCATAAACTCTTTAAAGTACTGTGAAGTAAAAGCTGCACCTCTATCTGAAACTACTCTTAAAGGTGTACTGTAAGTATTGAAATAAGTTGACATATGCTTAACAACCTCTTTACTGCCTGTGGATTTACACGGATAGAGCTTTACAAATTTTGTGAACGCGTCTACGATCAAAAATATGTATTTTGCATTTTTTGGACATTTTTCTAGTGGTCCATAATGATCGATGTGTATAGTGTTGAAAGGTTTCGTTCCTTTTGGAATACTGTGCAACTCGCCTTTAACTTTACCACTGTTCGGTGAGTACATGATACATTTTAGGCAGTTATTAATGTAATCTTTGACTTTTCTTTTCATTTCAGGAAACCAATAAGTTCTACGAATCAACTCTACAGTCTTGTCAATGCCTACATTATCATGGTAAGTACTCAAAACAGTATTTTCCATAATATTAGGTATCTAGAATAGTAACTTATCTTTTTCTTTTCTGTAAACTAATCCATTACGCATCTCAAACAGTTTATGTTCTGAATTCTCTAAGAGGTCCCTAATCTTCCCAATTTCAACATCTGCATCTTGTTTTATAGCTAATACTTGATCAAACGTGTTTTCCTCCAAAATCAAAATACTGTTTACCCTGCTGAGGCAATCAACATGTTTCATTCTGTCGTTTCCTCTATGTTCAATTTGGTAATCATAGTTTTGTAAAAACATGACCCATCGCATTACCCGTGGTACTGCGTCTTTTTTACTCATAGCTAATTTGGTACTGTTACAATCGGTCACAATTTTGAATGGTATACCCTTTAAATAAACATCAAACCTTTTCACTGCATATATTATGCTTAGAAACTCTAACTCGTAACTGATATTTTTGCTCACATTCACTGGTTCGCTTGCTAAAGTAACTTACCGGATAAAATTTTGAATCGCTTTGTTTTTGTAATAGAATCGCACCAAAACCTAAAGTGCTTGCGTCACAATGTAATTCCGTTTCACTATGAGGAGAATATATAATGAGAATAGGTTGAGCAACTAGCTTTTGCTTTATAGTTTCAAAGGAAACTAATTCTTGCTCCTCAAATTTGAACTGTTGGTTTTTCCGTATCAAATTATACAAAGGCTTTGCTATAACTGAGAAATTTGGTAAGAATCTTCTGAAATAACTCGCGAGACCTAAAAAGCTATGGACTTGTTTATTGTTTTTCGGGATAGGAAAATGTTCAATTGCTTTTACATTCCCCGGATTAGGCCTGATACCAAACTCGTTTACTACATACCCCAAATATTCAATTTCATTTTCTAAGAAAACGCATTTGTCTAACCTCAATTCCAACAGGTTTTTAAAAAGTGTATCGAACACAGCAGTCAATATCTTAAGATTTTCCTGAATAGTTTCTGTAGCAATTAGGATATCATCCATATAAATTAATATCTGTTTTGTGTCTAAAAATTTTTTGAACACCTCGCATCGCATCTAAATCTAGTGTAAACTGCAGGACTGTTGCAAAATCCAAACGGTAATTTCACGAATTCATATTGACTTTGAGGTGTAACAAAGGAAAGGTATTTTGTACACTCTTGTCTTACTCGAACATGATAAAATGCATCTTTTAAATCTAACTATGTAAACCACTTTTTACCCTTTAATTGGTCCAGTTGATCATCGATTAATGGAATTGGAAACCTATCTTTAACAACAAACTTGTTCAGCTCACGAAAGTCTACACACATTCTACTCTTACCATTTTTCTTTTTTACAAGTACTATCGGAGAACAATAGGGTGAATGACTTTTCTTGATAACATTTTTTTCTAGCAAATCATCAATAATTTCTTTTACTTCTGCTTTCTCTGTATAGGACAATCTACGTGGCTTGTGTGAAAAAGAACATTCTTTCGAAACTGTGATTTCAGTATAACATTTGGTTTCTGGTTCGTCTTTTCTTTCAGGCTTAACACAATGTTTATCAAACACATGATGTAATTCAATTTTTGTCTGACCGTCTACATTTTTGCCTACACTTAACTCTTGCTCTTCGTTAGTTTGTAAAATACTAATACTTAATAACTTCTGTTTCAGCACTATTTGTACTATTGGAGCATACGGGTTTTATAATAGCTACATCTGTTTGGAACTCTATGCTTATCAAAGGATTGGTTATGAAATCTCTGCCCAACAGACAATCAGCAAACATAGTATCATCATCAACAATATGAAAGTTAATTATAAACTGTACATGATCTAGTGTAAATTCATAGCAGTAAATGCCTAAAGTATTAAGCTTTGTTTTATTAATGCCTTAAACACATCACCTCTGTTTACGTACGGTTTACGCAGCTCTAACGGCACCTTTTTCGACTTGATCAAAAAAATTCCACTTCCTTTATCTATCATGGCTTGGATGACCTCTTCTTGGCCATCGCCTGGTATCTTGATTGGAGTGTAATAAGCTGGAGGTATGACCTGTCCTGTTTCCACCGTCATTGGAGTGCTGTCGGCTGGTGCAACGACGCTCCTTTGCTGCCCTGACTGTCTCTCTTTTCGGTTTGGGCAATCCACCTTCCTATGCCCTTGTTGACCGCATCCAAAGCAAGCTCCAATTCTTCTAGGTTTCTGGCATTCAGAAGCGAAGTAGCCCTGGCCGTCACGATTAAAATATTTAACAATTGCACTTGCCATCTTTTTATCTGTTGCTCCGTTGCTTGCCGTATTTCTCTGTAAACTACCTCGTCCTGAAAATCTGGGTGTATAAGTGTTTTGGTTCCGAATTCATAACTTCTAAAAGCGTACTTAAGTTGTTAAATCCTCGTATTCGGGCTTGAGATTGCAATGTCGGGTTGTCAAAACCATCGATCAGGTAAGAAAGAAGTTCTGGTTCTTCCATTCCCAGCTTATTTCCCAAAATAATCTTCTCATGATAATAGCTTGCGAAAGTTTCGTTACGTCTCCATTTGCGACTATCAAATTTTCTCATCAGCGAAATCTTGTCTTCTCTACAACTAAACATTGTCACCAAATTGTACTTTAGTTCAGCATATTTCAAAGTAGCATATACTGGCTTCGAATGATACCAATTTAATGCAGCATCTTTCAGTTTCTGCACCACAATCAATACAATTACTTCATCCGTTAAATCGTAGGTGCTTTTAACCATATCAGCTCTTGAAAACCATGTGTCCACGTTTTCGTCACTTCCACCATAAAAATTTGGTAAAAGAGCAGCTATTTCGGCATTGCTTATCTGCTTCTTGTTACCTTGTCCTTGTCCTTCACCAACAGTGCGCTGATTCGCTATTCGCACTGCCGCCGCTAATATTTCTTCAACCGTCACCGCTCGCAACGAGTTATTCAAACTTACCGCGCCTTGCTCGGAATGTTCATTTTCTGCTCCGTTACCAGCAACAGCTCGTTCTGTGCCAGAAATTAAACTCACAACACTTACAGCTCCATCTCCCTCGTCTCCGCTGGACGACATGATGTGACCTTCGTCTCAGAACGGAAATGAAAAACGATGTTTTACACAATGGCCGTTTTTTGCACTGCAACGCTGGAACCCACTATGAATACCCCGTATTCACACTTCGGCCTCTGTAGACGCCTCCCTGATGTACCACTGCTGCCTCGCCTTGGTTCCTCACCCTTATTGTACCCCGTACAGCAAGCTTTCGATGCCTTTGGTGCTTCTTTCCCAACCTGCGTCTCACACACGTGCCTGGCGCATTTTCTCAACGCCGCCTGATGTACCCTGTGCTGTCTACTGTGTACACCGCGTACGTGTCGTGTACCCCGTGTACCGTCCACCCCGTGTACCCCGCACCTGAAGCTGTAAGACCCCTTCCTAGCGCCTGGGATCCTCGGTTAACCGGAATGAAACACACCGTTTACTTTTCCACATTTAATTTTAAGAAGTAAGAAGTAACACGCACAGCTCAATCGCATACATACAACAACATCTTCCCACTTCTGACTTCATACGCTACAAGTTACCAACACAACGCTCTAGGGGGAACAGGGATACCAAGTAATAATGAGTAATGAGACCTCAGACTGTGTGGTTAGTGCCATAAAAAAAAGCTAAAGCGACTGGAAAATGGAGAACTGGGCGGCTAACAGTGCTGCTAACTGCCCCCAGAGACTAACACTAGCTAGTGGGGCTGTAAGGATTAATTCGGATAGGCAACGAATTATTGTGTCAAATTTATAATTCTCGCTTCCCTTTTCGCTTCTTATGGAGAGTTCTTGAAGTTGAACTAAATTCTGATTGGAAATTTTTTATGAACTCTTGGTAAAAGTCAAATTATGTTAAAATTAAATGTTTATGTTAAAGAAATTTTATTTATCAGAAGTGTACAAAAATTATGTTAAAATCTGATAATTCTGTGACATCTGGCAACACTGGATGGGCGCGACATAACCTATAAAATAGCGCGTTTTTGTTTACATCTCCCAGAGCACTAATGGCGGCTCGTTCTTGAAGAAGGGAAATATAAATAAATGTATTCAAACCACTACAATTTACACATAAAAACTGGTATTTAGGCTTTTAGTTAAAAAGGAAAAATTGCTATCAGTTCAGAAAATATTAATCACGCCAACCATTATCTTAATCCGAGACCGCAGGCGAAACCTTAAATGAATACTAAAAGGGACGCCCGTGATTTGTTTACACGTTGAAGAAAACAGTGCCGAATTTACGTACCTATGGAAAGATACACCCGATTCTTGCTTGTACACATTTCCACACACCACACAAAGAATTAACCATTTTAATTTTTTCGTCAAAGTTAACTTAAAATGAATAAAAAGAAACCACAAGACAACAACCGTTTGTTGAGATTGTAATGAATCGACCAATCATCGACTCGACTATGTCTTCCGCTTCCAATAAACAAACACAGAGGACAGAGGTTATCTAGGGGACAACATCTCATGCCAGTTCTAAACATGCGAGTTCAGTGGTAGCATCTCTGTTTTTGCCGGCGAATTCAAGCTTTACCGATTGCCGATAGGTAGCGCCCCACGTTAGGTGTATAATTTTTTGTGCCACAATCTCTTTTTTACTGGGGAAATGTTTGGTTTTATTTTCATTTCAAGGTATAAAACTACAATTACCAGCCATCAGTTTATCGCCATAAGTATAAAACTACAATTAAGAAGCTATGTATATTCTACCACACATTTATTTGTTTTTTTGCTTTAAGCGACCTTAAATTTCGTCCAATAAAATGTTAAACAACGAATTTAGCAAAACTCAAACTATGGTAAGTTTAAAAACACTTAAAAGGTAAAAGTATGTTGTGAAAGTATGTTAATTTAAAAAATAGAGTACCAACCTATTCCATGTTGTATGTAGACTGCGGCAAGTATGTAAGTGGGGTAAATAAAATTGTAGCTATATTTTTAAATAGATGCTATTATTTCATAATATATAAGTAGTATGTCTTGCATTATGCGTCTTGTGGTAGGTATTAGTGTTACCTGTAAAAATCTGAAACAGAGAACTAGGGGCGAAGGCAGGCGAGATACGACTTAGGTCTTTTCAAGTAACAGTTTATTAACAATAATTAAATAGATAAATCTGTAGGAAAACAGGCACATAAAGTAAATAATGAAGACATTAAAGGGTTTGTTGTAACTTACACTAGTGTTAGAGGGTCGGCTTCTGCTTCTGCTTAGGGGCCTTCGAGTCTAGTAAGTATAAGTAATAAGTAAGTTGTAATTGGCGAATTCCACTATTTATAGTAAAACTAGTGCATACCTCTCATCGATCGTACAACGCGTAATTAGCTGAGCTAGCGCCTTCCTACTTGCAGGAAGCAATTTGCTGAATTTTGTGTTAGCATTAGCATCTACAACTAACGGTCTGAGGTTATGATGATCTACGCAGACTTATCTGGCTGACCTCCTAGCTTAGTAGGAGCTGGAAACCCCGAACCCCTTTGCTGACTGTCTTCCCATACTCTTAAGTAATAAGGAATAATGGATAGGTTTAATGTTAGTTAAAGGGTTAATTTCTATTTAATTGTAGACCTCGGCGAGCTGCTGCTATGTCCGGTTGGGTACTTTAAAATCGAAAGGCCGGGACACAGCTCTTGGTACATCACAACTGAATGGGCGCCTGCATCATGTGTCACAACCCTGTCTTGGGTTGTGCGTCTTGTGCTAGGTATTACCTGAAACAGAACTAGTGGTGAAGACAGGATCACACAAATAACTGTTCATGATATGTTGCTATAAAAGTATTTCCACTTAATAGAGTTTCTAAATACTTATGAATTCTGTACTACTAGGATAAAATAATTTATCCTAGCCCCACAGAGATTCTTAACCCGACACAGATTGTCCGAATAATTTGTGATTATGAATTTTTAATAGCTATGAAGATAAATAATTGATACATGAATATGCGCTCCACGATTTTTGTTTTAAATCGCACAAGTATTTTCATTCTGTATGGCGTTATAAACCAGGATGGGGTTATGAGAAGTTATTTATTTAGTTCTATTTAAACACGTGGTAAATTACAAATATTTTTTTATTTGAATAATTATTTGTATAAATAGCAAAATATGCACGATTGCCATGCTAATACAAAGTTAAAAAAAACTAATCACTTCTTCATACAAAGTTTAAAAAAAAAGCTAATCACTTCTTCAAGTACAGAATTCATAAGTGTTTAGAAGGTATGTTAAGTGGATATAAGTTTTTATAGCAACATATACGAGTAAACTGTAGTAAACTTAAAATGTTACCACTCATAAACAGTTGTTTGATACTAAATTGACAATGTCTAATATCCAGCACATTTGTATTAAGTATCGGAATAATTCTTCTACTACTTATGTTTGAATGTGTACTATATATTCTTGATCAGCATGATATATAAGTATATACTTTGATGCAGACACTTATCTCCGTGGGTTTTCGGATTCGGGGTGGGGGGCTCGACTGTCAGCAAAAATTAAACGTACGAGCGAAAACACTATTTATTAACTCCACTGGTACAAAGCAAGTCACTGTATAGAGCAAATCACAGGTACAATGCGAATCCCCGTACAATGTAAATCACAGTTACAATGCAAATCAAGGTCGCACCATTAACAACTATTGGTCGAATCGGTTGCCGTGGGAAAACCCTGCTAACGTAACAGAAGTTATCATCTCCCTATGGCGCAAACTTTCCGACTGTCCCCACTGTCTCGCTTTTTCCAACCGACGCTTCGATTGTCCCCTCTCCCTCTAAACCTCCACAACTTCCTATTGGGTGTTAGCCCAATATAATATCTACTCTGGTCACTTTATTCGGATTCTACAACGAAATTTCTTCCCCGTTTGGACTCCTTAGGTGGAAATACCCAATGAATTGATTATCGCAAATTGCCGCCATAGGTATATCCTGCCGTGCTTACAAATCACCATCTGCAATTCTTAAAAAAAAAAGAGAATTGCGACTGGAATTCCCGGGTATTGCTGCATATTACATGTACAATGGTGTTGTCGTACCATTAATTAATTTTTTTTGTATGAAGTGAACGAATGTGCTAATCAAGATGGTTATTAATAGTGTTTTGATATCAAACACTAATTTATTTATGATGTACATTAATTTAGATAAGAGACAATAATTAATACATTTCTATGGTTGCAAGCGATTAAAGTGAAATGAAAAGTATTAGTGCACAATTACAGACGTTTTGTGATTCGTTTTACGTTTACACGTTCAAATTTGAGTTGTGGCTGCAAAATTATTGATCATGGAAAGTTATCAATTGTTTGTTTTTTCAAGTAAATTGGGTCACATAATACAATATTCATGTACTCACACAAGCTTTAACGTAGCTTGAAAAAACCTTTGGATTATTAAGTAAATTGAGCTGTGTTAAAATTTTTGTTGTTGTTTGGAGGAATATTGTTTATTTTTATTTGGTTTCACTTTTATACGTTAGTGTCAAATGAAGGAATAATCTTAAGTTATGTAAACAACAATGATTACATGTTTCTATTCATCTCTAAAGTTTATTTGTAACTTATCAAATTAAACACTCCACGTAATCATAATCGGCTAAACTACATCGCCATACCACCATTTATTGTTTAAACGCAAACAAACCAGACGCAGACGACTTTCCCTGAACGCTTATTTCAGCTAACAAGTTGTGCTAAGTCGGTCACTCTTGGCTGTTGGCAAACTTATAACAAGTTACTTATTCGATAAACTTTAAATCTTATTTACCCTTTCCAAAACTTGTAAGCCCGTTCGTCCCAGCTTTACCCGTTTCTCCCAAACGAGCAAGTATTATAAAGTGTTAAATGATATTGTGCCGTGAGCTCTTCATGCAGCCCATGCTGGTTACATAGGTATAATCAACTGACTAGACAGTGTGCAGTTCAGAAATGGATTTATTACTACTTACCTATATAAAATACCTGGCGGCTGTATCTTTGATACACCAGTAAGTTTGTCACTGACATCTATCTCAAGTACGTTGTGGAGGCGGTAGCTAACTTTGAGCTAAAGTAAATATGACAATTAATAATGATTCAAGGAAATTTTGATTCACTGGACTTTTCCAATGGGCTCCAACGCTCATTGAGCAATCGACAATGTAGGGCTATATGTTTACCGACTGTACCGACCTACGTCGTAGTTCGAAAAAAGCTACCCTTAGATGATGTCTTACCGACTTTCACCAGATAACCGGGCCCTCCGAGGAGGGGTTGACTACTATTCCCTGAAATTTAAAACAATATTTAAGTAGTCAAAATATTTAATTTTTATAACCTTTTACATGATAAAAAGGCAATAATGAGTATACAACAACTACTTAAAATGGAATTCCATCCTCCAGTTTTTGTCCTTGCAGAATTGGTCTATTACTTTTTTTTTAAATTAAATTCTAGGATACTGTCAACCAAATTCTTTTCAATCGATAGCACGACTAGGCTGTCTTTCCGAAGATAGGTTTTTATGAGCCTCCGTGTTGACATCTCTCTGGTTCAGCAGTTGGTAATTATCCTTTCAAAGTTATTCAACGCTTCCCTGACATTTGCAATATCTGTTTCAATCTTCTGAATTTGTCTGAATAAAACCTCCGTGTGAGGCATAATGTTCCCGAAAAAGTTTAACCAATAGATCAAATAAGTGGTATCATTTTATAAATCCGGCCGCTTGGCACGTAGTTTGTGCTTGTATTGTTTTGGATGGCCTGCACAAATGTTCTCAAAACATTTTAAGATATCGTCCTTATTTCTTAACATGGTTTACATTTGAATGTTACAGACGCCTCCGCATTTTGGCTTCTTCCGAATGGCAGCACAAAAGTTACAGACGTCTCAATTAGAATCGTCTGCAATATTTGCATTTTGCATTCCATCTTCTACTTTGGTTGTACAAAGAGCTCGAAAGAGACAAAATTGGTGTAAAACTGAAAATTCCCAACTAAAAGTTACGCTGAGACATTATGGAAAACAAACTTTAAACATATGTACGGAGAAAGAATTAAATGCTTCTAAACCATGAAAAAAGTAACGGAACAAAATTGTTACAAATAGTAAATATTATACAGTTACTATGTGCACCTATCATACTTTAACATTTCTCAAGCTTCAGAAATAATGTTCGTTGATGCAAGTGGAAACTGTAACAACAAAGACCACAAAGTTTATTTTTTCTTGACCTTTTGAGTCGCCGGTAGTATAGCCATTGGATGCATTTTAAAAAAGCAATCAGAAAGAATAAATATTTGATAAAGCTGTCGACACATTTCTGAACATACTCCCAATTAAAATAAAATATAAATTATTCTAACTCACGATGACCTTACTGAGCCCAACGTGCTTAAAAAATATTGGCCAAATTCTAAACTGCTTTTGTGCATACTTCACCTTCTAAAGGCTTGCTGGCAGTATGACAGCAAACAAAAACTGCGTTTCCAAACAAAAACTGTGTATATCAAGAATAACCATCAACTAGTAAAATGTGCGAAAAATGCATTTATTGCTCAATCCGATCACATTATGTTTAAACAGTTCGTATCTAACATGACGCCAGGAATCGGAAAATGGTGTTTAGTAAAGAAAATAACTTCTGACGAGGGGCACAGACACTAACAATTTTAGTGAAGTTGTGTTCCGCCTTCTGAAGGATATTCCTTGGAACGTACAAAAGCGTTTAGCCTACCTTAATTATCTGACTTTATAACCAATTTTGCACTGTACTATAAGAAACGAATTATAGACTTGTTACTAAAAAGAGAATCGAAAACCGTCCACAATCGATATTTTAAAGAATTTTCGTGCAACGCCAATATATCAATTGTAGAAAACATGCAGTACCTGGTTCAAAGCGAAAGCAGATAAAGATCTATTTTATTGTGTAGACATATAAGATGTAAATGCACATGTCCAATAGGATACAACGGCAAATATTCCAAAAATCAACCTAAGAAATATGTATTTTTTGTCCAGTGTTAGTACTCTTTCCGAATCATATAAAAATCAACTGTATGAAGTGGCCACAGGGAAAAAACAGACACATCCTTGTTTTTGCCATTTTTTAAAAACCGAAATAATACGGAAGACTTTAAACTCGAAAAACAACACTTAGGGTAAAGCGGTTGATCAAGTGAATATTTGGAAAATAATATCACATTACCAAAAATAATTATGCCGCCACAAAAAGAAATAGAGGAAGTTAAAGCAGCTTGGGAAAAACACAGTCAGGAAATAATAGAACGTATAATGGAAGATTTAATTTTCTAATACTCTTCTAAGCGGATTACGCACTGCATTTAGGTATAATTAGTATTATTAAAAACATAGCGTGAACATTTGGGTCCAAAAATAAAGTAGTGATGCAGAAGAAGGAAATGTATTGGTTGTCAACCTACACCCATAGTAAATGGTACTCAGTGGCAAGAAACCCCAAACTGTATGTGAGATAACACAGAATAAGAAATCAGTTTTCACAGCTCCCCATTCGCTTCTGAGACGTGTCGACACAAATATTGGTTTAATAAGTCCAAGAAATGATGTACATACTAAAACTTTAATATTTCAACTTGTTCTGTAGTATTATAAATGTATGTATTGTTCCGAGTTTCCTTCATTTTCCACACATTATACTGCGATATGATTTCAATGTTACAGACACGTTGGTGAAAAGCGTCTACAACTTTTTAGTGCAGTTCCACTCGTTCCAGCAAGTTCCGAATTTCACCGAAATGTGGAGGCGTCTGTAACATTCGAATGTGCATGCGAATGAAAGTTCCACCTTGTTTGAGGCCTCGGTAGTCGTTGGCAATTTACCTCATTTAAGGCAGGAGAGTTGGAGAAAAACGCGGACATACCCTTCAAGTTCTCAAAAATTTTCACACTTGAGGTGCAGCAGGCCGCTTTCTCCATTAATTTATTTACTTGATGGGCACAACAGTAAATATAATGTGCGTATGTGTAAGCAGCAGTCTGCAAAAACTGAATTATTGTTCTAAGATGCACTTTGCTAACGCTTATGCATACTGCCATTCGCTATTTACAAACCCCAAAAACTGTTAGAAAATGTTTCCATTAAACTCATGGCGAAAAACCAATACCGACTGAGTTTGAGTTGCTACGTCGGTTGAGACTGTTTAATTTCAAATAATATTTATTCCCTACACACTTGCAGCATGCATGGTAAATTCATTCAGAATTGTTTAGACGTACCTATAAACGTTGTGAAGTCTTGAAGGTGAGTATTTAGGGTAGCATCTATATTTTTGTGTAATTTACTAGTTCCAGAAATAGTCCACAATTTTCAGCATCTTCGTTTTCATTATGGACCCGCAGAGGGAGGTTGCGCTAACCGCAAAAATTTAAAATGCGCATTATCTTTGAAAACGCGTCTGATTTTTGTTCACGACCATGACGTGATCAAGGATCCGTTTTGCATAAGCAATATCATACTCGCCTAGTAGATGAAAACTTTCAACGTTGTTTTTATGTTTAAGGGAGGTGTGGCGGATCGTTACGCGCACTACTTTAATAAAACAGAAAACGAGTAGACCCAAATGTCAACATAAAAATGTCAATTTGTAATTATCACCTGTCAGTATTTAATTTAGTTATAAATCTGTATCTTTAATTTAATATACTGAAGTTTGGAAGTTGCTGTTTAATTGAACTATCCTCTACAACTAGTCACCCCGATCATTTTTATCATTGACCAAGAAAGTGTGGCGGATCTTACGCGCACTACTTTGATAAAACAGAAAACGAGGGGTTCCGAATGTCAACATAAAAAAGTCAATTTGTAAACATCACCTGTCAGCATTTAATTTAGTTATAAATCTGTATCTTTAATTTAATATACTGAAGTTTGYAAGTTGCTGTTTAATTGAACTATCRTCTACAACTGGTGGCCCCGATCATTTTACCATGGACAAGAAAGTGTGGCGGATCGTTACGTGCACTACTTTGATACAACAGAAAACGAGTAGGCCCGAATGTCAACATAAAACGGTCAATTTGTAATTATCACCTGTCAGTATTTAATTTAGTTATAAATCTGTATCTTTAATTTAATATACTGAAGTTTGGAAGTTGCTGTTTAATTGAACTATCCTCTACAGAGCTTTCATGTTTATTTTTTTTTGTGCAAATGTTATAAGTCCTTAACACCGTTCCTCATCTAAACCATATTATAACAGGCAAACATAATAAAAATAAGTTTTTAAATGCCGCTGTAGATTTATACTTTGTTCGATGTTTCCATTCCGTACCGGTCTACTGTTTTCTTTAAGTTAACCTTCTGACTTAGAGACAGCGTTGAAAAGTGAAGTTCTTTTAATTTACTGACTTTTATTATTACAGCGATTCACTAAGCAAATTAAACTAGAGTGCAATGTAGACATTTCCCTTTTAGTCATGCGTTACTGACAACGTTGCCGCAAAATTTTCTTTAAGTTAGTTACATTCAACAAAAATTTTGTTAAATACCACAGATATACCTTATCTATTATCTAGACGACCACATCTTATGGCATGCGCGAGAAAATTTTGTGACAACAGTAAGTCGCCATGTTGCTCATTTGTAGGGCACCAAGTCTGCGTAGTAACTTGCAAGTGTGATTGAGTGAATTGCGCGAGATGTGTGGCAGGTCCTGTTGTTTGTTGTGACATTGCCATGACGTTCGCAAATAATTTTTACTGCGCATGCACCTGAGTCTACATGCGCAAGGATCATTTATTACAAAAATTATTTATCATTGGCTTAAACTTCTCGGTAGGTAACAATGTATTTCTGTGGTAAATACTTATATAGGGACTTTATGAAAATGTAATATTAATGGCATGTTTTCAGGAGCTTTACATAAAGGTTAATAACGACAAAGCAAATTATTACTGTTGTCAATTGGCTTTTCAGAAGAAGCGATACGCCACCTCGCGGGGTCAACCGAAACCATTCTCTTGTACAGCCGCGGCCGTTGAAAGTGTACATACGTACGTGCTAATAAGTACCATTCCATGTATTATAAGCAACAAAAGCGCGAACGGCGCAACAGTAAAATTAGTTGTTGGTGCTTGATTCGCAAAACTCTCACATGAGGAACAACATTCATATATGTCGGTATACATGATACACATTAAGGGGGTATACCGGTGCAATACTTAGTTTCTGAGGGGCAGACGTCTGGTGGCCGAAGCGAGTTTTACAGGTACGCGTAAATGATTTGAAGTGCACGCGCTACGTTTCTCCACGGTACGGGCACAGAAAAATATTTATTTATTCTGTGGTACGGGTATTCTAAGGGCGGTTGCTTAGAGACATTTAATGGATCGTCGGGAATAATCTAATCAATCAATTTTTTACTTTACCCAATGTAAGTAGTACTAAGAACTTGTTATTGGTTTGGTGTGATCAAGACCGTTTTATAATTAATTAATCGTTTTGTGTCATAAGTGAATAGCTGTTATGTCTGTGAAACGAAATAACTTAAGCAAATTACATAAAGAACAAAGCACACATGCATGCAAATACTATAAGTTTATTGTGTACCTATTTAATAAGTGCATATATCTAAAAAGGGCCAGAAGATCACTCAATAGTAACGCTTGCAAGTTTGCAAACGATTTTTTTTTATTGGACAGATCAGACGTATGCACGGTATTTATTTGGCAGAATCTAGAAAATAACCTTAGAATTAGCGTAAATTGTAAACAAAAATCATAAAATTTTGATAGCATAGCTCTGATCTTTTTTGCTGTTTTAGGGACTTTATTAAAAAAAGACAACAAATAAATGCCCTGCCGGCACACTTGTAGCGTACAGACGTAAAAGTTTCACAATAATTGCTCTTATTATATGTTCGTAATAGGTTTTTTTTAAAATCTATGTATCAAGCAGATTTTTTCGCATTAGGTAGGTATTCCCTCATAAATGAATTTAATTTCCTTTGGGAGGGCGACGTCCTAGAGCACTCCTTCAGAAGCCGCTATTGCTCTTTACCTACAGATCGTATTAATCTATGTCGTAGTTGGTAAATCCACCGCTAAACGACTTTACCGATTTTTACAAAACGACCCCCAAAGTGCGGTGGAAGACGTGTCTACTTCAGTATAGGTATCAATCCAACCAAAAGAAAGTGTAGTCTACAAACTATTTCCTGTAATATTAATTGAATTGAATTAATAAGCTAGTGATTACATAACAGTGTTTATAATAACAAATTTACTATTCCATAACAGTGCGTTATAAACAATTTACCAATAAAAAGCAGAAAAACCTTGCTTACATAAATTTCCCGCTTTTAAAACTTTTTCTTTATTTGGCTGTCACATTCAAAGTGCCTCCTGTATTAGGCTGTTATACAAAGGCATATAAGTATTTCTCTGATTAGTTCTATATTCAAAGGTATAATATAGGTTACGCACTACAATACACTAGTTACTCTACATTAGCTGATGACAGGTAAATTTAACATCTATATTTGTGTTTATTAGCAGAAAACAAGCGTCGCCTCATATTTGTCATCCCAGATGTGTTTACAATTATTTTGGCATCTTTATAAATTGTCACTCCGCTCTGCTCAGTTTGCCCTGCCCTGTAGGTGTTTGTAGTTTTTTAAATCGTTTTCATACAGCAAACGAACTCAATAAACATGGATAAATGTGGAAAATATTGCAGGTCGCAAGGTATTTTGAATTTTATAGCTCCAAACTCTAAACGATTCCTGTTTGCATAGGACGATGAATCAACGAGCCATGTATTCTACCCCTGAGAGATCTATTCAGATCCTGGATCACTTGCTTATTGTCATGTAAAGGCGGGCGGAAAAGGTTAGCCTTGCGACAGTCGGCAAAAAATAGCAATATCTTCCTCTAAACAAGTTTTATCAAGGTGCCCATTCATCGGTAAACATAACAAAAGGACTCATATGGCCTTGTTACTCCTACTTTTTATACATGAAAGAATCGCATGACTGTTGACCTGTTTCCTAAGTAGTAGCAGTGGCTTTGTCTAAACATGCATGAATCGCATATCAAAGAGACAGTTCTTTCTTCTCTTAGGGCCAAAGTTTTACGTGACCATTTTAAAAGTGACACGTGCACTTGATTTGTAAGTGTACTCGTGTATTAAAAAATGTAACGTTTGCTGAATATTTATATAGGTAGGTACTTGAATTAGGAGGAATGCATGGCAGTATTATCATTAGACATTTAGAACACTGTCCTAAATTAGCCGTCAACGTTCTTCGAGAAGTATGAGTCGAATATATTTCTAGTGCCAGAAGCCAGATGTTGTGTTAGAATACTTTGCTCTATTAGTAATAAATTTGCTTATATAAAACGAATAGATAAATTGCTAATTTAAGAGCAAAAAATGACGAAAGGTGCAGATCAGGTACAGAGTTTGCTGTTGCGAGATTGTGCTACGGTTCTCTGCAAACCCCTTAAAAAACTTTATAATTTGGCACTTCGTACTTGCACATTCCCTGCGTGCTGGAATGTGGCTGAGATTGTACCAATTTTTAAAAAGGGCGTATCAATTCGATTGAAAACTACAGGCCTGTATCTACTCGTGCAAGTCACTTGAATCGTGTTTATACAATAACATATTTGCTTAAAGTTAAAAAAAAATCTCGCCTTGTCAGCATGGCTCCTTCACAGGTAGATCGCTTCCAACCTTGACAGTCGACGCCAAGTCGACTGTATTTACACCGACTTAGACTATGCAGTTTTGTTAAATAAATTACCAAAGATGGAATTTAACGATAATCTTGTTAACTTCTTTCGTTCATATCTCAGTGAAACACGTGGAAAAAATGAACTGTAGTTCTTACAGTTTTTCCGTGACTAGTGGTGCTCCACAAGGCAATAATCTTGCTCCGCTTTTATTTGCGTTGCTTATAAACAATATTGTGGCTTGTATTTCCAGTAAATGTTTATTATTCGCCGATGATCTTAAAATATTTCGAGCTGTAAACAGTGTCTCTGAATGTAATTTATTACACACCGATCTGAATAACGTTAGTCAATGATGTTATCATAGCCGCTTATCCCTACATATTGATAAATGTCATGTGATGTCATACACACAAACTTTTTGGGGTAGACTTTCAGAACAACATAGGGATCATTCTGCTACATCGATGCTCAATTTTTAAAGATTTAGGTGTTACGTTCTATCCAAAACTAAGTTTTAGCCACCATATTACGAGTATTTGCTATATTGGCATTCAAATGTTGGGTTTTATAAAAAAAAAACGCCTCAGATTTTACCAGCGTTGATACCTTTGCGCGTCTTTTCTATGCTTTTGTTATATCTAGACTCGAATATTGTTCAGTAGTATGGAATTCATGTTACGAAAAATACGTCCATTAAATTGAGTCATTTCAAAAAAAAATTTTACACTGCTTTTAGTTTGGATTTTATCCTCCTGCTAATATGGAATATATCCTTCTATTAACATTTTTGATATGATGTCTATGAGAACAAGAAGGATAGTGTTGTTGTTAGGTTTACTATTTAAATTGTTAAATGGTGATATCGACTGCTAAGAACTGTTGGGATAGCTCAGCTTTAGAGTGTCTCGTCCGGGTACTAAAAGAGCAGTTATTTTAACTTGCCTAATTTCAGCACCAACCAATATGCTACAGAAGTCACCTTTGTGATATAAATTTGAATCTATATCGAAAATAAAGGAACTCGTATTTTTCCGTTCTCACAAATATCAGATGATCCTACCATCTAATCCGGGAAAGAGAATTGCTATTAGTTAAATTGGATCCCATAACGGTTAAATTTGAGTTGGGCGATAACTGATTTTAAATATCGATATATCGATAACAAATACTTATTCATAACTGTCGATATATCGAAATTCGATTATTATCGATATATCGATAAATAATATAAATATCGATAACTATATTTAAACAAAATAAAGTTCCACTTTCCCATGAAATGGCATTTCCCACTAAGTCAAAGTGGAACGCCAACTTAACCAGACTTTCTAAATAAAATGCACTGGAAAAATACTTCACGATGAATCGCCCAGTTCAATACTAAAATTAAAGCAATTATATAAATTTTCTTATCAGCTATAGTTGCAATATTTGTTTAACATTTTCTAATTGTCTTGCGTGTACACTAGCCGGTAAAAAATTTGAATTTCCCATTTTCAATATTTTCTCCTCTACGAAAAAAAAAATGCTGATTTATTGCCACATTTGACGCTTATTAATTCGCGTTCATTAAACTGCCGTAGCAAAACGTACTAAATTTCACCAATCACGGTGGATTATACGTTCCGGTGTGCCGCAAAACAATGAATTTCCGCCTGGAATGTTGGTATAAATTACGTATGGCTGTCTTGGTCCAGTGCTAGCTGTCAATTATTATGAGCGAGTAATATGCGAATTTAAGCGCGACTAGGTTAGCAAATAATTTGTGATATTAGGTCGGTAAACGGAGAAGGGTGCTTGTTTAGATTTGTGATGTATACCCTCGTGTATACCTAAAATACATTATTTGCTTAAGTAGATTACGGGTTATTAGACATATATGATTACAGTTTGTTCTATTTTGATGTACACCTGGAAACTTTATCACTGTCGACATTTATAAAGCATAAGAAAAACATTATTAATCTGTACATATCTATACATAGATACATAAAATGTACGAGGATCTTTGATTAATTGCACTCAATTTACTGAGATGTAGGGTAAGTCCGGGAGAGTCGTCCTATAGGGTGAGACGGCAATTTGCTATAATTTTTCTATGCGTTACTAGAATGCGTTGCAATCCCTGCAGCGCATTGAGTTGTTCAAAAGTACTCCAAGCTCCAAGCGGTTATGAATCGCTTTGTTATAGGGTAAGTAATAAACAAATATTTGTTTTATGAACAGCAGCAATATTTTGTTTTATATTATCACGAAAATCTTTCGCTGGGTAAAATATGGTATGCTTTCCGATATTGGGGTAATGATCAATCTTCGGTACGTGTGACAGATTCAATAAAGGCCAACATCTGTCAGATCTGGCCGTCCCTCAAGTCTATTTGGTTAACCGGTTAAGTCTGGTCATCCCTCAAGTCCAGTCAGACTAATCCTCAAATCCTAAAGGACAGGCGTGGTAGTGTAATAAGACTGGGATCCTAGAGAGAGACAAAGATATATTCGAGCAAACGGTAGAAGGAGAACAACCTATTTTTACAAAGCAGCAGCACCTATTTGTCAAACGGACATACCTAATATTTTTTGCTAAAATAATTGATAATTGCCGAGGTTTACCTTTCAGACTATTTATACCCTACTTTTACGAATTTTAGTTATTGCATCACTTTTGCACATAATAATGTCGATCACGAGCTTTCGAATAAAACCTTTTTCAAAGATATCGGTGCAGTAATGATGAAGTGGTCCTGATTTGTAAAATAATTGTGGACAGATCTTTCATCTCTCTCCAGGACCTCAGCCGTAATGCATTCAGAGAACGCACGTACCGAAGACTGAGCATTACTTCAATCTCCGAAACCTCGCCCCTATAACAACGTAATATCAGGTTGGTTTCAAGGTTGCACGAATATACCCATTCAACCCAGAGATCATACTTGTTTCACAAATAGAACCCAATGGAGTGGTGCGCTAAAGTGCGAAGAAAGTGCATCAAAATAAAATGAAGAGTGTAAAACGCTAGAAATATAAATAAATCAACACAAAGAAAAATTGAAATGAAAGAAAACTACGAAGATTATTTATGATAGTGACCCAGATGAAGATACGGTGTTAGTGCACTCACACCTAAAGTCCTTCAAGTTTAAGCCTTTAGGTAGTGTGATCCTAAAGTTAATACACAACCACCAAGCAATAAAGGAAAAAACATAATTATGTAAAGATGAGAGATTGTACACTTGTACAAGTTATTAATTCACATTTATCTTTACTATTTGACTCCTTCTAGCTACAATACTTACATTACGTATTGCAAGCGGGCGTGCTTTGTAAACAAAAGTTGTCAGTTAAGTATGAGAAAAAAATAACTGATTTGAGTGTCAATGTGTCGGTATAGTTAGATAGATAAACTTATACTGACTTTGACCCGACTTTTGTTTTAGCTATTAACCGGTCTAAAGGATTGACCACCAAAGGCAGGTGAACTTTTCCGCTCTGGATTGATCGTCCCGGTACTTCTGGAAACTTGGCTTCGCCGTTTTAATTTTAAATGTTCGGTATATGAAAAAAAACCTGCACGCACGTGGGACCTAACACTATAGTACTAGAGCAATAAGTTTTATTACTTAAAAAAAGAACCACTATCCACAAAATGAATAAAGTGATTTGTCCTTAAAGGTTTGTATAATGCAGCTTCCACGTTTATAAAACAACTCAAACAGTGGCGGCTCGTGACTTTTAAAACTGGTGAGGCAGACCTTATCAAATGAAACCTAACCTAAGCTAACCTAACCTAACCTAACCCAAACCTAGCTAAGGTATGGGAATTTCCTAGGAAAACTCTACTTTGTCAATTGAATAATATCTTACACAATTGTCCAGCAAGAACCACGGGGAGGTGTAGAGCACTCTCTAATTTATCATCATAGTTAAGCTGATCAAAATGTCTCCTATTTATAAAAAAAATCCACGATATCGCACGTATTCCTAACACTTTCAAAATCGTCGTCCATCCTGCTACTCGGTCCTGCCATTATCTAACCTATGTACCTATGTTACCTTATTCTGCGTTTCGATTCAAAATGATCTGTTTTTCTGAGCCCTGACTGTCGATTACTAAACGTCGGCTGCAGAATACACTGCACTCACTTGAGACTTGAGACACTAATCACTAAGCTAGCGAATTTGTTATGAATTTCGAGAAGAACAAAACTACTTTGCTTGTAGCCTATCCGTTTTTTAATTCAAAATACACATTAACCTAGGCGCGATAAACGGACCGCTGCGCTGAACACAACGAAAATCCCCCAGACAAATCCTTGCGCTGTCGGGAGTGCAACAGATTTTCCCTACGTCTTGAGCACATAGCAAAACCATAGCAATTCTCTATCTTTATTCCTAGAGGTAGGAGAAACGGACACTTACGGTTACCTCTTTCCCACTCCCCGTTTATACGGTAGTATGACGAATATTCTTCTCGCTTTTATTTGAAACACATAGGCTAGCCTCAGTTGTTGGTCTTGTCTAGCGCATTATTCAAACGGGTTTTTAGACAAGGGGTTCCCACTGCCACTAGCCGCCCATGCATTGCACGGGATCTTACGCGTCAAGGCTGAATCCTGCCTCAGCTGAAGTTCATGCAAAACAAAGTGGATGCGAGCGACGGAGGGGGCAACAAAAACGCGGTCGACAGTAGAACCATAGAACATTTCAACGCACCAAAATAGATCGCGCTAAAGTTCTAAACATAGAAAATATAAAATAAAGTTATGAATAACATTGCAAAATTTTTGCACTTTCATATTTTTTCCTGGTGAAGCACTGCCTCATCTGCCTCATGGCAGGAGCCGCCACTGAACTCAAACCTATACTCCACTTCCCTTTCATAAAAACTTTTACTAAAGACAACTATATATGTAAACAATTTCACTTGGAAGCTATTTATCATTAACTTTACACTTCACACTACCTTTCTTCGTATTTTAAGGCAGGACTACGTAGTATCGTTATTTACAACCAAATATCAGCCCGGAACTAAAGAAGTACAAGAATGCAATCCTTATCGTTTTGTTGAAAAGAAACATGCTACTGTTGATAGGTTTTATTATAAGATTTTTCGCTAGGAATGCATGCTGTGATGTGAAACTTGCGAAGCTTCAGTCGCGTTTCAATTAGATTCCTTCAAAGGCAACGGTATAAATATTTTGCTAGTGTCAAAGGCGAAATTTAATATCTTGTCACGAAAACTTAAAATAGCTAACTTTGAAGCCGATTCCAAACCCATAGCAATTGGCTTTTCCATTTCCTTTGGTGATTTCAATCATTGTAGTATTAAACAACAGTGTTAAGACATTAGGGTAGAAAATCCTGTATTTCGTATAGTATAAATTAAGTCCATTACTAACTCATGTAATTCTTCTTGTAAAATTGCAGGGTACCTTGTACCATTCATTTTAATGCCCAATAATCTTACCGACTTTACTGATCAGCGATGTTATCGATTGTACGGAGATAATGAGGATTTTAATTGGTATAGAGCAATGAAAATTGTCTTGCTTTTATGAAAAGTAGCTTAATCAGAAAAAATGACATTTTTTTAAGTAAGACGTTCTCCTGTTTTCTAAATTACTATCAAACATATAAACATATGGACAGTACTTGTATCGCATTACTTTTACCATCAATTTTATTCGTGGTTGGATTTGTGCTTTCTTAGGTAGTACCCAACACAAAATGATCGTGCGGATGATGTTGGACAGTACCAGTGCTTACAAACAAACAGTAAATGGCGAACGCAATTTTTTGTAGATAAACAGCGTGGGAAATGTCCTGCATAAACTTTAACAGCCAAGTAAGCATTTTATTATATATTCTACCAAGTATCAAAAGGTGTCCTTCTTTTGGAAGTTATAAATCAACAGAAACACGGTAAAATCGTATTAGCAAATTTGTTAATGTCAAATTACAATCACAAAAATAGTAAAGCCGCTTTGACATGATTGTATTTTTTTGTTTTGTTCAAGACTGTCAAAATAAGACAATCGTTTGACCACAAAGTAATTTCAATTCTACATTTCAACATTTCAAAATGTCCAAAATAGCAGGAAGCGTAGCGTCAATAATAACGGGAGCGTTTTATTTAAAATAATGGTTTATGCTATCTACATTTCTAATATAAAAGCAAGTCGGCCATTTTTGAAAACAATTTAAAGTTATTCACTGCGAAATTATGAGAAAACTAAAATGTTGCAGGTTTTTGTTACAAAAAATTTGCAACCTATGGAAGAAGTACGCCTTGATTGAAGATAAAATTATACACATTGCACAATCACGTAATTATTATTAGTATTCAGAAAAATTTCAATTTAATCATTTACATTTATCGAATACATACATGTAGTTATCTATCAACGCTAGTGGACTTCCGGCTATACCGGTTTTATAGGAGTAATAGCGATATATGACATTATCAGGGAAATGCAAATTTTCTCATAAAATGTTGGGAACAGACAATACCTATACGCTTGGTGTACAGTGCAAGTTCAAAGTACCCCCACCCTAACGTTTGAACGCGTTAAGTTAAAAAGTTTTTTTAAAATCCGTCTAAGATCGCTGTAATAAAATGATAGCTTTTTAAAGCTGATAATACGTTTTTCTCAAAACTGAAGAAAGCGACGCGGTCAATAATTTTAAATAGTAACTAAAGTAACATAGTATTTAATTTGAAAGCAAGTTTTATTATCCATATTCTCTCTATTCCTCTCTCTCTCTCGCTTTTGCAAAAACCCAGTGTACATTTGAGATTGTTTTCCATGGGCAGTGTAGAGAATTTGGCTCCTTTCACTCGATCGACAGGGATAAGCAAAATGGGCCTTGGTAATGTATAACGTCCTTGAATGAATGTTGTTTTTGTTCTAGAAATGGGTTGTTTAGCACAAAATAAAACAATTTTTAAATTGGTTGCGACGTTTCGACACTTTATTGTCTTCTTTGGACGATAAACTTTTTGCTTGCGTCTCTGTTCTTCCTTTACTGCTTATGCCACACAAAGGAAACAAGCACAAGTTTATCGCCTGAAGAAGGCACAATAAAGTGTCGAAATGTCTCGACAAATTTGAAAATTGTTTGATTTTGTCCTAAACAACCGATTTCTACAGTTAAATCAACAGTAATAATAGTTGCCATCGACAAGTAATGTCATGCACTGGTTACATTTCCCAACTGAGTCTTCATATGTTGTAATAATTTGAACGTATTTTCCGATTTAGGTGTTCTTAGGGTAAGCATGTTAAGAAGTCGCTTTCCTATGAATTGTAATAAGATACCAGATGCAACTTGAAAATTTTGTGTTAGTAGTGACTGTAGCTTGAGATAAATTTATCAGCTTCCAAGGTTACCTTTCACCGCCACAAGTTTTTAAGATAACCCGTTTAATGTAAGCTGGAGCCTACAGACGAGCACTAAGTAATAATGGCATTCTCTGGAAAAAGTTCTTGATCATCCACAAACCAATTTATAAAAGTCAGCTCTTAAGACTAACTAAAAAGAAGTCACATTGTCTTATATTGTTTCCAGAAGCAGTGATTTATTACTACTTGCTTTTATAAGAAGTATCTACATTCGTGCACTATGGATAACTTCCCGATTTGGATCCCTTGCTTTCTCTCAAAAGTTGTTAACAATTACAGTTTCTGATCTCTATCTACTAATATGTTTCTGAACTATACAAAGATAGAACTTGGAACCGCCAAATATAGCGGAAGCATTCATCCCGGAACAATAATAATGCAAATTAATTCATACGCCCATTTTTGCCAGTGATTATGTGACTGCCGGGGGCTAGCTAGTGTTCAACGGGAATTAAATACAATTTCTAGTTATACACAGAACATCCTGCAGGCATCACGTTGCTAAAAATGGACCTAAGGACCCTGGGGTGTATGTTCTGCGTTATTCCTAGTACACGTCTTGACAGCTCTCGCATTTAGGTCGTTAAGGGTGGTTGTGAGCCGTTTTAATCTTTTTATGCTTGATTGCTGTCGTACAGAAAGCAACAAAACATTAAGTTTCCGTTCGTATTATGATTTTGGTTAATTTCCGCTGACATTTCAGGGCCATTGTGCTGAAGAAATGTATCTATTGTTAGCTGAATTACTGCAGATCATTTAGCTTTTGTTACAGGAATAAAGTATTGTTTGGAAGAACTGTATAAATATGGCCGGTGGCACCCTATTCTATCTGATACATTGTATTTTATAAAAATAGAACTTAATTAGATAATTGATTTATCACGGACTTTATTTCTTTTAATTGTTTCTATCTACCGTTATTTAAACAATATTTTATGCGGGAACAAAATTTCTCTAAACCCTGGTTGAAAAATCTATTTAATAATTTTTACTTATACGGAACAACTAAGAAATGTGATCATTAAGTCTAGAAAAACTGAAAACGACGTATCTTGTAATCAGAATGACAGAATGTATTCTAAAAGCTTTGCATATGTGTTGCGAAGCGTGGTAATAATGTCAAACAAAGAATATCTATCTATCAGTATAATTTTGAATTAATTTCATTGTTAACGTCAGTATCACCATTTTTATGTTCGTTGCACTTCCTGGAAAAGCGGACTATACGCTATAGTTCAGCAGTTTACGCATCCTATACGATCTGTGTGACCTATGGGCAGTGGCGTATCTAGAAATTTTGTTTGGGAGGGGTAATGATTAGGTTCAAACAAAAATACCTACTTATGATTTTTATTTAGGTAACACAAAAAAACCTGTTAGTATGAAACAAGAATTTTTAATACAAAGAAAAATTACACAAAAAAGTCTAGCCTTCTAAGAATTTTACCGTCTTCGGGTGGGGGGGGGTMGTAATTACCGCCATTACCCCTCCCTTAAATACGCGCCTGCTTATGGGTTTACTCTAGTATAAATAGTGCAAATAATCAATCATAAATCAGTCTGACACTTAGACTCGAAGACCTCCAGGCAAGAGGACCCTCTAGTAACAATGTAAGTTCCAGCAATGTTTGTTCAAGTACTTTTGTCTTTATTGTTGTTTTATTACTTACTTTATGAACCTGTGTTTCTTTAAAGATTTAATTTAAGACCGTTAATAAATTGTTGTGTTGAAATGTCATATCACTCCTGTCCTTGTCCCAAGTTCTGTTTCTGTTTCAAATGGCTCGCAACTTAAACCCCAGGGGACGATGATAGGTACAATCGTGGAGCCCATTCCTCTACCCATCTACGAGTACACACTAAGTTTCAATTAGATCAGTGCAGTGAGTAGGCGTATGTCAGGCGTAACGTGTCAGATATTTGTTTGTCATGTGCAGCATGGATAAAAAATTAAAGCAACGTTGCAACGAGAAAGTCGTGAAGAACCAAGAAGACTCGTATGAATTATTAGATGCGGTTTGTGGTGAAGGTGCTATGAACTAAGTGACTTTCTACAAGCAGTATAAAGCGTTCAAGGAGGGTAGAGGGGGCATCGCCAACTAGCCATGCAAAAGACGCTCTTCAACCTCTCGCACGGAGCGCTAGCGTCCACGAAGAACGAAGAGTTATTAGGGAGTTTGTGACGTAATATTACCGTAACACACGCCAACGGCAGCCATTTCGTTGGTAGAGCGGGATCCGTGGGTTCAAAATTTCTATGGGTCAAGTAAGGGCGCCACCAATTTTTACAACGACACTTAAAATTGGAAATATGGATCGTGGACTATATAAATAAATAAAGCAATCGGTCTTTTTACGTCCTGTCGGCATGTATTGAAGTGAACCGGGTTTAACATTCAGATAGACACTGCAATTATATATTAAATAAAATAAATGTGGAAGCAATCATGAATCCCCCAAGCAAAGCTTTGCGTGAGTTTACAGTATACTCACAAAACAAATGGTTAGTATAAGAAACATTAAATGGTAAGTACTAACTGCTCCGTGCCACGATTTATAAACTTATCTGATTTCCGTAGATTTACGCTATGATGGAATGGCCGCGCTCTACAGGAACCCGGTGGATGGCTCGTCCGGAATGATTAGATGTGATACCTTCGTGTTCCCCTTGATTGTAATATAGGTGACCAGATCGTGAAATGGATGGGCTTTACAGAGGCCTGGTGGATTAGATGGCACAGATTCGTTTTATGGATTGCAAATGAATGTGAACAGAGCTCCAAAGATATGGCCCGTACGTAGGACCCTATTTAATTTGTTAAGTAAGTACAATATTCAAACACTGACAAAATAATTACCTTGATTGGCGAAGGTTACCGTCAGATAAATGGATGGTTCAAATCTTATATATCAGTACCGACGGATGATGCAAGTTTCTGACAGTTGTAGCAGGTAAGAAATTATTATTCTCTAGCAGAATGTTAACGGTTTTTAAAGGCTAACAGTCCCCGTGCTCTGCTTTCTGATGCCAGCCACAGAATGAGCGTTTTTTACGAAGGACCGGAGGCCACGAAGATATTGTTCTGGCGATATGATAAGATGGAGGGCCTTTTTAAAAGTATATATAGGCAACTTAAGTTGCATAGCAAGGTAAGTTTACTAATTTAGTTATGATTTATTATTATGTATTATAATTTCAGCAATCTTATGGCTGCAATAATGTAGATGTATTATTTGTATGTATGCGATGAACTTGCTATGAATATACCATATACCACCTTTTTATGGATGTTGTTTCTATAGCTAAAATAAAATTGCTACAAGTTATCTCTCAACATTTAAGTTGACAGCGCATTTTCGATTTTGCACCACGCGCGACTTGTTCAGCGAGATTTGTCTTTGTGGATGTGTACCGCGCATACCCACACGTTAGCAAATTAATGCAACATAGTCTCGCCATGTGTCAAGATCTGTTATCGCGGTTTGGTGGGGAAGCAAACGAAGAAATGAATCGAATCATATTCGTAGATGAACCTTAGATGTATTCCTACGATGCTGAACTGAAACAACAAAGTTTTCAATTGAGAACGGCGTAGATGTCACATCCGAACAAAGCAAAGGTCGGTGGCAGCGCCGGTAAAGTTATGATGATAATCTTCTTCGATTCTGAGGGTTTTGTGCACCAACATAGTGTCCCTCAAAGCCAAATGGTTATAGCAGATTATTACAAAACGATTTTGATCATGGCCTTACAAAACGTTAACAATATTTTATTGCACATTGCTCATAGATTTCTTGAACGCTCGCGGCATTGCAACTGTAACTCATCAGTCGAGATTTAAGCCTTTGCGACTTCTGGCTGTTCAAGATCAATTACTAGGTCATCAAAGCTGTGGAGGCGCACTGCAAAGAGTTCGAGAAAGATAGTATGGCGTCCGTGCTTAAAAAATGTCAAAAAGGCTGGCAAACGTGTATTACAACCGAAGCGAGGGCGGTTACTTAAAAAGATCGGGAAAATTTAATAAATATATTACTTTCTGTGAGCGTTTTCATCATCTATTTTTAATCAGAACGCGTTGATGAAAAATTATTTTACTTATTTACGAGAAGAAATAGACGTATGCCCCAATTATGAAAAAGCACATAATTTTTAGTGTTCTAGAAACTGCGGCGCATTTCATAGCAATATAAATTTTCATCTCTAAAAGTAACGGCTTCCGCACATTCCGAGACGAAAATATATTGCTGTAGAAACGCAATTTTAATTTGGCGGAAACAAATGAGAGAAGCCAGTAATTATTTTATGTAGCGCTGCAGACAGTAATAATTCAGCCAGATGCATTTAAGCATAAATACAAAGAATTAACGACAGGCAAATTATGTGCACAGTGAAATATATGCATGTTGGACGAACTGCAGGCGTAATTTAGTAAAGCTAGAAATTTATTTTAGGGTAATCCCTGTTCTTATGCAGGGAAGGAAAATACCAACGTCAACTTTGAAATATGTGGTTCCGAAAACTATACCTTGACAGGAAACTTACAATTCAATGTGCAATAAGCACCAGCAGTTGTAACTCAGTTGTAACCACAGTTTTACTTCGTTACTGTTCGATAGGGATGATTGATGAATACGCATTAAAAACAAGGTTCCGGTGTGAAAATTTATATCTAGAAATATGGCTCGATTTGTACCAGAGCGCGATTTGTTACCCAGTGGCTACGTGTAGTTTTAAAGGTCGAAAAACTAGAACAGTCATTATTTCTATTCGTTGCTTTTTGTGATAAATGCATTCCGTAATTATGTCTAGTTACAAATACATGTCTTTATGGTTTATTTAAGAAGCTATACCGACTATAAGCGATATTTTGCCCCACTCCACCCACGTAAACAGTCGACCTTCCATTTCTAGACATTCGACAACATTTTTGAAAGCTTTCAGGCTATGTCTTAATTGAATGTCCTTTCTTAAATCACTTATTATATATTCTTGTAAGTAATAAAGTATTACTGTTTATATGTATAGTACAGGGCATAATAATATATTAATACTACCATTAACTAAAATTAAGTAATTTTAGTTAATCATTTTTAATCATTAATACTTAAGATTAATACAATACAACATTTGAGCTGTTGTCCTGATTCGGGTCTAAAGGCCGTCGTCGGTTGGAATTGTTTCCTAACGTTTTGCTAGCACCAGTGGCAAGCTTCTTCAGAGGTCCTTCCATCTCCGGTGTTGAATGTAGACTGACGAGCAGTGCTGCCGCAGCGACTTCAAATTTCGTACTGAAATTTGTATGGAAAACGTATTTAATTTAACTGGTAGCGTACTGAATTGGCGCTAAATTGGGAAACAGAAGTATTATTTATATTTCATGTACCTACGTATGTATAACAAAAATTTTTATCCAACACTGTATCAAGTGCGCAAACGTTGGATGCTTTTCAGTGCAAGCTGATGTAAGTTATCACATGTCAGTGGTTAAGAAAAAGAAGTGCACTCTAAATTTCTACACTGTATGCACTTCTGATCACAACCTCACACCACAAGTATTATACAAAAATTAATATCTGAAGGATGCTTATACCTAAGGTGAGCAACCGTCCGGATTTAGCCCGGACAGGTTTGTATTTTTGTTTATGAGTCCGTACTTAATATGGTATCCGGATTTGTCCGGATTTTCAAAATTTTGTTTGGATTTGTCCGGTTTTTTATAGTTTGAGCTAAAAGTGTGCACATGATATTTTGCTTTTTCATTGTTGCCAGTGGTCTTTTCATGCAGTCTGGCGTAGCTAACTTCATAGTTTCATGTGTCACATTAAAATATGTCAACCACAGACATCTCATCCATTATGTAGACGGCTAATTGTTATGGCATACGCTAGAAAATATTATAACGACCTGTAAGTCGCCATATTGCTCGTTCGTGGGGCAACGAGTGTGCGCGGTGACTCGCTGGTGTGACAAAGAGGGTGGTGATTAGCCAAATGTGCGACAGGTCCTGTTGTTTGTTGTACCGTTGCCATGACGTTTCCATATTATAGCTGACAGGCACGATATAAAGAACTATAGACCAATTGCGCTCTTATCAAATTTTGCTAAACTATTTGAATGCCTTCTGTCCGATGCTGTCTATGCTCACGTGGTGTCCAGAATTGTACCTGAACAGCATGGATTTGTTAAGGGTAAGTCAACAGTTTCTTGCCTTTATGAATTTACACATTATACGTCATCAGCTATGGATAGTAAACTGCAAGTGGATGTAGTCTATACTGACCTGTCAAAAGCTTTTGACCGCGTTCATCATTGTGCTTTATTAAATAAATTAAAATACTATGGCTTGTGTGACAGCTTATTGCTTTTATTTAAATCTATTCTAATAGATAGAACACAGTATGTGGAATACCGTGGGTTTGCGTCTTCTGGGTACCTCGTGGGCGGTGGTGTTGTACAGGGTTCAAATCTGGGACCCCTACTTTTTGTTGTGTTCTATAATGATGTTGTATGCAGCCTATCTTGCAGACCGTTTATTTACGCGGATGATTTAAAGATTGCTACGGTAGTCCGAGGAGTCGATGATTGTTTGGAATTACAGCGCGATTTAGACATGTTGACTCAATGGTGCCAAAAAAACTTGCTTGATATTAATATTAGCAAATGTAAGACAATGTCTTTTACTAGAAATAATAATAAGATAACGTATTTTTACAATATAAATGGTCATGTTTTGGAGAGGTGCACGCAAGTGTCTGATTTGGGCGTAATATTCGACAGCAGACTGACATTTGTTCCTCATATTCTGCATATCACAAACTCTGCAATGAAGACTCTTGGTTTTATATTTAGGAATACTCGAGAATTTACAAATATATCTAGTCTAAAGCTTCTTTTTTACTCTCTGGTCAGGTCTAGGTTGGAATATTGCTCAGTTGTCTGGAAACCTTACTATCAGGTTTATATTAACCTAATTGAAAATATTGTTCGAAAATTTGCAAAATATGTGTTTTTTAAAATGTTTAATATGTATCCTGTCAGACATTGTAACCAGATGCAGCTCTTGGAGGTGATCAGCGAGAGCTCTTTGGTTTCTAGGAGTAACACGCATTGCTTGATATTTTTACAGAAAATACTAAATGGTTCTGTAAATAGTCATATATTACTAAAAAAAATATTTATAATTTGTCCTAGATGTAGCTCTCGCTCTCAAAATACATTTTATTATTGTACACCTAGCACTTACCATCACCTTAACTCTCCTCTGTTGTATAGTTTTCGTCTGTACAATGAGATTAATTTAAGTTTCGATATTTTCTACAGCAATTTCAGCGGAAATAGTGTTAAGAAGGCTATTATAAATTTTTTAGATGCTCGTTTGCATGCTCTGTAGCATATAAATGTATAAATTTATATTTAAGTTATCTGTAGTGTTATCTGTTTTTTTTTTGTATTAGAACAATGATTTCCATCTTCTTTTTGTAGAATTGTCCACTATGGACCTTTGGGTCCGTTGGAATAAACATTTATTTATTTATTTATTTATTTTACTGCGCATGCGTCTGGCCCTACCTGCTCGAGGATCAATTACCACAAAATCTTATTACATTAAACTTCTAGGTCTAGGTATTTAGTCATGTGGTGTCAGCACGCAATGGTGTAGCCGGCATAACCTAATGCCTGGCCATGTGGCCATCTCTCTTTATTCTACATTATAAATAAAACCATGAAGGCGTCCGGATTTTCTGGTTTGGGAAMTTGGTCACCTTACTTATACCCTCAAACTGCGTTATATTGCCGAGAAAGTCCTTAATTTTCGTAGAATCAAAAGCAGGCATTTTATATTTCTTTACAGAAAACAAACCAATATGTTTTTTCCCTTTTAATGCCTTATTATTAAATTACAACGTAAGGTACTCACTATATTGTCTAGCAGACAAATTGTTACATAGCTATTAGTTAAGGTTCTATAATGGCTTGTAGATTTGTAGCATTAGTAATGAGCAAAATTTTAGTCAAAAACAGAAAAATGTTGGTGCACTGTACACGAAATTTAATTGTTAATTGATATTATTCTATAACAAAATGCTGATGTGTAATGAAATGGTTTTGTACTGAAAATAAGGGGGCATCGAAAAAGTGGTACTGTGGTACTGAATAATGCGAATTAGTACTGAATTCAGTACAAATGTACTGAAACGGCAGCACTGCTGACGAGTTCTCATGCGCAAGTTGTATTTATACCGGTGGGTTGGGGGGCGGGGCTTGTTTTGTCTCGGTTTACGCCGGGATGTCGATCGGCACAACTCGGGAGTACCTGAGAATCGGGTTCCAGATCCGGTTGAGCCTGAGGGTCTCCTCTTTTCTATTGAAATTATCAGTATGTTGCAGGACCTCTGAAGAAGCTTGCCACTCGAGTTAGCGAAACTTTAGGAAGCAATTCCAACCGACGACGGCCTCTAGACCCGAATCAGAGCCTTAACCAATACAAGAAATGTTTCTCAGTTCACTTTATAAAAGATATTATAGTTTTCTTAAGAAAATTTCAATGTGGTTCAGAATGCAATAGGTAAATTATTACATTTTTGTATTAGAATTTATCATATAATCATTGTTGATGATTTGATTTATCGGGTAGCCGGCGACGATTCTGATGTGCAAAGGGTCAAAACATTTTAAGTATATTTAGTAAATGAACAAGAAAATTGTCGCATTCTCTTGATGAGTCAAATATTTCGAAATGAGTTAAAAAATAAAACTCTTCATTAATCTTATTGGTTAATTCCTGTGTTAAATCTGGGGTAGGATTACTACCATCAATAACGAATTGCTTTTCCGAGAAGGAAAGACTACCAAAAGGCCGAATGAAATGCCTTTCTATTGCACAATCGCAGCAACAAAAGTGAGTTGCGATTGCATGTCCATATTGAGTTTTTAACATAAATGTTTAAATAAAATGAACGTAAATGCATATTGGAGGTGAATACGAACAAGTACCTAACTCCTGTCCTGTACAGCAGGCAATTATTGCATCAAAACGTTGCTGCCGTTAATCGCTACGGATAGACGCAACCTATGCAACTTCAATGCAATCATTTACCCTGGCGATTATACTACAGCTTAAGAGCGCGCTTTTCAGACGCAAGTGGAGGGAGTAATGGAAATGAATCGCTTTAAAGATGGCACAATTAGCTAGTTCCCGCAAGAGAGTCGTTCGTTTCAACAGTTCGTTCGCGAACGACTTAACGACCGTACAACACAAACACGCAACCGTCTAGGTAGCATAAGCTACAAATGATCCAAGCTGCGCGCGCAATATAAATAACGCGGGAACTTGAAGCTAGTAAAGGCACCATAAAGGCAAGGAGAATAGAATTCGTAACTGGGCTTTGTAATTTAGATCTAACTAAGGAAGTTAACATATGCTTTCGGCATAACTGGTAATGACTGATTTAAATCGAATGAATCCCCCTAAAACAATGACATCCTAATCTTGACAAGTTAACTTTCATTGAATTCAGATATTCTTCCAATTAAAGATCGTCAGCGTGAAATAAAACAAGGTGCAATATCGGTGTGTCCGTATTTGTCCATATTCGTAAGATCCCATAGGATCATTTTTAAATATGTAGATAGTAGTTATTTATCTTGATTTCCTTATCTTAAAATTATGTTGCAGAATAGTATTTTTTCAGTGGTTGGTGTTCTCAATTCATATACCAGGCAACAAATGCATAATAATATTTCTTATGGAAGAAAGAAATATTAATTTACTTTAATATTGAAGGAAGGTTGCGGTCGCACACTTATTATATAGGCAGTAAGGGAATATCGACCTGGTGGATATATTAAATCGTTAATGAATACTCTTTTAACTTTGCCAAGCTTTCGACATTTATTTTACGTCTTCTTCAGGGCGTCTACAATCATCAAATACAATAATGGAACATTAAACTACACTAGAATTACTTACAGTAACTTGAGGCTTTAAAATAAAGCAATAGTCTTAATCATATGTGAATCTTTTATGTTGAAAATTTTGTGTATTTGTTTATAGTACCTGACAATGTCAAAATTACAATAGCCTTGGAGTGCCGATTGTAATTTTGACATTGTCAGGTACTATAAACAAATATACAAAATTTTCAACATAAAAGATTCACATATGATTAAGACTATTGCTTTATTTTAAAGCCTCAAGTTACTGTAAGTAATTCTAGTGTAGTTTAATGTTCCATTATTGTATTTGATGATTGCAGACGCCCTGAAGAAGACGTAAAATAAATGTCGAAAGCTTGGCAAAGTTAAAAGAGTATTCATTAACGATTTAATATATCCACCAGGTCGATATTCCCTTACTGCCTATATATTAATTTACTTTATATATTGCGTTTAGGTAGAATGCGACATATTGTTGTAGCTACGTTCAAACCGTCTATTAAATAGCGCAGACCATGTATATTGGTTAGATTATTTCGAGCAATTTGAAATTTTAATTCGCATGTATTATGTAACCTTGAAAGACAAATCGCAACAAGTTTAATAAAAGATGGACTAAAATCGAATTGCCTTGTAAAATAAGATGGTGCCCATTCAAAACTACCTCCCCACAACTACACATATTGTACCAATATTTCCTGCAACATAAATGATGTACTCCATAAATTAAGAATTACTTGGGTCATTTTCTTTCTAAAATCAACACAGCTCACATAGCTAACAGTAACAAATTAGAAATAAAACTCCCAGTGCGATGTCATTGTGAGGTTAAAAATAATGCAGAAGAGGTTAGTTTAGTAGTTCATTAGGCTTTTTAAGATTACGTCATCCAATATGGCGTCCAGGGGGCAAAAAGCGCACGCATGGGACGCGCCTGCGAAACCCTGGAAACGGACGCGTGGCTGATAGAGTTGGGTCCTTCATGACCAAGTCGTTCAAATTGAATGACTCATGCCTTGATTTGGCTCACAGCTAATGAATCAGCGTCGTTCGTGCGTCGTACATGGTTAACGGCTGACGACAGCACACGACGAGAAAACAGCATGACAGCATATTTATATGCTGTGGTGAGACAGGAGACACCGCTGTCACTTTCAATTCACGATCCTTATGAACGACTTGAATGATGCGAATCTACGCGATTGATTGAACGATTTGAATTTAATCGAATGTCCCAGCTCTAGCGACTGACGTTGGCATTAAGTAATGGGGTTTCTATGACAGCGCGCTAGAAGCTGCATCGTTTTGAAATTTGCCCCCTGGCAGTCGGTCAAAAGTCACGTGTTCTAAAAAGCCTAATACTAATTTCTAATTTGCCGTTATCCGCGTTACTTATAATGCGCACGCAACTTGGATGATTTGTAGCTTATGCTACCTAGACGCTTGTCACAAATACACCACAGCCACAGCGGCTAATGTATACCTACGTCGTACCCATAGGTTGGAGTTGGAGTAGCTCGTGGCGATTCCCATCTCCCATGTAGTGATAATATGACGCAGATGTATACTCATGCTCCAGTGGCGGCTCGTGACAAATTCTATTGGGTCGGCAGTAAAAACTTTGGTACACTCTAGTTGGTCAATATTATTTATTTATAAATTAGTAAACAATTTTGTACATACACGTAGTTGTTATTGTTTATTACTTGCTACTTCTGTAAATTTTCATATCGCCGCAAGTTAAAACGATAGTTCATTTGGTAACAAATAGCCTAATCTGGCAACTAGCTTCATAATTTCAAAGTTAAGCGTGCACCTGTACTGCACCCATAGACTGCACCGGGGAGGAGAAGCCGATATATATCGAGCCCATGTATTCGGAAGTCCGGCAGACAGCATTATGCGATTATATGGGTATTGGCGCTTACTTATTTTATTTTCTTTTTGTGTGAAATTCTTCAATGCTTTCAGATTGACTAAATTTATAACATGTATTTAATTTATTCTGTTAAATGTTTGAAGGTATCTGCTTAAAATTGTTTATTTAAGCGGATAGCTCTTACAATAATCTTGGGAAAATGAAAAATTTCGTAGAACATTCGGGTAGGTTTTCGTGATTTCAGTATTGAACTATATATATAATTGTTGTTCAATGTACATGTCAAAATTAATTTTCTGAATCCAACGATTATAAATGCCGGGCCTCCTTTATTAACTTCAATAAAAACATATATACGTAAAATTAGATTATTATGATTATAAAAAACTGTAAGCATGTAAAGGGTGTCAATCAGATAATTTGTAATATTGAGTAGAAAACAGAACTATAATTGATTGATTAAAAAAAACTTGAAATTAATGATGAAGTCCGTTTTAGCGTTTTATGCTGTCTGCCGGACCCAAGCATTGCCGAGTCTCGATTTTCGGCTCAGGATTCAATATGCCCGCAGGGTTGCGTCTTTGTTCAGCTCATAGGAAAACGATGTTATTGCTTCCTTATACGACGCGGTCTGACGACCCAGCGCTTGGATCACAAGCTTGGATGACAAACACATACACGGCCCAGCCACGGTTGCCGAGTAGCGTAAATTTTTCGGGATAACCTGTAAAAATGTGATTTTGGCTAATTATTAATTTGATGGTAATGTAAAAAAAATACGCTCCAACTTCTTCAAGATATCTGAACATAATAAAACAAAATATACATAAAAATACAAAAAAAATAATTTCTTCGATCAAAATTCTGGGTAGGCAGTGCCGACCCTGCCGACCCGGACGAGCCGCCACTGTCATGCTCATTGTTTAGCTTAGCTATCCTGACTGAATCTTGGTCAGTTTCTATAAAAAAAATAATAAGGTGTTAACTGAACGCCACAACGGATTAAGTTCCTTAAATATGAACAAAATCGCGTTTTTGAACCATAATCTATAAATCTGTGCACCTTTTTTACAGTTGTTTTAAAATATATATTTTCGTGGATATTATCACTTTTTTTGAAAATTACGTAAAATGAATCTTGAAGTGCATATATATCGTACCCCATGTTAAAAAAAAACAAAAAAATATTTGTAGGTAGAGAATTTCGGGTCTGAAATTCGAATCTTAAGAGTCGCCGCCTAAACGCTTCGTCCAACCCGTGACGTCTAGTGTTACGTAAACATAAACATTACCGAGAGCGTCCCGTTTAATGGTATAGTGTCATTCTTGCGTTGGGAAAGCTTTGTGTTGTGTTCATTGCAAGGACCGTGTAAGAGGTTTCACCAAAAAGTGACTTGCTTAGTTCTACAAACATATATTATGTATGGAAAACAAAATAAGTGCTGTTTTGTACCTGGATGTAAGACTACATCAGTCAGTACCGCACACAAAATTTTTGTAACCGTTCCTCGAGATTATGAACGTAAGAAAAAGTGGTTTAAGGCCGCTAGGCGTGATACGCCGAAACAACAAAGTGTGTTTTTCTGTTGTGAAGATCATTTTAATGTAAGTTTTATTCTTCTTTTTGAGATTATAGGTACTTATCAATCAGTTTCCATTTTGTTATAGCTGAAGGAGGATATGGAAAATTATATACGTTTTCAATTAATAGGGGGAAATGTTATAATGAAGAAAGATGTTCCCCATAAATTCGACTGTCAGCCAGAGCTGAAACGGGCTGCAAGTGCCCCCGATCACATAGTGCCTATAAAAAGGGAACGAAAGCGACAAGTGGAAGAAGCCTTTTTAACAGCTGAACATACGGGGGAACATACCTATGCCGGGTCCAAGTACCATGCCGGGTAAGCTTTGGTTTTTAGTCATGATCAGTTAATATCAATCAGTACATATACCTAGTAACTGTTACCTTTCTGACAGTTTGCGTTTGGCTTTAATCTGCTTAAAAATCAAAAACTAACATCATAATCATTTAACTTACCTAAGATTTCCTTTACAGACATTCTTCCTGCAGAGCCTGAAAGTCAGGATGATGTGGAACGAAGCATTGGTATACAAGTGCAAGTTCGACCAACAGTCCGCAGTAAATATGTTCCGCATGTAAAAATGGGAGCTTTAAAGAAGGTGCTTTTCCCTACAAGTAGTAGTAGCGATACAGATGAGGAGGAATCTAGTACATTTACACCAAGTACTTCGAGTAGTACCAGTGAAAAAGATGTACTAAAGGATTGGAAGGAAGAAGAAGCCCTAGCATTAAACGTTACACGAGCTACTATAGAAAGAGCCCCCAAATTTTATATCGAAATACCAGAGTCATGGCCAGCTCATCTTTTACCACTGTTGAGTGAAAAAACCAAACTGAACAAGGATAACATTTTATTAACATTGATGAAAATAAAACAAAATGATTCCTTTCTACGTTTGAGTCATATGTTTGGCACATCCTCTGCAAATGCTTCAAAAATTTTTTGTTTTAAGTCTTATAAGTTTTATGTATTGTGGGTTGGTTTCAGTAAATAAATTAATTTTGTAGTCTTACATATTTTATTGTAAATTTAATTAATGTGTCAGGGCACTTTTCACCTTAACTGATCATTTTTAAGGCTAGATACATTACTTATTATTTGAAAAAAAATAATTTTGGTATACTGTCAAATATGAAATTCATGCAGCAGTAGAGCACCCTAATTTCAGTTTTTTTAAGGTTAGATAAATTGTTTAAAAAAGGTGACAAATTTAAATTTAATTTCAAAGTTCAATTTTTGTGACTTGCTACAGAAATGCAGAGTTCTAGCATTTTCCAAAGTGCAGCATGCTTTTGAAACAATAAATGGTTGGCTGAGAAGAAATTTGTCATTATTTAATTGCAGAGCTATATTTTAAATACTGAAGAAACTTTAAATTTTCTTCTAATACTATTATTTAGATCACAAGTAAAATTTGGCATTACCTACCTTAAAATCAGTGGTCTGTCTTCACTAAGCATATCTAAATTATTTTTCTCATGGAATTCGTCGATCATATCATACAAGGTAGTTCATAATAAGGTAAAACTGCACAAAAAACAAGCACTTCCCTTCTTGTAACATATAAAAAAGCAACAGGTCCCTATGTATGATGAGATTAAAAAAACAAATATTTTTACACAACAATTTATTTTACAGATTCATAGAATTTGGAAAACACAAATTCTTTCTAATTATTTAATGCCTCTGAAATGACCCCATTCAAAAACTGCTCATCAAAGTCAACGGGTATAATTTTTACCTCTTTTGATGTGTCAAAGTTTGGTAATGCAACACAAAACAATCCTTTTTTTATTTGTACAAAGCATCTGTAAGTTAATTTGTGCCTTAAATTCTTCTGTTATTTTATCCTGTTTCAGATAAAGTTTCATGGCCTTTTCACTGCTTGGGCATTTCATTTCTATCACATAGTCTTGTGAAATACCATCAGGTGAAGCTCCAAATACAGGGAAGAATGGCAGCGTAAAAAATCCACAAGCTTGGAATGTACACTTCATTTTGTTCTCAACACACTTCAGCACTTGTTTTTTAAGTAATTTCCCCCTTTTCATATATTTTGTGTCTAACTTTATATGCACCAATAACTGACTCAATCAGTATTCCGTTTGGAGTTCGGCAATGTGCAATTTCGTGGAGTTTGGATGCTGTAATGCAACCAAATCGCAGCTCATGCCATAATGGAGATCTATATTGGTCTCTTGTTTGTCGTTCACCTTGCATACACAGTGATTGTGTCATACGATTAATAGCAAATGCTAAAAAATCATCACACTTACTTCCCCTTTGTAATACAAATTTAAAAAGTAACTTATACACTGCTAATGATTCATATGTATCTAAGTAAGTAGTTGAACAATACTTTAGTATAGGTATGTCTTTTTAAATTTGCAGCTTCTGCCACAGTTGTTAGTTCTTGGCCAAACGTATCTGCACCACTCAGTACCTGGGATGTGCTGCCTTCAGCTTGCCTCTTAAAATCTGCAGCTGCTACAAATTTCACAGATGTTCCCACACAGGATAATCTTGGTTTCTTCCAATATGAAGTTACATCTGCAGGTGAAGGCTTTTCGCTCTGACGGTGAATCCACATTAATAATGCAAGTGCATGCTTAAGTCCACCTAATAATATTTCATCAAATTTTCAATGCTACGTTAATGTGACAAAAAGTTTACTTACGCTGTTGCTTTTACGTTCCTTATCTCTGCCGAGTTGAACCGCTCGTCGCTCGTCACAAATTCCATAACCATGAACATGTCTAGGGTCGGGAGATTATTGGAAGACGCCTTAACGAAGCCTTCAGAAGTCATAACTAATAAGTATAAGCACTTCCTTTTTACTTGGTGTACTTTAATTCGTTTGTCACAAACAGCAACAAACCATAGAATTTCTATGACAGACAACCGAACAGAACAAACTGATGAATTGACGGTTGACGGACTGACGCGTGACGCGGAAAGCCCAGGTGTAAACAAACGGCCATTCGCAAGACACCTGACGTCACGGACAATATGTTCGCGTTTTGGCGGTCACTTGAAATATTAACATTTTTAACATAAAAAATACACCTTACGGTCCATTTTTTTATTTTATAAGCTGTCACAGCTGTTTTGTGTGTTAGAGGCTATCTATTAATACGCAATTTAATAAAATACAAATACATGGCAAATACCTAATAAACGTACCTACATGTATTATTTTATGAATAACCAGATACGCTGAGAGCATATCATAACTCCACTAGTTGAAATAATTAAAAMGTATCTATTCATTTCCATCAGCATCACACATCGCGAGAGTTTGCAGCTCATCCTGATCGCGTCATCACGTCTGAATCAGAATTCACGTGTTGAGTGCCTGTGTTGCAACTTCCTCTGCCACTGCCACTACAGAGTACATACTAAACAGCTCACGGTTTCTTGGACGACATTCGCTCGCGAACGACCAATGTTCAATGTCACGAACCAGTACGCGCAGTTCGCACCCGAGAGTCGTTCTTTTTAACAGTTTGTTCGCGACCGACCCATCTCTAATTTGCTTGCAAAGCCGATTTATAGAAGGGATTTGTGCCTCGCATAATAGGCGGTAGCGGCGATTATCTAAAACTTCAAATTGGTTGCGTAATTATGCCTCGAATGCGAAATTGTACAGACTTATAAACAGAACCGAATCAAAACCGCAGAAGTCCAAAACTATACGATTCTATGATTCCACTGTCCATTCATTTTATTTTTCTGTATGATACTTTGGGACGTAAAATAGATAATTTTATATTATAATCGCCGATTACAGCTTTTACTTGAAAGCCACGCCACTGACTTACTGGCTGACGATGAAGCATGAAGTAATTAAGACAAATTCCTAAGCCAAGGCAAAACAACTTCCTTATGAGTGAATATAAAATACAAAGAAATGGTGAAATTACATATACAGCTGCAGGCTTGAAAAATTTGGATCAGTACGTACAAGATCTGATTGTGATATACCTAAACTATCTGATTATCATTTATACTGCTGATAAACCAGTTCTTTAATTGGATTTAACTATTATTATTATTTCTTTACCCCAACTTATGTGGTAAAAATAGTGAAAAGAAGAATTAAGTGTGAATCGTGTTTGTTGCAATTAAATCCGCCAAGAGAAACAATGGATGATTTCTTTCTTTCAACTCGACGAAAGGATAGAGGCGGATTATTAAAACCTTCCCAAGATGTAGTTTACAATATACATAAAAAGCTTCAATAGTAAATGAGAGCAGAGTCACTTATTTTCTAGCAAATAGTATTGTTGGTGAAAATCGAGTTTTCAAGGCTCTTGATGACCTTATTTTGAAATGTTTTTTTAAACACCTAAATTATCTTGTCCGGCCATTAATAAAATTTATATTACTTTTGTTTTTCTCGCCCTCGTGTTATATAAGCCGGATATTTAGCTGCATTTCGCTTTGTTACGAATTTGTTCAGTAAATTTTGTCAAATTTTATGATAACCTTTTTATCTGGTTTAGAAATGTTGCAAGGTGTATTTGTGGATCACGTTTCCATTTAAATCACAGACTTTGTAAGCTACAAGTTATTTATGTGAGTGGAGGTAAGAACCTTATACCCCCACACGCATATATCATCGTTACTCGTTATACATTTTTAAAGCTTGTCGTGCTAAGGGTATATAGAAGTACATTATGAAACACATAACGAGAAGTTTTTTTATACAGCGTGATAGTATGGCTGATCAGTTAATGGCAATAGAAAGAGAATATTCGTGCTTGTATTTACAATATTGAGTAAAAAATAACACTTAAAAACTAAGTAACAAAAAATCTTTGTTTGTCAAATATGTCACAGGCTTTTTGAGTTTTTATTTTGGAGTGAGTAATTTAAGATCTCGGTTTCTAAATTATTTGACATTTCTTCTTCGCTTGTTATATATGATTTGTATTAAAATCTCAGGGTTAGCCTTTTTGAGCTGCTATAAAAGTTCAACTTGGAATACGATTCATTACTTTACGTTTGTAAAGCATACGTACTATACTCCGATCGCCGAATAGATGGAGTGATCACATGCATTATCGAATTTGATGCTGTTTATTCAAGTCCGACTTAATTTTTATAACAAATTTTTGACTACTGAACAGTTAACTAACAATTATGAAATGGTTATTGTTTAAAATTACGTGAAGAACACACATCGGAGTATAGATACTTTCCTTTCGTTCACATATTTCACGTGTTTATACTGTTCGAGAATAACATGACCGGATATTTCGTTAATATTTGCGCAGAACTACATTAGCTATACTCATCTTAATAACTATTCAACTTTGCTTCTACCATAAAATCTGATACATGGACATAAACCCTGGAAAACAATCGGAATTACACATTTTTAATATAAATAGTATATACAATATTTTCCTGCAAATTTTACACACAGCTGTGACACTTAAATCGTTCTGAACATGAAATCTGAAAGGAAGTCACGCTCTGAAGCTTTTTATGTTTCTCGCCGAACTACAAATAAAGACAATGCTTGCATGTCGTGCTTGCAGAGCGGTATGAATGTAATATAGCATAACGCAGAAAAATGAAATGGTCGGCGTGTTCAATACAGTTTGGCTCTGGTAGGTATAGTTTTCTGTTTTATTGACAATATCTATGCGAATGTTGAGAGCGTAAAAAAGCTATACTCTTTTCCGAGAGTACGAAGACATAGCTCGGGTAATATAAACCCCGTGCAAACTAAAGCCGTGTAGTTAAATTTTTAAAAACCTTCTGTATGCAGAAGTGAACCATCAAGTTTACCACAAGGTTGATAAAGTCTCTGATTCATTGTTCTTTGAATTCCTGCTATAAAAATTTCTGTTCTTTCTAAGATCAAGACTAAAACGTAAACGATAATAAATGCACAAATAACAAAGCTGTAAAAAGTTATACCCATCTGAATTTGCATATAAATTTAAATATGCCAAATATTTGCATAAATTTTCCATTTTACTGTTTATTCTGAACCTTGAGTTGTATATGGACAGTATGGACTCAGTATATCTATAAATTTCATTATTTATAGATAGACACATTTTAGCAATCGCAAAGGTAAGCTGTGACTGCTATAAATCATTGCAACTATTCGTTTTTTGCTAGAAATGGATTTTTTACGTTTATTAATATTAGCATTAATGTTGGAATTACAAGATTTAAGTGCAAGTCAAATAATATACAAAGTTAATTTTTAATTATTCAGTCACTAAGGTGAATGCTTTCAGCGTCCATAATATAAGATAATATTTTGTCGGATAGATCGCTGTCTCTTGAAAACACTGACAAAAAGTTAATAGTCTGACGTTTCGATTACACCTGTAATCATTGTCAAAGACTAAGAACCTCAAAATTTGCCTGACACAAGTTCAAACAAAATTTTGATAAAACAAAAATTTTACATAGAGAAAAATATTATCACAAACGTCTAATAAAAGAAGCTATAGAAATTTGTAGGAATACTAATAATTTTAATAGAGATTGTGAAAATTATGAGTTAGGTGACATTTGGAAAGCTATTTTGTAGTTATCTTTTATCAAGTAGTTCATGTATATCTAGTAGGTAGGTAGTTCCTTTTTCATCGTTAGGTTCTTTTTTTATCAGGTTGGCACGCTGTTTCTATGACGTCTCGCATCCTTGGTGATATGTTTATTTACTTTAAAGTTTTGTTTGAACTTGTGTCAGGCAAATTTGGAGGTTCTTCGTCTTTGACAAAGATTACAGGTGTAATCGAAACGTCAGACTATTAACTTTTTGTCAGTGTTTTCAAGAGACAGCGATCTATCCGATAAAATATTATCTTACAACCTATGCAATAACGCGAAACGTCTTTATCTCTGTATTAACTTGAACCAAATCCATTATTTATCATTACAATTGATTATAGCTTCGCCAGAATTATTATAACGACAAACTTTACTAATATTATGCTAGCTCAATACTTAGACTAAAAATGCTCAGTGAGAAAACTCAGAACAAAACACTTGCCCACAACGAATTCACCGTTTGTCTAGCACTGTTTCTAAGCAAAGACCTCTAGAGCTGCAAATTGGCGAAATACTGTCGACCGCGGGTGCAATAAACCACCCTCCTGATTTTTTCCATTGTCGGTCACAACGTCTGTGCCAGGCAGGCAAGTTCGTGTCTTTTGAGCTGATTCATACTATTAATGAGTGTTTGCCGATATTTTATTTTTTCTGATATACTTCATACGAAATCTAATTGTAATTTATTTACCAAATAAAAATAAGATGTCTTACATATGTAGGAAGGAGGAAAAAAGTCCTTATTTAAAAATCCGGTCACGCCACTCTCTTCCCTTTTCAGATGTTGAAAACTATAAAAAATATTTTTTTAGTTTCTATTGATTATACCCAAAAAATGTCTAATATTTGCGAAAAAGCCATCTCGATAAGATCAGGTAGAAATCACATAACCAGCATGGCGATGACATCGAAAGTGGGACATGCACTTCCTGGTTTTTCTTAACCAAAGGGAACCTAAAGTTTAAGAACTTTAATTTGATGTGGTGCAAAGCAGCTCAATATCTTAGCGTCCTCTGCAACGAATATAAAAAAGGATCTGCATTAGTTGCGCAAAAAATACAGATGACTCGGGAATTTAACTTTAAATGCCAGAGGCGGTGCAGGGCTAGAGCAACAAACAGCAGGTAACAATTTTTTTTACGAAACTTATATTCACCTACATTAAAAAGATAGATGATGCTTGAATGATGGGAACTGAAAATCATCATGCTTCCAGCTTAGTTAACCATTTTGGCAACATAAAATACCCTACAGGACAACTTTAATAATTCTTAAAAGTAAATTCTACCTAACGACTCTTAGGCTTATGGTTAACATACTACCTCTAGGCATTGTTGGCAGATCGCACTGTTATAATAAATAAAATAAAACAAAATATTGCTAACTATCTACGTTTTTTAATAATAACACAGCTAATTTCTTATAGAAACATTTTTTATTGCCACCAATGTTATTGTTTTATATACTATTAATTCCTTTGAAAAAATACATTAGTATGTGTATTAAGGTGGAGCGTCAATTCAGTTTAATATTTTCAGTCCCTTTGAATGGAACATGTAAACCAACCTAAATGTAATCTTGAAATTTATTATTATCAGACCAAGATTCAGACGCATTGCATGAGGCGTAAACTTCAAGATTGCTTCATCGACCGTGAAAAATTGTTTCGGTCCACGACGATTAATTTTAATTCAAGGGATTTGCATCCGAATGGGGCGCCGAAGTTTGAATACTTCTCAAGGTGCTTGGGATGAAGCTGACGTAAGCGCAATCCTGGGGGTTGTACAAGTTCTAATCTTTGCGAATATGCAGAATGTGTCGAAACATTAATCGTTTCAATCCGTAAGACAAATTGCTACGGGGCATAAGAGCATTTAAATCGATGCATTTTTWTAGTGTTTGTTTGGAGCAAGAGAAAATTACTTGTTCTGATCACGCGGGTTGCTTCAACAAAACGACAAAGGAAGTTGGATTTATTCAACAATTTTAAATTAAAGAATAAAGAGCAACGGCGTATAATAATCTGCACTTCAATCATAGGTACTAATTTGGGTGTGTTCGGTCAGTTGATATGCGTAAWCAATTTCAAACCAAAGAAAATACGCTAGGATTGTGATTRATAATCATCCTGTATCAGGTATATGTAAAAACGTGTTCTAGTGGTGCCTTAAATTCATTTTATTAACAGAAAGCTAATAACAGAAACGCGGCTTATTCGGTTCGGTTAAAAATTACACGTAGAGCGGCAGCAAGCACTGTTTGCACCGTTTTTCAAAGTTTTTGATTACAGGGAAGAAAACGAATGTAGGTGTCATGATCTCTTTTTTTTTAACATAGTTCAATGGTGCAAATAGATCTCGGCTAGTTTAATTAGTTTTCAATATATGCAGGGTGTTTTAAAACCGATCTTTATTGATGTACGACCGTATCTTATTTTTTATAGTCGCTACTGAAATAAAGTAATTTGCTTTTATCTACACTCAAGAGGTATATGTTATTTATCCAGATTTCCATTTGCGCACGGATATTCATTACCACAAGCATTTGTGTTTGTTTATTCATGTCAAACTGCTGTTGTCAAGAGTACAACAAAAGTTATCATGCTTTGCTGCCTCAGTGGTTGAGGTGGTGAAATGTATTACCAAATGCTTCGAGTTTTGTTTCCGCTTTACTTGTACAACTTTATTTTCATTTTGGCGGCGGTGGATAAAACATTATAGGATACATGTGCGATAGCGCTTTATTAACAAACTTTGTGATTACACAGCTCGACTGCGCCTCGTTCTACAAATTTCGCATGCATAGAATGTACCGTCAATAACTATTAACTCATTTATTCAAGAGTATAATTTAGTACAGTTGGTTGTTTTCTTTCCGATATGTATCATAAAGGTACGTTTTATTCATTTAATCATAATCATAATAATCATTTATTTTCATGTTTTAACAGTAAACGTTTTACACTAGTCAATAAATATTAGATACACAGTATGTCTAAAATTTACACAGAGTACAAACACAATAGAGAGTATTAAACATAGTTATAACACTTATTTAACAATATAAACATACTTAAGACAAACAATACTTAGGACAAACGATAAGAATCAGTGAATCGGCCGCCAACTCTCAACAAAGCGCATGAACTCAACAAAGCTGTAACACGCTTTAGACAGCAGAAATTCTTTTATAGATTTTTTAAAAAGCTATTGTATTGAGCAGTGGCGGCTGGTGACAAATTCTATTGGGTCGGCAGTAAAAACTTTGGTCCTTTCTAGTTAGTCAATATTATTTATTTATAAATTAGTAAATAATTTTGTATATACTCGTAGTTGTTGTTTATTACATGCTACTTATTTTCACATCGCCGCAAGTTAAAAAGATAGTTCATTTGGTAACAAATAGCCTAATCTGGCAACTAGCTACATAATTTCAACGTTAAGCGTGCACCTGTACTGCACCGGAGACGAGAAGTCGATATATGTCGAGCCCAATCCGAAGATGTAGTCCGGCAGACAGCATTAAGCGATTATATGGGTATTGGCGCTTACTTATTTTGTTATTTTTTTTTGTGTGAAATTCTTCAATGATTTCAGATTGACTAAATTTATAACATGTATTTAATTAATTCTGTTAAATGTTTGAAGGTATCTGCTTAAAATTGTTTATTTAAGAGGATAGCTCTTACAATAATCTTGGGAAAATGAAAAATTTCGTAGAACATTCGGGTAGTTTTTCGTGATTTCAGTATTGAACTATATATATAATTGTTGTTCAATGTACATGTCAAAATTAATTTTCGGAATCCGACGATTATGAATGCCGGGCCTCCTTTATTAACTTCAGTAAAAACATATATACGTAAAATTAAATTATGATTATAAAAAAACTGTAAGCATGTAAAGGGTGTCAATCAGATAATTTGTAATACTCAGTAGAAAACAGAACTATAATTGGTTGATTAAAAAAAATTGAAATAAATGATGAGGTCCGTTTTAACGTTTTATGCCGTCTGCCGGCCCCAGGCATTGCAGAGTCTCGATTTTCGCCTCAGGATTCAATATGCGCGCAGGGTTGCGTCTTTGTTCAGCTCATAGGAAAACGATGCTATTGCTTCCTTATACGATGCGGTCTGCCGACCAAGCGCTTGGATCACGGGCTTGGATGACAAACACATACACGGCCCAGTCACGGTTGCCGAGTAGCGTAAATTTTTCGGGATAACCCGTAAAAATGTGATCTTGGCTAATTATTAATTTGATGGTAATGTAAAAAATACGCTTCAACTGTTTCAAGATATCTAAACATAATAAAACAAAATATACATAAAAATACAAAAAAAAATAATATCTTCGACCAAAATTCTGGGTCGGTAGTGCCGACCCTGCCGACCCGGACGAGCCGCCACWGGTATTGAAAGCCTTAACGTGAATAGACCGAGCATTATAAAATTTTGTACCATAGTACTCATGGTTGAAGGATTTAGACAGTCTCAATTTTTTGTGTTGTAAGTTCGTGTTATTTCTAGTATTATATGTGTGAAAGTCTCGATTTGAGGAAAAGTTTTGCAGATTACGGCAGACATTCAGTATGGTCTGAAGGATGTAGTGTTAGGGCAAGGTCAGGATTTTATATTCAATGAAAGCCTTGCGACAATCATCTTATAAACAAGATAAAAACTATCCCACACCGCATAGTTAAATCTACAAATTCGTTACATTCATTGCTCTAGTTTTTAGTGTAGGTACCTGTTAAGCCATCGAAGGTCGCCTGGCACTAAAAATATTGGCATTTGGCTTTGCGAGAAATGTATTACAAGATTAGATTAATAACAAGTGATTTATTTTTACCTTTGAATATAGAGTGTACATTCTATATTCAAAGATTTTTACCTTCTTCGCTATTAGATTTTTCCTTGTCCAAACTTTGTAGTTATGAATATGGTAAATTCACAGAATAAATTTCTAGTTAATCTTTTGAGCTAAACCGACTGCTGCAAAAACGCATTGTGTTACAATCGATTTAAATACCAAATCTTTAGAAGAGGTTCAATTTTAACCTCCGCAAAATAACATAAAAAGGTGACTACAAAGTTTAGAGACTTACCTACTTGAAATACTTCGATATCGCCAACTTTAAAAAAATCATTTTCTGGTTACTTAATAGCTTTAATTGCATTGAAACAGCAAGTTCAAACAAAAATGTCATAAAATAATATTTTCAAAGTTGGCTCGTTTGACCTCAATATATTTACGGACTCGCTTTTCAATTTTGCCGACGATGGTAGCACATTGTTACATTTCGAACTCCCGGTACGCGTCCGTGTACCTAAGATTTTATACTTTAATATTGACCGTAAAAAATACCATCATATCGAGACGATTGAATCTGACGCAAAAACCTACTTATCTGATAAGACAGGAAACAGCTCTTCGCAAACACCTATCGTGTTGAAGCATAAAACCACATCCGTCGAACTGCTCCGCGGCCTACGGCAGCAGCACGCCGCGAAGGAAGTATCGTTAGTATCCTGTTGAGTTGATTTTAATCTATCGCTCGTGACTCGAAGCAGAGTACTTTATTCAACCGACCACCCAACTACAGTATCAAGCAACGATCTATGAGGCTGACTTATGCAGAGGAATTTACAGCTTGATGGTCGGCCGTCGTAAACTATTGTGTTGTAAATGAGGGTTTTTATAACATTATGGTCGGTCGTCCTAAACTATTGGGATTAGTGGCTCGCTTCGTTCCTAAATGGGCCGTAATAAAATAAATCTTGTTGGCTAAAATTTTAACTTTCCCACTATAAATTTTTGAAATTTGTTAGTTGTGATAATTTAGCAATCAATAAAACAGAAGCTTTTATAAAATATTTTATTTTATGCAGACCTGATGCTAACTGGCGCGACCCGCGATCTATTTTTATGTGATACTTTATTGGGTTTAATCATAGATAAATAAAGAAAGATACCCAATGTAAATGCACCGCATTGCCACAGAACCGTAGTGAATGATCTTCACTCAAGAGGGCGAAAGAATGTCCAAAGCGCGCGATATTGTATCCCAAATGTTTTGTACTGTATGTCCCTCCCGCCCAGACAGCATGCGAACGGAATGTGGGCGGTAGTCACAATCCCACCACTGCGCTTCTACAGCAGCTGACTGCAACACCCGTAATGCTTAACAAAATAATATTTTATGTAGCGAAGGGTCAATAGTAGAGTGCCCGATCGGACATATTTTGACTTATGTGGGAGACTCGGGATTACAAGCTAAAACTTACACAGATGTAAGCTAATATATTGATAATWATAAAWCCAGAATTATTAAAATTAGACCGAGCCGAAAGTCAATATCGTTAAAAAAGTAACTAACGGTGCATTGTTAAAAAACGAAATGTATACTTTCTATGGGTATTTAATTTGAAACATTTTCTGTGCCGAATATTTTTAAATAAATTTTTACTTGCAAAATACATTGCCTCTTACGACTGAAAAATACTATATGGTCAGTTTTTCGGTTTTAGCGCCGTCTACAATTAATTCAAAATTCCCTAATTTTCAGTTTACCTAGCATTATCGCGAAAACTAAGGCCTAACTCAAAAAAATATATTCTTATTAAAAGTTAGCCGTGTCCTTTTAGGTGCCATTCGTGGCAAATTTATATTTTTTGATTTACCGATAAAGGTAGTATAAAATTAAATGTAAAAGATTACATTTTTCTGGGKGACGCGACTGCTGCCGTGTTCGCGTGGCCGCATCGTCCATCTCTACTATTTCCGTAGCTCCGTCCTTCGTCCACTAGTGCAGCTCAGGGAGGGACGCGATAGATCAAAATGCAATAATTAGGAAATCTGTCTAATTAATCCTATTTAAGTTTTCATATTGACAAACACGTTCGAAAGTATATTAAAAATCCTCACTAGCCTATGAAAGAAAAATTAAACTAATAACTACGCATGTAGTTCATTAAACGTTTTATTATACAATTCTGCACGCAAATCATGATAAAATAAATTAATCTTTTTACAAAATTGCACAATTTACTTATCGAAATTTGTTCTTGAGCTGTGGTATTCCTGAGTCTTAAGACATCTTTATATGAAACGGAATGTCCTCAAGAATGTAATGTTTCAACCAATATTTTAGATCTAGATTCTTGATGTACGAAAATTCCCAGTGTTACGAGTTTAGGCCATCTTGACAAATGCTCGTTATAGTTACAGGATCTTCAGCAGTCCCCTCATTAAATGCAAGCAAACCAATTATCCAGTACAATACATCTGGTATGTGTTTCTTGGAGCCTTTTATATCTAAGTTCCTGTCACTTAAAATACAGATGGTATTTTATCCATTTTACACCTTATATTGGCACATATTTTATTAATAACGGCGATTTCTACTTCTGCTACAGTATGGTGTTGCAAATCTGGTAATCTGTCTGATTATACTGATATTTTACTATTAATAGAAAATAGCTACCATTATCGCAAATACTGCTAACTCTTTTACTTTTATAAAGCACATCAATATTGTGTTAAAAATCTTTCTTTATTATCGAGCAGTAATATACTATCTTTTCACTATCTTTTTTTAAACAGTCAAGGACAAAAGTATACTAATGTCGACCCGCGTCAATATTTTAATCAGAGATTTTGTTGGTACCTTTAAAAACATTTGTTAAGGTGCTATACCTACTGCTTCTAGTAATTAGCCCGAATGATACGACTCTATATAGTAGCTTGCCTAACAGTAGACCTTGCCAGGTATAACAAGCTTTCCAGAAATGATTTTCCATTGCAGTTTGTTGCTAAAAGCTTCGACTGCCTTAAAATAATTCCTCATCGAAAAAGGAAAACAACTGTCTTAGTCGTGAAGAAAGCGCGCTGTGCAGAGGGCTGTGGGGGGGGGGTGAATTTCCAAAATAAGTAAAAATTTTTGTTTGTTTTTTTAATATCTTTGGTACCTCACCTTTATTATATTAAGATACTACGCTGCTGCTTAAATGGCAAATATAATTTTTTTAAATTTCTAAAAACGCCGTCACTATGTTTTCTTATAGAGCGCCTTAATGAATTTCGTTCGCTTTAAACACTACCTAATTCGTCGTTTAGCTTCTTCCAGCACAAAAACACGTTGGTTTATTGGTGTGTGCAAATTCGCAATATAATACATAGTTTGTGGCGTAATATTTTTGTGTAGCAATGTCGAATTTCACAGCGGCGTCCGTGGACATGCGAGTATGGTTCAAAATAGCCCAAAAGGTACGCGATACTCGACTTTATGCACACAGAATTGATATTTAATTGCAAATAGTTTCTGTAATTATTCGTTCCCTCTTGCAATTATTGTCGTTTTGCTAATGTATATTTATGTAGACCTAGGTAACTAAATCTTTTAAGCTGTAAGCTCTGTTTTTATATATATTGAAAATTAATGCATGTTTGTTGCATGAATTACAGATCTATTTATAACAATACACAATAAAAGTGATAGTAGTTCGGATAGTGAGCTAGAGTCAAAAATTAAATTCATTTCAATTTAAAAATGTGCAGCGGCATAAACAGTTTTTATTTTAATCAGCGCTTGGAATTTCAGGATTTTGGTACAAAATAAACTTTGCTTATTATGACAAACGCGCTGATTATAATGACGCCTCTAAAATGAACTATGTCCGACTTTATGCGTTCGCTGTAGCAGAAGGTCGTATATCGCGCAGCTGTACAGTTATTCTGGACCTTACTCGCATTCCTACTCTTGCCGGTTGCCGCTGTGAAATTCGGCATTGCCAGACAAAAAAAATCTTATTCGCCAAATGATGCGATTCTTTTCAAATTTTTATACACCAAAGTAGCTGACATCTTAAACTTTTATTTCACTTATTTTTTCGATAAACCAACGCGTTTTCGAGCTAGGAGAAAGTAAACGTTTTAGGAGTAAGGTAGTGTTCAAAACGGCGCTGTACCTATATACGATAACATTATTAGTTGCATGGTTACTTAAAGGTGTGCTGTTTTTGGCCGCACTATATAAACATATTATTATGAACGAAAAACTTGAAATGGTGCTTAATTATTACCAAAAGTTGCAAAATTTCAAAAAGTGCTAGATTCAGCCTTTTGTGCTGAAACTGGCAACACCGGGCAGTCGGCACCTACCTGGGCCGTGGTAATACCACACCACGCCCCAATCTAGCGCAGCACATTTTTAACTACCCATCTCTCTCTGACTCACATCAAGTAGATCTGTTGTACGTATGTCAGTGTTAGCTTGTAGCGACAACCTGCGCTACTTAAGGAGAGGGTAATTTTCGTTTCTTATTCCTTTCCACTCACGGACAAATTAGAAGAGCAAGAACTAGTTAACGACGTGATGAATATTTTAAGTGAAGTTAAGAACCAACTACTGTGGCCCTCTACAATCAATATCTAAAAGCTWACAAATTATCGTGTACATTGGTTGGGTATCTTTCTTAATTTATCTATGGTTTAATTTATAAAAAATTAATATAATATATAATATAAAAACATACAAATTAGTAAGTAGAAAATTATTTACATTTGTTAGAAAAAATTTACAATAGGGCACAATAAAATTTATACACGGTATCGATTATGTTCATTACAGCTTGTTAATAAGCACAATACAAGAGCCACAAACTAAAAGAAATTACTCACTATCACTTTCACTGCTAGAATCACGATTAACTTCTATTATTAATTCCAGTACATGATTCGCTCTATACGGATTTTCAATGTCCAGTACATGCCACACTGAATTTCTTCATGCATCGACACTTGTTATTTCAGCTTCGTGTCTAATTTTTAGCAACATTTTATTACTAAATTTTTCACCAGCGCTTGCCTCTTTTAAGTTTTTACATCCAAGATACAGGGCTCCAGGAACGAAGCCATTTTCACCTCCTGCGTGTAGAATCATTATTCTTTTTCCTTTTGACACCGGAATATTGACGTTGCACTTCCCTGAGTCCTCAACCCATTCTTTTTTTATTGTATCATGGGTATCGTACCATGTTTCATCGAGGAAAAATATCGGACGATTTTACTGCCTATAAATTTTTATAGATTTTAAATAATCGTATATCCACTTTCTTATTACCTGGCTTTCCACCAAGCATTGCTTCTTCTCCACCCTTTTCATTGAAAGGCCAATGGTTTTAACATACTTTTACAGGGTATGCTCGGGGCAGTCGATTAAGCACTCAGGTATATGCCGCGACATATCCTAGTGATGAGAATGAACATATTTAATTGTTTCGGAGGTACTCAGTTGCCCCACGGTTTAAAATCGGCAAAAATCTGTTTGACCAGTTGCCCTACGAAATGTATTTGTCACAAACGCCCCTTAATAAGTGGCTAAATGTAAGCATATATGTAGGTATGACTAAATAAGTAAAAAATGCTGTAAAACTTTAAAATATAAGTAAACACATATTCTTTCAGTACCGTTTATAGTAGGAGTAGAATAGTTTGGATTTCTTCTTATTTCCAAAAAAAATGTACAGGTAGAAACTATGTTTATGACCCTCCGGATTAAAAGAAAATTTTAACCGCGATCAAAAATTAGAAAGTATGGGCTGCCGCGTTAAATTAGGAAAGAATAGGATTTAGTCATACATTAAAAGCTATTAGATGAGAAATATTTGTAGTTCAAATAATAATACCAAATAATGCTCATTGATTTATGTATACGGAAAAAAATTCTAAAAAAGCCTAAACACAATTTTTGGATACGGTCCACTCCGCTGCAAAATGATGGAACGTGCCGAACCCGTCTGTTATTTACGACAGCTTCAGGTAATACTTGTAAAGCGGTAATCGGCTGTTCGTATAATGAGTTTCATAGATTGTTGCTTGCAACTATACTAGGGGAAGTATTCCGTGGCATTTCTACAGCCGTTTCGCGGGCGTGGGTGACCCCGCAACTTCGAAGTTTAAGCTTCTTGTTCACTATCTTGTGGACAATCTCCCTCTTAATTCCCAGCTTAGTCATCTTGCGCATCGAGGGTTCAAGATTTTAGTGAATCCTTCAGCGTACTTTGCTAATGGAGTCATTGAGTTTGCTGAAGGCCCGGTCATAACATATACATAACTAGATATGGCGTAAACACAGCTTATAGCCAGGTTGTTTGAATGCAACCAAATAGGCAAGAAGGGAGAGATGTCGGAAAATAGAGGAACTTCGCTCAGTGGCGTGGATTTTAGAGAAATAATATAATATTATATATAAGAACAAGGGGCTTTAAAACATTGATTAGTAGAAAATTACGTCTCACATGTGATGTCAGTTTTCTTTGATGTAACGTTGAAGTCGTTTATGAAAACTGTTCTTCACTTCACCACCAGGTATCTGTTAATTCGAGTGATTTCCTGGCGGATCGTTTTTTTCCATTTATCTAACGTACGACGTTTGGCCTCGTAAACACGCTACTTTAGGTAATCTCATAGAAGAAAATCGTATGTGGACAAGTCAGGAGACCGAGGAGGGTATATAACCTCACTAAATCTCGAAATGAGACGGTTAGGAAACAGGCGACGAAAAACAGCCATAAATGCTCTGGTGGTATTAGCCGTGGCCCCATCTTGATCAAACCACAGATCTTGAAGATCAACACCTCTTCTTTGTAATCAGATATGAATAAGGTGTTAACCACATTAATGTAATTCTCAGATGTGACAGTTGCAGTAATACTATTTAAAAAAAGAAGAGGTTTTAATGACATAAAATTTTTCCACCGCGCACTTAACTCTTACCTAAGGGCTACGCATAAGCAATTTTTAGTCTAATTATTCCGGATTCTCGCCAACCCAATACCGAGAATTTTGTAATGGACTTCTGGGCTGTTGAATATTTATTAATGATATTAATTCTTTTATTTGGGCAGGCAAGTCGTATTTCCTCCCAGCTATCTATCCAAATAAAAGAGTTAAAACCGTCTGTCTGTTGAAAGTGGAATTGGACTTAATCCCTTATTGTAAACAACATATTTTCATTCTGCTCCGCAGTCACTGGATTTGCCACTCCTGATAAAACTATGAAGCAAGCTTCCCACTTTTTTATACCCAGAATATTAACTTTTCGGGAAAAGAGGCTATTATCAATATTGTTCCCTGTAATGTTTTCTACAAAAAATTCATTAAATAAATTATAGAGTTATTTTTTCTCCTGTAATAGTTAAATATGTATCACTTACAGTGCGATATCAATTTCTTTGTGTTTGGTTATATGCATATAACTTTCATATTTACAGTTAAAGTATAATACAATGTTTTTTTTTACTAAATAGAAAAGTAGTAATTCTTACTACTCGCTTACACGTCACATTGGCGTTCTAAATTAGTAGTAGTAAAATATTGTTGTATTCTTTTTCGCTTCGATGTTAAAGCTTGTATTTGTTCCTCGATGGCAGTTTCGTTTTATTCACTTTCTTTCTCCGTCATGCATTGATCTTCTGTTTCTTCATACATTAAATCTCCTAGTTAACATCAATGTTTTCGTCGTAACCTTCATCGTCTTCGGCAATTGATGCAGATTACAGAACATAGAAGGCCGATATAGTGATTAAGGCTTACACGGCCAGAGACCGTACTGGTAGATACCCAGAAGTATCTACCAGTATGGAAGGTCAAGTTTCCTGTAGACATTAAAATGTGTGCAGGGGTGTATGTGTGGAGCGGGATCCTTGGTCCGTGATCTATGTTTTGAGTTTTTCCAACCACAGTCAACTTGTTCCCAACTAATTTTTGAATTTGAGGTTGTCCACTGAGAAGGTCGACATGCTGCTGCCTGAGTGGGGGGGGGGGGGTAACTACACAAAACCTTAGTTCATCCAATATATTTTTGTTATCTTTAGTTCTTTAAATTGATACATAAGTACCATCCTGCTAATATCGTCTGGATGTGTTTCCAGATCTCTGAAAACTTCTGCAGCTTCCTGAAGTTTTTTATCCTCCAATTTTTTTTTGTTTTATCATTTTCTCATGCTTGAAGAATGAAGAAGTTGTGTTACGTCCAGTGAACAAGTGTAAAATCAAGATGTTGTGTTGCAGTTGCAATGGGAGTTTAAACTTGTGGTACAATACAGCTTCTTGTTTGCCTTTTACTTGCTTGGTTTTATGAAGTAAATTTTAGGATAAGGATCCCAATGCTGTCAGAGTGTCAGAAGGACTAAGATGTCGATGTCTTAAGCTATATAATAACGGTGCAGTTGTATTTTTGTTGTGATAAATCCATCGCTGTGTTTATGTTGTTTGTTTAAAATCCTTCATTCTGAAGTATTTTGGAAAACGTGTCTGATGATTATTTGTTGAAAATATTACAATTCTCAAAAAAATAATGTTTTGGAAGATATTTGCCAGAAATTGATTCCCGGAGCCGTTCAAATCTTTTCCACATTTCCAAGAACCTGAGGCCTGACGTAAAGAATGAGTCAATATATATTTTATGAGGGATGTTCAGCTTTAATGCAATTTACTTCGGATCGGTTCACCACTAATTTGGTGAAACAGTACAAATTGCATATCAACGCTAGAGGCAACTGTGACGTTGGAAGTACTACGCTTCCAACTACCCCATCGCAAGCTAATGTTTGGGTAAAAGGGTAATCACCTATGTTAGCAACTACGTGTGTAACTTGAGGTAATGGCTTATTACAGACAACAGTTGCCGGCAATATTAGAGCAGTCGGGCAAACTTGAGCGGAAAATTTACCATCCTGGATCATATTAGCTTAAATTGGAATTACACCTGTTGTTACGGGGCTTCTTCGAAATATATGAGTTTGTTATTGATTAGCATTATATTATTGGAAATATGGGCTTGGGAGTATAGATTAAATACAAGTCCCGTACGCAGTAGCGGATTTATGCACAGGCGGAAGACGTGCGCACTTGAGGCCTCTTGATTAAAGAGGCCCCTTTAAATTCCCCTTTTATTAGTATAGCGGGTCTTCACAATATGGGCTGACACCAAACACAATTACATATATAAATGTTTAAAATTTAATATTAATTGCATATTAAATGCATATTATGTAAAACACGGTTATGCTAGCGAGGTTGTGAAACATAAATATGAGGTATTAAATTAAAATTTGATAAGATTATGGATAGTGCGGGCCGGGCCGGGTCAAAATTCTGAAAATTGAAAACGGTCGGGCAGGGCTGGGCCTTAAGAGAAGCAAACCAGCAGAGGATTGTAGCGCCCGTGGTGAACATTTAAAATACGCCCTTAAAAATATTTTTTAATGTTTGTCATGATAGATATTTATTTTTTATGTTGACGGTTCACAAATAAAACTATTGGAAAACGATAAAAAACAATTACTCCCAAAATGTTATTTACTTTGAAATAGATACAATTAATTCCGTAATAGCGTAATCCTTGGTAGCGTTAACTATTTGTCGGCCAAAATTGTAGAACCCATCATATATGTAACTCCGAAATATAGAGCTTGTAGTCAAGAAAATCATTATTTTTAATAAAAAATTTCACATTTTGCGCCCCTAGATAGTTTGCGCCCATGGCAAATGCCTCCTTCACCACGCCCTCATCCCGGCTCTGCAAAGCAGGACCATGCCAGGCCTAAAAAACAGACTTTTAGATGCGATCTTCAAGGAACTGTGCCTTCAACTCAGTCAAGTACATTTTCTGGAACTTTTCTTTGGTGGCAAAGCGTTATTTGCTTAAGTATGAAGCAATCGATAGCAATAACAAAGGCAGTCTATTGCGGAGCATTGACTGCGATGAGCAATTTTTGAGTTGAATAAACGAAGAGGCATGCTCTCGTTCGGCATTGTTTTGATCCAGGAAGAGGCACGGCCGCACTGTGCTAAAATGACGATCTTTTCAAACAATTTAAGTGTGAAGTTTTCGACCATTCATCATATGGTCACCAGTAATTTTTTGGGCAGACAACGCTTCATCACCAAGAAGTTGTACCTGTAGACTGTCAGAATCTAATAGACCGAGTTGGTGGTACAGTTCCTTAAAGAAGGCTTCTAAAAGCCTGTATCACGATATGACAAATGCTTCAATGGTTTTGGCGATTTTGTAAAGAAATGAGAAATGAGAAGGTTCGTATTTCTATAACCCATTGGAGGTTGAAATTTCTGACATAAGGTACGTGGGTTTTGTCAAGTATCTTATAATGTTGCTAATATGAGCCCTGCCTCGGCGAAGTTGGCCTAACCACTTAAAATATGTAATTTGTGAATTTATATCACGAAAATGCTATTTTTTTATTTTATGTTTTTGTTCTGTGATGCCCTGCTAACCTAAATAGTGGTGAAGGGGCTAAAATTAATATGACAATGACTAATCATTCAAAATAATTTTATTTTACTGGGCTCAAACTCTCATTGGGCAATCGGAAATGTAGGATTTTGTACTTACCGACCGTACCTGCCTATGTGGTAGTTCGTAAAGTCAGCACTAGATGACTCATTATATATTTTCACAAAAAAAAAACACCAAAGTGCGGCGTAAGGCTTGTCCGCTTCAAACTTCTTCTTAAGTATAATTTCCCACACGTAGTGTTGTGTCTTAGTTCTCCCTTCGCTGTCAATGCCACACAAACAATACAAGTAAGAGGTTTATAAGAACTTAGGCTTTCGCGGCCAGAGTTAGATTGAAATAATAGTCTAGACCGTGTCTGATTTCGAAATAAGGTCAACGTTTCTCCCGCACTTGTAAGGGGCATAATCAGGACAAGAATAAGGAGTATGGAATATGGTACAAACCTAACGCGAGAAAGACGTCCGAACTGAACCAAATCCCAAGGAGGAAAGAGAATGAAAACAATAGATATCCTTATACCTGGCATTACAAGAAGGGTGGGGATGCTTGGACGGCATAGGTGAGGGTGGGGATAGCCGTCGCGTGATTGGGTACCAAATAGTGGAGAGATGAAAACCGTCTTCGCGGTTTAGATTATTGGAATATTTGGAAATTTCTATAACTTCTCAGAATTTTCGGGTTGTAATAAAAGGGACTTTCGCTAGCACTGACATATTGTCAAACAAAATATAGTGACCGGTTTTATGTTGATGTTCGGCTACTGCCGGCTAAAGAGACCTGATTTAATGTAGCGTTTATGTTCATTCAGCCTGGTTTTAATCTGCCTGTTTCGTCGATATATACGGCACCACACGAACAAGGGATGCTGTAAAATGTAGAATGTAGAGGATTTATTTTGTCCTTCGGAGACGGAAGAATCTGTGACATTTTCGAAGGGCGCTGGAAGATAGTACGGATAAGCTCTTTCTTAAGAATTTTGCCGAGTCTGTCTATGACAGACGGGCTTAGGCCCGGTATTTCAGTGAGAGGTTAAACTTTGGGTTAAAGTAAACTGGTTTTACTTTTAAACCAAAAGTTAACCCATGAGCGTATTCATGGGTGTACCCAGTTTTTGGTCTAAGGGGGGGGGGGCAGCACAGGAACGTCCTGTAGAGTACAATTCAATATAAATAGAAATAATAAATGTTTATAAGATATAGGTACTTAAGTAATTAATGAAGTATATCTTCATGGATTTTCTGCAAGGTGTCTTAAAACATCTTCTATGAAATAAGGACCCAAATTATTTATGTTTTCTATGTACACTGATCATACAAAGCTCCTTTATTACTAATTCCGTAATTGATTAATTCAGTTAGGTGAGGCGCATTCAGTTGCATCGCTCTCGTGTTTATCAAAAAATGAGTTAATACATTTTATTTGGGAGAATAAAGATCCGTGATCCACATAGTATAATGATATCATACGAAGTACCAAAGGAACAAATTTCACCTTAAAAGTCCTACTAATAGGAGCACGATTTTTGATTCAGAATTAACACATATCAAAGACATGCATTAACCGATGCGCTTTTAGTACAGTCTCAAATTTACTCACCAGAAGCTTTAGAAATTTAAGCTGGGAGTTCATATGTATAGCTGCTAAAGATACAATTGTAGTAATTTGTACTCTCCAGGGAAAGACTCGATGGATAACTAACATTATTAAAACTCAGAATGACAAATGCCTCAGCATTATGCGTCAAGCCAACCTTCTTAGATCGCCAGTGCATTGCTCTCAAAAATTAACCGACTACTTAATATTTTAACCAAATTAATATATTTAATTGCATTTTTAACAAAACACCGGGTTTTAATTCGTGCTGATAATGCTTTTACAGTACTCCAAAAACTTATATTAAATAAATTGACTTTCATAAACGTGATTTCGGATGGATTTTTAGCTTTTGTTTTGGTTTTTTGTATTAATTGTTAAAATGTAATGTGAATTTAGAAATTTGGTACAAAAGTTAGAATTATCACCGAATATATGACAGATTCGGATGTGATTTTATATAACCGTGGTTACTTGAAAAATCTTTATAGGAAAAGGTAGAAGAGCTGAACTAAGCACAAATCGTGTTATGACTCATCCTGACCAAGATAGTCTTTTAAAGGTATATCCGCCCTAAGACGACGATTCGTAACAACAAGAATGTTGCAGCTACAGCTTCCAAACGCACATGACATCGATTAAGCTTGGAAACCATTTGACAACGACTTATTAGAGAAGGTCATTTGAAAGGGTCAAATATGAGTTCTGGATGAAAATTGTGAAATACACTTGCCTATAAATTTTACTGTATTTACAATTTTGTAAATAAGACAATTTTCAGGTGTACACACATAATTAACCAGCTAAATGCATGGGAAATTGGAAGGGCCCAGAGTTGGCACTCCAGGTGCAGCCCCCTCTCCCCCCCCCCTTCGGTACGCCCATGGGCGTATTTCAGTTTACAAATCTGGTTTAGTGAAAATCGGTTTAACAGTCGACAGTTTTAACGTAGGTTGGCGGTAATGTTGTTTGCGCCTGCGTCGTAATGCTCATGAGCTCATAGTATGTTTACGTAGCAGTTCGTTGACATATAAACTCGTTGTCATTTCTAATGAAATACTGTTACGGTTCTAAATTGATATTGACAATATGGAACTTGCAGTTGGCGGTTAATCCTCGTATTCATCCAGTTCGAAATTTTCGGATTAGGAACAAGTTATACATTCGCTTGCTTAGCTACACCAACAAAGAAAAGTGCCAAGACAACAACTACAATTTACAAAGGGTTCATTTTCAGCTGGTTGTTCTGGGAAAATATTGGATTGGGCTTTAAATTCTTTCGCCAGAACCACCAATGCCAATTTTTTTGTTAATTGCGTACAACCCCTAACTCCTTGCTCTGTAATACCTACATAAACCTTAGTTTGAAGTAGTTTTACCAAATCGATTTTTTAGTGGGAAAACTCGTCGTTCTTCATTATTACCAAGGGTTTTTTACGAGTGATATAAAAAGTAACCCACACAACAGAAATATACGTAAAAGACGATACCGCGCGCTGCCACAACAAACCGAAACTAAATACAATTAGTTCTTTAAAAGTCCTCGATTCGCGGAGTGCGCAGGCTTAATCCGAAAAACGCGTTTAACCCTCCTCGATGGGTTGGTTTAACTTACAGAGGAATTTAACCCCGTTTTACTCGTAACCGAGTACTGAAATACGCTGCGCGACTGGTAAACTAGTTTATCTTGACAATTTTGGTTAAAACCTTGACTGAAACGTCGATCTTATTCCTAAATCAGACGTGGTCTTAAACAGAAAGGCTAAGATTTCAAGTAAGAGGTTGTCAGTAGTGTTGAATTTTCCCTTTGTTGGTATATAAGATAAATTTTTTGATAGTAGCCTGAAGAAGCCACAATAAATTGTCGCAGCGTCAGAACAAATTCAAAAATTATTTTATTCTGTCCTAAGCAACTGATTACTACAACAAAATCAATCATAGACAACCACAAGGAAACTGGGAGAATGCTTCACTTATGTAAATTAAGTTAAATTATTACTAGTAATATATTGTCATCGAAATCGTAAAACACTGGTTGAGTTGCAACTGGTATTCCTGAGAACGCCAACATGAGATAGAAAAAAGTAATACCAAATACTAATTTCATTTCTGAACTTGGTTAATTTATTTCAGTTAGTTACTATATAAGGCTGAGCATATTCAAGTACTCATCACTATATTCAATTTGATTTGAGGTTCTCGACACAAACTAAAAGTCATGACTGTAAGTACGTAAATTAGATTGCCATTTTTATGAAATTACTTTAGCATTTAGTAAGGGGATAGATATAAAATGTCAATATAAGAGTACGACTATTTATACCACAAATCTAATATGTGTAACGTCATTAATACAAACAGATGTGATCTGGTGACATATAGAATATTTCCTTGAATTAGTTTCTCGTCAGCTTCACTGTATCAGCTACGTTCTGCATGCAATTCTCTCCGGCAATCCTTTATTCCTTCCAATATAAATGGATTGCTTTGAACTTCCACATCAGCCAACTCAGTGAAATGCCTAGGTCAAGTTGATCGCTGCGTTCCAAGCAAACCCTGGTTATTTGCGTAGTTTGGAATCCGATACGCAAATTGTCAGTGGGATTTTGTCTCCAACATGTGAAGTAATTACACCCTTCGTCCAAATTAAGCGCAATTAAGTGTGTCCTAGCGGAGGATATCGCGGGACGCAGTAATCCAATCGATTAAAGAGTATATAATTTACTGCTGAGCAATTAGGTTTGCTTACAATGTGTAAGAAATTTGGGTTTTCCCCAATCAATTTACGTTAGTCGGCTATCAAAAATCTATTTATTTTATGAGCGTTTCTATATATTTTTTTTAATTAATTGGGTAAAAACAACATATGCAGCTTAAGTATGGGCGTTGGAGCAATGAGACAGGGATAAGCTGCTTGCCTTAGAAATGGACCTCTGGCGAAGACGTAGTTGTACTTAGAGTTAAGCACGTGCGAAATTTAAGTGTACGGGAGGCCATGTAGGTGATCGTGGATACAATAGAGACCAAACACATAAAATGGTATGGTCACTTACAAGGAATATCAGTGGCAAATAAAAGTATCTTAATGGATCCTACGTCAGCGCAGAAGACCTTGGAAACCAGCCAGATCTTGAATCCAAAATATATCTGTACTGGTTGTTTGTTATGGCAAAAATTATCAAAATTTAAGGAATGAAAATGTAGTTAATACATACAAAGTACACCAACGGAATAAAAAGAAAGAATGTAAAATTTGGTTAAGATTGAAAATAGTACGTCTGTCACATCTGCTTAGTAATTGAAATAATGTTCACGAAGCACTGGACATTATAGTGTACCTGCAGCTATTTGCTTGTTATAGACAATTTTAATTTACATTTAACATGACGTCTTTGGGCTTCACAGAACACCTTCAGGAGTTTTTTTTACTACATATGCTGTAGCAAACATACATTTTCTGGCAGTGGTGCCTGCCTAATTAAAGGAAGAACAGTTTTCTAATATTTTTGAAGACGTAAAAGCTAAGTAATAAGAATGGGATTGGTTTTCAATACCTAAATATGCAACTTACGATTTTGAAACTGCAATTAATTTACGCTTAGAGAAAATTGACCCGATATAGATGACATCGGTTGCAGATTCCACCTAGTTCAAAGAACATTTAGAAAGTCTGGTTTTCAGGCAATATTGTACTAAAATAAATCCGACGTTGCAAGGTGGCTAGCTTCGACCAGTTTTACCTTGTCATTTTTAAATCCTAACTTTTGAACGCGTTACATTAGAAGCTTCGGATAAAATTGAGGCAAGGCTTTTGAAATATGGCGCCACAGTTGCTACCAACAACAATCGATCAACCTGTTCTAAAGTTATGGATGTGCAAGGAATACCTCCACTCAGGATGCCGAACAAATGATTCGAAAGCGTCCCTGTTTTTGCCGACGAATTCAAGCTTTAATGTATTGCCGAAAGGTGGCGCTCTATGTTAAGTGTTTTTTTTACTGGTTAAATGTTAGGTTTTATTTTCATTTTCAAGTTATTAAACTACAAATACCAACCATTCAGTTTATCGCCATAAGTATAAAATTACCGTATAATAACAATACTTATCGCAATTTAAGAATTAAGCTATGTACCACAGCACATTTATTTGTTTATCTGCTCTAAGTGATCTTAAATTTTGCCAAATCGAATGTTAAACAACGAATTTAGCAAAACTCAAACTACGATAAGCTCAAAAATGCTTAAAAGGTAAATGAAACTTGTGAAACAATACTTAATTTAAAATATTGGGCACCTAACCTTATCCGTGTTGTAACTGTTCAGAGCATATTGAATGTTTGTATTACATATTTCTATGTCATGTCCTCCTATTGCACGATCATTATTATATGTTTCATTCTGAATAAGATAATAAAAAAATGTATAAATCTTACACTTGTAAGCTGCTGCCATCTACTAGTGTCATTTGAAACCCCTATCGCCCTCTTTCTAAAGAGGGCCATTTTTGTAGCATGGCAAATGGCAAAGATCGTTATCCATCTAAGTGGAGTTATCCGTAGGATGTGCCATCAACTGAAAACCCTACGTCATTTTTAAAACAAATAAGACAAGTAGCGATTTTGATAAAAGGCGCGAGTGCGCGCTCTTTAAACTTATTTTGGATTTTGCCGGTAAAGTAACGCATGCTACAATCTGCTCAATCGACGATATCAGTTGTCCTTGTCAAGTATGGATTGTACTTTGACGCTGTTTTGTTGATATCATTATATTTGTCAAGTGAGCGAGAGGGGTAAGGGCAAGTACGCTTGCAAGGTTGTCTACCTCAGCTTGCCTCATTTGTTGTAAAAATGACTTCAATGCGTTTCAAGTTTAGAATGTTCATAAATTTGGAACGAATGATTTTATTTTCATTGCCTAAAAGCGAGCATGTAGAGAATGATGGCGGCTTAAAGTATTTGAGTTTTAAATCAGATTACCAATGATACGATTGTGGGTAACTACAAATCAAGATAATATGCTGAACTAGCTGTTGAAACTTGATCTGCGCGAGATCGTGCGCAAACGTCAAAACATTGGAAAGATCATCTAGTGGCTATAACGCCCTATATCATAGCAAAGCTAAATCCTTATTGGCACAATATACTATATAGTTTCCTGTTAGTTTATGCTATGTTGGTAATCATTATTATCAGTCAGTGAATATCCTTCCAGAGTTCTCTTATATTGTATATTTTTTGGAATATTACCAAATCTGCTACATTTTGTCTGAGACAGTTCACACTGGCACTTCGCTTTACACTACATATTAATGAATATGTGTTGGATATAACAGAAGCATAACCCATAAAAACAAAGTGGATAGGTTAAACCTACCCACATAATAGAATCTGAACACAAATGTTGAAAAAAAAATTATATTTGAATTACATAATATAGCTGAATGTGCGTAGGTCACGTATGTGCATTTCACTACATACTATAAAACGAAGTCCTTCGCCGCGTATGTCTGTTCGCGATAAACTCAAAAACTACTGAACGGATTTTCACGCGGTTTTCATCACTAGATAAAGTGATTCGTGAGAAAGGTTTAGGTGCGTCAAAGTACAATTTAATGATATCTGCAGTCCTACAGAGCACATTCTCGGTGTATAGATTATGTTTTTAAATTTTAAAAAAGTTGCAAAATAGAATAGGAGAGGTTATTTTACTAACTACACAGTGGGTACGTCGTGCATGTGGCAGGAACAAACTCTTCGTATTTCAATATTCGAAAAAGGATTGTTATACATTATAATGGGCTAATTTCTGTTTATACAGATGATAAACTACTAACTAACTACACTAGATCTCACAACACAGAATGGATGGAATTTAAAACTCGGACATTCGCTGCGGATAACTGTTTTCTACTAATTTTTAAAGTGCGTCACACATGGAGCTGCTGCAAATACACAAAACATCCTGATTGAAAGATGGGTCCACGTTTTGTTCACGAAGTTTGGCATCTTAGTTTCTCGTTATTCATAGATAATAAACTCGCATATGTTTTGCAAAGTAAGCAGAAAATATTCTAGGGACTGATTTGCGGCTGTATGATTTGCTGTCGATTTATATTTTTTTGAAAACTAGCAATGCAGTCCTTCAGGTTGAGCTATAGGTTTTAAATATTCTTATCTAAAATTAGAACAAAAACAAAATGACGTTACTGATGCAATAAAATGTGAATCTTTCACTCATTGCATTATCAGATTGTAATCAAACCAAAATGTATTGAACTTTTTAATGAAGCATTCACACTACCTTTGAAATTTCATTAAAGCTATTATTTATCGCCCTTCCTGTACTTTGGAATAGAGTGCCGGATACTCTCCACCTCTGTGTCAATCGCAGACGTAGTCCGGATGTTTGAGATGTAACTTGAACCCACTAATTAAGCATTCAGAGAGCACAATTATAGAAAAGGTGGCGAAGCAGCCGACCTCTCCCTAATTTGCTGGCAAGAAGCCGGATGGGATATTCCACGCTGAAGGTAAATTACATAGGATGACAGATAAGATTGTGAATTTGATTTTAAATTTAAATATTAAGATTAATAATTATAGTATTAATTAATAGCTGCATATTTTCTGATGCTTTTCTGCTCAACAGCAAATTTAACCACAAAACGTATTTATTTGTGCCCGTTATTCATTAGTCTCTACAATATAGGTAACTATGGCATCGTGCGTATATTAAGTGGAAAGATTGAGCTGTTGATTGAATAGGAAAACATCTCCAGTAAAATAATGATCTAAACAAGTCAATTAGCTTATTGCGATGCACAAATATCGAGTTGTAACATGAAAGCATTTAAATATTTAACTTCAGCAATTCATAATGTTAACTATATATTGACGAAATGTTTCGTTTCACATAACACAAAACTATTCTGATAGCATTTTTGAATAATCTGTATCTGTTATGTGAAAACCAACGCGATCTAATTAAACAGCGTTCTATTAACTACTATATGCATAGTACGCATGAAAATGTTTTGTTAGGTTGCTTTAATTATGATGCATTTTGTACGAAATTGAATGCTACCTTTGTTTTGTTACCATAAAGCTAAAGATTCTAACGTGGAGTCTGGAGCGCGTATTTGCTGTTACAGCGCATTTTCTCTAAATGTCGTCTCTCAAAGGTTACCTACACCCACAGAGATGAATCCCGAGTTTCTGTATTAGTTGTACAACTATCGGAGCGCTAGCTAACAATTGATATCGTGAAAGGTTACTAATAAGTATAGGTATGCAGTATACTTAACAAATGAGTTTAACTTCGGTTAAGTACATTTACGAGTTATATTTGTCTTTGGTAGTGGTTAGATTAGCTCCATTGATTTATGAGCTCGACCAAGTAGGATTCAGCGCAATAATGCATTACAACTAGGTAAGAAATTTTGTCCCTGGGTGTATAAACAAGTCCAGAAATTCTAGAAAGAAGTTTGTTACTGTACCGAAGGTAAAAGAAAGGGGATTTAAGAATAAAATAAAATAAACAAATTGTTGACGTGGTTTTTGTAAATCGTGTAGTATTTATGAACGTACATTATTCTCTGCCTCTTGGGCGATGTTTTCATGGAGCCATGTTTCGCTTATGAAAAAAACGTCATAACCTGTCAACATTATACGTCTTAAATCAGAAAAATCTGTTAACAAATAACGAATATTAATATGTGCTACCAACAATTAGCGATATGTGACAAATATAAAAATTCAGTTGTGGGAACAAACAAAATATAAAACTTTTAGCTATAAAATGTATTAAGAAATGAAATATTAACAATATACAAATTCCACCGATAAGTAATATGTGACAGTGTAAAAACAATTTAGTTATAAAGTGCCTATGTTTCGCGATAGAGTTGTCCCAACCCAACAAGAATGTTCCGGTAATCGATGTGTGCCCAACAACACATGCCCGCGTTAGCCCACGCCGAACCCATCGCACATTCCGTATCCACGATAGGTAGCAGTTAGCACATTTATGATGTCGTTATTATTGTTCGAGACAATTTGAATTTAAACTGTTCGCGCGTAGTTCAGTGTGCAAAAGGTGGCGCCATACAGTGAGCGTTGTGGGAACTACAGTGCCGCGCCAGCGCCTCGCGGTCTAAAAATAGACCAGTACGGGTTGAACCGAGGTTAAGGGTGCATGTGCCCGCTTTTCACTTGTACAATGATGTGCTTTAATTACAAATAAAAACGTTATACAGTCCACTAAGTCTAGGTTTTCAACCCCGAACAATTATGTCGCCACAAACGACACCATCCTGAGTGTTTAAAATAATATAGTTTAACTAACTAACTTTACACTTCATGGCAGAATATTAAGTTGCAAATATTTTGGGTATAAAGCATGTAATGAATATATTCCATTTCTTGTAACAACTTTTAAAGAATCAGCGTAACTATCATATACATTAAAATGCATGTCTATGATGTGCTGTCTACACCTCAACCAACTGCAGATAGTACTATTTCGCTGTCATTACAGCTCATCAGTGCAGTTTAGGTCTAGTGTAGACAACACGGCATAGAACTGGTTTTGCTTAAATACCAAAACCAATGGTATGATGAAAGTAAGAATTTAGGATGGCAGCTAGGTGGCTTTGTCATCATGTCAGTGTAATGCTGACAGATGGCATTGCCATCCTAAATTCTTACTATCTTATACATTCTTGTGCCTACCCATCAAAATTGACAAGTGGTGCATGTGAGCCGTCTTCAACCTCACGCCGTTGGTCCTAAATAACCACGTATTCAGTAAACCTCATTTACAAGTTACAAGTCGCGTAATATTTTAAATTAATGCGGTAACCATCAAAAGGTTTCTTCTAAAACCTTTCTGCTGGCTTAGCGCCTCCCCTCGGCAAGAATGATAAACATTGGGTGAATTCATATGATTTTCTCTAAATATTAACAACGGATTTGGTAAAAGCGACCGGTATTGCGGTTGAATTGATTTGAATTGAAAAAGATGGTAATTTTCCGGTTTTCTGAGCTTGGTAACAGACTAAAATTTTCCCGGGTGCATTCATTTCAGATTACGATGATTCTTCAAAGACGTGGCTGTACGGCCTTTGCGAGAGCATATTGCATATTTTGCGCTGAATCCTAAGTATCTCGGTCACGCTCGACTGGTTTAAAATAAGTACAAATGCGCGTTGGTGGTGGCATTATAGTTTCGTTGAGGTTTATTTGCAAAAACAAAACCAATGCGACAGCCCTGGTAAGTGCGGCGAGAATACCGTACTCTTATGCAAAAATCACTCGGTAAACAATTTCTTAACGTGAGTGCGAATCAAGACTGGTACAGAAATCTCATCCGCAAAAGCGGATGCGGATGCGGACGCGTATATCTGCAACATCCCTACGTTTGTTAAAGTGGTTAAAGAAAACTCAGATTTTGGAGATGCGGGTTGTGATTGTTACACGGTTTCGTATAACTTTTAGGTTATGTATAGTAATTGTGGGTTTATGACTACAGTAAATCTTAAATCAGGAACTAAAAGGTGTTTTCAGCCTGCCACAATGACAAAATTCACTTAGGTAAGTGTTACTGCCACTTTGCTGTTAGCTGCACTATCGGGATTTTACGGGGAAGTTTCCTCAAATGTGGTGGTGCAATTTTAGTTACAAAAGAAGTACAAACATTGAAATAGGGAAAAGAACTGGATTAACTGTGTGGCATTCAAATTTACTGAACATAATTAACATAAGTAACATAAGTAGTTGTGTATAACTAATGTTGTGTAATTTCGTACGAGCAAGTGGTTGTTATTACTTACCTTTGAAAGGAAAATAGAAGCGTAAGTTGTTAAAAAATATTTATAAAACCACCAATAGCTATAACTTTGTCCGCAATCGTCAGTACAGTATATGACAGTTGGCAGTATATTGTGCTTATTGTAGCTTGGCAGCAGTTACAAAAAGGCGGCACAAAGAATTTAGAAACCAACGCCGCCTGCGTTGCATGAATAATTTATAGAAACCCTGTATAATCCATGCGAAGTCTTCGTTACCGATTATAATGCGCGACGTCGTCCTGTCATTAGTTCTTTGACTAATTTTGTTGTCCGTCATTCGTAGTTACTTGTTGATACTGTCAACATTATTAAAAATTAAAACGCATTTCACTTCCATGCCGTCAACGGACGTTCTAGTTATAGGTACCACCGCAGCGTAATAAATTCGTTTCGTTCCAAACAGTCCGTTATAGTAGCCCGCAGCTCTTCAATATGGGTTTGTAATACACTGCTTGCTTGCGAATGAGACTGAGTAAACGTAAATGATAATGACTCGCATAAGTGGTTTTGTTAGCAAGTATTTACCAACGTCGGCTTTGTTTAATACGCAGATTATAATGCTATTTCTAAAACGATGCAAATTGAGGTGGTTTTAGCAATAGAGTGGAGCAGCATTACGAAACGAGTTAGAGCAGACTAAAATGCTATGTAGAGATAAATGCTTGTTTTAGATCACTTTTTGTAAGCTAAAGCGACATGGGGTGTTTTGCTTAACTTGCAGATAATTGGTTATTTACTTCACTTAACATTAATTAAACTAATTATTTAAAAAAAATCGATATTAAAGTCTAATAATATACGGCCGTCTGTTTTATTCGACAAGACGGATCCCGTGACCGGTTTTGCTGTCTTTTTTTAGCTCATTAGACGGAAGATATCAACTTGCCAACCAACACCAATGGGCCACTCTAAGTACGAAACTGTACAGACAGTGTGAACCTCAGTGTGAACTGAAAAAAAATGCACAAAGGTGCATAGTGCTATGTATGTGATCCACATGCAATTTGGAGCTGTGAGCAAAAACCTACCATTCGGCAACTGCAGGGATCTGCATGGCTTGAAAGGAAGCTATCTTCCACAACATGACTGGTTATTAAGAGGGGCATTTAATTGAAGTGATCGGGCAAAATGTAAACTATGCAACCCATGTTACCAGCGGGACATGGGACGTAAGAGGGTGGGTAGCCGATAGGTAGAAATCACGCAAAGATTTTCGGAAAATTGCTGACTGTAGCGTGTGCATAAAAAAGTAAGCATGATATTAGTAACTTACTATGATATTATACCTGGTTATTCAAAATATGGAATAACCCATTTATTTCTGTAAATATGAAATATATAACATTTCGTTCTAACTGCATGTCAACTATGATTTCTGGAGGAACTTTTATAATAATTTTCATTCCGCCTCCCCATTGCTTCGGCAGACAGTAAATTAATGTGCAAGAGCTTTTAACATTAAACTTGTGACGTGTAATTAGACATACAATCTTAGAAATACAGTCATATCGGAATAGATCGTATACCGCTCGATCATTCCCGACAGGATTGTATCTTAGCCTCACTGTTCACTGGATACCACGCGACGGACCTGGTGGGGATGGGCATTGGCATTCCGCTCTCGTGACGGACTCGTGCGAAATGGTTTGCGGTTATAGATTTTTTGAATGCTTTTACTCATTTATCGTGCTCATGGTTTTGGTAGTGTACAAAGAAATATGTAGCTACAACGTGGAGATCGAATTTTTCGTTTATGTGCCTTAGTTTTAGAGAAATAGCTCGCCAAAAATACGCATTTTTAAGCAAACTATAACATCAAATATTTACATTACCGTACCAAATTCAGAAAAAACTCGAACTCTACGTTGTAGCTACATCTTTTGCCATTGCCATGTCGAAATTTCACTTCAAAAAAGTTTCCTGACCTGACCCGATTCGCTCTAGGTAAACGCCCCTCTTAAAGCCTAATAATAAACGGCCGTCTGTTTTGGTCAGCAAGTCGGATTCTCAGTTCACAATGTTTCTTCGGTTTCATACTTGAAGTGTCTGTGTTGGTTGGCAAATTGGTATTCTCTGTTTGATGAGCTAATAAATAGCAAAATCGATCATGGGGTCCCACTTGCAGACCAAAACCGACTTTATTATCAGGCTTTAATAGCCATTTTAGTCATGTTGTGGAAGATATCTTCCTTTGAAGCCATGCGGATCCGTGCAGTTGGAGAATGGTGGCTTTCAGTACATAACTCCAACTTGCATGTGGATTAAATAGATGATACTATGCACCTTTGTGCAGTATTTTCAGGTCAAATATTATTTGGTTAAAAGTGCTTGTAGAGGCGACGAATGCGGGCGTGAAGTGTTCTACCGTAGATCTTGGTTTTACTACCAGTGCTCTAACCTCACAGCAGCCGCTGGTCTCAGTAACAACGTAAAATTATAAACACCTATAGCAATAATTAAAAACATTATTTAGTATAATTAACGGTCGTTATTTCGGTGGAGTTTGTTTCTTCAGGGTTGCTACAAATAATATAATTACAATATAATATGTGTCGTTATATAAAATTTACTCACAATATTTGAGACATCAACTTCAAAATGACAAGTTATTCAATTTGTTTTCCTCTAATAAAAAAAATTTTCAATGAAAGAACAAAACGAAACAGCCTGGTTCAGTAAATATCACCTTTTTTATCAAAGAACCATTATTCATACATTCTGTAATTTAGAATTTAAAATATTACTATACCAAAATTATAAAATTTGGTTCACTTCTTATAATTTAGTAAATAATTATAAATTACACTCAAATTTTGTATATCCGTTTTTTTTGTTAATACTGTTATTACATCTGTGAATATTTATTATTTTCAATATTAATCTTTTGCCTAAATTATGTTCTTTTGCTACTATATTTATATTTTCAAAATCAATTTCGTGTTGAGAAAACATTGTTAGGTTTATCTTTACTAATTTTGGTATTATTCCAATTTTTGTAATAATTTAATAAGATTTAACGTTTTTTGTCGAAATGGATGTAAACATTTGATGTTAAACAATGCATAAACAATCATTTTGATTAGTCACACGGCCTCCTAGATTATCGATAAAAAAGATGCATGAACGCTCTTAGGATTCTTATGTACTTATGTATTCAAATATGCATATATTATTTTTAAAGGATTAAAATTCTTACTTAATATGAATTCTATCGTGTATTTTCTTATCCCATAGCCTCCTGGATGTAAACGTAAAATATGATTAAATTATATAAAAAAAATTGAATAATTTCAAAATTAGTAAAAATAAACCTAACAATGTATACATTTTTTTAATCAGGAAAAATAGGCCTTTTCAACTAAAGCAAAGCCAACTATGGTTTCTATTTTAAAAAAATGCAAGTTTGCTATACATATATTAAAAATGTGACCTCCTAAAAGTTACGCGGTACGCCACTGGATTTGAATTTTGAAATAAATATATCTATAAAAAATGTCGTTACAGTTTTTTTGTATCTACATACCCACTGAACTCAGAACAAAAAAATAATATAGTAATGTCGAAACCGCAACCTTCCAGCATTAATAGTTACCGAGATACCCTACAATTACAACGAAAATGGGACACTCTGTACACCTCATTGCCCTTCCAGTTTCAATATAATTCCGTGAGTCCATCATAGTATAATTATCTATTTAACAGGCTTACTGTAGCTACAACTTCACAAATACGATACATAACCTAAAAGTTATACGAAACCGTGTCACCCCACAGTTCCGAAATATGACCTTTCTGCAAACTTAACGTTGATTATCCCATATAATACTACAGTTTTCTCATATTAAAATATATCAGATAATTCAATAACCGAAAAATGACAAGTAAACGGCAAAGTAATAGTTGTGTTCACTTTCCTGATAGCTGGCAAGTTGATTCAATCGATAATTTCAATAAGTACCCTGGATGCGTGAATCATTTATAGAGCCCAGTATATAAAATAATTAGATGCTGGAAATCTTGAATTTTATTAACAAAGTCCATACGGCAGTTTTGAACGATAAGTGATGTACTATAAAATCAAATAAATCTGCTGATTAGCTGATTAGCTGTAGATGTAACTTTGGATCTCCAGGTTGAATATGTCTATGACAGTCGACGACTTCTTAAAACAGAATATGAAAATTTACAAATATAACGTACCTATATGAGAAAATTTGCCGATTATTATTAATGCTGATTTTATATACATACCTATATGATAAACCTTGATTCCATACGTTCAACCTTTCTACATATGCTACAAAGGTACACAGAAAATCTTATTTTTAGTCAGTTATTAGGGTTGCGCCGACATTGTCACGTACAATATAGGTATTTGTTGCATGCTTCGACAACGGTAGCTTGTTACATATGGTGGAGGAACCCGTAGGCACGAAAAATATAAAGGGAGCTACAATTTTGTAAAGAGACAAAAATGCAAATGAAACCTACGGACAATCAAATAAAGCAAAAGATTTTTTATACCTCTCTGTATAAATATATTGCACTCTAACTGATACAGTTAAATAAGTGATTATGTAGTTAGCGTTATGTAGCAAAGCAATCAAGTTTTCCCAGCTAAAGCTTTGTTTAGGCTACCATAATATTCACAAGTAATTTGGTGTATATAACAAGGTGGTAAGCATTGTCTGATGGATATGGTTCAGTTACCAGTGACTTATCTGTTTCCTATTTTAGGTGCTGGCGCCGACCAATCGAAATTTGTAGTTGCATGTTGAAGAGTTTCTTTAAATGTATTAGATTTGAGTTTTTCGGGGTACTAATGGTTAATGATAAACAAAGATTAGATGTTAACAATTGATTCTCGTTTCTTGAGGTAATTGGGTGTGTTCACTAGTTATAAAATATAAACTTTTATAGATTAAAAAAGAGTATTTAATTAATTAAGTGTCTATCTGTATCCATAACGCTGCAAAAATTCTTTTTAACCAAAATAAATTGTTTACAACTTCTCAGTGTGCAACGTGGCAACAACGCAGTTTTAAGACGCGCTCAGATTGACTAGGACTGGCTGTGACGTATCACCCGATGTAAACAAGATAGCGTCCGCTACTTTCCGTATTTCGTTTGCGTTATTGGTTATGTTTGAGAGTGTTCTCGTTTGTTTTTTTAATATAAATTCAACAATATGTCGTCGGAATGCTTTGTTAAAGCGTCTTCGAACAATTTACCGGCTGTAGATATGTTTATAGTCACCGAATTTATCAAAAACGACCCACGTTTTAATGCTGCCGAAATCAAAGACGCTAAAGCAGCAGTATAAGTAATTAATAAAGCTGCTTAATCTGCAATTTAATACATTATGGATCATTGATATTTTTAACGAAATGCATCTTTTTTCTAGTGCAAGTCGTGAGCATCACGGAGATGCAGCTATAGGTTATTTTCAGGTGAAGCGAGAGGGGCCCATATGTATACTGCAGTCCAAGATATGCCCGGAACCCGGAACACAAAGTTCGTGCAAAAAATTATGAAGTTACTCTAAGTCTCACAACAGTAAAATGTAGATTTTGTCTTGGTCATACCCCTTCTGGCTGCTTTAAACCATCTCCGTTTGCGTTCGTAGTCTCCGGGTACACTTACGAATATTTTGTTGAGACTATTGGCGGATGTATTTGAAATTTGAACACCGGCACAAAGCACCATCTGCTGTTAGCTTCTGGTTTGTAAATGCTGAAACATTCTCCTAGTTGTCAGGAGGAGTCCGTTAAAAGCAAGAAAACAACTCGTTTCACTCGGCACAAGCAAAGGCACGTAGGTAACATAACCTATATTCTTTGTTTACATCGGGTGCTACGTCACACCGTCTCCATCCCGGGACACTGCGTTTGTGTGGTCAATTTTTATATTTGAACTTCAGAACGGTTTTTTTTCGAAAAGTGGTGCTAGAAAAATTTTGAAATTTTTAGGACGTAACAAGGGTGCTCCAAATATACACATGGCATGATTTCTAAAAAATGTGAAAACACCCAATTGACGTCGAACAATGACATATCTTTTTATTACCACGTGGAATACAAAGATCCAAACGCAATAGCACGTTTTCAAGCGTTAACCTTTCTCGTATATGTACTAGAAAAATACAATTAAACTATTATTTATGCCTAACAAAATTCCTGGAAGTAGCTTACTCATGTACTCTTTATTTACCGTTTTGCGACAAAACATTTATTTTCTCGTGAAAAGGCATTGTAGTGCATCATGCAGTGCAGTTTTATGAAGCAGACGGTTCTCCCGAGGGCTTTCCAAGAAGAAGCTTTATGGTTATTAAAATTGTCTTACCTATATGCTTTTATATTATTATGTTAGTAAGTGGATTTTTTTTATCTCGTATATTTTTATCTTTGATATGCTCGCGTATCATCGCAAATTGATGCAAGTACAGAATCTTACCGAAATCGTAATATTATAAGTGGATGCTGCCGGCACTTGCTAAAACATCTGAAAAAATTGGTTAACACTGTTACACAAGTTATTTGAAAATAACCCGAAAATGTTAATAATTTTTTATAATTTTTACTACTAAAAGGTGGTAAAAAAATACGATGTTATCATTTGTGACATAAGCCTGAAGCACAAAAAAACGCACGATTGGACACGATGATTCATATTATTTGTGCATTCAGTGTTACCTACACATTAACACCTTCAACGGATTTGGGCGTATTACATTAAAACTCCTTTGAAAGTTTTGCTAAAACCTTTATTGGGTACGAATAAAATATTCACAACGAACACTAGCTAGTATGGTAACAGCAATAATACAGTAAATTCAGTATTTCTCTCTTTGCTTAATCTGTATAACAGCAAAGTTCTGACAATCTGACATAAAAGTTTCGTTGGCCGCTGCTTTAAATCAGCATCTCAAAAGGGCTGCCGTTGGGATTTCTCGAAGACCTGGAACAATAATAGTAGGATTAACTTTAGCAATGCCTTCGTAATCGTTTTGTATGGTGCTGCATAGGTTCTATTATCAGCAAAATCAATTAGAATTTCAGACAGAATGAATCAGTAAGTGCATGTACTCTAAAAGCGGGCCGAGCTAGAATGGAGCGAGTTAAAAGTGCTTGTGAATTTAAGCTGAATGGTTCGTGACATTGTAATATTGTTCATTAAGTTAAAATTTACATCAAATTACGTCAGAATGGTTTAATGCTTCTTTGAGGGCGATGGAGTTGACCCAAAAAGGTGCCTTAATCATATTCTTCTAGATGAATCTACTTTCTCATACTTGGGGCTCGATCATTGGTTTTCTATTTTACGTCACCTAAGCATACACGATTACAGTTAGAAGTCAAAGTATTTACTAGTTCCGATTACCTAAACATACACGATTACAGTTACAGGTCAAAGTATTCACTAGTTCCGATCAAGATCCTGAATAGATATGGATTTCACATTACATGAAACTATGAAAATATCTTGTTGCTCCTTTTATAGAAAAGAAAAGGTTTTTGTTTATGGTGATTAATTAAAAGCTTATTGCACTTTTTCTGCAGATTTTGGTTCAGAAACTAGTTACTGCTGTGTGTGATTAAAATTTTGTCGAATGCTGAATGGATCTTGCTATCGTAAGTTTTAATGTAAGCGGTGATTTCTTGGTAAATCGTTTCGGATGTCTCTCTGAAAATGTTATTTTCAGTTATTAACTTCGTTTTTCATTAAACAGCCGTAGTTCACAACATCTGCTTGAATACATCTACTCGTAGTTTAATATTATACCTTTGCCGAACAATTTTTACCATTACATACAATAATTCCGGTACTTGTAATTTTCAAATATTATTACGGATTGACTATATTCATTCAGCATATGCTGCAGCTTCTTCGCAAAATATGCAAAAAAAATACTTCGATTTGCAGTGATTTTTCAATATTGTTTGGTAGTTATCCCGGCAACATTCTATATAGTACAGTTATTATAATGATAAAATTTGCCCAATGAACTTTTTACACTGTTTAATTTTAACCGCAACTTGGATGTCCCTGAGGTACAATAATCAAGACGAGTACATCATATAGCTGCACTAAACTTGCTGGTAATTTTTTTCAAGCAAAAATCAGATACGTAAAGTTCATTTCACAGTAACAATTAATACAATAAATTGCCTTTTAACTCCAAATTCCTTTTTTTTATTGTTGACCAGTTTCGATGTTAAATGTTACCCCATCTTGGAACCAAAGCCTACAATATGGAAGGCATATGAGAAAATACATAAAGGGAACTTACAATAACAGGACACAATTTCGAAATTAATAGTAATGTTGATATTTCACATATTCACAAAATAACGTGCTATGGTAGAAGGCAGAATGTAGGTAATCGATCAGGTATCACATCATGAAAAAAATACTGGATCGTAGACAATGCCAACCGGCACGCTCCAAATAATACTAGATAGATACAACTGCTTATAGTGTATGCACTTAGTACATAAAGACTGTTTAACTATTAAGTACTTCATGTTGATCAAGCCAAGCAGAAGTACAGGTACATAATCTGTAAGTACCAAGTACAAGTACTCCAAATGTACACGAAGTGCCGAAATTAGGTACTTGTACTGGAGTACTGCCCAGCTCTGTTAATGCGTATGGTACCTAACTTAATTGAATGAAGAACAGAGCTGAACGCCTGAGGTAAAATTTCGGAGAACTATTAAATGTTTACCCCACGACATGATTATTTATTTTATTAAAGGCAGTTATCTCACATATCGTTATACTTTAGTATTCTTTTAAATGAGTTCGAAGACGGATATATTCCATATAATTTGTAACGTCCGTGGTTTTTATAATTGACACTTCTACTCATTCTGTCGGAGATTCGTAAAAGAAAAACAATTTTTATGGACTGATACCAAAAACATTTTTGAAAATGTTACACAATTCTTTCAAGAATTTTTTTCTAGATACCGACGGCATGGCGCGCCATAATTCAGACTTATTACGTGGCGAAAGGAACAGTGGGGATATCGTAAACAAAGCTAACGACGAACAATAGGTGAAAATTATTAATACTTTGATCCAGAGATTGCGGGGAGATGAAATTGGTATACAATGTTCACGCAAGATGTTGTATATTTGCAAGTTTAGCAGAAGACCAGAGTAATTTCTACAAGTTTCTTATTTATTTTTATACAATGTCAAAACTAACATTCCCAAACACCAACTGTTTTTCCCGTCTACTACATATTTAGACCTACGACACAACATCCCTTTCCGCTTTAGTTAACACTAACACTTGTAACTTATCCGTCTCCTTGGTCGAAGCTGGTAATGCGGCAATGAAACTTGACGTGGTTCTACAACTTCAGGAATAACACGAACAGGAACATCTGCAGATGCAGACGGAATAACCTCTTCTGGAACATACTCTGTCGAACTTGTGGTTGCTTCCTCCTCGGAAATGTCCCTTGACCAAATCTGGTTAAAATGTCGAACCTGATCTCCATATTGTGTCGAAATGCGGGCCATTGTATTTCCCAACAGTTCGTCAATTACTCCGGGAACTCTCTTCCCACTGTGCAGTTCTACTACGATGTTTTCACCACGCTTGAAAACTCGTGTATGCACCCCATGATGAACATCAAATTGATGTTTCATCTCTTCTTGATATTTTGTGAGAGGCTTAACTAAACGTGGAACTGGACGTAACAAATCTAGTGAAGTTTTTAATTTCCTACCGAAGAATATTTCTGCAGGCGAAACTTTCCCAGGAGTAACTTTACTAGGAGTATAATTGTAAGAATATACAGTTTCTTGCAATATTTTCTCCAAGTTTTCATTAATATTCTTCTTTAAAGCCATTTTAATTACTCCAACCAACCTTTCTGCTTGTCCATTTGACTGTGGATGGCGTGGAGGAGTTCTTAAATGAGTTATTCCGAAATTTTTACACATTTCTTCAAACTCAACAGAAACAAACTGACGTCCATTATCTGTCACGATGACATCGGGTGGACCGTACTTCAAGAACAGCTGATGCAAATACGCACACGTTGCACTTGAAGTGACTGTTCTCATCCAGTGTGCATCCAAAAATTTAGAATAGCTGTCTACGACGACTAGAACCACCTTCTCCTGTATTGGACCAGCGAAATCCAAATGTATCCTTGACCAAGGTCGTCCAAAATCTGGCCATGGTTGCAAAGGTACTTTATTTGGCATTTTCGCAGTTTGTGCACAATAAATGCAAGAATAAATGTACTTTTCTATGTCCTTCGTCAATCCTGGCCAGAAAACATATCTTCTTGCTAGTCGTTTCATGCGAACTATACCAGGATGACCCAGATGCAACTGTTTCAGGACGTAGTTCTGAAGTGACGTTGGAATTACTACTCGGTCGTGGAAAATGATAGTTCTTCCAACAACACACAGTTCAGCACGACGACGGTAGAATGGCAGCAACTCTGCTGAAACATTTGAGCTCCAACCGTCTTGAATTGCGTGTAGCACTCTTCGTAACACAGGGTCTTGCGCAGTTTCTGATTCAACTTGATGGGACATTGCAGGAAACACTGCTTTGACTTCCTGGACTAAATGTTCCATTTCGTCTTCCATGGCTTGAATCGAGGCTACGACTTCCTCCATTTCAGAGTCTTTCGAATCCCTGCGAGTGTCGTCAATGAGTCGCGATAGGGCGTCTGCTTGACCGAAGGCGTCAGTGCGAACGTACTCAATGTCGAAATCGTATCCGATCAATCGAAGTGCCCATCGCTTCAGCCAGCTAGCAGTACGGGAATCCAAACCCTTGCCTGATGTCGGCTGGAACAGAGCCACCAGTGGACGGTGATCTGTCTGTAACAGGAAATGCCTTCCCCATATAAACTTGTGGAATCTTTCCACGGCGGTAACTAGTGCCAGAGCCTCCTTTTCTATCTGACTATAGTTACGTTGAGTAGCATTTAGACTCTTTGACATGTGAAATACTGCCTTCTTGGTACCGTCAGGGTATCTTTGCAAAAGCACTCCTCCAATTCCGTTCTGAGAAGCATCTGCAGCTACAATTAATGGCAGTGTAGGGTCATAATGTGCTAGTAAAAGGTTACTACACAAAATCCCTTTCATATTGTCAAAAGCAATTTGCTGTCTCGAAGTCCATTCGAATGGCTTGTCCTTTTTGAGAAGATCTTCCAATGGTTCCTTCAATTCGTGAAGATAGTGAACAAACTTCCCATAATAGTTGACCAGGCCCAAAAACGAACGTACTTCACCAACAGAAGATGGAGTTTTCATCATCTTGATTGGTTCAATTCTTCCTTTATCTGGATGTATGCCCTCCGCAGATATGATTGATCCAAGGTACTTAYCCGATTCCATGTAGAATTTGCATTTTTCGTGCTTCATACGGAATCCCCATTCTTCTAGCCTTTCTAAGKCTTCGTGAAGACGTTTATCATGGGTTGAAAAATCAGGTGCGGCTAATAAAATATCATCGAGGTACACGAAGACTCCTTCAATACCAGCAAGCGCCTGCTCTATCGTTCGCTGAAAAATGGCTGGGGCAGACTTCAGTCCAAAAACAAGCCTTGTATAAGCGAACAAACCACGATGGGTGTTGATAGTTGTCAACTTCTGGCTGTCCTCGTCCAATACCAAATGATGATAGGCATCTGATAAATCTAGCTGAGAAAAGACCTTGTTTCCGCTAAGCTTAGCCAGCAGCTCTTCGATATGTGGAAGTGGATGATCATCAGCTGCAAGTGCTGCATTTAAGCCAGTAGAATAGTCTGCACACAGACGTATTTTTCCATTAGCCTTACGAGCCACTACAATAGGAGCAGCCCATTCCGATGATTCAACTGCTTTCAGTGTACCATGTTCCACCAGACGGTCTATCTCCTTATCCAGATCTTCTTGTAAAGAAAGAGCAACAGGACGGCGTTTGCAGTAAACTGGAGAAGCTTCACATTTCAGGCGTAAACAAACCTTCAATTTGGTGCAGGTTCCATTGCTTTCGCTGAATAATTGTGGGTACTTCTCTTTCAGCATCGCTTCATTGACACTTGAAACTTGAAGTTTACTTGACACATTGTCACTGTACGAGGCAATTCCAAGATCGTCGATTACTTTCGAACTCATCAAACCGTAACCAGAACGATCTGCTACGATTACAGGAGCTCGCGTTGTCTTGTTCTTCAACACAAAATCCGCTTCAAATCTTCCAAGAATTTTAAGCTGTGAACCATTTGCGGTGGTACAGGGAACAGCACTGGGAAGTAGTGGCGGTTTCCCAAGCTTACACCAGTCGTGATTCCCAATAACGCAAATATCTGCTCCACTATCGATCTGCATTCCTAGCGGCATACCATTCACTAATATCGTGACGTACTTTCGATGAGCGAGACTATTGAACACAGAATTGGCATTCAAAGACTTCATCTTACGACACGCCGAAGCAAGGTGACCAATTTTACCACACTTATAGCAGGTCGCTGTTGAAAATGGACATTGCTCCCTCGTATGCTCCTTTGAGAGACAACGGTTGCAGTTGCTCGACTTTCCCGTTTTCTTGCTTTTATAATTACTTTTCTGCTTCTGCTTCTTACGTTGATTTTGTTGTCGATTTACAATGTTTACAGAAACTTTATCTGAACCCCTTTCAATAGTTTTAGCGTCGTCTATACGAACTTGATAATCGTGGACCAGTTGGCGTAGCTCTTGAAGAGTTATTTCAGGCTTCTCATCAATGCTTTTAAGGCATACTTGACGGACATGATTCCAGCTAGGCTCGCGCATCATCATTAGAGCTATCATGATTTTGAAAAGATCGACAGACATCGTTTTGAACTCAGCAGCATCACCCAGTAGATTTGCCATATTGAAAACTTCATTTGGAGATGTACCCGTTTTAGCTGTCGCAGTAAAAGCTTCATAACGGCGCCTAAACAATGACTTTTCATCCCCGAACGTTTGTTTGAACTGTTTAACCAACTTTTCGAACGTGAGATCTTGAGGCATGGTTGGAGATACATGACCGCAAAGTTGAGTATATTCCTTTTCACCAAGTTTCTCCAATATAAGATCTACCCGTTGCTTGTCTGACAAACCAGTATCTTCTTCCTCAAAAATGTGCTTGTACCGACTGTACCATCTAATAAAGGTTAAACCATGATGAGGTTCATGATTAAATACACTGAGGCGTGAAGCGTAATTTCCATAATTAGATGACTTTGGTGCTGCATCGGAAGAAACTGACGATAAACTTTTGAAAGCTTCCTTTATTTCAGCGAACATCACAGCTTGATTTCGTTGAAGTGTTGAGGCAACTCCCTCAAGAATAGTTTTCAGAGTTTCTGCGTCCATTAAGAAAATGTAGGTCCAATTTGACTGCGCCAATTGTTGTATATTTGCAAGTTTAGCAGAAGACCAGAGTAATTTCTACAAGTTTCTTATTTATTTTTATACAATGTCAAAACTAACATTCCCAAACACCAACTGTTTTTCCCGTCTACTACATATTTCGACCTACGACACAACACAAGATAATGGGCCGCGGCCTTTATAGAATAGGCTTCTATCTCATGGAAAGTTCTATGGATAAAATGCATTGATTTCTTCACTAATAAGCAATATCCAGCAGCAAATAACTGACTGCTAATGAGTGTTTCTAAACTTGACACTGAAGTCCCCTTTTTCTGCAGCTGGTGGTATTGTGGCCTACATCGTCGGTTGGTATTGTTGGCAGCAATTTAGTTCAGGTAGTTCAATCTAGTGTTAGTCTTTCAACCCTTGGGACTAGGAGTTTCTTTTCGAAAAGGAGAGGGGGTGGCTGCGAGTACCAATAACCCTTTTTGTGTTACCAAGCGATATTGGATATCTGTTTTTATAACACCGTTGACTGAAGACGATCAACCGTAAGTAAGTAAGTAAATGATGATACAAGTATTTTTGACAGAAGCTGACAAATTATTATTTAAAGAAACGATTGAGCGGTGTCGTCTGGTGAAATGATAAATCAAAGTTAGTGCGGCGACAAGGTCAATGGACAGGATAATACTCCCTTTCAGCACCAAAGGTAGGACCATGTGCGTTGAAGATAGCAGAAAGTCAGCATATGGAACTACAATATTTCTGGAAGTCATAATACTTGAAACTTTAGCTTGCTTTTTCATTGCAAGTTAATGGCAAAAAATGAATTTTAGTGTTTAGCATCTCCTATCTCCAGTATTTTATGCGTCTCCTATCAATAAAAACTTTCATAGTAGAACTAGAGCCTATATATACATTTAGTTTAAAGGGATTTTTAGTTACGAAATCCGAAGAAGCCATACGAATGATACTAAACACCAATTTAATTTAATAAAAACAATTTATTAAAATAGCGACATATTATTACATTATTTTCAATACCACAGAGCTAATGTGGTAAATAGTGCTCCAGATAAATATTACTCCGGCAGCAAGCAGTAGCCTTGTATATTATGGCTTTACAAAATATTAACTACAATTCTTTTTTACCTAGGTCTAAAGTACATGTAATCTTATTTATAAGCGACATTTTTTGCGATTTTTCGATCTTCCAACAACCTTTAATCGAGGATCGATTTTCAAGCGACGTGCATGCAGCCTAAATATTATCTTAAACTGATTTAGTTATCAAAATTCAAAAAAACTAAAATCAATCATGAACAAGGCGACATGCAGTTTTTTGCAAACAACTGACCATAAGGATGTTGAATTTAGCCAATAGGTTGTTCTTAGTAGATATAGCGACCCATCCCGGCTTCGCACGGGTGGTAGAGCATATTATGCCTACAACAAATACGCTCCATTCGCCCCGAAAGTCTGTTTATTATAGGAATACGCGCGCGTTAACGCTAGGCTTATATAGAAACAGTGGGTGATAGTGGAGGGGCAACGGGTATCAAGTTTAAAACGTGAAGTATTTTATTGGTGTTAATTGTGTTTTGTATTAAACGGACTTCACGAGTTGCCTTTAGAGTTCAAATTTAGTTAATATAGTTTAAAACACACTATGCATTTGGTTAATACATGTCTTCCGGAAGGCAATGTCTGGCTACACACTGTACATTGAGAGCTACTGAAGGATGAATTAGAATACAAATTAATGGTGTTTCCAATGAAACTCGCAGAAACTATATGGAGCGTGTTTGATAAAAGTTCAGAACTTTTAGTTCTCTACGGCAAAGACAAATGTGCTGGAATCGCCGAGTTCCTCCAAGATTCTAAGGAATTTGCAGTGTTCAGCTCATTTTAGTTTAAATTAGATTAGTTTCAATAGTCTCACGTGCCTTTATGCATAAACTTTGAAGTCGATAAAAAACATCATGTGGAGCTTCATATCGTCGTGATCGAGTAGTTCGGACCTCATAGCGGCAAGCCATTATGTTTTGGGAACTACGTCGGCAGCGCATCTGTCGGAAACTTTTGTACTAAAAAGTTTAAAATAAAACATACGACACCCCCACGAAAGAGCCGCGTACTGTGCCTCCATCTTTTGACGTCCATGCCGAACGTGAGAGCAACAGTTAATTTGATTTTGACGACTAAGTGAGTACGGTTTTCCAATCCGGAATTTCAGATAAGGAATCCACAGCTGTATACCGATAGATAACCGAACAGATAATGGGCGGGTTTTAGAAAATAGCGTAATTAGTGTAAATTACTTTAAATAGAGAAAGAATTGAAAGATTATAAATAACTTTTGCTTGCAAGAGGACAACTTGCGAAAACTTTTTAATCGGTAGAGATTTTCCTCCTAGTAGAGAAAACAGTCCTTCAAAATTTCTAAATTAATTAATTGAGTTTATGATACCTACATCATTATCCCGTCATATAATTAATTTTACTACTTTTCATTCATTTACTGGGTAGTAGACAAGTAAGGACAAGAAGCAAATTAATAATTTATATAGTATTAGAGACTTTTCTCAACAAAACTATAGCTTAAAAATACACTTGTAAAAAAGGACACCTAATAAAATCACTCAATATAACAAGAATTTCATTTTTAAATTATTATTTACATTACAAGCTATTTTTCTTTTAATGTATTGGGAAGCCAGTATCTATGTAAAAAAATAATTTATCTGTAATCACGCCTACCAATCCAATTATCAGGAAATTTACGATTTAACTAATTTCGCACATTAAGGGCGTAATGCGGTGGGGCCCCATCGTGAAAACAATAATTATGGATATTCGTCCAACATTTTATTTTCTTGATTTCTAATTGTTCTGTTCATTACTAAATAAATTCCATTATTCAATGGAAATTGAACCTATGTTTCTGTCGCCAAGTATTCCAGCCCGCACATTAGGCATTCCAAACCACGTGATCCAATATGGCGGCTGTGGACAAACCATAAATACCTTACTCTTTCTAAATAGATGAGTATACTGGTTGCGCGATGAAAAAGCTCGACAAATTGAAGCAACAGATAAGGTCGATAATCGCTCAGCTGAGGAGTCTTTGGACGGAATGGGCGAAACTGATTTTCTATCAAAGTGACAAATATATGTTGTTCATCCGTTGCGATTTCTAAATCGGACTCCTCAACAGTGAATAACAACGCAATGATACGAAACCATGCCGTTTTAAGACTTTGAAATTTGAAACAGTTTGGCTATTTGATTACTAATAACACCAAAAGTACATCGAGGTCTATATTACAACGAATAACTTCTCAAAAAAATAATGCTGTGCACAGTGTGAAATGAGATATAGGCAAATCACGTATATTTTGCCAAAGAAAATTTTTCGATATAGAGTTGGCGAACGCGTGTTTGCAATTGGCGACATTTTTAATTGTTGGTAGCGGCTAGTAGTAACGTGGTATGTAAGATCCTCCAGCCCTCCAGCCGGTTCTGAMTTCGGACAACCATTTATGAAAAATACCCCCGTGCGCAGTTTCAGGATAGCTCATACATGATTTCAAGCACTGCCTATCTATTTAAAAGGATAAGATGTCTAGGGGGCAAAAAACCATGTGTGTTTGCCAGGCTACAGGTCACTTCCTTTAGGAAGTAGTACCCGTTATGGCAGTTAGGTGGCTTTGTCATCATGTCAGTGTAATGCTGACAGATGGCATTGTCATCCTAAATTCTTGCTTACATCATACCATTGCTTTGCTGTATAAGCAAAACCAGTTCTATGCCGTGCTGTCTACACTAGACCTAAACTACACTAATAAGCTGTAATGACAGCGAAATAGATCTATCTGCAGTTGTTTGAGGTGTAGACAGCACAGCATAGACATGCATTTTAATGTATGTCGGTTCTTGCCCTCTAGCAAAAAGTGCCGTGGGGGCATGCTGTCAAATTGAAGTATGCAGTTGCATGACAATTTCTCAGGACAGGTCAGTTCCTTTAGGAAGTAGTACCCGTTGTGGCAGCTAGGTGGCTTTGTCATCATGTCAGTGTAATGCTGACAGATGGCATTGCCATCCTAAATTCTTATTTTTCATTAAATATGTACTTGATATCAGACTTTGTAGAATAGAAGTCTTCTCTTGAAGTCATCTAGAGAGTTTTTAGGGTTGGAATTTGTACAGATCTGTAACTTTCCTTGCAGATTACTAAGAAAATCTAATGGCTGTGGAAATGCTACACAAGGAGTTAGCTGGATCTAACACAAAAGTTGGGTTATGATATCAACTGTCTCTAAAGAGATATGTGGTCACGATAAAAAAACCGCCTAAGCAGTTAAAAAAGAGAAGTGGAAACACAAATTAGATAAAAGTCAATAGTAGATTGCTCGGTTATTTAGTGAATATCGGTAATGCGTCATCTAGCGGTGGCTTAGCGAACTATGATGTAGCTTGGAACGGTCGGTTAGTAGACCTCTCTCAAAATCTTATGGTGGGTAACTTTCCGCTATGTTTGCGCACTAACTCGACTTCGTTTAGAAGAGGCAAAAATTCATTCAACCTGAAGACATCGGTTTGTGTTCACATACCATGGGTGATAATAATTTTGAAAAAGTCAAAATTTGCAGCAACTTGCTTCATTGTGCTTATTGATCCACTGCCCAGTGAAAAACAATTAAATTGTTTATATAGCAAAACTTTTTTGTGCGCCCCTGTTTGCCAGTTTGGTCGTGCAGTTGCACTCTTTGTACACTCTCCAGGAATGGCCTTGCCACAAGTGCAGTTCGAGGCTTGTGACCTACTTATGTTATATTCATCATGCTGAAATTCAGTATGGACAACCGCATGTTTTAATACATTGCGATATTTCGTTGGCGCACCGCTTTATTTCGTTAAGGAGTTTTTACAATCCACTTTTATGTTTTATTAATTCAAAACCAAGCGCGTCCTCTTTTTATGAATTAGTTCTCTCGTGCTTTGTAAACAAGTCGCAATGCCGCTGCAAGAGACTTGTTGGAATTGGAAAATCTGGGACGCGTGTAAACGGAAACGGTTTTTCTCAGTGGCGTAGATCTTCGCCCATTTTGTAATTGGAAAAATAATTAATGACCAACCCCGTCGGATATAAAAATAGAAAGGTTTCCGTTCACAATCGTGTATCCAGTATCAATTAATTAACTCGTATTATTTATGAAGGAAGCGCGTAAATCGGCAAGAGATGCGTCAGAAATGATTGATTGGATTTTATTGCAGCTATTAATGCTTTTAGGTTGCAGGGGGCGCCGACCTTTGAGAGCTAGACTTGACAATTAAATTGACTATACTTCTGTCGGTAAACAAATGTAGTTGTAAAGTTGCGTGATCAACGTGTGATATTTAAAAAATGCATTTCTGTTGGTCACCGGAAGAAATACCCCATAGTATACCCTGCACAAAAAAGAACCTATCGATTGTGATCGACTTTTATACGCGATGTTAAGATGAAACTTAATAGATAATAACATACTGCCTCATAATTCATAACTGACTGAAAAAAATCTATCGTGAAACATCGAAGAGTAAAAACGACGTTAGCAATATAGTTTTACTGACAGGTAGATTCGATGACGTCAATCAGATTCGATTTTTGTTTAGTTTCCTAGTTGTAATATTATGTTTTAAAACAACAGGCCGGTGGGCGGCGAATGTGACGTCACAAGACCGGTTCCATTTTCTGCTGTGGCTGCGTGCAACACTTTGCTCTGTTAAAATATAATTCGCGAATAATTCAAGCTTATCTTCACTAAGAGAGGCAATTCTTTATATAGCAAGTCTAGCATTTCTTTAAGAAGAAGCATCTGGTCGATTGTTTAAGAAGTTGATTAATATATAAACGTTAAGCAATAACGCTTCGAGAAAATCATGACTTGTTTCTTCTCGTATGGCGAAAAATGGACGGGATAGCAATTTGTATTCGATTTTTTTTGTACAGGTAGAGCACATAACTATCAACATGAGTTATCAGTAAATAAGGCCTAAGGTTAGTTATTACGTGAAACGTTTCAACGAAGCTGGTGATCGCACAAAATCCTTCATAATAATAATTGTGCAAATGCGAAATTGTAAATAATTTGTAATTATCTATGTCACAATAAATCGGACTATTTGAAAGACCGTGTAATGCATGAATTTACCGATCCAAAATTAAAATCCTGTATATAGACCTCATACATAAAACAAATTAAACAACTAACATCATAGAGGTTGCTTCAAAGTAACCGTGTTTTATTTGGCAGATGTTGCCGTTACAGTCCAACTATTATCAACATCATGCGAATCTCCGACCTTAGTGGATAATACTACTCTTGATTGACTGGTATAAAGAGCTTGTACGGAAATAGTGGCTTAATTCGTATGTCAAATAAAGTGAATCCAACCCATCGGTTGTTTAATTTGGAAGCACGTAACAGTACGTATTATGGTGTATAAAATATATCATTGGATCAATGTAGATAATGTAACAGACAAATAAAAAAAACTGTTATAAAATAATTAAATATACATATAAATAGACTTAACATAACATAAACTTTTAAGAAAAAATGTAACTAGTAATATTGAACAAGATTAAAAAAGCTATTCCGGCGAAAATCTAGCACATTTTACTTGTATCGTCGAGATGTATTGAATTTCATTTCTTATATTTAGAAAGCATAAAAATAAATATATGTTAATCATCGATATTGATTCGTTAAACCGTTAAGTTATGAGACAGACATTCAGACGGACAAAGTGCAGGCAGCAGCGTCTTTGAGAAATGGGCTAAAAATGACACAGAAATGAATAAATACTGATATATTGAAAACATACGAGTAGTTACCTAGAAAATATGCAGATTTTTATAAAAGTGTCCCAACATTTTTACTTTCAACTGTACGTTTATAGGTACCACAATACTTATTACGCCTTAAGAATTTTCTTTATTTGTTTTTTTCGTTTTTATGCGAGATTCGACTCAACACCAAAACCAAATACGGACCTCTTATTTTAAACAATAAACATTTTAGTTACCTATTCATTATTAACTTGATTTATATTGACTTTAAAACTAGCGGTTGCTCGATGTTCCCGCCGGCCGCGCGTTTCTTCTCTATGTACCTTCTACAGGGTGGGCCGAGTAAATGTATTTCTTCCATAACCTCAATGCCGGCCTAGCTGGTCTAGTGGGTAGCGCGGAAGCGCGACTGCCTATGGCCAGGTAGGCTGTGGGTTCGAATCCCGCGTAAGGCATGGATGTTGTGAATGTCCCTTTATAACATAAAAAAAATGTATGTACATAATTTATCAATAAAAACAATATTAAACACTAATGAGCTGGCTAATTGCCAATTAGGCAGGGCCAAAAAATTATAAAAAAAAATAACCTCAATAACTACTTTATACAAATGTTATAAAGATTACTCTGCCGCATATCTCACAAACATTTTTGAAGACGGTGCACTTGGTTATTTTAAGATAATAATTATTGCATTTTCTTATTCGAAGTTAAATTTTAAGGTCACTTTGTTCAACACATTTACATGCCCCTAAAAAGTAGTTTTCGAGTAAATAAGCACCAAAGCAAAAAAATTGTCTGAAGCGCTCTCCGCCATTTTAAATATCATCGAAACTAATACACCTAGAACACTGCGGTTTCCGTGCCTGGTAAGTGAAGATAATTGCCTTAACTTACGTATATAAACAGATATATTACTTTGCAATTGAGATAAATACATCGTTTGCAACATTAATTCAAATTGCAATAGTACAAATTTTTTGTATAGTCTGATGCAAAATTTAATTTCCTATTGATATTAAGCTGTCGCTATCTGTTACCAATCATTTTCCAGAAACATGCAGTTTTCTGATATTTTTTTATTTTATTATTATATTATTATTATTTATAATTTAGTGTAAGAACTTAGCTTAATTTATTTCAAGTTTAAAAAACACTCCTGGAATATTATTTGAAAGGAAATGAAAATTAATATCTAAATCACAAAAAAGTTCATCCTTAGGCTGTGCGGTTTTTGCAGTTTAATAGTAGAAGGAAAATGCTATTTTACCATTAAGTTTTGATATTTTCTGTTCAGCGATTGCTGATATACCGTTTGGAATATAGACAAATTCAAACATGAACAGCTTAATTTTTTTTAAGAACTTTATCAATATTATTGGTGGTTAGATACAAAAGTTAAATCCCTTTCATGTGATATCAGATGGCGTGCTTGTGGTTTTAGACAAATTCGCGAAAAACTGGAACTTCTATTTCTTCAATAGGTATTAAGTTACCGTAGCATTTGACAGTTGGTGATTGTTTCCTGTCATCGTTGGAGACAAGTTGCAATGCGTTTGGTTGTGCATTTATTGAACATTTTTGAAAATGTCCTTTGCAAATGACAAGGAGATTGATTTGACATTGATGACATGTTGTTTTCTGGGCTGGTTCCCAGGTTGGTTATTTGATCTTGACGCTTCGACACTCAAGTCGGTGTCTTCCTCAAAAGTTTCTGAGCTACTTCTGAGGAAGACACCGACATGAGTGTCGAAACGTCAAGGTCAAATAACCAACGTGGGAACGAGCCCGGAAAAGAACATGTCAAGCCGATTGATATGGTTTTTATTCTCGAAAAATCTGATCAAAATCCATTGTTAGCTTTCAAAATGTACCCATCCTGTTTTGCTGTACGCTTTCTAAATAAAAGACGCTTTCGGGAAATCTTCTTCCGATAGGTTTAAAAGCAGTAGGCGGGTGTATTATCTTTAAAGAATTCGAACACACATTGCGGTTACCTACTGAAAAAAACCGAATTTTTGGTACTAGCGTCAGATCAAAAAAATCCACCACCACATCTAGTTACATCAGGAATTGTTGGAGAGGTGATTTAGAAAACATGCTAAATCATACGAGTACGATACCAAAAATACTCGTTATTTTTTGTCTTTAGACAGACGACATCGGTAGTCATTAAATGTTTGGGCTGGAATTTTTAGCAATCACCTTATAGGTCTTTTATTTTTCAGTGGCCACATTAGCGGAGAAGATAATCTCTTAAGGGATATTCCACTAGCAATACTTGAGATAATGTAGTTTCAACAGGATGGAGCTGCTGATCATAATTCGGACTTCGTCAAAAAAAAACTATAAACGAACAGCCCTCTAGAGTCAAAATACAAGCTTCTCTATTTACAAAGCGATGACTAGATAAGTTCAGAGTATAACATTTTTTTGGTATTTTAAACAATGTAGGAGGTACTAAAGAAATGCGCTGCAGTGAGACACCCCGCATATCGCTAATTCGACGAGCAATATTATGATCTAGAGAGGAATCTTCTGCATTTTTTTAATAGTGTTTCCAAACAAAATGTATTGCAACCGGTGGTTCAAGCAGTTCGCCATGCCTTATAAACTGGGGGTTATTTGATATGCAACTTTGTGCGAAATTAATAAGCGGTTTCATTTACAGACAAAACATTTCTATTAGTAAATTTTGCTTTTTATAAGATTATTAGACATCTTCAAAGAACTCCCGAAGTTTCTAAACTCGCTTAAGTCCACTGGCTTCATGTTATCAACCGCCAACCTTTTTGTACAAATAATATACAGACCTTTCTTAGTAATTTAATTCCGCGCTTGTAGCTCTAAAATTCATATTAATATTCCCGGAATACTTTCCTGATTTTAACTTTGCAATTGCGTTTTTCTTAGCGCTTGTTATAGATATTTCATAGTTTGTCTTTACATTACTTATTAGTGTCGCTAATATTGTTATTACCAATTACGATTACAACCATCGACATTGTTTGTAATATACTGCCCAAAAGTAATAAAATAACGGACAATTAACAGTATTTCTCTATTGTAAAACTGATTTGTACAGTTGCAAATCTAATATGACAGATACAACCCAGATAAAATTTGATAGTTGTTTCACCCTAGCTAACTAGAATGTATTACAACTACTCCCTCTTTATTAAATTCAATTAATAAAATTATTATGTGGTAGTTACTTCAAACTAGTAATACCTACATTTGTTAATTTGATCAATGTTTCGCTTCTAAATAAGATTCTCATTTACAGGTTTACATAAAGTTAAAAAAGTACCTAATTAGCGTTTTTATTTTACTTCCTAATATCCCTGCAATACACTGCCTCTCCCTTTTGGAATGCTGCTCTTTATTTACTGAGATAAATCCCATTTAGTCTATCTAGTCTAAAGCAAATAAAATTCCTAACAAAAAGAGGGGTTCATACACTGAAAATTTGGAAAAGGTTGATGCATAATAAGGCAAACTTTTAATTTATGGGCCAAAATAGGCCATTACTATAAACGTTTTATTTACTACAATAAGTTAATGGGCGGACATAAAAAACGGTCCAAGTCGTCGTGAACGCACGTCGCGTCGCAGTAGTGGTGTGACAAACTAAACTGTCATATGTGTCGATTTCCAAACGAGCGAGGATACGTTATGCATGTCTGCTTGTCTAACACAATGACCTTATCAATAAGGTATTTAAAGATTTTTAATTTTTCGTAAAATCAGCGTTGCCCGTATTACTCACAGGTAACAGTTGTTAAGAGGGGCATTTACTTGGAGCGATCGGGCAGAAATGTAAACTATGCCACCCATATTACCAGCGGGACATGGGACGTAAAAGGGTAGCCGATAGGTTGAAATCACGCAAAGATCGTACGAGCAACAGACGGGCTAAACTAATATTCGGAAAATTGCTGACTGTAGTAGGGTGTGCATAAAAAAGTAAGCATGATATTAGTAACTTACTATGATATTATACCAGGCTATTCAAAATATGGAATAACCCATTTATTTCTGTAAATATGAACTATATAACATTTTATTCTAACTGCATGTCGACTATGATTTCTGGAGAAACTTTTATAATAATTTTCCTTCCGCCTCCCCATTGCTTCAGCAGACAGTAAATTAATGTGAAAGAGCTTTTAACATTAAACTTGTCACGTGTAATTAGACATACAATCTTAGAAATCCAGTCATATCGGAATAGATCGTATACCGCTCGATCATTCCCGACAAGATTGTATCTTAGCCTCACTGTTCACTGGATACCACGCGACGGACCTAGTGGGGATGGGCATTCGCATTCCGCTCTCGTGACGGACTCGTGCGAAAGGGTTTGCGGTTTTAGATTTTTTGAATGCTGTTACTCATTTATCGTGCTCATGTTTTTGGTAGTACACAAAGAAATATGTAGCTACAACGTGGAGTTCGAACTTTTCGTTTATGTGCCTTAGCTTTCGAGAAATAGCTCGCCAAAAATACGCATTTTTAAGCAAAATATAACATCAAATATTTACATTACCGTACCAAATTCAGAAAAAACTCGAACTCTACGTTGTAACTACATCTTTGGTCATTGCCATGTCGAAATTTCACTTCGAAAAAGTTTCGAATAACCCGGTAAAATGTAAAACGGTAGGTGCTTAAAATGACCCGATTCGCTCTAGGTAAACGCCCCTCTTAATAGCGTAATAAACGACTAATATACCGGGGCCAAACATTAAATGTGCATCAAGTTACGCGAACTAATTTGCGTTAGAAAATGAAATGAATGGCTACCTTGACATGTCTTTTATATGAACGCCCGTTATAAGGTATTTTAAGGACACTTTATGCCATTTAGCCTTGTTCAGCTTTTAAGAAACAATCAGATTGACAAAGTTGCTAATTAACGACTTGTCAATTCTCGTGTATATTATGAAAATTGCAGTTACATTTAGTACCTATAGCAAGTCTATTAAAAGCAGAACATCAAATACGCATGTCTCCTTTGGGTTGCTCTCATTAAGACAACTTAAAAACTATATTATTAAGCACTACAATGAATTGTTAAGTCCATTTAAAAAGTGACAACGGAAGGACAAGCACCAGTTTCTATAAGAAGTGCATTGTTAGTTTTTTGTTAGACTTTGTAAGTCCTTTGACTCTTAGTACAGGAGAAAAAGCCAGAAGCTAGTGCCATTTTCAAGACTTTTCTTTCTGCCAGTCTGCCACCCAATGGGTACCGCAAAAAGGAATTTAACCAAAATAAATACATTCTGTTCAACTTATATAATGATGTTCGATCTAATTCCAGTACTTTTTTGCTAACACTACCCCTGATAAATTATATAATTGTGCATTCCATAGCCAGTAATCGTTGAAACTCACTTATTTTTATTTTTAATAACAATTATGACCAATTATAACAGCCAATCGCATCATTTTTGCCATAGTAGCCAATATGCAAATAAACTGTATAGATTCATTGGTACATATAGTACTATTATACTGACTTACATAGAAATAAAGACACTCAGTAATAATTGCTTGATTTCAATATATTTTAATACGCCTGTTTGTAGCCTTATCCATGCACTGGTATTATTAAACTTTGTGGCTGCCTGTAGTGCCATTTCTAAAAGCTTCTTTGACATATCAGTACACTTATACTTAAAAGATATTGTTACTAGAACGAACAGGAGTCTAAATACAGTTATTGACTTTTGTTGGTGGTTGTTCCAGGAAGGCCGAACACGAAGAACAAGAGCTACATGGCGTCGGCGAGGAACCTTAGCATGCCAACATTGTCTCTTATTAGTAGAGCATGCCGCGATACATAAAAGGTTACTGGGATGCGTTTACCGCCTAATAATAACTTTTGTCTCCCAAAAATTAGAAATGGCATACTGCTGTTTTTATCAACGAAAGATTCTAGACATGAACTTCAATTTTTGGTGGAAACGTACCCTTGAAGTAATGGTGTTGGGGCTATTGCTCATGATAGCAGATCATCTTTGGTCTTTATTAGAGACAAAATTACTGTCGAGCGTTACATCCAGGAAGCAGTGAAACCACACGTTTTGCCCTGCCCCAGAACATGCAGGCAAACTCACTTTGGACTACTTTGTTGCTCTGATCACTAAGCTTTTCTAGTCTTTTACGCATTGAACACGGAGGAGCAAAAAGAGTGGGAGCCTAATTATACTAATCAAGAGAATCATCACCTTTAAAAAGCTTTCTTTGCTAATGCGTATTTCCGACAGCAGATCACAAATGCTGCAAAACCACGTAGATCACGGATTCTAATGGAGTCAACTACACCAAGAGCTAAAGCATTTCTTCCTTATATAAAAGGGATTTTGTATAGAATTGGAAGATTATTAGAAAATAAAAGTAATAAAGCAATTAAAATTTATAAACTAACAGTAAAAATTCAAGAAAAACTACGATCGGTCAAAGACAAAACGATATACTCGTATATACAAACATGCATACAAAGAAATCACCAAAAGAAGCATCAATACCAGACTAACAGAACATAAACACTGCTGCAGGTTACATCAACAAGAAAAATGTTGCTGAACTTGTCTGGCAAACCCAAGATGAATATTTTTTAATAAATAAGAATATTTGCGCGTGAACAAAATATAGACTCCGTGTAGGTAATGATCGTGTTCGGATATATGCAACGTTGAGGTCAAGCACCAACAGACCCGTAACTCACCAAACAGCAATATCAAACCATAACGTCATTAATGGGACACACAGAAACACCTGAAACAGTTTGGCTAGGTAAGAAAAATATGCCTGGGGACGAACTGATGGACGTTGTGGGTTGAACGTCACGAAAAACGGCTATATCCTTTCCGGAATCCGGATGTTCTTCAGCTGTAATCCGGTTCCTTCCTGTAGGTGCGTTTTCAGTTCTTCATCTCCTTTTGGTGCGGCGACTAATGCTTCGACGTCGACTGGAATCTGTTATATGTCCTGAATAGATCGATGATGGAGAAGTACTTCTTGCCACTTAGTGTTTGAGCGAAGTCTTCTGTATCGGACTGGGTAACGGTCCGGGACGGTCCTAGCGTTTAACGCTCTGTAATCTGCGCATGACCTCCATTCATCTCCTTTCTTGGGTACGAGATGCAGCGGTGAAGACCATGGGCTTTTCGAACGGTCTGGCGATTCCATGTTTCACCATGATCTGGAACTCTTGTTTTGCTGTCTTCAGCTTGTCGGGCGCTAGTATCCGGGGTCTGCAAAACATTGGAGGTCCGCTGTTGTCTCGATGTGGTGCACTTTTTCATGCTTCGGGAACGTCAGCTGCCCGCTTGGCTTAATTAGATCAGGAAGCTGTGCCAGTATTGGTTCGACGATGTGTCGCCGTGTGACTTTGACTGACGGGGTGCTTGAGAGTACTGCTTGTCCTAGCGCATGTACTTTGGTGAGCTGATCGAGAAGGCGTCGATTGCGAATGTCGACTAGCAGTTCGTAATGTACCAGGAAATAGGTTCCACTCATGGGCCTTGGTACGTCTGCTATGATGAACCTCCACGGAAATGCACACCTTAGTTAGGTTAGGGAACAGTAGCAGGGATTCGGCTCAGGCGAGCTCGTATGCTGTCTTGTGTCGTGGTCCTCGAACTTGTGATCGTGGGTACACGCAGACATCTGCCCCGATGTCTATAAAAAAAACTGGTTCATGTATCTCTGTCGTGCACAAAAAGACGGCGTGTTGCAGAATTTGGGGAATCCCCTGCCGTCGCTTGTGATCCTCTGTGTCATTTCCCGATTTCTTCACGTTTGTGGGAGCTAAGCTCTTCTCCCGAGTGTGAGCGATATCTCGAGTGTAACCTCCCCCTGGTTGTTGCGCGTGTTTGCCTGTCATGCTTTCCCCTTTTAATCGCGGTAGCTCACTCTTCATGGCCTCGATCTTTGCAGAGAGGCGGGCAACGGCACTTGTCCAATTGGATGCGGGTGCCTGGATTCATCTTTCAGTGACGGGAGGCTGGTGGTGGAGGCGGTAGTATTTTTTAAAAGCCCTGGCACGCTCTTGTAGTTGTCGCTGCTGCTGGGTTGGGTCAACTGGGGTTGCGTGTTCTTCTCTACTAGTTATGGTAGTCAACCGTCCACGTCGGGTTGCAGCGAGTCTTCGTCCATCAGAAGATTGCAGGATTTTCTCGGGGTCACCAGTTATGGTAATAAGTCATCACTCGTCATGGGGATGAGAATTATCATGTTGTATAGTGTTTGTTCATGAAACAAGGAGGCTTGATGAAGACATCAGGTGATGTGCAGGCTACATTGCTATACACTTAAGAGATTTTACTTACTGACTACAGGAGACTTGGATACTGTACTGTACTTAGGTACTCACTAACTAATGCTTAACTATTTATACGGCTAATTGATTAGCATTTAAGTTTACGGTACCAAGTTACTCGTATCAACTCGGATATGTCAGGTAAGCATATTATGTCGCGTAATTGTTTATTTTGTTTAAATAGGTCGCGGATGCTTTGTTCCTATTTATCTTATGATAACCAGGTCAGCACATATTCAAGTTCTTATTCATCTTATTCGTCACAGTTCACAAGCAAAGTAATGCGCTTCCATGACTCCCATCATACACATTGCTTGCATCGTATAATTCAACAATTCCCTTTGACTGAATTATTTTGAAACCAAAATATGTAGCTCTGAACTGTATTGTTCTCTATTTATAATATAAACAAATGTTTGTAGTTTATATGTACATTTCCTCAGATCTGTAGGAACGGAATGTTTAGGGAGACTACCTTGCAAATTATTCCTTGATTCCTATACTGCTTAATCATACTCTTCATATCACTATATAAATAGTGTAGTTTATTATTACTGTTCCATAAACTTTTAAATGTAAATCGATATACTTTGGCATTCTAGATTTTAGAGACTTATTTTTCTCGTTTTCATATATTTTTTAAAGAATTTCAGTGATGAGCAAAATATTTATATCATTTAAATGACTTCGAGATCGAGATTCTTTGGGGCGAAATCTCGATTGTGTCTCAAAAATTGAAGATGTAGAGATTCCAGTCTCGATCTCGAAGACGAGACCAACAAAATTTCAGCGGCAACACTATTTTATTAGTGGGCGCAATGAGAGAGTTAACGAGAAAGCAGACATATATTTCAACGAAAAAGTAACTCACTGCGGTCAGGACTCGAACCCGAATCTCCTGAATGGACCTCAGGAATGTTCACATTACACCACCGGAGCGTTCGAGTTGGAGCTCATACCCAACGAGTATTAAATGATTTTAACGAAACTTGACATATATGCAACCAGCCGACCACCATCTGGCCATTTGCTGCGAGATATCCTATCACGCTGTATTAGAGTTTAAAGGAAACACCCAACGGCGGCCAGACTTAGTGGCCGGGGTGCACACAATCCCGATTATTTAACTGTAACAACTTTTATATCGCCTGAATAATGATGCAATGAGAGAGAACGGGGTTCGGGTCCCGACCGCAGCGAGTTACTTTTTCATTTAAATCTAGGCCTGCTTTCCAGTTAACTCTCTCATTGCATCATTATTCAGGCAATATAAAAGTTCTTATATTTATTAGTGGGTGTTCGTATTTCTATATAAATCAGGAAAACAATATAATTAGCAAGCGGAAAGAAGTAAACATGATTTGTAGCAGCTTCTACCATATAGCACATAATCTATTTAGAGTATAGGTAACGTTATTGTAAAATGAAAATGAAAAAAGAAACGGAAGTATCGAAAAGCATCCGCGAGTACAGCAAAAACCTCTGCTTAAGAGCTAACCAATAAATCAGTAAACATGTTTTCAAAAACACATGTTTTGAAACCTTGTTTTTTATTTTCATTCACGCCGTGCGCCCCTGATCCTGGTAAATTTTTGCTTTCGCATTCCCCGGCCAAACTCTGATGGTTTCCGCGCTTAAGCACCTGAATGCATGTCCCAGTTTCTATAAACGAGATTTGCACAGTGGATTAAGTTACTACAGTGAAAATCGAGACATGCCAGTCGGCTAGAAATATCGACGTGATCACCAGGTTTTCCACGTTATTACCGGCAAGCGGTATTGCGTGCACGGAAACGCAGGTAATTCGATACGGCCGTGTGAAATTTTTGCCTGGGGATATACAATGCACGCGGTGCAATGGAGTGCCTTTTCTCCATTGTAATTGTATTGTTCGTATGGCTGGGGTATTAAGCCTTGGAGATTATGTATACGTAACTTTATGAAAACAAGCTGTAGGTTCAATTAATAAATAGACAAAACAGGAAATCAAACTTAGGAACAAGAAATATAGCGGAAAATTATTTATTCTCTTGTCACAAATAACGCACCAATAAGATTTAAAGAAAAATGTTAATTGAAGTAAAATTGTGCAATATTGAAAAAGGAACTTAAATATTAGAACGCAAATATACTTAATAAAGCAGAATTTACATTGCTTGTAAATTAGCCAATACATAATCGTTACTTTGTGTTACCACACGTATTACTCACAGTGCATTTCTTTAACTTGCCGCCTACTCTTCGAAACAATAATTATTTCCTAAACATACACAATTTGTACATTAATTAGCTAGCTTCTGTTGGATACTTTGTGTAATAATAATTTTTACGAACTATACAAGCAGAACTTGTTTCTTTGATAGAAAGTATGATTTATAAAAAATATAGCGGGCTGCTTGATTTTTTATACAATAACAGGATATTTTGTATAATAACAGAGTAACAGCTTTATCCGTAACATACGGGTAGACAATCTATCTTTTTTCTTTTATATCGCAAAACTGGCTATATCAAGATAAGTAAAGAAAAATGTAAATTAAAAAAGATGTACTTACTCAAGAGATATGAATAATCATTGCAAGAAATGTTTAATTATGAATTAATTATTTATTATATTACTGGCGACCCACCCCGGCTTCGCTCGGGTAGCATTGCATATTATACCTACAACAGATGCCTTCTAAACGTCACCTCCATGCGCTCTAAAAGGTTGTTTATTATAGGAGCACGCGCGCATTATCTCTAGACATATAGAAACAGTGGGCGACAGTCCTGTCATCAGTGTGTGAAACGCGCTTGAATTTATTTTTGCGAGCGTTAATTTTTTGCGATAACTTCTAAGATATTCATTTAAATTATATGGTGTACTATAATAATGAGCATGAAATGCTTAAGGTAACTAATGTATTTAAGTTGATAAGGATTAATATTGCATCCGTCTAAATAGCTTTCCAATTACCGCATTGTGCGGGAGCATTTTTTAGGAGATAGAATCGGTATAGTAAGCTTTCCTTAAAACATAGATATATGCCATTCTGGACTTTTTTGTAGATCTAAAAGCAGAATATTATGCATTTTTTGTTATATCTGAAAGGGATTAGGCAGTGTCTTCGACGAATGTTCCCAGGCGGCTGGACTTTTCCGACACTTCCAACAATTATTGTTAAATTTCAATCAATTTACACAAAACATTGACAAATTATATACCTAAATTTTCTCCATGAATCACTCTATCTATTGGTGAAAATCGCATGAAAATCCGTTCAGTACAATATTTTTTCTTTTTTACAGTTTATTGTGTTCTACTTACTAAGGACTAGATTATTAAAGTAAACTTAAAAACGGAATATAGCTTCACTAATATATTTGATACTGTAGATATCATAGAAACAGAAACCACATTCTGTCCTTACTGTTTGTCCCCGCTGTAAGAAGCAACTAAATACATTCTAGAAAATATCTACAAACACATATTTTCTGTCTGGTTTAACTATCAGTTAAACTGCTTTGCCATAAAGTAACTCATAAAGAAGTTGGAAATAACTTTCTCGTTGGATAATTAAGGAGGCCGCCTAATAGGCACTTTAGGGAAACTTTCGTATACTGGAGAACTGTAAGCGATAGAAATGCATTTTCCATAAAATTATGCAGTCATTAAGTGACACCTAAGAGAAAAAATGGGGCTACACTGTCTTAAACTTAAAACAATTAATCGCTTAGAACCTTAATGTTCTAATAAGCTTGGTGAACCTGAGATCATTTCTATTACAATGTAGTTGCAAGCGGTGCATAACTGTTAAAAGAAAACTTAACATTTCTGAAGGAAGCTATGGCAGCTGCCCCTTACCCCCACTTCGTAAGCAGCTTACGGAGTAGCTTCTTCGATGCCATCGACAGGAACCTGCACTAGGCCGGTTTCTATCACAGTTATAGACCATCTATCTCGCAGAGTTCCACTTAGATAGCACTGAGGGCATCGGCTCTTTACAATACCTGGTTTTAAACACCGTTATACAAGTCGTGCGTGGCAGAGTGGCCAGTGGCGGCCTGGCGGCACATATCAAGTCGTCTTTTTGTGGCTCATTAACAAAGTTCGATTATGAGATTAATCCCCTTATTGACTGCCTTTAGCATCCTACTATGGAAGGTAAATTATGCACTCGGCGTATACTATCGTGCGCTGAACCCCAGATTGGGCAATTTTGTTGGAACTCATAATATCATTGGTTTTGTTTGTGGTATGTATGAATATATTGTTTGTCTAGGAGATTTCAGAATTAATTTCCTAAATATTTCTAACCCTGTGAGTATGTGTTTAGATAACTTGATGCAAGTATTGCATGAACCGACAAGAGTGGGTGGTAACTCAAGCTCACTGATCGACACTTTATTTGTGTCTCAATCTCTGAATGTTACAAGGTACGGTAAGAAGAACTGTGACAATATTTCGAACCACAGATTGTTTTTTTATCGTCAATTTAGTACATCTAAAATTAAGTGTGAGCCTGTGACCTGTGAGTCATATTCTCAGGTCTGAGACGCTTTGATGTCAATGAGTTTAGGCAAAGTTTGGAATCTGTTGAATGGACTGATGTGATACGTGAAGCCAATATTGACAAGAAATTTGAAAATTTCAACACCTTAATTATTTATGTCTTCGATCGGCATGCCCTGGTGGTAATGTCTAGAGTAACAAAGTGCAAGGAAATGTAGTGTAGCCTTGACCTAAAATGTCTCGTGAAAAAACGATGCAGCCTTACATACAAACGCAGTAAACTTCCTGCTACTCGTAGAGATTCACACTCTATGTGGTCAGTTCTCGGCGATTTTAACATTGATAGTAACAAAGTCAGATCTGATTTATCTTTTAATTTGTCAAATAGCAAATATTATCCCTGATCATAGAATGGAATATTATGAGAATTCGATTTCCATCCCAACAAGATTTTTCCTTGAGAATGGCTACTTTAGAAGAGGTACACTCCGCACTCTTTAACACAAAAAAGATAATTGTGGCACAGACAAGATCTCATTGACAATGTTGCAGTTATGTAGAGCCCCATTACTGAGTTATGCCTATTACACATTTTCAATTGCTGTATCGAAAAAGCTTATTTTCTCACAATGTAGAAGAAAGCTATTGCAATAGCTCTCCGAAGTCTAACCCTGAAAACCGGCCAGATTTACGTTTGATTGGCATTTTCCCTGCAGCTCCAAAGCTGTTTGAATCTCTAGTCTACAAATCGATATCTGACTTTGCCTTTTCTAGAAAAATTATGCAGAAACTTTAGAAGTGTATGTATAGGAGATCATAAGCGCTGATGGAATATGCATTTTCAGCTAGGTCGTGACAGACAGTCCTCGGGTCGGAGTATTTTTGTGATGAAATCATAAGAGTAAACTATCCTTATATTAAGGGTTGTGGTCCTAAACCTTTAAAAAATGCAGGGGATCCTTAGTGTTGTCAGAATAAGTATTTTCAGCTTGGTTAGAACAGACAGCTCGCAGGTCGGGATATTTTTTAATAAAATCATGGGAGTAACCCACCCATACATATATTAAGGGTGGTGGTGCTGAACCTTTAGAGGGATATGAAAGATTATTTTTGTGATAAAATCATAAAATAGTAATCTACCCTTATATTAAGGGTCGCAAATTTGGTTGGAGCAGGCACTTGTCGGGCGGGAGTATTTCATTTGGGGTCAGTAAGTCAGAATCTTCCCTCCGTTTTTACCTAAAGGCGGTGTCATTTTAAACGGTACGCTCTGCTTAAACAAATGCTTTTTACCGCAAACTTCATTCTCCGCATTTTTGTTCAAGTACGTTTTTTTCGTGCCTGTAGCGGTTTTCCAAGGGTTTTGAGAAACAGCTTTCATCGGCCCCAATTTGCTATTTACTGCTGATATCGTCGGTTTCTATTTTGACGTCACGCAATCCACGTCCCTGCAAGTTAGATTGTTGAAGGCTCCGGCCAAACTAAAGTCTAATTATGGTTTCAGTATTATGTCGGTACAGTTTATTAGATCTTATTTGAACGATAGAACTTAAGTGGTAAAATATAAATTTAATGTCTCCTCTGAATTGTCGTTTAGATCTGGTATGCTGCAAGGCTCCATTTTATTAGATATCGGTAGGCTACGGGTATAATGATCTCAATTGGTGAATGTGAAGTGAGAGCTTGCACCGACGATATAGTTATATTTTAGTTTCTATAAGCATGATTTTGCGAGAGCTCACAACATTCTGAATGAAGAACTACAAAATATTAAAATATTGTCTGCTGAATACAACCCTGAATTAAATTCGTCTAAATCGCAGCGGATTGCCTTTGGTAATACAAGTAGTACAAAATTTCATTCTTTCAATCTTTATATAGATGCTACAAGGTTAAATATTGTTTATCATATTAGAAACATGGGTTATATTATGGACACACTGTTCTGATTGAAGGTGCACGTAACCTCAAGCTTTAGTATGCTTGTTGACATCAATCTGAAAAAGCAATTATGTGATGTACTCGTTCTCTGCCAATTTTACTATTTAGATTTCAGATTCCTTGTAGGGCCCTTGTTTTGATTCTGCTGATAAAATCAGCGTTCAAAAGGTTCAGAAATCATGCTGTCGATTGATTTTAGCTTACCACGCGGTGACCATGTGTATTTCATAGAATTGAACTGGCTACGCTACGTTCCGCTAGAATTTTCACGTAATACACCAGCCCCGTTACACAAAAAGTGTGGTTGACCAGACCCCCTGGTTAACGCGCGGTCAACGGGCAGTTGTCATGGAAACGGTTTTTTTTAGGGTGCTGCCGCTGGCATCGGCTGGTTAACCTCGTTGGCCAGGGGGTATGGTTAACCACGCTTTGTGCAACGGGGCCACCGTGTATTATACACAAAATAAAGCAAACTATCTGTTGCCTGGCTATCGCACTGCTAAGTTCATTCGTAGTTTCAGATAAAACGCTGTAAGAATGTATAATTGTTTTTCGAACGAGTTTAAAAAAATAAATATTAACTTTAAATTTAAACTCATGGTAGTTAGTCTCTCTTAACTCGTTCGCAGACCATGAGGTTCGTTGACTGCTTTTCAGTTGGTGGATTGCCCGATATCGTTTTTTAAATTGTGCTCAATTTGTTTGTTATTCATTCTATTATAATATTATAATGCATTTACTGTATCTATCTGCTCTTGTTTTAATAAAATCCATTTATTATTATTATTATTATTATTATTATATACAAGTATAACTGCAATCTGTACAAAAATTTTTACTTTAATTTTAAAGATCTTTGCCAAAATTTATATTAATTAGCAAAGAATGATGAGACAACGACGATCTAATAACCAGTTATATAGATTTCAATTTATGCATGTATCTTTTGCGTTTTGAATGTTTCATCATATTAAACAATCGTACCGGAAGCTGAATAGTGTGACTTTTCCATTCTATGTTCAACTCTGCTCCGGAGAGTTACATTTTTTGTTATTTTTGTCAATGTCCTTTTTTGCTGTGGGAAAAGTGTAGCCACCCTACTTGCAATCGTTTTTCAAGCTGAAGTCGTTGCAATTAGGAACTTGCATAATTTATTTTTCACTCAATTTTTTTCATATGAAGTTGTCCTATGTTAGAAAACGGCAAGTAATTGTTTTTTTTCTTAATGTTCATCTGTATACTAATAATAAAATAAAATCTTTCGAAAGAAATCGGCCGTTTTAAACGCGAGTTCAAACGTACCGGGATTGGCTGAATACAAAATTGCGTCACGTTACACTATAACGCGGCCCCGCCCATCAAGGTCGTTCGCTGCATAAAGTATGTCAAATGGAACAGTACGCGTCAAGCTGATTTCTGGCAGTAGCAGATACGTAAATCTGTTGCATAGTGATTTGTTCATTACTGTTACGTGACGTCACCGTCCGCCGCATCCGTTTGCGCGCCAGTATTAATCGCCTTTGGTTTAACTTCAATCTGTGAAGTTATTTAACAACCAATCACCGTAAGTGAAACGTCACTGAAATTGTAATTTATTTCTCTATTCTTTAAGACAGTAAAACTTTTTCATACAAATTTCTAATTACCGGCAGTGCGCAGTGCGTCTACAATAATAAGCTGATCCGAATAATAGCCAAGTGACAATGAAAGCTTTGGAAAAGGTAATTATACTTTCCAAGTTGATAAAAAATATATGCATAGAATATCACGTGTTTTAAGAGCTCACAATTGATTGACCTTTGGGTTAATTATATAATAAGCATGCAAATTATAATTTAAACATATAACAAGTTTATTAAATAGGTTTTCTACTCCACTAGAAAATATCGATTTAATTAGTAAATGCTGTACAATAGCTCAATTCCTGTTGAACTTACTATTTCTTTAACAATATTCCACATTTTTTTGCTCTTTAAAACGTTCTTCGTGTTTTCAATTATAGAAAATAGTGGTGAGGTATTGACTTAACAATGAAAACAGATAGGATATATGCTTCATTTAATTCAAATAATAATTTAATTCAAATAATAAACCTATGACGTATAACCCGTGTCAAGTTAACCGTTAACAACGCTCAATATATGTAAAAAGTCTTTAAATTTACTAACTCTGTTATCCTCTGGTATTTGCCTAACTCTGATATAATGTCTGGTTGATTTAATTAAAGTTTATTCGCAAACACTCCTAATGCCTAATAGCAATGCGGCTGGCTGTAATGAAATTAAAGTTTATTTTATGCTTTAAACCAGTACCAAGGTATAGCAGATGCATTTCCACAAGTCCTTCAACTTTAAGCAAAATTGCTCTGTGATGTTTGCTCAATGTTCGGAAGGGAATGATATGCAAGAAACACGAAAACATTGGTGTAGGATACGCTTCACAACCATACTTTTCCCAAAGTATTTTCTAATAGCCCAATAACAACATGATCAGGCACGAGACTCAATTTATATTAATAACCTTTTATAGAAAGCATACAATTAAAATATAGGTTTGAAACAATTTGTGCAATTGAAATGTTCAGAGGTTCTTGACACTTGTCTGAACAAATTACAACGGAGAGCGCCCGCGCCTGTAAGAAGCGCTACAGCTAGTTATGCCAGCGTTTTCCAAGTTGTTTGAGCGTTATTCATATTTATGTTCATATGTAGTTGATGTTGATTTATTAGCATTTATTTGCGAAAGATAGTTTTCCAGTTAAAGCCACGGATAGTAATGGCTAAGCAATATCTATCTAATTACCACTTAATGCAGACGTATGTTCCGTAACTAGGTCGTATAGTCTGGCAATAAATTTTGCAACTGCGCACATCAAATGTTTTTAGGAATGTTTTTTTCAAAGAAGACCACAATTCTCTATTGTCCGTTTAAAGTCAAACAACACGATAAATTGCGTAAGCTTTTGGTAGTCCCATTTCAATACGTGTGAGTTTGTGACTCTTGGCGCACTATTAGAAGTGCGTTTAAATTGACTGCAACTACAAAGCAAATCATTACAAAGGCAACCCCATGAGACTTGTTCGAACTAAATTACCATATCAAAAGCTACTTTATCTTATTACCCCGATTCTTTGACACAGATTTCTATCGAAGGCAAGAAGAAACACTCTCGGCATAAAAAACATTGTAATTGCTTCAGGCGTCGTGCTGATCCCGAACGATATCAATATTAATTGCTCAGTGTCGCAGAAGGAATTATTCATGCATTCGGAAGTTAAAATAGTACGCCGCATTTCATTTGAATATTATAGCAGTATCGTAAAGCAGTGTAATGGAGAATTAAGCATATTTTTACACCAGATGAGTAAAACTTTTAACTTATTTCCATTCTTTGAATTTTTATATTTCAGATAAGTACCTTTACGATGTTCCTTTTGGCACTAAAGCTGTTTTTGCAGCTTACGATGGAATGGATTTAATCCGTAGAGCTAAACTGTTTAAGCGAAATGCATTTACATTACCATCCGGTGCATCAACAGAGGGCACTCTGTGTGTGGTAAGTACATAGCTATGCTAAGTGGTGTCTATGCATTACTTTTGTCCTTACATATTCTCGTGAAAAGCTCGTCTCTAATTTATTTGGTATTATAAAAGAGAATAGTATTAGAGTTAATAAGAGTCTGAGTTAATTCAAACACATATTATTTTTCGCCGTTGAAGCACAAAAATTGGAAGTAAGAAGCGCAAACAAAATTGGTCGGACCACCTGATTTATCACATTTAACGATCATTGGAATGATTTGTGTCGACTTGTGAGTTTATTGTCGTACAATGCCAAAAGTTAAAGATAGGAACACATAAAGTGGAAAATAGCAGAGATTTCTATGGAGTATTTGACGTTTAAACGTACAACGATCTACAACTATCTCGATGATTAAATAAACTGATCAACATTGCTTTTTCTGAGGGCAGAAAAATCACGTAGGTATCCGATCCTTACTTAAAGACACGGAAGACTGTATCGGTTTCGAAACAGCCCAGGTTCTTCGAGACCCGAAACTTCCTTCATCAAGCCTTTACAACAAAAATTGCACTCAAAAATCTCAAATCCATTTCAGATATAATTATTCTTTCGGTCGACAATCGCAATGTGACTGTAGTAATCGATGCTTCAAATCGAAGACCTGGCTTCGTTATGTCAACTACACTTTCATTATTTAGCCTCACTGTTTTATTTTAATACTGTATATTGTGCTGTAGGTATGAGTTTTCTTCATCATATGACACTAATCGAAATCGAATCGAAAACTAATTTAAACAGAATTCTACTTTTCAAAGCACGAACTGTTAAATTTGAACATGAACTGAATTTTCACACTTTCCAGTCGAACAGAATATATATCACGTTCTGTATACTTCATCAGTTTTCAATACCTATAAGTTCAGGTACCTGCATCAAAACCCTAAAAGAATATGCTGCAGTACCTATCACTACTTTTGATACAGTTTAATTAATTTTTGCCACACAATGCCCCTCAATGTCATAGTACAGAGAGAACTTATCGTTGTATAGCGCTCTAGGTTCCTTGATATGCTAACAATACAATATGTATTAACATTTTAGCGTTTTTGTTGTACTGTTGAAACGTCTTTCTTCCTACTGCTATTTGACGTAAGAACAAACTACGTACAACACAACTAGATTAAAAATTCTAATTTCTAATCTAATAAAATTTTGTTATATGTAAATTTGAACCCCCGTTTACAGTGGACACTGTGCAGTGTGTATCGTGCTTAGCATTTTCTATTGTAAAACAAAATATCATGAACCCGCAAACCAAAAAACTACTTCAGTATATAGTAAATAAGAGCAAGGTGTGACTCATTTGTTTCAGCTATAGAAGATAGATAAATCAAATCAATGCGAAAGTTGAGGATTCAGTTTAAGTTTTTTTTTGTTAGGATTCAGTAGTACAAATGTATTTTGACCTGAAAAATATTTTGCTCTGAATGTGATTTGAACCCGGGTCCACAGGTTTCCACCCTCGCACGCTATTGCCGCGCCTGATTCGAGCCTCGGTGATGACATATAATTAATTGTAAAACTAAGGAAACTGCATGTCCATATAGACGACATCTATTAATATATTTTAACTAATGTTATGCATTTACCTCATGCCTCCTCTAGATAATCAAGATGAGGACATCTCCTGTTGATAGCCGTAGGTAGTTTCGCGACTATTAGTGTCATCCGACTGCATATCGTCTGAAATGTTGTGTCCCTTGTTAAGGTGGACGGCACGGGCCGTTGCTGGTGTACCAGTTGTTGAGATGACAGTTTCGCAGCTTTGGCGGAGTTTTCTGTTGCTGAAACGGAAATATCCGCGAAGACGGTCCTTGGCACATCTGCAAAAAAAATTTCACGCGGCCTTATCTCAGAAAAACACTGAATTTTTAAAAGGCTTTATTATGATTGATTATAATTGTATTTCGTTTGGATTAAACAAGTAACAAACTTGCGCAATGCGCCATTCATGTATGGTTATTGTTTGTCGCGTCTTGTAGTTTAACGAACTTCCCCATTTCCCTGAAGAATTACCCATATTACCAATTAGCAACCAGCTTGTGACATAACCCTTGCAAATAGCTCACGTGAGGAGCACATTACGCATACTTTCTAATATGTATAAAATTCCCCATTTCCAGCATCCGAACAGGGGTAAAAAATACAAATCGGTAAAATTTTGTACGGTACTATGAAAAATATCTTATTAGTTAAATGGGCAAGGTTCATAACCGTGCTCTTTGAGCAAAATATAAAAATTTCTACAAAACACATGAACAAGTTGCATTGTCATCGTTTTGAAGCGCGGGATCTAAGCACGTGTCACGTCAAAGGCTAACCTATTGGGTTCTGGAAAATACTAAAAATAGAATTGACACGTGCCACCCTATGAGCATTTTTATGTCCATGCACACAAAAAGGCGTATACCTAGAAAAGCCATGTTAATCCTTTCAAAGCACATCAAACATTACAGGATTTTMTTTGCACGTGTAGACCTTTGTAGAATAAGCCCAACTTTGATCACTCGTGGAAATGCAATGAAAGTTCCTCTTGGAATTGAAAATTCCATTTCACAGATTTATAAGCGCATAAGATGTGTACCTTTAACAAGCTGGATATAATTTTTAACTGCGTAATTTCTTTTGCTCTTCGGAAGCTTGTTTGCTGATTGTTTATTCCTCAATCGGTCGAACGGTGAGAGGATTCAGTGAAGAAATGAACATTAGTTGTACAACGCAATTGTTCACAAAGCTTGTTTTTTCAGCACAAAATGCTATTCCGTTAGGGTAGATTTTCGAACCTGCATTTATAGGTGCCGTCGTCAGCTTCATATTCCAGTTTGGGTAATTTAGGCGAACATGCAAAAACCCTCCGGGGAGTTATACGATGGCACTGCATGCAACATTTCATTTTATTAATTTATGTTTTCTGCCTGCGTATTTTAACCATGATTCATGTGTTCTATATGCTGCATGGTTTCAAACGTATACTTATTGTGAAACATTCTGAATTAATTAGGTAGCTTGGAAACAAGCCTTTGTACCTTTATAGTGATTTTTGGTTATAAACAGTAATTGGCGAGCAATTTTATTTTTCAGTTTTTATTGTAAACTTTAAATCCAATGTCTATTTTATTGTGCTATATTGATACTGTATATAAGCAATTTCACTGCTGAACCATAGACAGAATTTAAGAAAGCAATCCGTAACTTACCTTCTGAATAAATTAAAGAGATCTGACATTTCAACTATTCAAGAGCAATATTGAAGTTTTGTAAGTGAACAAAATGCACCTCTACATGCGGTTAAAGGTAAATAAAACGCAAGTTGCTACATCAACCGATTAGACGTTAGACCAAACACTAAGAATACGAACGTATAGATTTAATCTGTTCATGTTGTTAAAATAAATTGTATAACGTCGCCATGTATTAATATTTTCGAAATATATTCCAGGTTAGTAGCCCAACTAAATATAAATTATATATTTATAATAAATATAAAAAAACGAAGCGTTGCTGTTGGCAGGACGAAAGGCGAAAAAATCGCATTCGACTTTTGAGGTAAGTTTAATGAAATTTGGTTAAAGTATCGTACAAAACAGTACGAAAGACTTTTTTTCGGACTGATTGTAGTAGGAAAAAAACGTACAGTTTCTTTCATTTTGATGAAATAAGGAAATCTCTTGTTACAATTTAAGAACATGCTCAAAAATGCAAAGAAACAAAAATGACTCTTGCAGCCATCAATTTCTCAACGATTCTCAATAAATTAGTAAAATTATCTAAAAAAATAATTGGCCTTCCTTTTCTTTCTGTTCGTTGGCTGGTAGTTGCAAATCTTTTTGGGTATTCTTCCTTCGTCCATTCTGAGTGCGTGGCCATACCAAATGAGTTGCTTTTTTTCTATATTATAATTAATTGAGTTGTTTTTTCCTATTCCTTTCCTAACATCTTCATTTCTTTTATGCTCTGATCGTGATACCCTGCATGATCTTCTTGAGTCTGTTACTTATAAGTCCGATGATGCTTTTCCTACGCATAGGTATTTAGTCTTTTTACGTTTATTTTCTAACGATTTTATTGTTATATAGGCCACATTCTTTTGGTCACTGGTCACCACCAGCTGATCATCAGCAAACAAGAATGTATACATCCAAAACCGTTTATCTCTATTCCCATTTTCTCACATTCCCTTTGTCAGTTTCTTAGAGCGCTTTGTATGTATATCTTAATTAAATAAAGTGAAGACAGTAAGCATCGATACTTCAGACCCTTGTAAATTTTGAAAGTTTGTGAAACATTATTGCCGATTTCTATTTTTCCTACTACGTTCTGGTATGTTTTAATAGCTGTCACGTAGGTAGAATCCGTTTCACTTTCATCAAGTACTTTGAATAACTTGCTTACAGGTACATCATCATCATCATAGGCCTTATCCAAATCGATGAATACTAAGTCAGTTTCGAGATTTCTTTCTAGCCTTTTTCTCTTATCTGTCTAATAGATAAAGGTGTTGTCCATGGTCGATCTGTCAGGCTAGAGCCACTTTGTTGTTCAATTTCTGCAATTTTTCTTCAATTCTAGATTTGGGTATGCGACCGTAAAACCTTCCCATCGAGCTACTCACCCCTGTAATTATTGCAGTCTTGTTTGCCACGTTTCTTGTAAAGCGAGCTTATAAGAGAAATGTTAAGGTCTTGAGGAATTGCTTCCCCTTCTATTAGCATTTTGTTAAACAGGACACCTAACATTTCCCTCAAGACGCCTCGGTTCGTATTTGTTAGTTTGATAGAGATGTTTCCGGGTCCAGCAGCTTTACCATTTTTCATTTTTGTGATCGTTCTCCTTATCTCTTCTGGGATAATTTCCTCTATGGTCCCTACTTTTTTACCAATCTATTTCTTTATGCTCAGCTCTGTTTTCTGTTAACATATTTTGGAAGTGAATTTCCCATTTGTTCATAATTATCATTGGAATGTTGGTTTTCTCATTTCAGTCTGATTGTTTGTTTTCCAAGCCTCACTAACTTTCGCACCTCCCATATACCTGTACCCATATTTTCTGTCCCATAGTTCTTGTTTCACCATTATTACTTCTCTTTTAACTTCTCTGTTACATCGCTGAATAGGACAAACAGTTGGTAAGACTTAGTTCAACATATGATCAACACCGAAGATGCACAACCTATTCGACAGGCACCCAGAAGGCTAGCTTTAGCAAGACCCGAACAAGTTGAGAAAATAGTGAAGGACATGAAGGAACAAGGCATAATTGGAGAATCTAATAGCTCATGGTCTTCACCGGTAGTGCGAGCAACCAAAAAGGGCGGATCATTTTGATCATGTGTTGATTATTTCAAGCTGAATGAAGTCACAAATCAGGGCAGCTATCACTACCCAGAATTGACGGCACATTATTGGATCTACTCTTTCTGGATCTACATGGTTTTCGACGTTGGATTTGAAGGGTGGATACTGGCAGGATACATACAGGACAAGAAGACCGCGTTTACCACCAGTTGCAGTTTATACCAGTTCACGGTAATGATGGCGTATGCAACGCTTCGGCTACGTTTGAACGACTAATGGAATTGGTGTTACGTGGACTGACGTGAAAAACTTGCCTAATCTACCTGGATGATGTCATAGCTGTGGTAAGCACTTTTGAAGAAGTCCTAAGGCATCTTCAGAACTTTTCCAGAAGAACGTGAAATTTTTTGGACACACGGTTTCAGCAAACGGGATCCAAATCAGCGAGGATAAGTTTAAACCAATAAGAGCTTCATGGGAATCTGCATTTACTACAGGAGATTTGTGGAGATATTCGCAAAAGTTGCAGCTCCATTACACCTTATGCATGGAAACAAGTCCATGAGGAAGCTTTTAGGAAATTGAAATCAGTGTTATGCAGTAGCCTGATTATGGCATGTCCCCGACGGCATCCAAAATTCAATTTGGATACGGATGTAAGTAAACTCGACATCGCAGCTGTGCTGTCGCCGACGCAGGACAGCGAAGAAAAAGTGATAGAGTATTACAGCAAAGTTTTAAATAAACTTGAGAGAAACTATTGCGTTGCAAGGAAAAAATAGTTTGCCATAGTCAAGTCCATAGACCATTTCCACAAGTACCTATATGGACGAGAATTCCTCATAAGAACTGACCATGCTGCATTATCGTGGATTTTACGATTAAAGAATCCAGATGGACAAGTCGCTAGATGGATGGAGAGACTGCAGCAGTATGATTTCAAGATACAGCATCGTCCAGAAAGCCGTGTGGAGAATGCAAACACTGCAAGCGAGTGGACGAGCGCGAGGGCACGGTCGATATAAGGGCAGTCACCATCGAGCAAGGAGTAGACAGCTGAGAACGTTAGGAAGGTTTAGCAAGAGGACAGCGAAACTGGCCCTCTACTTAAATGGAAGGAAGACAACAGACCACGATCTGGATGGGGAGAAGTGTCCCCGGAAAGTCCGACCCTAAAAGCGACGTGGGAACCTTTGCGTGTGGAAAACGGCCTATTGAAGAGAGTGTGGTAGGGTGCCGATGGGAAGCAAGCTACCATCTACTTAGTAGTGCCCAAAGAGTATGCACCGTGGCTGTTAGAAGAGGTGCATGGGGAAGCATCAAGTGGCTACCTGGGAGTAAACAAGGCTTTGTCAAAAGATTCTACGGGGTATATTGTCGAGAGGATGTAAAAACAACAGGACTAAGAGGTAGGATGAAGCAATATAACGTAAGGGCACCCTTTAAGAGGATTGCTATCGACGTCGTCGGACCATATTTCACCACAACAGACAACAATAAGTACATTCTTGTTGCGATGGATTATTTCAGCAAGTGGCCAGAAGCCTACCAAATAAGGAAAACTTGACTGTGGCACGAGTTTTTGTCGATAACCTTGTGTGCAGATTTGGAGAGCCGCTAGAATTGCACTCGGACCAAGCACGGAATTTCGAGTCAAGGGMATTTCAGGAACTCTGTTACTTGCTGGGTATTTCAAAAACAAGAACAACTCCTTTTTTATCTATCTTCTGCGGTGCGACCCCTCAAATAGATGAGGCGCTGCACTTAGATCTTTCGATCCATTGTCCCCGCACCGTAGCTCAGAAGAGTCCTGCCTTCTTAAAGAAGTGCAGCATCTCTTTCCAAGAACCTGTAGAGATATTCAGTCTCAATAAACTGAGACCCAAATTCTTTAAACCTTTTGCCTCCCAACGGTCTGCAGTTGGTAATGAGGTGAATCGGAGTTTCCTCCTCTTCAGAGCAGACCCTACAGGTACTACTCTCCGCTACACCCATATTATATAGGTAAAAAAAACAGAACCACTGCTCTCAATCATCAATCAGATGGAATGAAGCAGTTCCTCTCAAAAGTTGTGGAGCAACATCAAATCGATTGGGATAAGCGCCTTCCTCTGTTTCTGTTGGCGTACAGGGCAGCGATCCATGAGACCACGGGAGAGACACCAGCGGAGATCTTTGGAAGGGAGCCGAGACTTACGTGCGATCTTGAATTTGTGTCAGTTAGGGCAACTGAAGAGGAAGTAACCAATTTGCGTCGACAACCTGAGACAGTCATTTCTGGATACACACGGATTCGTGCGGTAGAAGATCAAAATTACGAGTGATCGTACAAAAGCTCGCTATGATGCAAGGGCCAATCACAGACAGTTTAATGAAGGATATCTAGTTTGGCTCTATAAGGAAAATACGGCTTTCGCCTAAGTTGTCGCCATCCTGGGACGGACCTTGTATAGTAAAAAAAGGATAAACGACCTAGTCCACAGAATCCAGAGCAGCCCAATATCTAGGATGAAGGTGTACATTTAAATCGCTTATGCGAGTACCACTGAGATCCTGAGGAATGGAACTGATCGGGATGATCAGTTCTAAGGAGGGGGTAGTGTTGCAGATCAGTACCATCTGTGGACGGGAGTCGCAGGCGTGTAGATGCGGTGTAGTAGGACACTGCAAGTAGTGATCCTAGTTAGAGACATGGCAGAAATGTCGAGACTCCATGAGAATGCTATCAATCGAACCTTCGAGAAGTTTAGAATACGACTAGAAGATGGCATTCTGGAATTTGCGATGGGGGTATTAATAGCCCGACGGAGGAACGCGAGTAATTCTGAATTCGAATAGCAGTTATCGAGTGAGCCAAAGGCTTAGTGAAGCAGGTGTTTTTAATGCTGGTGTGTGCAGTAGCAGTATTTTGAGCTAGTTGTGTTTAGACCTAGTGTATTTGGTACAAGTGTTAAATAAAAAGAGTTAAGTCAAAAATCTGCAGTTTTCAAACTTCGTATTCGTAACAATACTTTACTGTCAATACATTGTTTCATCTGTATACTATGGCTTGACTACATAAGGGATAATTTGCTAATTAGTGAACTCCTAATGAGTTTGTTTGTGCTGTAGTGACCTGTTTTTTTAGTCATAAATTTTAAATTTTACCCATATAAAAGCATTTTATACTCGCGATTCCATCTGTTGTAGCTTAAAACTTATTTTGATCTTACGTAGGTATTGCAATGGTAATTTTCTACAGAATGTTGAATAGCTGATGCATTTTACGCATTATATGCTGCATAAGATGGCACGACAAATTCTAAAGGAATAAAAAGTATAATACTCAGATAATAAATAAAAACAAAGGGTTTCTTTATAAACCAAAGTATCTTTCGAGTACAACCGGAGGTAGGCCATTTTTAATAATAACTTTGGGTTACAGTACTCAAAAATTCGAAATACCTTTGTGGAAAAACAGGTTTTTGTATTTTCACTTCGCAAAACTGACTGAAACAGAAGGTTTCGAAAAGAAAAGAAACATTTTCAAATCAAAAATTGACACAAACGAGTAACATTTAGTAGTAGTATTATCCTCAATAAATGTAGGTGTCCACATTTTAATTAGTCAGTTACCTGCTCATCTGCCAGCAAGCAAATAAAATCGGAGTCGTGACCGTGGGTACGAACGCCACCCAGACGAACATGGTGTAGGTGATGTCGAAGTGACCGGCGTTGTCGTAGGTCTCAAGTAGGGCAAGTCGTGCCAGTCGCAATATCATCAGTGGACACAGGCAAACTGCGTATACTGTAACCATGCTGAATAGGTATTTTTGGGTGCGCTTCTCCTTTGGTATGTCCAGGTCATTGTCGTCGATGATGTGGTGGCGTTGGTGAAGACGATCGCGGTAGCTACTGCGACTGTTTTGGCTGCAGATATCGCTTTCAGCTCGGCTTGGCCTAAATGAAAAAAAAAATATTGTTGTAATTAGAATAAATGCAAATATGGATAAAATATTGCGGGTTTGCTGACACTAGAAAAATCAGTTTAAGATGCTTTTCTGTATATGTAAATCATCTACATATCGCAATACTACAAATGAAACTTCCCAACTATGTGAATTACCCGACCTATAAACCTATGCTTTCCGTTGATGACTTTCATAAACTTACATTATTATTATCTAAGAACGAACATATACATAATATTTTCGTAGTAATCTCAAATATTCAAGGTTTTATGCAAAATTGTTTCTAAATATTGGAATTAAATTAAGTTTTCATTTACGTTTTTCGATACACATCGATTTTTATTTATCATATTTCTTTGAAATTACCATGATTTGCATGACTTGGTAAGGCGCCTGTTTTCATCACTAAAAAATTCCATTAAAACTAGCAAGGGCGTGCGAACAGGTAGTCACTGTAGAATATATACTACACGCCAATAGCTGTCGGAATCTTTTATTCATTTTTTTTTAAATTTTAGTTAATGCTTAATGCAAAACTAAGCGTCCTTTCCAGGACTCAGTTTTACTTCATCAAACTTTTTTTTGCCAAAACGTGTTCAACCCAAACGAAATTTTGAATTTAAGAAACGTAAGCTTGTGTTTCTTTCATCTGATAGACTAAACCAAAACGGCCGTAACCACTGTAATAATTAATTTAGGAGATAAGAGGGCCAGACCCGTTTAATTAACATAACCTAGAAATCGGAACTCCTACCATAGAATAAATCAATTCTTACAAAGAAAATGATAATTGTGGGCGATACTACGCCATCTATTGGCAATTACAGCCCCCCCCCCCGTCTCTATGGGGAACCTGTACTGTTACTTTGATGCAAACTTCATGACATAGACTAATATTGAAATTTTTAAAACGTTATAGTTTATCAATTTTCAGCTAATGTTTGTTAATATCCAATACGCTCCAAATAAAGTTAAAGGCTTTCGGCAGTATCCGTTATGTTTTAAAGCACGCGCCGTCTTTCCAGCATTAAATACTTCCTCTAAACAAAAATAGTTGTAGATGTACAAAATGCTTTATTGTCCAAAGGTTCTAATTAATCCTAATTTATGGCAGCTGCATAATAACTATTTAATGGCACAGATACAAACCCTTATCACCTTCTTTAGTAAATATAATTTAATGTCTTCATACTATTATTATTTAAAATTTAATATCTTATTGACAACAGCTGTCAAAAAAAAATAGGTATGAACACAAAAGTTTATATCGCAGTCCTTGTTCACCGCAAAAATACTTTTGTAGAAGCACTCAACGAGCACTCAAAGCAAAAGTTAAAATTAATTCAAAGCTTATTTTCGTGTCCAACTTTCGTCTCGCAAGGAAATCGTTGTAGACTGGGTTATGAATAAATAATGATATCTCGGCTGGGTATGGTCCGTCGTTTGCGAAACAAAAGCATATTTAACAAACGGATGTAGGGCACAGAACGCATAATTCCTGGATGAAAACGGGGTCATTAGTGATGCCTGTAATGTTGCCATAAATTTGACGCAATATCTCAAATAGCACTCCCCTGTTGCTTCTGTCTTTTACTGGGTTCTTTTCATTTTGTAGTAATTTCGGTCATAATTCATAACTCCAACTATTTCAGAAAAAATCGGTTGATGCTTTATATTATATATGTATTTGCCTAATGTAATTAGGAATAAGAGTAATTCCTCTTTTTTCAGTAAGAGTAACAGCCATTTCCTAACTACAGTTCGATAAAGGGTGCACTTAACAGGACTGTGTAACAAACCACTCTATGGTTATAACCATGGATCTGACGAATTTATATGGATGGAGCATGCGTTGTCAACACGAAACCACGTGACGGGTGGCAAAAGAATAGACGTGAGCTGTTAAAAACAATCTGCTATTTTGTAACTGTAAGTCATAGCAGTTGGAAGAGTTACAAATTCCTGAAATAGCCGCTTTATTTACATTATCACCTTATAATTTAATACATTTTATTGTAATAAAATGTACAAGTACATATTATTGCTTGATTTAATATAAGTACTTATTTATATGTTCAAGTTTATCAAGTTGTTTGCTAATATCACTTGTTCCTATTGAGTGCTATTACATTTCTGCCTCCCGCTATCGAATGTCAAATAAAAGTTCATCCAATTCCGCCGTTATGCTATATATCAGTATCTTCTGCTATCGATTCTAACTGCTACCAGCAATCCGTATGTTCTCTATTTTAGTGCAAGTACTATAATGGCTGCTATTGCTAATTTGCTAGCGGGCCAATAATCGTGTGCGGTGTGCCACGTGATGAACGATAACCGTAACAGTAGCAGTCGCTAAGTAGTTAAGTGTTATGTGAATATATATTCATTGATAGCACATTGATATTAATTTAAATAAAGGTAATGAATATCCTTTTTCGTTTGTAATAGGATTTTTTAAAACAGATTAATAATTGTTTTGAAGAGTAACAATCAACAACTAGCAAAATACCGTTGAAACACTGACATTTGCTCCGATTGTCAAAGAGCATGTCCTACCTAKACCAAACTAACACGATAAAACTCTGAACATGATATTAATAAGATATCTAATTCTAATCACTAAAAATAGATTGTTAACCTTGAGAAAATTTAATATATTGTAAATAAGTTAAAAAAAATAATTGCACTAGTCATTGGAAGTGCACATTAAATTGATCGGTTTTCTGTTATTTGTACACTTTTTGGCAGTAACTTCAAAACGAGAAAAACTGACAAAAAACTTAAGGTTTTTACAATTATTCTTAAATAATAACCTACAAAATAAAGTGCAAAACAGTTTTTTCATGATATTCAGTTCTTTCAGAATGCAAGAATAAAATTTCTTTATTTATTTTGTCATATGTGTACTATATTGGCAATAACTTTAAAACCACCGCTCTCTTTTTTACATAATAGCCTACAAAACGAAGCAAAAATGTATACCGTAAAACGATAAAAGTATGACAGTTCGTCAAATGGCGCTCCTCTACAGCTATTTAAAGAAAAAATTTTGAAACAATTTACCAATAGTATTAGTCTTAAAACTCCCTCAAAAATGAGTCCCAGTTCGTTAAATTAGGTTGAAGTGTTTAGAGGATATAGTATCTAGAAGTTTCAAGGCTATTTTGCTTTGTAGTAATGTTACCGTGGCAACCAGAGAAAAAAAATATTGTAACGAATGTTTTAAGTAATTAAACAGAGATTCTAAAGATTCTATTTTCCACCTATATTTTATCGGCAAATTTTGGAGTTATTTGCGTTTTGTGATTTCCCTGGTAGGTTTTTATCCAATAAATTATTCCGCAAAGCGATAGCGTGAGGGGTTTTCAAAATAGAACATTTGGTAGATCACCCTGTATATGACAAAAATCCCTACTATTTGCTTTAAATGCTGGGAATATCTCTTGTCGGTCACCTGGCCAATAGTGTCTTACAATTAAACTTACCGATAATCTGTTGTGGAATGTGAATCTGTCCTCGATCTTCCGCGTGGCTCAAATACTACCACTGCCAATGAGGTTTGCTGTGTTTGCAGCTCACGCGAGACGCGCACGTACAAGTAGGATATCGTCGCAAATGGACCTGCATACCTAAAAAGAACATGCCTTTTAATGAGTTGATTCGGTGAGCCGTCGACGTGGTGATTGGTATTTATGAGAAAAGTTGGACTTGATTTAGACGTGTGCGTAGGTGGGAGCGTGATGAAGACCTGAGTTGAGGAAGTTTGCTTTTGGAATGGTTTCCTTGATTTTGGATTGTCGGCAAATGCTAATTAAATTAATTAATTAATTAAAATTGAAGCAATATTTTATTAAGATGTTTTATAAAACGCGTATTTAGGTACGCTGGGCTTAGTGTAATATTCTGTTCTTCAACTTCGTCCATTCCTGTTTAGCTGTTCCGCTTTACTTGTATAAACAAATGTAGTTAGCATTATCATTATCATCAGCCCTTCCTTGCCAGGTACTATCCATAACCGGTATCCATAAAGTTTGCACTGATTTGAATTTAAATATTCATTACATTATGAATAATGGCAATGATTGTTTTTTATTAGAAGTCTGTTAGAGAACCCATGAAGTATCTGTAGAGTTATGTTTCATTCAACACTTTCGCAATAAGGAGCACTGTGTGAGCTATATCGTAAAAATGGGTTCATCCAGAACAAAGCTCAATGTGTTGCGCGACTTGCGGAAACCCAATCACCGATTGCTATGCAGCGAAAGTTTAAGTCCCATGTTCTGATTAAATTGACATCAGGTGATTTTTTTCACTTCATGGTTTCCCTAGTAGAGCTGTAATAAAAAACAACCATTAGTAAGAAGACCATACTATTACTATTGCATATTGCACCATTGCATTAATAATCGCAACATAAGTGTAGCCAGGACAATAAAATTAAAATGTATTCAAGAAAATCTAATTATCTCATAACAAACAAGGATAACTACTACAACGGTCATATAGTTTCAATTCTGGATGATTACAATATTAAAATGATTGATTCGCCCTGTTGGGGCCCATCAGGTAGGGCTAGAGGGCAACAGTAAGCAATGATGAAATAAATCATCCGCCCCGGTCAATCCACTCTCACCCTACGACTAGTTTCACCCTGTTGGGAATCATCAGGTAGGGGTAGAGAGCAAAGAGTAGCTTCTCCGGTGCTATCGATAGAACCTGCACAAGGCCGGTGTCTATCACAGTTATAGATCGCTATATAGTTCCGCTTAGATAGCACTGAGGGCATCTGTCCTCGTATTCTCATATAGACCAGTCCGCCCGCCACGGTTAAAGGCGACGGTATGCTGTTTTGCTCTCTACCCCTACCTGATGAGCCTCAACAGGGCGAAACTAGTCGTAGGGTGAGAGTGGCCAGGACAGATGATTTATTTAAAAAACAGGCAATTAGTATGTTAAAAAAATTCTACTGATTTAATTCCGTCAAATCATGAACACCAATATAAAACTATGAAACCTAACCCCAACAGTGGCGGCTCGTGGCATTTTTGTCTGGGGGGGAGGCGCTGGTTGAATAATACATCAATATTCCTATTTTAAATACTTTTCCTTTTATTTCTTAGAAATGTCCAGTTATCATCGCCACCAAACAATAAACAAACAAAACAAAAAAACGCATTTGTCTCTTCCCATCCGCGCAACCATGAAGTCTTTTCATAAACATTTGCATCAAACTTTCTGGTATATCCTTTTCTACTTTTGGTAACTGGGTTGTACCTACTTCATTTAAATTTAATGCAGGCACGGGGCTTTTAGTTTTCCTTAATGTTTACTTTATCCGCCAAACTCAGAGAATTGAAGTTTAATTTAATTAAATCACACACGTGTTCGTACGCTTAATAACCGCTCACGTTCGGTTGCATTATTTGCAGGAATGCGCGCTCGTATCTCGGGCTGAACGAACTAAGCCCGAAATTCCACTTAGAATCGCGTGTCGACGCGTGCCATTTCCGTCGCATTGGTCACAGAACATTGCATTGGCATCGAAACGCTTTGGGCTTAAGCCGGACTCAGACGACTGGTATATTTGACAAATACGCCAATATTTGTATATTTGCCAAATGCGTCAGGCAATGGACAAGCAAAGGACTCACACGATGTGTACAATATTCTTTGTAAAATACACCAGCAACTTGGCGAAATAAACAGAAGGCAGTTGACCAGTATGGATAGCGCACGATCTGAAAACATTGTTGCTTGTGCAGCTTTTGTTTTGATGAGTGGATATTATTTAAAATTAAAAAAGAAGAAAAAGATTAATAAATAAATAAAATTAGCCAGCAATTAAACAAAGATCAAGCCAAAATAACACCTTCTTCGTTGCCAACTAAAATGCGGACTGAATAGTAGCTCAGAAATATTACATGTATATGTACGGCTCGTGTGAACGTCACCGCAAGTGTAGACAAGTTCTTACTTGTCAAATGCGCCAATAATTGTACACTCCATCTGATTAGAAAAGAATACAGGAGCGTCATCATTTGCATGCCAGTGATGGGCGTTTACGCGTAAATTATAATTTTCTACGTTACACGCGTAGAAAATGTAGACAAAGCATTTTGGCGTAGAGTTTGAGTAGAAAATTCAAGACGAGTATATTATGGTTAAGGTGTATTAAGTAGGTACGCGATAAACCTGAATGGAAACCATTTTGTTTCTAATTTTTCTGTTTTGCTAGCTTCTTCATGTGTCGATTTGCTTTTTATAATAGTTTTCTTTAGAACATAAAAGACAAAGCATTATGTTTTCCTTCCACGACTATATTAAGTACATTCTTAAGAAGCCTATTTGCACATGCTATCAAATTAGTACAGGTTGATTTTTCTCCAAAGAAGGTATCTACGTTAATCAATTATCAATTATACCTGTTACTTTGAGATCAATGTACCTCGTTCAGTATACATATATAAGACAATCAAATTGACTTGCAATTAAATACGTCTGGTGAAAGAACAAGGATGGCATATAAAATTGGCCGCGTATTTCCGTTTATAGAGAATAAAGATAATAAAATCCAAAGTGCGCCAAAGTGCTTTTGGACAGCACACTTAGCCTGCTTACTCAGGTCTTCTGGCTGTAATTGACGTATACCCAAACAAGTTATTGTTATTTAAACATTTATCTAGTCAACTTAATTACAACAAAGTAGTGTTTTGTTTAATTAAGAATAAATATAAAATAATAATAAAATACAAAATAATATTGGCATTTGAGGCGTTTTGAGTGGTACTGATGATGGACACCAGAACACCACTAAAAAAAACTATATATTTCCAGAGTTCTGTTTGTCTACACAATGCTGTTTTTTACAGTAGACTTTTAAGGTAAAATATTACATAGTTTACGCGTAGATAATAGCACAATTTACATGGCGTATTCTACTCGCCCATCACTGTTGCATGCGCGATTTGCACGTCATAACCAGTGTCGCCATCGTTACCAGGGGTCAGTTTATAGGTTGCAGTACATTATGCAGCACACAGCAAAACAGAAGGATATATAATGCAGGCAAAACACTAATAATAAAGAAACCATGCTGTATAAACAGTAAATACGAAACGCGCTAATAAAAACATGCACTCTGACCGTCTACTCCAAACGAATCGCGAACGTTGAATTAGACGAATGCTTGCACGCCACTGAATGGTATCGTTACCTAGCAACGCTTGGTGTCGCGTGCGAAAAATTGTTTGTGCGCATGACGTCATTGATGATGCCCTGTGTTCTTCTKTATTCAGYTAAAGTGTAATTAATCCCTTTGACTTGTCRCATTTTTACCGACAGACCATGGAAAACTGACCAGTGACAAATAATTGTACAATTGCGGCCGTTAAAAATGTCCCGGTCTGCACGGGTTAGGGTTGTCGAATATCACCTGAAAATTAGGCAACCACTATAACGTGCCTAAGAATACGATTATTTTATCGCTCGAGCATGTCTAAGCTCCCAAACGGTAAATTTGGACGGCTCGTGTTACGTGGGACCACTTTATTTACAGCATGCACCTTAGGAATACATACAAATGAACATAACTTTATTTTTGATAACTTCGTATCTTTCGGATTTGAGATAATAGTGGAATGAATTTGAATCGAGCACCATTTAATAAATAACTATTTAATCAGTTTTGTGAAGGCCAGTACCTAATTATTTTAAGCTAACTATTATAAATAAATTAGGGAATTGTGATACATTTTGAGTTGCAAACGAAAGATAATAAAAACGTGATGCAGATGGCTGGTATAGTATACAGAATTTTTAGCCAAGTGTGTTCATTCGTTGTGACAATAGAGAAAATTCAAATTCGTTCTAAAGTAAAAAAAATCAATACGACGACTTCTTCTTGTTTGTTTAGTTAGAAATGTAAGCTTTTTACTGGCAAAAAATAAGTAACATGATCGTATCTGGCAACCGCATAATGATACAAATATGAATTGTGATACATTTTGAGTTGCAAACGAGATGATTAAAACCTTTCAGACGACTGGTATAGTTACGGAATTTGTAGACAAGTATGCTTATTCGATGTTTCAATACAGAAAATTCAAATTGGTAAATTCGTTGTAAAGTAAAATAATCAAAATGACGATTTCTTTTTAGGTTTGATTAGTAAAAAATGTAAGCTTTGTATTGGCAAAAAAGTAACATGATCGTGTCTAGCAACCGCATAATGATACAAATACGTTTTTTTAAAACTATATTTAGCGGTCGGCTAGTGACAACGCAAGGGTTTTAGTGACTTCTATACATGCATTGTATTGTTATACGGCATATTACATGTTGAATTTACAAGTATATAAAAATAGTTTGTGCACTGAGCGAGACCGATGCCTAAATAAGACTTGTCACTGTATAAACAAATGTAATATAAAATTAATCAATCTGCTTGTGTAAAATGTGTTCGAAAACGGTAAACAACGCTAAGAGGAAACAAACTAGTTAAACCAATATAACTAATAGTGGAGATAACGCAATTTTCATAATACTGCATATATGGCGGACTGATTACCCGTCGAAGTTTGCAAAAAAATAAAAATTGTATTTTACAGTAGATCGAAAAAACTTGAGCATAACATCACGAAGAATGACTTAGTAGAAAAAAATTCATTTACACTAAATATGGCGTTTTAAAAAGTTATTGAAACTCCAATGTCTAAATACGGTTATTTTCGATACAAACTTTCATGCTTTTAAATGTAAGTAATTTGAAGGTATCCATCAGATAAGAAGAATTAGATAAGAAGATTAGATTCATATTCATCTTAGAAGTATGATGTAATAATTAGTACGAAATAGATTCATAAGTTGCTTATGCAATGAATGACGCGTCCTGATAAACGGTTGCTGAAAATATGTGTAGGTAAAGAAACATCGTTTCAGTGAGATTCAAGTGATAAATATTTTTATGTTAACGCACAGGGAAACATTAAAAATAGAGCTCAGATTAAATTCCCAAACAGATGTAAACAGTTATGATTGCCTTCTTACTACACCATCAGTTTTCATACGGTTTTTTTGCAAACACAAACAAATGAACCACCCATTACTGTGGATTAATAGTATCGTTTTCATTACCTACAACTGTCAAACAACTCTTTTTTCCCTCTAAAATTCTGCTGAGTCATTCTTCGTGATGTTTGGATCAATTTTTCTTCGATTAAATAAAAAAAAGGTTCAAATTTCGACAGACGTCGGGCTGCCATATATGTCGTATAAGAATGCACATTGCGTAATCATAATTATTAATTAAATTGGTTTAACTTGTTTGTTCCCTTTTAGCGTTGTTCACCGTACTCTGAACACACTTTACACAAACAGAGGGAATGGATTAGTTGACGTTAATTTTATATTACATTTGACCTATGCCGTGACAACTCTTTTTTTTCGGAATCGGTCTCGCTCAGTGCACAAACTATTTTATAACAATTAAGCACGAGTTGTAAATTCAACATGCAATATGCCGTATAACAATACAATGCATGTATAGAAGTCACTAAAATCCTTGCGTTGTCACTAGCCGACTAACTTTTCCGCTAACACCTATTTTCGTTCAAAATACAAATCAAGATACAAATTACGCTTATTAGTAAATCCACGAAATTTGGTGAGGTGTAGGGAACTACCGATTAAAATCGCAAGGGTGCAACCTGCATATAATCTTTGTTCGGAAACAGGTAAATTTTGGTCAGGCTCGGGCAGCTGAGTAAACATTCTCATCGTGTATAGCTAGCAGACCGGTAATGCTCAGACCGCTAAATATAGTTTTAAACAAACGTATTTGTATCATTATGCGGTTGCTAGATACGATCATATTACTTTTTGCCAATAGAAAGCTTACATTTTTTAATAATCAAACCTAAAAATAAATCGTCATTTTGATTATTTTACTTTACAACGAATTTACCAATTTGAATTTTCTGTATTCAAACATCSAATAAGCATACTTGTCTAAAAATCCGTAACTATACCAGTCATCTGGAAGGTTTTAATACATCTCGTTTGCAAATTAAAATGTATCACAATTCGTATTTGTATCATTATGCGGTTGCCAGATACGATCATGTTACTTATTTTTTGCCAATATAAAGCTTACATTTCTTACTAATCAAACAAAAATGAAGTCGTGGTATTGATTATTTTACTTTAGAACGAATTTGAATATTCTCTATTGTCACACCGAATATGAACACATTGGCTAAAAATTCTGTTTAATATACCAGTCACCTGCACGTTTTTATTATCTCTCGTTTGCAACTCAAAATGTATCACAATTCGCTAATTTATTTATAATAGTTAGCTTTAAATAATTAGGTACTGGCCTTCACAAAACTGATTAAAGACTTATTTATTAAATGGTGGTCGATTCAAATTTATTCACTATTAACTCAAATCCGAACGATACGAAGTTATCAAAAATAAAGTTATGTTCATTTGTATGTTTTCCTAAGGTGCATGCTGTAAATAAAGTGGTCCCATGTAACACGAGCCGTCCAAATTTACCGTTTGGGAGCTTAGACATGCTCGAGCGATAAAATAATCGCATGCTTAGGCACGTTATAGTGGTTGCCTAATTTTCAGGTGATATTCGACAACCCTAACCCATGAACACCGGGACATTTTTAACGGCCGCAATTGTACAAGTATTGTAACCCTCTCACACGGCATGGCAAGTATAGGCAAGTGACAAATATTGGGCAAATATACCAGTCGTCTGAGTCCGGCTCGCCCGGCAGCCGGCGGGCAAGTGAATCAGATGGCTTGCGGGTTCCCGCAGTGCAGGCGCTGAACGCAAATCTACATAAGATTGTAAATTAAATACCTATTGGTACTAACTAATAATGGGTATATTAGATCATTAGATGTAAATGTAAATAAATGTTTTAATTTAATTGAATTTGATGCACCTAGTCATTTGCTCATTTGCGTAGGGAGGCCGGCGCCCCGCAGCCCTCCCTCACTAGCCGCCACTGAACTGCAATACCTTATTCATAAGCAAGATACTTCTTTGCGACTGATAGTTTCTTATATTAATAACAAATACCCTTGAGTTGATTAACCGGGTAAAAGATTTTAAAATCTCGTTAATACCCATCCCGTTTCATTTTACGTATCTAGCTTGCTTACTTCAATTCCATTTGAGCTAACAAACACCGTTATAAAGATGGACATTCAGACTGTTCAGATATCAAAATTGGATCAAATTAAAAAATCTTAATATTTTACACCAAAGTTACTTCAAATTCGATAATAAATTTTACTTTGAAATAGGCGGCCCACAATGCGTTCCTCACCTTGCTTTGTTTTAACTGAATATCGTTTATTGTAGCTTGAACGGCAAGTTTTCGAAATCTAGGATCCACTTCTTAATATCGCGTTCATTTAGTGTAATTAGATTTGTGTATGACGACTCTTGAATATGAAAGGGTAGTGAGGGATAATGGTACAGTTCGTTGAACCATTTAGTTCTTTCTGTATCATATTCAAATAAGAAAATTGAATTTAATGTATACAGAATACGCACTAACACAGCAGCCTTATTTATTAGGTTACCTATTCCACAGACTTGTGAATAGACTAACAGATGTATTTTTACCACGAAAGGATTTCTGTTCTGATCTTAACATTATTAAATATTAAGCCTTTAAAAATGGTTAAAACTTATAAAGCATATACCTTATTTATAATCTTTTGAAGAATGAATTAGGGTAGAAAACTCCCTCTCCTCTTTAAATGTGTATTTAAATACTGGAAAAGCTACTTTTTATTTTTCGTTAATTAAATTCCCAAAGTAAACAACAAAACGAAATAAAAAAACACCAATAAAGTGAACAAGCGCAGTTTGCGTTTCTTACAGTCAATAATACACTGAGTGTACATGCTTCTTCTGGTAACATTTTAGACATGACCAATTACATTAATCCACCCCTATTACCGTATGGCACATCATCTGGCATTTCACATTAAGTTGCCCACTCATATTCGGGACCTCAAGGAAGACAATTTAGCGTAATACAAATCTCCGTTTCCATGACATTATACCTACGAAACGCGCCCCTTCACTGTCCTCTTTATTTCAGCCCCGTCGACTGCGTTCTTGGTAATAAATTGGTTCATTTCTTTAAAAGGAAATTGGAGATCAGTCTCGGCGACAAAAGAAAAAACGGAGGTAAGGGACGACTGCACCTTTACGCGATATGTGAATGTGACGACTCGTCGCGAGAGGTATCCTCTTACAGAATCAACAAAAAATATTAGTTTGCGAGAAAATGAGCTCAGGTCTTTGAAAGAAATAAAACTAGACATCTACAGTTATTAACTTCGCCTTTTCAGATGCAATCTTTCTGCTGGTACTTCCTCTCGTAAGTGATCAATATATATACAGTCGCCTCTAAAGTCTCCCCCGTCAAGATGAGGCATAGTTAATCTGCTTAGCCCACGATATCAGTTTTCCATGTCGATTATTGTGACTGTTATATTTTGTTTTGATGTTGTTTTCTTATTACCCTTCAAAATTTTCATACTCGTACCGACAAAATTGGCATTAAGCGGACCGAATCTTCAAGGAAACAGGTTAGGAGCGTATAATACTTTACAAAATACTTGATGCTAGCGTATTTTCCTCGAAAAAACCCCCAACCAGCTGAGGCACCATTAAGTATCAATTTCGGTAATCATTTCTAACTGACCTCAAACAAACCATTTTGTAGCACAATTATCCCCAACCAGGTTTTTGTTCGCCGCATTGCAAAAGAACTCCTTTCGCAACTGGCATAGCAAAGTGAGAGCGCTAACGCTGACTGAACTAGTTTGCGTACGTTAGAGCAGAACTATCTAAAATGTTTCTTTTTAATTTTTTATATTTATTTAACAATTATTCACTTAGTTATTTACTTGGAACAATATTTACACAAAGTTGGCAAACGAATGTAGCAAATATAGTAAATTAATTACAAATTTAGATAAAACTGAAAATATTATGTATGTAATTGTATGTAAAGCAAATAATTTTAACTGTAACCCAAATGTGTCCTATACTGGCTGCAAGATCTATGTCAATTTTAGTGTTTCGAAGTAAGGCCTTTTTTATCTTGGATTTAGTTAGTAGAAGTGTCTGTAATGCATCAAAATGTTAAAGGGTAATAAATAAATAAAAGGGTTAAAGGGATATTTACGGTCAGTTTTTCATTTAGGGTAATTTAATGTAAGGTAATAATGGAATGGAAAATGGCCATTAACAACTTTACTGGGTGGAAGTAAATTTCCAACAAAACGGCACCCTCGCATTGCTTCAGACAAGTCAGTACCTACTGTCCTAACGCGATATAGCACATTTACAGTGTTGTCAGATTTTGACTACTGAACCAAACTTGCATTTTTTTACTAGAACCACCTACTGGGTGGGCACGATAACTGGACCACCCATTAGGGCACATGTATCTAAATATTTTTTTGATCAGAATTTAATATGTAATCAGAATCCGGCATAAAAAGTAGGTAGTTCTATTTAAAAAATGCAAGTTTGGTTCATTACTCGAAATCTGGCAACGCTACATAAACGTGTTATATTGCATTATCGAGTACTCCTTGGTTTCTACAACTTTTATTTAAAACCTTTTTGCTAAAGCTTCAAATAAAGCCGTTATCTGGGTGAGCACGATAACTGGACCACTCATGCATATCTCCGAAACGGTTAATTTTAGGGCACTTGGATCTTAATATTTATTTGATCAGAATTTGACGTGTAATCAGAATCCGGCATAAAAAGTAAGTAGTTCTATTTCAAAAAATGCAAGTTTGGTTCATTACTCGAAATCTGGCAACGCTACATAAACGTGTTATATTGCATTATCGAGTACTCCTTGGTTTCTACAACTTTTATTTAAAACCTTTTTGCTAAAGCTTCAAATAAAGCCGTTATCTGGGTGAGCACTATAATTGGACCACTCATGCATATCTCCGAAACGGTTAATTTTAGGGCACTCGTATCTTAATATTTATTTGATCAGAATTTGACGTGTAATCAGAATCCGGCATAAAAAGTAAGTAGTTCTATTTAAAAAAATGCAAGTTTGGTTCATTACTCGAAATCTGACAAATCTGCATAAATGTCATAAAAGTTGTCAATTGGGTGAGCACGATAACTGGATACAACAGTCATAATAAAAATAATTGACATAGACTGCTTGCTGAGTTCTTTGGAACGCGATTCCGAAACGCTTTGAGATTAAGTCTCCATAACATAAGAATGGATCGTCATATTTCAATTCTTTAAATGCAAATATGCAGAGAATGTATAAGTATTAAGTAACCCCACTAGCTAGGTATTTAAAAAAATTTAGTTGGAAGTGTTTCTGAATTTTGAGAAATAAATATTATCTATAAATATTGATGTTTATTTTGTGGAGTCCTTTTGTGTTAATTCTTCTTAGTGTATTTATTTGTAGGTTCTGGCTCCTTTTTTATAAATTAAAGACACTTTTTTCTAAAGATATCACGTTTCGACCTATAATTTAGGTCTTTGTCGAATATTTTTATTTTGCAGATTGACAAATTATTATGAAAATCAATATGACATTTACAATTTTGATATAAAAAAAGTTATTTTCCAACGGCCTTACTGAAATTTTATCCGTAGCTTCTAACTTAACGCGTTCAGAAGTTAGGGTGGGGGAGAGAAACTTTAGGCGCGCACTATGCTTACATAGCCTGCACATAGCTTTCCACACATTGATGGTTGTCTTATAAAATACTTGGAGCTGATATTGAAAGTCGTACATTTGCAAAATATTTGTGTTATGCGCCAGAAAAGATCGGCTGACCTGGATTTTAGGATATTGTTATCAATGTAGTAATAGCTCATGCCTCTCTATATAATTTGGTGATAGCTGTAATTTTACTTACGGGCCATGATTTATTCATCATGTAGTGTCTCTATAGAGTGTCTGCATTTTAATAATGTTTCGAACAGCTTTACTAGAAGAGACCAACACGAAAACACTTTAGGACAAAAATGTTAATATTTTATATGATATAGTACATCTTTATTAAGCACATACGCCGTAATGTTTTTACAATATAATATTCAAGCAAGACAGTAGATATCTTTAGAGATACCTATACTTGTTACTCTAGCTAAAAATTGTTTTTAATCCACATTTTGTATAATGTACGCTCGTTAGAATTGCACCTAATATAGTACACATTCAAACAGGACTTTAGGTATCTTTAGAGATACCTGTACCTGTCAATCTAATTAAAAATTGATGACATGTTGTTTTCCGGGCTGGTTCCCACGTTGGTTATTTGACCTTGACGTTGTCTTCCTCAGTTTCAGAGCTACTTCTGAGGAAAACACCGACATGAGTGTCGAAACGTCAAGGTCAAATAACCAACGTGGGAACCAGCCCGGAAAACAACATGTCATCGACAACAACCACGGAAGCCTTCAAACCATAATTAAAAATTGTTTCTAAATCTATATTTAGTTTAATATACCTGCATCTGCAGTCGTTAGTATTGGATCTAATATAGTTAGCACAAATGTCAAACGGATATACACTGATTTTGCTAGAAACGCAGCTCATAAAGAATTCAGCAAATGCGTCGTGCACTGCGACGTATTTTGGAATTTTCGTTGCTGCAAAAGCGTTCATCGCGATATACATCGCATGGGTGATTGCAAATTTTGCCCAGGAATTTGCACGGCACACACGCATCAGCACGGATATTTTCAGCACAGCTAGCGCTCTAGTTGCATTGCCAGCTCGTAAACAGGAAATATTATTTACTGTGAACTGAAGCGGCGCAAATCTTGACAGCGTAGTTTATCAGAGTATTTATTGAAAAAGTGAATACTGCTTCTGCTGTAAAAAAATTATTATTTCTGCTTTTGCTTTAGGATGCCGCAATTGATATATATTCAAATTCTAGTTTAACTTCAAATACTTTTTACAGCGCTGAAACTATTTCTGAAATCTGTTTTTGCTATTATATGTACATATTACAAAAAATTGTAGTTTATAAATTTACGTTTTACTATTACACAATATGGACGCTGAAAGCATTCACCCTCGAATATGACAACTGTTTAAAACACACCGTGAGAATGGGTTTTATAGTTCGGTATACAGATACAGTTCATACAACTTTATCTCCTTCGAAATCTCACTCCTACCTGGAACTGGTGCATTTTTATCATTAGGTACAGATTTTTCTATATCGAGCATTTGGTCTTCCTGGAATTTTCCCAATTCCTTCGAGTTATTTATAATTGTCCCCGTAACTTCTGTATACGGCAACGGTGTTACTAAGCGTTGAGATTTTTTTTCTACAATGTTTGCAACAGCCTAAAGCTATGAAGATTGCAAGATTCTGTATTTCGCAAAAATAACATTTTAAATACCTCGTACTCTCTGCATTCAATTTTGACTACGTATTATTAATCCTACTATATACAGCACCTTAAACGGCTTTTTTATTAATATGGCCATGAAAAATGTCTGTTACGTTTAACATTACAATTAATACATTTGTGTATTGTTCATGTATGCGTGGGCTTTCGGATATCTAGATTCAAGTCCAGGCATCCTCGCTCTTGATTCCTGCTTCTTGCGCAAATTTTCCTTTTCGCATCCCCTAAAATCTCCAGTTTTGTTCAAGTTTAGAAAAAATGCTGAAACAAGTAAATTTTATTTTGAAGAAGGGCCATTTTTTTTCATATTTTCGGTTATTCAAGCTCCCCTTGAAAGGTCAAAGCTGCCTCTTAAAATTTAAGTAGCTAATTTCATTGTCTAACAACCGTGTTTTCTTTTAAATTTGAACGATTTTTTTAATCACAAAATTGTCTAAGGCTCATTGAATTTTCACAATTGTCGGTACGGAACACTCCTGTTGTCTTGTTCAAATTGCAAATAAGTTATTGTGATATGAATGGACTAAGAAATATTATCTTATTAGCATTGCAGCTGAAGGTGGCAAGGTTATCATCTTTTACATTGGTTCTACTTTAAAGCCGTAATTTTTTTAATTGTCTATAGTACAGAACAAAAATTGCACTGTAAAACGCTAATGAAGATAACACGTGTGACTGGTAGTCTCTTCAACCAAAAGCTGTGGAACAGCAAGTTAGTGTGAATAGTTTAATTGCGAGGAAATGAGCTCTGATATAAACAAAAAAACATAACCAAGAGCGTCCTACCGGAAATGGCGCCGCTAAAGTCGCTGTTCATGGGCATCCTTTAATGAATAACGGGTAATTTGACAGAAAAATTACGCCAGGATTAGGTGTCTCGATTATAAAATTATTTAAATAAATAATTTGCCACGTTTTTAAACTGAACTAAAACTATAAAATAATTTCTCCTAGTCCCATATAGATTTATAACCCTATGCAGATTCCTAACCCCATACAGATTGTGCAGAAAATTTGTGATTATGAATTTATAATAGCTATGAAAGTACTCGCAAGATTTAAAACAAAAAACGTGGAGCGCATATGTATGCATCAGTTATCTATTGCTTTTCAAAACTTAAAAATATTTTCACAGCTATTAAAAAAATCATAATCACAAATTTTCTGGACAATCTGTAAAGGATTATAAATCTGCATGCTAATATTATCAATCTTCTCCATCTTACTAAAACACTTAAAATTAAAATTTCCGAAACAAGATTAAGGGAAGGAGGAGCAGTCATCTTAGAAGAACATAAGAAACCATCTTAATTTCAAATTAGGTAAACTATTAATATAACCCTTATTTAAATATAGGTAAACTACGATCAAAGATCTTTCATAAGTAAAATTAGCCAAACAAAATAAACCTGAAGAACAAAGACCATTATAATTCAAGAACCTATTACTCCTTAACTTATTAAAGAGAAGCAACCAGCAATTACTATACTTATTTGAGTCACCGAAGAATAAGCAATTAATGACATAATGTCTCTTTGACGTAAACAAATTAAATAAACAATTAAACCCCAACGATAGAAATACTTATAAGAAAGTACCAAGTAAAGAGCTCCAACTAAAATAAAGGAGATATAATTAGTAAACCATAACCTCCTAAGTAAGAATTTTGATGGCAATGCCATCTGTCGGAATTACATTGACATGATGACAAAGCCACCTAGCTGCCTTAACGGGTACTACTTCCTAAAGGAAGTGACCTGTAGCCTGACAAATTGGCATGCAACTGCATACTTCAATTTAACAGTAGGTAACCACAAATGAAGAACAAATATAGGAATTTTTACTAAAAATGCATGCAGGCTAAGAGAAATTATTTTATACTTATTAGCTGACGGGGTAAATTACAAATTATTTTTTATTTAAATATTTATTTTCTGCTTTTTGGTTTTTAGAGTTGTGTACGTGAAAGGTTGCATTAAATTTTAAATATCTTTATGAGTTTTCGGACAATATGGAAAACCTTAGTTTATTTCACTTTCTTTTCAGCTAATCATATCTGTAACGAAAACCTGTTACACCTGCTTATCAATAACGAAGGTTTGTTGAAAAAGAAATGTATGCCAGCGGGCCCGACATTACTTAACTTCGATGAACGGACGAGAATCAATGTTGTCAATGCAGTTATATTTAAAATAAGTGAAGGAGCTGTTTTAATTATTAAGACTATTAAAAAAGGTATGAGACAGACATTATTGGCATTGATGCTGCATTCTCATTCAGTTCCAAGGTATGTTTAAAGTTTCAAGTCTCTAGCTCATCAGAAAGTTAGCTTAAAATCGATTGCAAAATTGTGGGCAGACACAAAAAATAATAAAAACGTATTAAAAAAAGTTTCATTCGTACACTTTTCCAAGGATTAAACGACGATGATCCCCATCGACGTTTATAGTTTTGTGAAAATTTTACTGATCGTTGGAGTAATGACTAAGGCTTACTTTACATTTGTTTCTTCACTGACAAAAGTAAGTCTGCAAGAAAACTAACTTCTCTTTCAACATGATGAAGCGCCTCCTAGTTATCAGGTACGAGTACACGTCTTTCCTAGACCCTTGTTTTCCCGAAGAATAGGGCGTAGGATCCCATCGAATTCCGAGCTAGGTACCCCCTTTTGTATTTATTTTTGTGATGTTACTACACCACCTAAATCTCTTCTAGTGCCGTTTGATCACGCCGGATATGTTGATAAACATTACACAACATTGTATAGAAGTTGGAGGTAGACATTTTGAGCGGTATGTTTGTTAAATTTAGTTGTGTTTCACAGTACTTAATCTAGGTAGAGTTCTCAAAAAAACATCGTTCAAATAAAGGAAATATGGTAGCATGGATAATGAAAACAATGTGTCACTTGACACCTATGCTATTTCAATCTTTGAAAGGGTGGTGCCCTCTTCAAGTTAAAATTGTACTCTTTCAGCATCTTTTACAAGCTTGGACATAATCAGAGATGTTATGGAGTGCGAATTTTAATTGGGACACCTTGTATAATGAGTTGAAAATGCCCTGTCGCTTACTTTGACCATCTATCAACCAAACGCTCATTTGTAAATTGTGCTAATATCCATTTGATAGTCAGAATTCCTAATTGGAAGATCACCAACGCAGAATCCTTACGATTCAGGTAAACTAACCTTTCCTTTAGCTATTGCTTGGTCTATAACAAGTAAGGCTGCACTTATTTGCAAAATAGACAGTCCAATAAAGCAATGCTAATTGTTACAGACAGCCCAACAATGTACGTGCTGCATTTTCCTAAAGCTCCGCAAATATCTCAAAAATAATTTACAAAAACTACCATGTATTTACAGTTTTATGAAGAGTCGAGTTCCTTTATCACATTAATGTAACATACAAAACACCAACAAAAATAAAATCGCTACAAAACCTTTAGCGGAAGTGTAAATTCTGGATAGCTGCATATCGTTGCTAAACGGAATGCTGCACCGTGTTACTTTCTCAACATCTTTTGAGTGACTTCATTTGCAAGAGTGCGAGAGATATCAAATGGAAACCAGAATATCAGTATTTAAACCACGTTGGAATTATGAACATATATCTAAAAAACAATTGAACGTTGAAATTAATCGAAAATCAACTATGTAAAAACTCCTTAAAAATGGAAGTTGATCTTCTCGAAAGTTTTTATTTTAACTCGATCTTCGTTGATGATTGCCGTTTTCTAACGACCGTAAATAGCCATAAATCCCAAATCAATGTATACAAACTCACTTTCAGTTATTTCAATTACTTTGCAACCTTGCCTAAACTATTTTGCAAACATCTATCTGTTTTTGGTCTGAAGCATAACAAACACCAAATAGCGTGGCTAAAATTAGCCCCACTCAGAAAGCAAAAAACATTATTGCCATTTTCACGGAAATGTGAAACCTGGTAATAAAATTAACCTGTTAATAGCTTTCATCAAATTAGCCACCTACATGTAGTGACTTCTGTAATACAATTAGGGAGGATATTTGAATGTAACTTTGGCAAACTGCAGTGCAAGTTTAGCTTATGCATTGCTTTACTGCGACCTAAATTCATCGTAGCGCAATTCATTTATTAATATATAAGTTGTTGCTTTCTGCGTGAGTAAGCTCCAATAAACGGATTACTACCACGCATTTCCATGCCTGCCGCCGAATCCACCAATAACCGGCTTTACTTTTTATAACCCTCGAATACTATTAGTAAAATTGTTTATATTGCGTGCGGTAATTCAATACAGCGGCCGTAATGCCATCAGTTCCGTTGAGGGCTTTTAACCATCCCCACTAAATAATGAATGTGGTATAAGCGAACGCTTGACAGCTGGGGGAATAACCGCCTGGCCCAATTTGTGCTCTGCGTTATGCTCGTTCTCTGCGGGTGAAAGAAATTGCAACAGCTCCTGAATATAGGACGGCGCGCAGTTAATCCTCGGGAGTGGTCTGATGCCAGCCTCGTTCCGAAAGTAACTCTGGTCTATATAAGATTTAAAGCAGTTGATATGAAAAATTGGATCCGTTTAAGAGCTCAACTGATCTTTGTTGGTTTGCTATTACTGAAATATGTCATTCCAACACAACTGCATTTAGTAGTAGGAAACAATGGCGATCCGCGGTTAATGAAAAATGTCAGGGCAAGGAAATCAACTTTCAATATCCACACCATAATTAGTAACTCAACGTATTCATTTATGCATTTATAAACAATTTATTTTTTGAATGCAAGTATATTGCGCTTACAGTGTATTTAACAAATTTATTTTTCGATTTACCATCCATTTAAAACAATTTCATTTTTTAATTTGGCGACTATGTACAACCTAAGAGCGATTGGTGTCCTCCTACTAAGTGTTAAATCCACGCACGATCGCGAGGTAAACTGCTAGCGAGCGTCATCCACATGTTAAACATTGTAAGAGCGCGACGAGATATTAAATGTAAGAAAAAACAATGGGGTATTTTCGTTTTTCTTGAAATTTTGTAAAATAAAAGTCTGTGCATGTAACAAAATGATAATGTCAAACAACGTAAAAAACATGTCATGCAAAAAACGCTATACAAAATTTGAACTCCAGAAACTGGGACTGAGGTCACACCGCATAGGAGTGTGTATCGCCTAGAGGCCTTGTTTCTTGTGTGAGTTTGTCGCCTTTGTAAGCGGGTTTACAAATGCATAGGCCCTTTATTACTATCCTCTGTCGCGCTGAATTTTCCGTCCTTTTTTATAAATGCCATTTTGTAAACATGCATATGGTCGGCAAAATGTTTGAAGAAGAAGTAAACTAGCCTCAGGATGCTACGCTCTTCACTTTCAATTATTATCACTTTTTTCCTCTTTCCAACTTAGTTGTCACGACAGATCCAACGGAAATACCTAAGTAAAGCGTTTGTCATAATTTGTGATGTATGTTCATTACTAACAACATATCTACAAATAGTTTATTGTTCCTCAAAACCTTCAAAAATTTTTGCCTGGACATAACTGATAACTAAATCAAATATATTCTTTCTTTAATCAGGAAGACAATAAACAACGATTTACACCGATAATTTGGTCATCTTTATATTCGGATTAAGATCACGAAAATCTGACATGTAATGACAATAAGTACATAATTAAAATACTTTACTCTGGTTATGTCACACGGTTTTAGGATGTTTAATTTAGTACTGGGGACTCATTACCACTAATTGTTATGTAATAATTAGTTCAGAATGAAATTTATGGCAAATATTCAATTGCGTGTTAGGAAGCGATGTATCAAAAGTTCCTGGTCAACTCACGCCCCTGTACGACTATGAGGTAAGAACCGATACAAAAATCATGGAAAATTTTTAAGTGAAACTTGCTTCTTGGCGCTGGTAGGCAATACCAAGTATTGTTTATATGGAATGTCTATGAAGCTAATCTGTACTGCTCCGCACTTCTGGTTTCGATCACGAGATGCAAAGTTAAATTATAATAAATGTGTACCTTATCTGATATTAAACGAGACAGTACGCTCTGTATTCGTAATTTTGTTGTCATGCCGACCTTCAAGGCTAAAACTGCCGCAAGAAGTTATTGTTCCTAGGATAAACAATCTCTTTTTGTATAATCCATATATGTATTATTACAACAAAAAAGTAATCAATAATAATCGTCATTGCGCCGTGTTGGTGCTTTTAGATTATAGTAAAGCGTTTGATACAATCAATTACTCTGGTCTAGAGGCTATTCTTCGGTATATTGGTTTCGGTCGTTGCGCTGTTGGGCTTTTGTCGTCATTTGTAACTGAGAGGTTTGCTGTGGTAAAGTTAGATACTTCTTCATCAAATAAAGCGACTTTGACTTCTGGTGTACCTCAGGGATCTATTCTTGGTCCCATTATTTTTTCGATTTATGTCAGTAATCTATTGAGTACTGTTCGTAGTGTTCAGTATCACATGTACGCTGATGATACGCAAATCTACTACAGCTTTCCTCCTTCTGAGATATCCATGATATGTCCAAAAGTAGTCCAAATGTCCGGGTAAATATCGATATCTTTGTGGATATCAAATATATATCTTATAGATGTGCTTTTTAACATCTAGTGGACAGCTTGAAGTTGGGTAAAACCTGTAGCTGTGGATGCGCGATGGATATGTATTTCATATCTAATGCTCTTCTAATAGTAGCATAAAAAATGTAGCGTGTACTTGTAAAGTTTATTAGTAAAAACTTTTCTAATACAAAATTTAAAAAGAACATTGCACTTATATGTATATGTAGGTCATTGAAGCCACTAACTTTGATGATCAGTCCTGCAAAAAATAAATTGATAAGATAAAAATACGGGCATGGTGATATTCCTTGTTAGCTAATCATTTAATATGGTTTAAACACACAGTACAATAGACAAAATTTTACAATTCTAAATTATTCTTGCAAATTCAGTTGTTACATTCTAAATTTTTAATAATAAATTGCTACCCTTATGGCAAAAGTGTTGTCCTTTACATGTTTAAATGGTTAACAATTGTTATTTAACTTCATAAAGCACGGGATTTTATTTAGTAATTTGATATTCATTAATTACTGGTCTCTCAACTTCTGTTTCATTATCAGCAACGTTCAATGGAAAATTCACACGCAATATACAAAGCACAAGGTTTTGCAAGAAAGTGAGGTTAAGTTTACAGTAAATATCGAATATTTAAACCATATATCGACGGTAAATAATGTTGCTTAAGATAAAAAAAAACGCCAACAAAAGAAGAAATACTTACCGGTAACGTTAAATATATTTTCCATATTTGATCATCGCACAATCACAAACAAGTATTTTTATGGTTATAGCGATGGCGCACATTATTACTTCACATAACAGAGACAGACGACAGACGGTGCAAGATGGATGGGTGGAGTAAGACGTTGCCAATGTCTCAATTACTAGTATCTCGGTAGTGAACTTGTATTGCTTTAAGTCTAAATAATAGTAGATAATGTTAAATAAAATGACATTATAGTTTAAAGATGAAATTTATATACGAATTCAGCACTTGTCATACGAAAAAGTAATTGTATAATGATTGCTTTTCTGACACAGCTTTTGTGTATGCTTATCAGCTTTCCCACACTTGACAACACCGACTAAGTGGATTAGATTTATTATATTATGCCTACACAAACTTAGGGATAAAAAATTTAATGAACTAATTCTCCATATAGTATTAAAGAATAACAATAAATAAATGATTGGGGTACAATAATTTATATAAATAGATTTTGCCAAGATTGTTTACCTTATAGAACGTTTATATATCCATTAGACATCCATTATCAAACCGAATAGACATCACCATGATTTTATTATTCTTTAAAATACAAATGATTGGTATTGTAAAGTAGTTAGGTATATCATGTTACGTACAACTTACAAAATAATGACAATTTGGATGAATTGGCATATGTGATTGATGAATATCTATTTCACATCTAATGGATGTATCACATAGATGAGATATGATATGGATCATGTGGTTATCTGATAGACATCCATAGGCTATCATGTGTTGTGTGGGGTTAGTGGATGCTGGCTGGTTGAACATGGATAAGAGATTTTTGCGGCGAGTGTCTTGCTTGTATCATAAGGTAGTTTACCTTCGGACTCCACCCTACCTTTATAATAAAATCACTTTTCGGAAAGACGTTCATAATATTAATGTCAGGTTCAGGGGTAGGCTGAGTCCCCCATTTCATAACTCATCGTTGTTTGAGAGATCGTTTTCAGTGCAAATTTGTAAAGTTTACAATTCTCTTCCTAGTAACTTAAAAACTCTTGAACCTGAGAAATTTAAAAGACATCTGCGGGAGTTTTTCAATGATTAATTTCGGTGCCGTGGGGTGTCTCTGACATCTATTCATCTGATAAATAATTGTTTTGGGTAATTGTTCTGGGAATTGGGGTACAATTTTCGCTCTTGATTAATGTACTATTAATTTTCTATGCTTATTATGTAGTCATATTGAACTAGATTATTTTGATTATTATTTTGAGGTGGTTGAGTGGAAGAGCAGGGACACAGCTTTGTGTCCATCTGAACTTCGCCCTTTGTTTTCTTTTTTTTCATTATAAAATTTGCATATATTGCAACAAACAAATAATTTTCAATACATTTTGTTATTGTATTGAAGACAGCGGCGTGCCCAGAAATTTTGACCGGAGTGAAAGGGGTGAATACTACACGTCTACGGGGGAAGAGAGAGGGGAGCAAACACTGAAAATTTCCTTCAAATTTTTATGATATTTTTTTATTTTTTAATAACCTTGTTTCTTAAATATAAAAATGAATAAAATTTATGAACCATTCTGTATATTTTATAACTGTTGCATATTCTAGTTTCTACTATTCAAAGCTAAAATGTAATTTCGTAATTTTTCTTTTCACATTTTTGTTTAAAAAACGATGTATCTTCATGGGTCTTGGGCGGAATTCTAACCCGGATCCCTCCCTTGGCCTTATTGGTACGCCACTGATCGAAAAAGGTTAAAATTATTTTAAAAAAGACGTGGTATTAGAAACAATTGAATTTGATAGGTACAACCAGTGAAATGTATAACAGTGACCAAAAATCTGCACTGCTAATGACTACAAATAGTTATATAAACTGCAAATGTCTATCCAGTTATGTTTCGATCCGGTGTGTGCAAAAACTTGAACGAATATAGCAAGTTCTTAAGACTGCAGGTTGTACTTTGATAAACAATATTTACATTAAAACAATCGGCATCAACAAACCAGGTAAAAATTCAAAGTTCGGCATCATCAACAATTTATAATAACCCAAACAAACTGAAACTGAAAGCTGAGCGTGAGCTTTTAATCTACCCCTTTAGCAGGAAATGAACCACCATAAATTACAGATAATGTCAAGCTTTCGGTACGGCAACATAAACACATTGACAAGGGTGTTAATTTCATTATGAAAGTCAACAATTATAAGATGGATTTGAAAAGTTTCTGTTTGGAGGATAGTTTCCAAGAGATGCGTGGATCAGGGCTGGTATATGTATAATGTATGTAGGATTTCTATAGTAAGTTTGGCACACTAATTTACCACATCAAGAAAAGTTTGATGTAAAACAATTTTACATTAAGTACAGAAGTGTAGTTGGTCACTTGTGTTGGAAATTGCTAATTCAAAAAATTTCAATATGTAAAATTGAATTTAAAATAATAATGTTATATAAAGAGTATTTGCAGCGGATGTTATTCTTCTAAAATATTTATAAAAATGCATCCACAGTTTGCAATTATAAATGAATTTGTTTATAAGATACACAATTTTCTCCTAATGTAGTTAATGGATGTCATTATTTATATTTTTTACGTTTGTAGCCTTTATAAGGTGTTTACATTTTTTTCTGATCGTAAAAGGTGGTTGGCTTATTTTTCCGTATCTTATCATCTGGTTATAGTCAGGTCGACGGCTAAATAAACTATGTAGGTAGAGTTTAATACATTTGAAACAGATGTATAAGAAGAATACCTCGTTCATACTTCTGAACGAGCTAAAAATAGTATTACAGGATGTTAGCTGCTATCGAACGATTGTAGTTTCCGGTCACCCACACAAGTTCGATAATTGGTTTATTAGTGAAGCCAGAGATAAAAAAAAGTAGGAAATAAAACAGTTCTTGTCCAAAACTCCACTAATTGAAATTATTTTACATATACAGGCTGTTTACTTAATTAGTTACAACACCATATTCTGTTATTTTAAATAGAATATGCTGTACATTATTACATTTTTGATGACTTAATTAAGCATACATATTGTCTATGATCAGCCAATTTGGCGTTATTTGGAATTTTGTGAAAAAAATACGTTTCCCATGTTTTCACATGTCTATAGAATAGATGTGCTCATATTTAAAAATATGAAATTTAATTATTTTTATCACTGAAGTTGTGGAAAACAGTATCCTCAATTTGGACAAATTAAGACATGTTTTCTCGATGTTTTAATAAAACCATTTATATTCACTTTATTAAATAAAAGTCAGAATTCCCTTTCTGTTTATATAAATTACCCTAAAATCAAATTTTTTTATATAACGTTATATTGTTGGTAACTCATTTGTTAACTTCATTTTGTAGCAGGAGATGCAGGCATCGTAGCCACAGATAACAATCCCGGCGCAGTAGGCAGATGTCAGTCAGAGTGTAATTTTTGATTACATATAATTCATGTCAAGTTCGTTTTCATGTTAAATAAAGTTGTTTAGCATCCAGTGTGTGTGAATTTCGGGTTAAAGAATCCACCCCAACCTAAAATTTCATATAATTTTTGTGCTTAATCTGTTTAATGAGAGAGCAATTAAATTTTTGTTAGTTGATAATTTTGTATGTGGCAATTAAAAGAAAATTTTGTGTAAAAAAAATTCCAAAAATACGACTATTTTGTTTTAAAGGGGGCTGAATGATTTTTCCACATTCAACATTTACCGAGTAATACTCTTAAATGCTGTACTTTTTATTTCTATTTGCGTAGCGCTAATAATTTATTAGATACTTTCGTTACTAGAATGGATGCATCAACCAAGGGCGCTGATTTTATAAAACAATTACCTCAATACGAAACATCTAAGCCCAATAAGAAATAATCTCCACTTGCAGAGTTCGCAACAAAGACTACTCTTGTTAGAATCAGAAACTTGGTTATTTTTTTCCTTATAAGTTCTCAAGTCTCACCGATACGTACTGAAAAACATAGAAAAACTAATGCGGGAATATCCAAGAAAAACTTACATTATCACCGCCTTCATCCGTGGGTCATAACAATGCGGTCACTCCGGTGGACAGACAAGGCGGTTTCACATATGCGCGGGAGATGCAAAAACAAAACATAAGTTACTCATCCGTTGAACTCAAACAGATACAGTTAAGACTCACAGAGGGGTTTTCACCCCAGGGCATCATCCTTATCCTATCCATGGCTTTATCCCTTAGATTACATCATTAGTCAATGGTGGTTATGAATACCTTGTTAGTTTTCTCTCTTCAACAACTAGCTAGAGTCAACCTGAAATAGTAGAGGCTTCCCCGAACGCTCACCCTAAGGCCTATAGGGTCGCATTCCAATAGCCCGGATCGGGGGCACCTAATAAGGCTACCCTCTCCACCAGAACTATGTCATTCGAGTAGCCCGCATTACCCCCCGGAATGCAAGTCACCCACTCGAAGGAACCACGGCTGTTAACCGGGCACTCTGCGCTAGGGGTTTAAAACTGCCTGAGGCACATCATGGCGAAAGACCTTACTCTCACTGCCTGAGGCACATCATGGCCAAAGACCTTACTCTCACTGCCTGAGGCACATCATGGCCAAAGACCTTACTCTCACTGTCTGAGGCACATCATAGCCAAAGACCTTACTCTCACTGCCTGAGGCACATCATGGCCAAAGACCTCGCTCTCACTGAGCCAAAATCAAGAACATTTCTCTCTGTCAAAAATGACACCTCAATACTCATTGCCTACTTTTGCATCTCCTCGCGACTCTGATATTTTCTCGCCAAAACAATTAATCGCACGCATACGCATTCGCTCCGATATTAGTATTTATCTTATTAACAGCGATTCTAAACATAGCAAGAAATTAATAAACGTACAAAAACACCTTTTATTTTAATAATAACGCAGACACAAAAATTGACATTTAACAGTACCTAACAGCAACGAACGGCACCTACTTGTAACATAAATGTATTTCAAGCATAATTTATTATAAAAAGTTAGCCTCATATATTCATATTGTCTTCATTGTACTATATACAGTGCGCATCTGAAGAGTCTTTCACCACGTTTCCTTTTGAATGCGTTAAGTTAGAAGGTTCTGATTTCCAAGATGGTGCCCCAGTCGCTAACAATTCGAAAATTTTAAATATCAAAGAGGGTCGTATTTACTTCGTTTGAAAACCACTTTCTTTACCTAAATGCTCAACTTGAGAAAACTAAAAATGGGCAATTCATTCATAGTTATGGGTGTTTCAGTCTGAAAACTTTTATGTTAACTTTCAAACGCGATTATAGTGTAATAATGAAAAATGGCGGCGTCCTTTTAAAGATGAAATGTTCTTCCCACAATTAAAGATACACAATGGCCACGACCTGGAGGTCATTTTATATGTTAATGCCAGAGGTTCATTATCTACATAATCTAGTTCAGTATACCGAACCAGGATCATCCGTTCTATAGTTCGGAAGGCTTCAATCTGAAAACGCTTGTGTCACACAGCTTTAGAATGGGTTTTCCTGTTTTTGTTTATTAAACGCGATTGCGTAGTTAATGAGAATGGCTTTCAAATAAATGTAATATGACCGCCTTTGCTATTTAWAATTAATAGACAGTAGTTCAGAGCTACTGTGGCGAAATCTTGAATTTTGAGAAAACCAAATCCGTATCTTCTAACTTAACGCGTTCAAAGGTTAACGTTGGGGACGAATTTGGACGCGCACTGTATGTAGGTATAGKCTTTGGCTCATGTGAAACAAACATTTACAAATGCATTGMGTACSTACATATCGTATTGGAAATAATAATACCGTTTAGGGGACATGATATTTCAAAGCTCCGGGTGKGGCAGATAGCGAGTATAATTGACTAAAAAAGGAGGAGCTATGAACATATCACAACAAAATGGTATTTTCCGTGTGTAATTGCATAGTGATCCCTTTTCCAACTCTGAGATATATGAAGTCAGTTTTTATCACCCAACGAGAGCTTTGATTATCCCTGAACATTTTCAATAAAGCGAAGTCACTTTTTGCCTTAAATATCTGGACTGATTTTAAGTAAGGGCTTAGCCGGATTGCGGATTACCGTTGGCAGTTTCCCGATTGAGCGGCCGAGTTCCGTAACCGGATTAATCCAGTGACCGTCAAGGGTGGCTAAGCCAACCTTTCACCTGATAAAAACACAAACATGCCCAGTTTTTATACTGTTTATTGAGACCGCCCTCCGATAGGGTTATTATGAACATGTGGCGAAGAACGTGAATGATTTTCGTTATCTGTGCCAGCTTGTGAATARTCCTATTKAAATTTACAATAAGTTATTCATTTAATGGTAGAGGTTTCAGTATTGTGCTTACTGTAGAGCGATCGCAACTGACCGTGTGTATAACATTATATACTTGAACTTTTTTGTTTAGTTTTCGTTTCGCTAGAAACGATTAAATTTTATTTCGTTAGACAAGAAAAAATTACAAAAATTAAATATTATACGTTATTGCGCAGCGGCTATTGCAACACTAACTCAACAAGGCATAGATTGAATCAAGTGGTCGATGTCTCTTTGTGGTAATTGGTCAAAGGTCTGTGGAACACATATTCGCAATCAGTTCCAAAGTTCTTGGTGTCTCTAGCAATCGCTGGCGTGTTCTGTTCACATATCTATGTTTAGTAACGCATTATGTAGAACTTCAGCGATCCATCGTCAGTCAGTTAAACTAGCTCGCCCTAATTGGGTATTATCACTTTTTCTGAAAATTACGTAAAATGAATCTTGAAGTGCATATATATCGTACGCCATGTTAGAAAAAAAAATTGTTTTGTAGGTAGAGAATTTCAGGCCTGAAATTCGAATCTTAGGAGTCACCGCCAAAACGCTTCTACCCAAGGTTATTCAACTGGTGACGTCAAGTGTCATGTAAACGTTACCGAGGCGCGTGCTGTTTAATGGTGTAGTATCATTCTTGAATTGGAAAAGCTTTTGTGTGGTGTTTATTGAAAGGACGGTGTAAGAGGTCGCACCAAAAAGTGATTTGTGTAGTTTTACAAGCATCTATTATGTATAGAAAACAAAACAAGTGTTGTTTTGTACGTGGTTATAAAAGTACTTCAGTCAGTACAGCTAACAAAATTTTTGTAACCGTTCCTCGAGATTATCAACGTATGAAAAAGTTGTTTAAGGCTCCTAGACGTGATATGCCGAAATCGCAAGGTTTGTTTTTCTGTTGTGAAGATCATCTTAATTCTTATTGTAAGTTTTATTATTCTTTTTGGGGTTATAAGTGTTTACCATTCAGTTTCCATTTTGTTATAGCTTGAAGAGGACATGAAAAGTTATATGACTTTTAAGTTGATAGAGGGAAATGTTATAATAAAGAACGACGTTGTTCCCCATATATTCGAGTGTTAGCCAGACCGGAAACGKGCGGCAAGAGCCCAGAAAATAAATGGCAATTTATATTTATTCTGACCTCTAAAGTAAATGTCAAGTTTAGGGTACGTTTTTTATTCTTACATTTTTATGTTTACAAATAGTATMTTTCCAACAACCCACTGTTATCAAATTATCAATGCTACGTTAATTTGATAAAAAGTTCACTTATGCCGTTGCTTTTACGTTCTTCATCTCCGCCGCGTTGTACTACTCGTCGCTGTACACAAATTCTATAACAATGAACATGCCTTCAGAAGTCATAACTCATAAGTATTTCACTTTTTCTAGGCGTATTTTAATTCGCTTGTCACAAAATGCATGCAAACAACAAACTGATAAATTGACGGGCTGAGGCTGACGCGTGACGCGCTGATGTAAACAAGCGGCTATTTACAAGACACCTGACGTCACGGCCAATATGTTCGCATTTTGGCSGTCCCTTTAAATATTCACATTTTTAGTATTAAAAATATACCTTACGATCCATTTTTTCGAATTTATAAGCTGTTACAGCTGTTTTGTGGATTAGATGCTACCTATTAAAATACAATTTAATAAAATATAAATACATGGCAAATACCCAATTGGACCTACTTCTAAGATGACTTACGCCCTAGAAATAGTCCCATTAGCAGTCGTTGCATATGCGGACAAAGATTATACCGTTGCATTTGCGGTAGATTAAAAATGTTTTTGCAGATAGCGTTTCATATGAGGTCTAGGGCGATAAAGATGTTATGAATTACGGCTTACACTCTAGAATGTATGAACATAATTTAAAAGTTTATTGCCAATATACATTTATACTACACAAGAAGCTTGTATGCTGCTATTTTAAATAAACTCAAAATATCTTATACATACCTAATATAAACCTACTTGTAAAGATAACTAGAAACCAATTTGATCCCGGCCTAATCAGTGGTTGGCAAAACAGAATACCTTTAAACGGGATTGCCCTTGGAGTTGGCGAAATAGCACTAAAACAGGTAAAAATTTTAATTTTACACTTGGCGAAACAAGAGTTGGCGAATCGGCAATATACCCATGCACTTAGCATATCTGCAATAGCCCCGTTAGCAAAAGTATTTTTTAAAGTACTTGACTTCCAGTTTTATTGTAACATTCGTATTATATGCTCTTTCCTTATCAAATATATATAATAAGGAAATATTGAGGTGTTGGATAATATATGTAATCTGTTATAATATAGTACTTTATATTTCGCTTGTATTATGATCTAATGTAGGTATAGGGTTATTGTTATTGGGAAAGCAAGCTAAATTAAAATGACTCGAACCATAGCCACCTTCAATAAGGCCGCTGCCGCATCAATTTGGCAACAGCGCTCGCAAGGCCGATTCTGTTTAAATTGAACGGATTAATACATGACCTACTCTTTGCACTAATGTAGTGTGTTCAGACTGATAATTTGGAATCTAGATTGGCTGTTACAGGCAAATGGTCGGCAGAAATTTTGATATAATCGCTATTCAATTTTTCTAGTCAGAACCAAAACTGCGGTTTAAAAGTATATTTGCATTACAGTCAACTTTAGTGCAGAAATTTACAACTCTACACTTCGTGCTTCGAGAAAGTCTGTGAAGCACTAACAAAAACAAGTCATAGTTTTATCAAATCCAGAAGACACTGCAGCTGCTATTTTTGTGACATTTAACTACAACTATACCTAGACGTTTTACAAATCAAGTACCTACTTATATTAGCGATTCTGTTGCATTCAAACTTGGACGAAAACTTAATAGCTTTTGAATGCATTTAATTAATGCATTAAATTGAAATGAATGAAAGATAATGATCATTGACCAGATCCTTATTACAATTTAATAAACGGTGGAGTTCATGTGCCATCTAGAATTGTTATCGAACGTGCGAAACACGTAGTATACGTGATGCAAATGTAAATATCTGAAAACATTGATAGATTGTTTATAACGGCAAGTACCTACAAAATAAAAGGTTATTTGGTTATTTTAAGTCGTGTTTTAAGTGAGATCCGTACTACATTGCTACTTATGCAATAATGGTCTAAAATGTACAATAAAATCTCTCGTGTGAATTGTTAATAGTTGTTGTTATTTTAAGGTACGTTCGAATAAACTGTAGCCTCAGGTTTAATTATAAGAAATACTAAATACTTTATTTTTGGAAATACTTATGTAAATTTATTTATACCTTTTCTCTTGTTAGGTACATGGCTTAACATCTCAGAAACTCTTAATAAACCATTTTATATATTTCTTGTTACTGCAGAGATGTATTTTATATTTAATTATACCAAATAAATTGTTTCATTAGAAACAAATCCAATTTCTTTTGTAACGTATGTGGTTGTCGAATTGTTCGTAAAATAAACCCTTTGTTTCAGTATGTTAGTGTGCTTGCCTTTGATTCGTAATTTTCTTCCTATTTAAGTTATCGCTATAAGATGTGTGGGGATTGAATATAGTTAAGGTAAAAAGTACCAAAGTTCGTAAGCAATCTTTTTTAAATCAAAAAATATTTTTGTGCAAGTATGTATGTATAATCGATGCAGAAGTCCATCAAATTATGTATGCATAGGTGCAAAAATTAGTAAGCGGAACATTGTCTTTTTTTGGTAAAGTACTTTAAAAGAAATTTGGACTTATTTTCCAACACCGATTAAATTAATGTGTGTACTGATTTGCAACTACTTACTTGTTCTTAGTGCGTATCCATTTCTTTGATTTATGGAAGCTTTTTTCATACTGCCTATGGTTATCCCTTTCAAAACAGGCCTTTAACCTGCCACATTACAATGAATTAGAATATAATAAAAATAGAGAACCCCTTTTTGAATTTTTTTAATGGGCTAGTTATAATTTATTGCTACAAAATAGGCATTGCAATTACATTACCCTTTTTACCTCATAAAACTGAAGGCCATGAGGAATGTTTGACGGGTGTATTAGAAAATGTGAATAGGAGAGTAGATATTTAAGCCTTCAGAAAATGGTAATAAACTTTAAAAAAATCATCCATCTAGCCATTTTTAATGTGTAGTCATAATTTGAGATAGTTGGATGCATTATCCACCTAAGTTAGTCTTGATGGCGCAAAAATACACATACCTATCAGCAAATATTTTTGATTTAAGTGAAATACAACCTAAGATGAACGTATAATAAAAGAATCGATTATTTATTAGACCCATACTCTTCCTTTACCATTTGAGCGTCATGAACAGTTGAGCACAAATCGAACTATAAAAGTCTTCGATCCTTTTTATTTGCACTTTAATAAAAAATTTAATACCGCCCACCCCTCACATATAGCATGAAAGTTAATGGTCCGTCTCATTTCACATATCCAAATAATATTGTTTATGAATACATTAAAAGTGCACTTGCAGAGCGGGGTAATTACAAAACGCATGTTACCAAAACGGAAGGTAGACAGGGATGCAATAAATCAAAAGTTGTTTAAAGCACTCTTACCGAACTCTACCGCATATGCAGGGCTACCTGCAAGAAATTTTTTAGTCAATCGCAAGTGCAACCATAATACCCTTGACCACATGTGCAACGACCGCAATTTTCCCTGTATCGTGATGCCAGTGGTGTTCGCTGCGTGTCGTTATAGGAAAAACCTTACATTTTGTTTTCCACCGCGAACTGTCTGCCATGTCTACGTCCATCAAGGAACCATAAGCAGAAAATAGGCACACCAATGACGGAAATGTCCAACTCTACATCTCTGTTCAATATTGCTTGACATCATTCCAAGAGGTGGGTTTTCTGCAGCAGAGTCAGTGCTAGTATCCAAAACGGACAGTATACTTGAAAGCCCATAGCAGAGACTCTTCAACCAACAATTGTTTGTCGAGATACCCCTACATTCTATGGCTGTAACCATGGTATCCAGAGCTGTCGGAAGTTGTTTTAGGTACCGTTTTTGGCCACCTAGAATTCCCAGATTTTGTATATAACATTTAGGATAGTTATGGGTCTACAATTCAAAGAATAGACATAATCGTGTAATACGCGTGCAAAGGAAAACTTCAGTCACCATGAAAATATTTAAGCTAAGGCTGCTGTTGCACTTTACCCTTCTAAGATGAAAAGACTCAAAAGATCAAAGATAAAAAAAGAAAATACAGCGCATAAGAKGATAAAATTAATAGATACCTTACTTAGACTTTCTAGAGAAAAGAAGCGACATAAACTGAAGCATAATAATTGATAGGAGTACAAAGCTCCAATAGCAAAGGTTACTACTACATTTGTATATTTGACAAAATATTTGAGTGATATATGACGTGCCAACTGTTTATACGCAACCCATCTACAAAAAAGAGGTTGTTTATCTAAAAAAAAACATGTATTATATAATGCGGTAAACAGTCTGATGGAAGGCTGAAAATGGCTGGTATAAGCACATGAAACGCCAGGTTACATCAAGTATTTTGACAAATACGCATATATATCACKTCCATTGGCTMTATGCTACTGKGTGTGAAGCTGCTTTGGAAACGGGTTGTGGGGTGACCCGACATTGTTGACTTATTCTGTCCACGGATATTTATTTTATACACAGTAAGACAAAAAACAAGGTTATTATTTTTAATATAAGTGTGGAGCTCTTGGAGTAGCAGTCAAAAAACAAAAACACATCGTGCAAAAATCGAATAGGAGAAGGAGTTTTTGGCATATTCACGCACTAACGCGATTTACAGATATATTTCCAGCATACATAACATACTGTTATGTAAATAAGCATTAAACCCTAATAAACCGTAACTGAATAATAATAATTATCTTATTTAGTATTTTAATGTATTTGTAAAAATTAGTTGTACATAATACATACATACAACTTTTGAATACCCTCTAAACTATTCAAAGGTACCCAAAAAAACTTTTATCCAGTTACTAGTATTTATCCTGATGGTTTTCACACCAAGCAATAAATTGAATTGGACTGGTTACTGGTTGCCTTTTAGTGATGAAACAGAACAGAAAGCAACTGTTTAACAACGTTTGGTTTGAAATTGTGAGAAACCTACAACGATTCACTTAAAGCTACACTATTATTTACTTCAACAGCCGCATTTTAAGATTTACCAGTCAAAATACAATAATAGCTCTGTGTCATCTACACAAGGTCGGAAATGATAGCAGTGTACTACTTTTCTAATAACTGATAAGTACAAAATAAAAAGATAAGGTCAAATTGTGAAATTTTGTGGAATATCTGATATTTTTTTTATCGGGGTCGAGTATTCGTAAGTAAGGCAGGTTTTGAAATAAAAATAAATTTGTAATATCTCGCAAGACTTCGAGGTGTGGTAGAACTAAACCCTCCACGAAACCCAGATTGATGCGATGGAAACATGTTACTGTTTGCTATATATTATGTACATCTGTTTATTTATTACTTTTTTATAACCTTAGATACCATGGGTATAGGAGTTACTAAAAATGTCTTCCACATTTTGTGCGTGTAACTTACTTCATTACAGCCTTTTGTAACGTGCATTAGCTGTAGTATTCAATTCATGATTTTTATGACTAATATTAAGTCTTTCTCTATTATCAATGTCAATAGAAAATTTAAAGTAAATTTGAACCAGTTTTGGCTATAATATTGCACGGTGTAGGGTGCATAGGAATGTTAACATAAAATAAACGTAGCATTTACGTAGGTGTTATACTAAAGTTCATTGTGAACAACCACTACGGGTCTTGAGTTGTGCGCATCTTATGACCAGGAAATGATCTAAATTTTCAAAACAAAATCATTGTAAGTSAATCCGTTAAATATGACACAAGTGGCCAATTGATTGTCAGGGCCTGGTTATCAAACAGTAATGTGGTTGCTCAAAAGCTGAAGCTTGTAATAATGGTCAGACATACAAATAATATTTTCCCACGGAACCTTTTTCAATTCATGCAAAATGATCTTCATCAAATCGCTTAAAGCTTTTAAAAGAAGCGTATTTGGTGAATTTCTTAATACCAGGGATTGTTGTGTTTGCGTAAGACAGATTATATGATGTGGAATTTCTGTAAATTGGTGTAATCTGATTAACTTCATTCTACCAATGCCGATTAATACAAATTATGTCAGATACATTTTCCTGTATACGCATCTAGCAATCAAACCTTTTTTGATAAGTATTAAATCTCCAAATGAGTCCTACTTTTTAGTTATGCTTCAATACTCATGCCGACCTTCATCATATTTTACGGCATTCCAAAGCTTCTTTATTTGTGCACTTTTTCTGTCCGTTTTCTCAGCCGCCATAATTCATGTTGGAGTTTTTGTCCTACAAATAGATGAGCGCCTAGTTTCAAAGAGCAGCTAAATCTCCGCCTCTGGGGCTTGAACCTGGTTAGCACCTTCTGTTTGTAGCGTTAAAAGGCGATTTACTGCATTTTGCCTTAAGTACTTACAGCGGACAAACCCGGAAGCAACCGTTGTAAGCGGCGAAAAATATTGCGGAAGAGAATCCTTTCAGTAGCAAAGTAGATTTTTACATGAAACTAACGACGAGGAGATGCAATGTAGCTCTTTCTCTAATATAAGCTTTTAGGTTAAACGAAGACCAGGGATGATCCGCTTACCAAAGAAGCTATAGTAATTTACATCTGGTTTTAATAGGAATTTAATTTCATTGACGTTTTAAATGGGATAGTTAGAAGATAAAAAACACCTATTTTACTACAGGCATCCTTATTATATTTTTAACATATAAGGGTAGATAGAGCCATCTGCGTTCTGGACGTGTCGTCAATGTTAAGTTTTCTTAAATTCCAGCCCAATATTGACTAAAACTAAACCAATTTTACAACAGATCTACTTACGGTGGAGCACTGGGAGGCCCAACAGAACGAATAATCAATATGCAAACCATACACCCTATGCAACGCACAAATATCCCCGTTCCTACCATATTTAGGATTTTAATTTTTCCCGTTCATTTAAGCAAGTCACTTTCACTGTAATTCAATTACTTCGAAATATCCAAGTAATGGCTACCTTAAAAATTAATCAAAATTGTAAGGCGTAGCTGAATATACGATCGTTCATATCATAGTTACACTTTTACTGTTCATTTTGAATATTTAATTCAAATTTTGATGAAATATTATTTTTAACGTTATCTGTTTTTAACATAATCTCATATAAACTAAAAATGACACCATCAGAATTATACATAGTAGGAACTTACTATTAAAAAAATAACGTTGATATAATGCTGCACTCTCTGTGCACTTTGAGGAATATTCTAAGAAACCAAGCACTGAGGTGCACATGACCGCAAATTACCTACCCGTGCACCTGAAATATTCAGCAGTACCAGTTGTAAAGTAAAGGAATACCAACCCTAAAAGTAACTTCAAAAACTTGCACGCATTAAATAATATACATTACACATGTTATTTCTAATAATGTAGACACCTGCCTATGGAATTTGATACATACGCCTTGTTCGGGCTCACTATTGCAGCCCATAATGGCACAACAGTATTAATATTTCGTGATGTAATAGCTAATAACTTTAATTTTTTGCCTTGATTACACGACGAGGCAGCTATTTTACTTTCAATGCACAAGAGAGTGCCGCATACCCACCTTCGAGCATCCGTCTCACTAGTTGACTTCACACTCTAACCTAAAAATTAGTGCCCAGAAAGTGTTCTAAGTTCTGTCCCTTTATTTCATTGGGTAAGAATGTTATTACGAATTTTCATAAACCGAGCAGAACATAGAACTGTCCAGAGAGTATGACAGAGTGGACAATATTAATATACAATAAAGTGAACATCGCTTCATCACAGTTTTCTAATAAAATGAATATTAGGGTTAGGAGCTCCTATAGTTAGCAAACACCGTAGTCGGCGGTTTTTTCCTTACGGGGTATCAAAATTAATCTATTACCACTATTGAGGCCAGTATTATTACAACGCGGAACAAAATACTTTTTAATGCAAAAGAAAAACAAAAACAAAAAATCGTTAAGCCATAACACAACACGAGGCAAGCAACAAATTATGACTACGAATGCAAACTGCAAGAAATACCATAAAATGTGGGCTGCTATTGGCAACTCGTCTTATACAATGGTCACTATTGGTCACATACATTAACAAATGTAGGTACCGCTTATGAACGTGTGTGTAACCTTATGGCGCAGGAAATAAAAAAAGAAGACGACGTCATTTTGATCTCCAACAGCAGCATGTGTGTTATTAATAATTACTTCTATGCCATGTCGCCTGTGTCAAGACAATCTGGGGACAGCTGTTTCGGCTTATAAAGCCACCTCAGCACAGCTATAGTCCCAACGCAGACAACACGGCATAGATCTGGCTTCCCTTATATACACCAAGATAGGTATGTGTATGCGAGAATTACAGTGTGTAAAGTCACTAGATAGATAAAGTCCAGCAATTGTCCGCCATTTTAGTTCAAAATAGCAGCGGTAAATTTAAATGTTTATGTAGAAGATGGCATGAAACCTATTTGGTTTCTATGGTTTTGGTTTCATCCGCCATTTTAGTGCAAAAATATGGACAATGAATTGCGGTATTGTAATATATTTAGTGACTGTAACAGTGTTGATGACACCATGCCATCTAGTGGCATCAGTGGATTAGTTCTCCACAGAGACGAGTGGATGATGCCGTATTGCCAGTAGACGGCATGGTGTCATCCACACTGTAATTGTCGCATGTGTGTTGTTTTTGTGTTTTGACCTGTATGTTTATGTTTATATCACACATTATATGCTGGCATGCATATGCATAATGTAACTACCAGTAGGACGACATTAATAAATTGTTTAAAAAGTTTACTATTTACCATCATTTTGGGAATTGTGACCATAAGACCATACGAGCATACGACCAATACATACATACAATACTTAGTCATTGATCGCTATGTTTACTGTTGCCTCTTGCTGCGTATTTTTTGTGGCGTTTAAAATTAGTTCTTCTATTTTGCATTCTTAATGAAGCCATTTTGAAATGCAAATTGAGTTTCGTCATAGAACCATTACGAAACGGAATTTTTATTTTCCAGTGTTGGTATCACTAACATTTTGAGAGAACGTTATACAAACCCCACCTCGTAACGTCGTAAGTATCATGGGTCTTGTCAAAATTGATAATTGGCCAACTTAATCATGGCAGGTTAAAATTTCCAAAATATATCATTTTTATTGAATTTCTCAGTTTCTTGTTTACAAGATGGAACTCACGCAAAATAAAAAAAACTTTTAATTAACTACTACAAAATCGGCACTATCGCGTTTCTTTTTGTGGGGCAAACAAGTATTAGGAAAAATATCAAAAAAAATATATTGTGGTTTAATAATAGAATGCAGGCTGTCATGGCCGCTGTCCGTCGTAGAAAGTTCTTCCGGGTTTGATGCCGTGGTCGTAGAATTTACTCTTGACGTTTCGCACATCAGCGATCGTACTGTCGGCTTCTTCAGAAGGAATCTGACTAGTGAAATCATTCATTGTCGTGATTTATATAGTAGCTGTTCCTTTTGGCTGGTTACGTGTTTGTACATGCTGCTCAAGCGATAGCTGTCTTCTTTGTTAAAGTTGTTGGGGTGCTCCATTATTTCCAGAGATTCTCTCGCAATTCTTTGGTGGTAGTGGCTGCTCCTTGCGATAGTCCGTACGTTGTCATACTCGATGATGTGTTGTTTGCCTCCTGCTACGTGTTTGGCCATGGCAGATATATCTGTGTGTCCATACGCTGCATCTTGGTGGTGTTCCTTTATACGACATTGTATGCTGCGTCCAGTTTGCCCGATGTAGACATTTTCGCAGTGACATTGGAGCTGGTAGTTTCCCTTGGTGTTTAGTTTCGGTGTTTTGTCCTTGGCCGATGGTAGAATATGTCATATCTTTTGCACTGCGTTGTATCTTACTGCGATCTTCTTTCGCAGCATTTTCTTCAGTCTATCTTTTACCCCTGAAACGTATGGTAGGTAGGCATATCCTTCGTGTTGTAGTTCATGTCTTTCCTTTTGTATGTTTCTTCTTGCTCTTATAGGCTTATTAGGCTTATAACCATTTTTCTGTAGGGCACTCCTAACATGTTGAATCTCCTCGGCTCTGCTATCTGCGTCACTAATCTTCTGGGCTCTATTTAGTAGCGTGCTAATGAGTGACCTCTTCTACGATGGATGATGATGTGATGCGGCGTTTAGATATTGGTCCGTGTGAGTCTCCTTGCGGTATACTTAGTGACTCAGCTTCCCGTTAGTATTACGCTTTACTAGGACATCCATCTCTTACAATTCCCATAGTGAACTGGATGTTGTTGCGCTGCTGGTTGAGATGGTCCTTAATTTCTGCAGGGCGTCCATTACGTATGACCATATAACGAATGTGTCTTCCATATAACGGTACCAGCATTTTGGCTTCTTGTCACTTGACTCTGTCGCTTTCATTCCATGAAGATATTGGCGATGACGGGTGACAACGGTGATCCCATGACTGCTCCGCTCTTCTGTTCGTAGATATCTCCATTCCATAGCAAATATGTGGTTGTCAAGCATAGTCTTGCCAAGTCTAGCATGTGTCCGGATAGTCCTCTTGGAATAAGATGTCTTGAATTATCTGTAGAGTCTCTTCTACCGGAATATTCGTGAAGAGTGACACTATATAGAAGCTGACTATCATGTTAATGATAGTGATGAATTAATGATTTCACCCAGATTCCTTCTGAAGAAGCCGACAGTATGATCGGCGAAACGTCAAGAGTAAATTCTACGACCACGACATCAAACCCGGAAGAACTTTCTCCGATGCTTTGTGGTTTGTTTGTCATTTAGATTTAAAATGAAAAAAATGATGGACGACCACATTATTCAAACATCATAATCCATTCGACATTTTAAACTGCTAAGTATGTAAACCTACATCAAACTGCATTCATATATATATATTTTTCGTGCCTAGATATCGGCTTATAACCCCCATTTAACATATAGCACGTGTTTGCTTATGAGAATCACAAAAAGGGAATGGTAAGTTGTAAGTTCCATAACACTTATTACTGCACTAGCAAAACGTCCCAGACCTTTTACGAGTTACATATTGAAAATGCAAACCAGGCCATACATATATTTCGTCTCGCGTCGTAAAGAGACGCTTCGTAGCCAGCAAGACTTACGCCATCACCCATCTAAATTGTTCTCGAGTTGGCAATAGCATACAAAGCTTCAAATGTGATGATGGCTATCTGGCTTGCCTTTATAATACAGAAGTTACTCATAAAAATAATAATAAAGTCGCAAAGGCTAATATACGTGATATTCCAAGTAATATTTGAAGAACGTTTTGCTTTTGTTTCAGAAACATGTACAACTAAATTATAAAATCTGGTGCGTTTGACGATATTCTTAGTGCTACACCGATTTGTTTGCCATTTGGCAAGGCGTTTATATTCATTCAAKAGAGCTCTTTCTGCTCTATAAGACTGTGCCAATCGCGGATTTGAATAATTATGTTTTTAAATATTTTTCTGGCTTAGAAATGGAGTATTTAGCAGGCAAATAGGGGCATTTTTGACATCTGCTTTTCTTCACTCTTATCGAAGTCAAAACGATGCCTCAGCTGCTCGGGGACAACTGCGATATGTTTGGAAAATTAAAAAAATTGCGACTTTGCCAATACGCCTCGCACCGTAAGACATTTAGAATCCAGCGAGAAGTGTCTCAAGGCACTTTTCACTCGGTCGCCAAACACGTCCTGAATTAAATGAAAAATGAAATGCGACCATGCGACAGTACTACTCAGCTTTCTATTAAGTATTACAAAGCATGTGATATCACTTGGGTTCATTAATTATAGGTTTGGTTGTAAAATAATTCTCTCATCTTTAGTTAAAAAAAACTAATATTAAAATATATCGCGTAATATCAAAGTAATTAATCCATCTAGGTATCAATGTACGTCCTTATTAACGTTCGTATACTACACTATTTTATTGTAGTTTAATTATGGGTACTGACAACTGCTCATATATGTATATATCATATATATTACAATGACACTTGTTGGAATCGTCAACATTTGTATAGTCAGGAAATCGCAATAATGGTTCAAGTTAGTAACTTATTAAATGATTACATAAACAACACAGTATTCAAAATACTAGAGGTGGAATATAGGAGGCTGGTAGTAAATTAGCAGTCATGAATAAAGCCATAATTGAAAAAGAMATATTGCCCGAAATAAAACACCACTMTAATCAGGAACACATCAATGAGAACAGAGAAGCGCTAATAGATCTGTGCGTACGATATAACGCAAGAATAAACACCTTTTTTAAACACAAGCTACAACATAAAATCACACGGCAGAACTCGACGATGGACTACAACGTCGTGGACAAGACTCTTCGCGGAGCTGTACACAATACACACGAGATAACTTGCATCCCGCAGCTCGGTTTCCATAGCTTCCTGTCAAGAGAATTTTAATTGTCTAGTGTTTATTGCTCTTACTGTTCCTGTTAATCTTGGCCTTCCTCTTCTTTTTCTGTCCGTTGGTTGGTAATTGAGAACCTTTTTGGTTATAATTCCTACCTCCATTCTGTGTATGTGACCATACCAAATGTGTAGCTTTTTTCTATGCTATGGATAATGGAGTTACTTTTTCCTGTTTCTTGATATTTTCATTTCTCATATGCTTTAATACCCTCCATGATCTTCTTAAGAAATCCACTTCAACTGCTTCTATTTTGTCCCTATTTCTTTCTATGATGGTCCAGCACTACGGTCTATATATTACGATGGGCTTTATTGCAGCTTTATAAATGTTTATCTTTGCCGTCCGATCTTGGTCGACCATAACAGCGAATTTACTTTTTGTATGGCTTTCTTATCTGAATTTAGTCGGTTTCTTATATCTTCTTCACATGATCCCTCTCTTCTTATAACGCTTCACAATTTTTTTAATTTGTCACGTTTTTTTTAATACTAATTGAGCCTGATACTTGTAGGTTTGATGATGCTTTTCCTACGCAAGGTATTCAGTCTTTTTTTTTCACCAGCTCATCATCTGCAAACAAGAGTATATACATACATCCAAAGGTCGTTTATCTTTTCTTATGCCTAGATAACATCTATGATGTCATGAGTGGCATCTATAAAGAAAAGGATGCATCCTTTGTGTTAAGATGGATGATCATTGTTCACTATTCTTTTGCTAGATACAGCTTAACATCGATAGACTTTCAAAGATGCACATACCCATATGAACTAACCATGGAATTACTTTTGGCGCCCAAGGCACATAAGCACTGCAATGATTGCAAATTATCTATTATTCACCAAAACTATTTTATTATTTACTTCAGCAGCCCAATTTCTACCTGCAACAGTACCGTGAATGTTCAGTGTTAATAATTCTATTTGATTAGCAAGTATAATTAATATTTATTTAGCAAACATAAACGGAAAGCTTGAGCCTTTGTCAGCTACTAATATCTCTGTTCTTAACATTATCATTAGCCCAATTTGAGCTTCCCAGAAATTTTCAATGGGGCCTGTGAATGTGACCCTAAAATGAAATTGCAATTATTAAACGGCATTACACAGGCTATTGCGTTGAATGCTAAACATTCAATCTCGCCCGGCGCTTCCGCATAAAATTTTCTGTAATCATTACAGAATTCCTGCTGTTATCAAATGGCTGCCACATTTTATTCTCATGCACGTATACTAAGCAGTGCAAAAATAAATATCTTTGTGTCGCATATCCTGCCTTCCTACCTATTTGTCTATATTTTATACAATGTTACATACATGTTATAATTTATTACTCTGTAATTGGAACATTAATTGTGTAAAGTGCATACATTTCACAGAAATAAAAGAAATAAATCATTTGCTCGAACACTACAATACAGGCTACCATGGAACAATACAAAGATTGAGAGAAGCTTTCCATTTACTCTTATTTGTTATTCATTTAGTTTTATAGCTTAGCTATCCTTTTACATCTTTAACCTCCTAAAACTGATTGTCATTTTTTCAGATAAACGAATTCCTGACAGGCTAGGTTTCTTTTCACTCATTCTAGTATAGATTCTTGTCCTGTGTACCCATAAGTAGACCGATTACGCTAATTTTACTGCAAATTTGAATACAATCAATAACTAATTATAAACAACTGTTTTAGCTAATTCTTTGCTTAATTATTTTTAATTACGATATTTGAAAAACTAGTTTTAGGAATTTAGTTAATTTATCCCTTACATTCATTATCACAGGTAGTGAAATTCATATTTATCGATTAGTTTATTGACTAGGATCTTCATTACTGATCGTTTTTTTTATAAGTTGCGCTCGTCTAATGACATCTGATGCTATTTACGTCATGCTATACTTGCCTCTATGTATGTTACCATTGAGTTTAATGGGAGAAACTGAAATTTCCAAGGTTCAAAACTAGATTCCCTGGAAAGTATACAAGAAGGCAGTTTTCTTTGCACCTATACAAATTGCAGTTCTTGTTATTTATTGCAACACTTTATTCATTTTTCGTAATGCAATGTACCTCATCATCACGAAATTTCATGGAAGTTATATAACTGTATATAATACACTATGCTTACATTTGATTTAACTGTTACAATGGTGTAATGATCTTTTATAAATTCACATACTGTTATGCTGATGATGCTGTTCAGTGCAATTGTTCACGTTTACTTTGCCTGGAATATTACTGGAGCAGCAGTTACTTTTTGTATAAGATGTTGTTCACTTCAAAACCACACGCTCAGTATTTAACAATTAACATTTTCAAAAGAAACTTGATAAATTTATATTTTGGCTACCCAACAGGAACCCCTGACTAATGAGTTTCGGTATTTTTGGAGCTTATCAGAGGTAGTTATTTGCTTCATAGTACGAAATCGTACAGGAAGCGAAAGTGAAAATAAGGAAAATAGTGCACGGCTTTAATTTCTAGTGGTTTCGCTAGATCACATACTACACTATTGTATCTTTAACTTCACTTTCATGGCCGGTCTGTGTTGGTTTTTTGCCGGTATCTCCATCTGATGAGCTACAGAGACAGCGAAACTCATGAGTCACGGAGTCCGATTGCGTAATCAAATTAGATGTCTGTAATTTTTATTTTGTTAGTGCTTCTGAACGGTTTCTTTGGGTTAGCAATCACGGAACCCTGTACTGGGTCAGAGTGGCTACTAATTCATGGCTTTAATTTACAGTGGCTTTACTAGATCGCACACAATGTGCTATAGTGCTTTTACTTTCAATTAACATTTTGTTGTTATTGTTAACTAATAAAGAAAACAAATTATGAAAAGATAGAATAACTTCGACTTTGAATGTAACGTTTACTTTTCCAAAATGCACTCTGATAACTATTATTATAAACAGCTTAGACTTGCAGGTGCAACTTCAAACCTAACTGGACCCCCCTTAAAGTTAACCCAAAATTTTCTCAAAACTTTGTATCTAAAGCCCAAATATCGTAATGTACGAGTATCAATGAACTTCTAATTAATACGATTTTTTTATTTCATTGATCAACCGACTCTTTTTACTGTAAATACAATTACATATTTTATGGTTGTTTTTAAAAATTTCTGTAGATAGATACAAAATGTGGTTGAGACGCCTGTTCAATTGAGAGAGACCCGTACAATTGACGCGCTTTCGTATACGTCGTCAATCACACCACCTGAGCTACGATCGTGTCAGACAAAAATTTCGAGCAAAAACTTAAAACTTTTGATTCTTTGTTTAATATAATGATATGATAAAAATGTACGAAAAGGCGTTTAAAATTCATAACTAAATTTAAATGTATATTATTTGTTATTAAACCTGCTCCGAGAATTTCCTTAAATATAATTCTTTACTAACTAAAATTACTAGCAATAATTATCTTTACAAATACGTAAGCTTATACAAACTAGTTATGTTCACGATCACATACAGAAGGAACAAGGCATATCAAAATGGTAAATTCCGTTGTATCTATTTTTCATTTATTTTGATTACCGAAGTTGTGCTCAGTTTTGCGTTATTTTGATAATAATCTTAATTAAAAAACAGAAACTGCATAAGACACGTTTGATCTTGGTTTTAATCTCGTCAGTTTCAGACCATACCTACTTGAAGTGAAAACCACTTCCATTTTTATCGACATTTGGGGTACTCAATTTTTGATAGTTCATAATAGGAACAAAAAAATTTTAACAGAAATAACAGCAAGATACATCATTAATGTGCAGAATCATTTTTAACAATGATCATTTTTGTAACAACTGTAATATCTGTTAAATTCCTAAAATCAATTAAACACGTTCTCGTAAAGTCTTTGTCTTCCAAAGAGCTGTTTGCGCGAAGCGTAAGCTACACTCCATATTCTGATTGTCACTACAGAATTATGCGGAAATTAGCTAAAAAGTAAGTATTGCAAACTTGAAATATTTTTTCAAGCAAAGTTAGATACGAGTAAGAAATAAACAAATTATAACTGCTTGAGTTGACATCAAGATATCTGGAAACCCTTTTTTACGCTAAACTTATTTTTTAATTCGCTTACATTGATTACACTATTTAACAGAATTACATTTTTTGTGTTTAGGAGTTCATTGGTATTTCGTTTACTTTCGACATATCGCATAAATACATACCTTCAAAATAACGTAACATCCTAACCGCCTTGAATCTGCACAATTGCTCATGTTCCGTATAGATTAATTTAGACATATTATGTACTTTAGACTGCCTATCGTCCATTTTTTATTAAATAATTTATTCTAAAGTATAAATATTCGGAACACGGGCTTCCTCTGCTAAAATAGTAAATAAATATTTGTTACTGAGGTAACGAAGAAGAATTTAGATAGATATTAATTCACACATATGTACAGAAATGTCTTATTTCCTTCACTATAATCACATGAAGTTGTTTTAAACTAAACTTTTTAGTAATTTTATAATTAATACGGGTCAACCACGTACCTGTTATTACCAGTTATTAGATTGCTAAAATTACCTGTTTTTGCAAGAAATGACACAATTTTGTTTTAAGGTTATTTATAAACTTTATTTCTCAGACATTTCTAGATATTTCCTAACTCTGTTTATATTATTTGCCGATACTCGGCAATTCTCTTTAAAATCCAAATAAAACAAAAATAAGTTGCAGTGGCAGACTGACTAATTTGGAAAAAATAATCAGCAATCTTGGTACAATATAAATTTGGGAAAATGACAATTTGATGAGTAGTAGGAATGTGGGTGTTCAAAGCCAGTGAGGATCACTTTTGATCCCATCTTAAAAGCATTGAGGATCAGAAAAGTTGATCCTCACGGCGAATTTCTTATGGGCGAGCTGGTTCTAGCAAGCGCTCTCCTGACGGGCAACGGACCCGCATCTAGTGCACGTTATCGCAAAAGGTTATCGCAATAGGTTATCGCAAATGTATTTTAATTAAAAAATAGTTCAAAAGTGATAAAGGTTGATAAAAAGTTGTTAATTAGCAGTCGCCTTGATCTGAGTTACGGACCTGCGAACTTATTCTTGACGCGTGCAAAGGTTCTCGGAAGGGTTTCCTGCACTCGACCAAGTTCTAAACGCGTGAACTCGTTATGGGTGCGTGCAAACGTTCTCGAAAGGGTATCCTGCGCGAGACCAAGTTCTAAACGCGTAAACACGTTCTGGGTGCGTGCAAACATTCACGTGCTCGATTAGCGACCCCCGTTTGAATAAGGTACTGCTTGCATACAAAGGTATGGGGAGGGCGGGACGTTTAAATGAAACTAGAGTGATGAACTAATTTACTTTATTGAGTAAATACAAAATGATTAAGTAAAAACATAGGTGTTCTTTAAGCACAATATGTCTATATAATTCCTAATAGGTGGTATGTGCAACAGCTCTGGCTGTTCCTCTTCCTCTTCTTTGGAAGTTTCATTGGTCTAGACAATGATAACGATTCCGACATCTACTAATCTTTATGTTAGTTTTCTCACATCTCCGCTGAGCGGGGAGTACTCGAATATTCTGTCGTGCAGCAATAAACAGAACGCTGACGTATTGGCTGGTATACCACCATTTCCCGTTTCAAACTCCAACTTGATATCAATAGAACCTGCCTTTATCTGTTCATTTTGATGACGGCAATCAATTACAGTAATTGGAGCTATATTCTTAAAATACTGTCAGCAGATAACGGAACCCTTTATTGTCGGAGGCATACGGTTGCATTTCAACCAAATCAGCTTGCCAGAGATCAAAAAGTCCTTTCACTATCACTGTACGTCGCTTAAAATTACGACGTGGCCGAGTATGTAGCTCGTTCACCAGTTGAACTTTACTCATTTCGATTTATTCAGAAAATAACCGTAAAACTGAATACAATGCGTATTTATGAAGTGCGAAGTTTTTTATTACTAAGTTGTTCACCGACAGATTTCGGAAGTATACTGCTACCTTCTGGTTGTGGTTTATGGGGTACGTCAGATATGTCATTATTTTCAATGGGCAACGATTTATTTGCATTCGTTATTTCACCGCTCGTATTTAATCTTTTTGACAGAGCAGCTAACGATTCAATTTTCTTCTCCAAGAAGTAAACGTTTTTTCGCAGTTCCCCTTTTAATGCATTGAACGTTTCGTCAACAAACTCCTTAGTAACTGCATCTTCCGGATTTAAAGGTTTGGCCAAGTTGCATATGCGTTTCTTTTGCACATCAATATTTCCATCGGATGTTAGTACGTATCCAAAAGTAAGAGGCGATGAATGAGAAGGTTGTGCACCTTCAGAGCTGATGGCGCGTCCAAACTTATCAATACCCATGTTAGAAATGAAACGTAAAGAACGTTTTGCACAATTTAAATGATAACATTGGTCTCTCTTAACTCTTCCAATATAGAAGTGATTTCATTTGAATGATTATTATGGCCGGCTTCTTGAGATGCAAGTAAGAGTTTCAATCTAGCAACCAATTCGTTCGGATCATCCCAATACACGTAATCTAACTTATTTTTTGAATATTTCATTAATCCTGAACCGGTAGGCGGTAGAGAACCTTTAAGCTTTAAAAGATTCATTATCAGTTTATATTTGTGACTTTTGTTTCCAGCATACTGCAATGATTTGTCATAATTACGATGTATAGCTCCGCTTCTCTGGACAATATCCAAATATGAATCAACGTCATCTTCCGTATACAACTTCTCTGAAGGGTAACGAGAAAAGATAAGCTCCTGCAAACCAGATGTTAGGGGATAACTCTTGCCGTCTACTAGAGCATTAGAGTCAATTACTGCAAATGACGAATCACCAATTTTCCAAGCTAACTTCTTTGTATCATAACGTGGTCCGTATTTAGAATCGTAATTACTATCTAGCTTTATCGAATCCATAAATCTATTGGTATTAAATTCTAAAACATCTGAAGATGTTCTTGAATAGTCTTGGAAACTAAGATCGGGTTCGACTAGCGACGAAGCAGCCTCGTCAAAACTGTCGGGTTCACTTCTAGAGTCTTCGTCCGAGTCAAAGGTTGTATGAAAACTTGCATTTTGCTCGTGCTTTTCTGTCTTCAATTTACCCGCGAGCGCATCTGGCAAGTGCTGAATTTGCTGAGGTAGATCGGACAGTTTCTTGAGCGGTGTTGTTATAGGCTGAAAAACTCTCTCTAGGTCAGCCTCAATTTCGCTTCTTCCCTTCTTTAAGGCTGCATACTTTTTACGAATGACATTGCGAGTTTGAATAATTTTCTTAACCGTATCTGGATCCATTTTTATCTCCTGTATTGTTGTGGTTTTTAACAACTGCACAAACAGCTAACTGCTGATCGGATTTATTAGAACAGCCTGATCACTGATCTTTTGGAACAGCCTGATCACTGATCTTTTGGAACGGTCTGATCACTGATCTTTTGGAACGGTCTGATCACTGATCTGTTGGAACAGCTTGATCACTATTCTGTTGGAACAGCGTGATCACTGATCTGTTTTAACAGCTTGTTCACTGATCTGTTCGAACAACTGATCACTGATCTGTTCGAACAACTGATCACTGATCTGTTGGAACAGCCGATCACTGATCTGTTGGAACATCCGATCACTGATCTGTTAGAACAGCTGATCACTGATCTGTTGGAACAGCTGATCACTGATCTGTTGGAACAGCTTGATCGCTTATCTGTTGGAACAGCTTGATCACTGTTGGAATAGTCTGATCACTGATACAGTATTATTACCTGTTTGATCAGGTCCTCGTTTGAAGAGTGACTGACTGTGCATTTCGTTAACCTTACTATTTATATAAGAATAAAGGTATCAAATCCTTTACGATATCGTCCCTCATCCATGGGAACGTCTTTATTGATAACCAGAAATCCATATTTGTTTTTCCAACACTCTGTGCATATTTCCCTAAATTGTTGGAAAGACATATCCGTGTTGACATGGTCATCATAGATATGTTTAATATTTAAAATATCACAGACGTACACTATGAGCAAGTTGGCGTTTTCTCTAATTAGATGTTTTGGAATGTGTGTATATGACTGACCTAAATAAAAACTGTCAATATTTCTATGTCGTCCCATGCAAAAATAATCCCTCATATGCTGCTGTTTCTGACAAGCCACGTCATCAAAAATAAAAACAGAGTTCGGTTTCGCTTCATCAGGTGGAATAACTTCATCGTGCTCTGAAAATGTGTAATATCCAACGCCTTTGACCCCAGAAAGCAAGTTTCGAAGGTAGTTATATTTTGGCTGATAGAGCGTCTTTGAGTAAACATAAACGTTTTCAAATTTTAATCCGTTGGGATGTTCTAGTAAATTTATCAGCAAATTCGTTTTTCCACAGTTTGAGGGACCCACAATTAGTGCCCGTATTGTGTTAGGCAAGAGTTTGCTGTGTCTGCAAGGTCGTTTGTTGTCCACATTGAAATTCTCCTCTATGTTCGAAACAGGTAACTTTTCTTGTTGTCGGAACAAGCGCATTTTATCAACTGTTTAAAAAATAAATAGGAGCATCCATTTAAAGAAAACTTAGTGTGTAACGAAACACGCATGTGTGAACAACAACAGCAACAACGATCTCTGTGTAAAGATGCCAAAAAAAATTTCAAAGTCCAGGATTAATCGTCGTTCTGGTACTCAAGGGACAGGACTTCTAAATAAACTTATTGATCGTTTGCCATTCGAAGCGCATTTTCCTCATTATTCTTATTGTGGCCCTGGAACGAAATTGCAGGAAAGACTTAAGCGTGGAGACCCGCCCCTTAACCCTTTAGACGCCGCATGTAAAGAACACGACATTGCCTACTCGCAAACGAAAGATACGCGCGCTAGAAATCAAGCCGACCTGATACTCGCTGAGAAGGCCTGGCAACGAGTTTTAGCCAAGGATTCTAAATTAGGCGAAAAAATACCTGCTTGGCTCGTGGCTAACGCGATGAAAACCAAAGCAAAACTCGGGATGGGAATGAAAACAGATCAACAGCCCAAAGTTAAGGATTCCAAATCTCAGGATAATAAGAAAGCTGCAAAAGAAGAAATTTCTTTGCTTGATATCATAAAAAGAACAAAAACTGCTTTGAAACTGAAGAAGCCTACAAATTTAGATGATGCAATCGAACTTGCGCTCTCGGAAGCAAAAAGATGTGTAGCGGGAAAACGTGCAAAGCTACTCCGGACACGCGTCATTCGAATTCCAAAGACTGGCGGCATATTACCAGCGCTCTTGCCTATTTTCGCAGCTCTTACGTCAATAGGAAGTATTGCGTCTGGAGCAGCCAGCGTTGCCAAGGCAGTGAATGAAGCAAAAAATGCACGTCAACAGTTGGCTGAAAGCGAACGTCACAATAAAACCATGGAAGCAATCGCAATTGGAAAAGGCCTGTACCTCAAACCATATAAGAAGGGTTTAGGACTTTTTTTAAGACCAAAAAACTTCTAAGTGTACTGCCGGATCGAGCACTCAATGAATACGACTTGTACAAATTTGCTAAGAAAATTCCTAATTTTCGAGGTGTGTACATGTTGGACGAATTGCCTTTACGGCCACGCCGTCGCAAAGAATGTGCAATCATCAACTTGAATAAATCTAACGAATCCAGCAGTCACTGGGTAGCAACATATTATAATAAAGACAAGAATCAGTGCCTCTACTTTGACAGTTTCGGGAACCTGAGACCGCCCAAGGAAATTGTAAAGTATCTAGGAGAAGGTGTGCAGTACAACTATGATAGATATCAGAGTGATAATACTGTAATATGCGGTCATTTATGTTTATTATTTTTATATCATTGTACCTATAAATCAGGCGACTTGAAATAAATGTATTCAGTTTGACTGTGTGCTTTATCATGTCAAGAATCCTTAGTTTTTCGGGCAACGAGTCCTCGTTGACAGCCAACTATTTTCCTCCGATAGACCTGACAACACCGTACGAATGCGGTTTAGTGAGCCTCTTTACGTATAATAGTATTCCGAATGTCGACGAAAGCAACAATCTGTTTCACGTTGGCAATCAAACTATAGTATTGGCAGAAGGAGCTTACGAACTGGAAGCTATTGCAGAGTACATTGAAACTTACTTAAGAGAAAAAAAGAGTAATATTATAGTCAATATTCGCGCAAACACGAATACATTGAGGACTGAAGTCAAAAGCACTCATCCTGTATATTTTAACAAAGAACGTTCGATTGGTTCTCTTTTGGGATTTAGTAAGCGCATCATAGAGCCCAACAAAATGGTAGAGTCTGATTTACCTGTCAATATAAATAGGGTTAATTCCATTCGCGTAGAATGTAATATTATTACCGGAGCTTACCACAATAATAGACTTGTTCACACTCTGCACGAATTCTCCCCCAACGTTTTGCCTGGCTACAAGATTAACGAGGTGCCAAAGAATATTATTTACTTACCTGTAAACGGAACTTGTATTAACTCCGTTACTGTCAGACTGGTAGATCAAGATGGAAAAGATCTCAACTTTCGAAATGAAAAAATTACGATTATTTTACATTTGAGACCGTCTACCTAGACTGTTATATAAGGTTTTGTCCACAACCAGTCATGTTAGTAAGCTGTTTGACTTTAACAGAGTCAGAGATAAAGAAGAGTCATGCTTATTTTTAATAAATATACACCAAAGACGACTACACCGATTAGTTGTGACTTAGGTGTGCAACGATCAACAAGCAGATTGAAACGAGCTGCACCAAGGCGTTTAACGAAGGAAAATAGACAGTTCTTGAAATCGTTGGGACTAACGGTACTTTCACAAAAATGAACTATCTACTGGACATCACAGAGCTTCCTCGCTTTGACGAGACAATAATCAAAAAGGAGTATCATACGTATTCGCCGTATATAGAGTCATACAATCCAAGTGACACCATCCAAATCTGTGTTCATCATCAAGACTTGGTTTTGTTACCGTCAGAAAGTTTCTTGTACGTTGAAGGAACTTTGACAGATGAGAATGATGCTGCGGTGAATACAATTAAACTTACCAACAACTGTGCTGCTTTCATGTTTGAGGAAATTCGCTACGAATTAAATGCAATCGAAATAGATCGTACCAAAAACGTTGGTATTTCTACGTCTTTAAAAAATTACGTTTCTCTAAGTCCAAGTGAAAGCGATGCCCTTCTTAATGCAGGCTGGAATTTAAAAGACGACCGGTTGTTATCAGCAGAAAACGGAAAGTTTAACTTTTGCATACCGTTGAATAAGTTGCTTGGATTCGCTGAAGACTACAAGAAGATTATACCAAACGCTAAACACGAACTGATACTGATAAGAGCGAAAACAGATGAAAACAGTGTAAAAACTGCTCTTGCAAGGTACAAGTTTAATATTAAGAAAATCAACTGGAAAGTGCCTCATATTACACTTAATGATGCAGAACGTCTCAAGTTGTATGAGACTATTCAGAGCGATCTGTCGATTCAAATCAGCTTTCGAAGCTGGGAACTTTATGAATTTCCCAACGTGCCGCAGTCGACATCGAATATTTGGCGTGTGAAAACTTCTAACCAGTTGGAAAAGCCGCGATTTGTGATTTTTGCTTTGCAAACAAACAAGTTGTATAATCTTAGAGAAAATCCTAGCGAATTCAGTACATGCAGACTAAACAATGTGAAAGTCCATCTTAATTCTCAAGTATTCCCGTACGAAAATTTGCACGTTTCCTTTGATGAAAATCGCTACGCCTTATTGTATTACATGTACAGTAAGTTTCAAGAGGCTTACTACGGTGAGAACCCATGTCCTTTGCTAGATCCTTCAAATTTTAAGAATATAGGTCCAATTACTGTAATTGATTGCCGTCATCAAAATGAACAGATAAAGGCAGGTTCTATTGATATCAAGTTGGAGTTTGAAACGGGAAATGGTGGTATACCAGCCAATACGTCAACGTTCTGTTTATTGCTGCACGACAGAATATTCGAGTACTCCCCGCTCAGCGGAGATGTGAGAAAACTAACATAAAGATTAGTAGATGTCGGAATCGTTATCATCGTCTAGACCAATGAAACTTCCAAAGAAGAGGAAGAGGAACAGCCAGAGCTGTTGCACATACCACCTATTAGGAATTATATAGACATATTGTGCTTAAAGAACCTATGTTTTTACTTAATCATTTTGTATTTAATCAATAAAGTAAATTAGTTCATCACTCTAGTTTCATTTAAACGTCCCGCCCTCCCCATACCTTTGTATGCAAGCAGTACCTTATTCAAACGGGGGTCGCTAATCGAGCACGTGAATGTTTGCACGCACCCAGAACGTGTTTACGCGTTTAGAACTTGGTCTCGCGCAGGATACCCTTTCGAGAACGTTTGCACGCACCCATAACGAGTTCACGCGTTTAGAACTTGGTCGAGTGCAGGAAACCCTTCCGAGAACCTTTGCACGCGTCAAGAATAAGTTCGCAGGTCCGTAACTCAGATCAAGGCGACTGCTAATTAACAACTTTTTATCAACCTTTATCACTTTTGAACTATTTTTTAATTAAAATACATTTGCGATAACCTATTGCGATAACCTTTTGCGATAACGTGCACTAGATGCGGGTCCGTTGCCCGTCAGGAGAGCGCTTGCTAGAACCAGCTCGCCCATAAGAAATTCGCCGTGAGGATCAACTTTTCTGATCCTCAATGCTTTTAAGATGGGATCAAAAGTGATCCTCACTGGCTTTGAACACCCACATTCCTACTACTTTGATGCTAAATAGGGATCTGTTTGGTTAAAAGGGACAGGTAGCAACCCTAATAACTGAAGTCAAAGAAAACATTAGTGTAATTGACCAAATGCGTAATTAAATGCTGCTCGTTCAAACGAATTCCTCGCTTTGTATGACGCAGTGTTAATTCCCAGCATGCAGCGGACATAATTTTGAGAAAATGAACGGTGACAAATGGAAGATAAACAAAAAACAGCTAAGAAGAAACTCAAAGGGCCGCGATTGAATTATATTATTCCGGCTTTTAAATACTGAAAACAAACACTCTGCCTGCAGCACAGGCAAAAGTCGTATTAAATTTATTTAATCGATCAGCAGGGATGCTCCTTTAAATTAAACGCTCTTTATATCGTGAAAAACAGAATATACCTTCAAATTATAAATTTTAATTAACCTCAAAAACATGAACATCTGTTTGCAGTTTTCAAAAGACTGTTGTTTTAGGCACAGCCGTCGTAGTTCTTGTTTTGCTCTCACAATCGTAAGTGCTATTTTACTTAATTTTTAATCCTTGTTATTATTAGGTACAGATGATGAAACGGTTTTAGCTAGGTATTTGAAACAAATACGATACTCATTTAAAGAAGTACTTGATGTATTCAACAGAGTTCAATCATCAGTTATAAGTTGTCTATCTTTTTTCTATGAATCTGTTTTACATCAAGCAGCCAAAGTACACTAGGAGTGTCTTTTGGAATAAATCGAAAAAGACATGCCTTATTATAAATTCTTTAACTGCATTAAATTGATCAGTGTTCTTCTAATTATTAGCCAATTATTCAGAAAAAAATGAAAAGTCATTTTATATTATACCTGTAATTTCCATTCTTAGCCCTTTAAGTTATAATTACGTTCCTTTCCACACTCGATTGCTTTCAACCTGAACTTCCTAGATAATACTGCATTAATTACAAGTCGAAACGTCTTGCACGTTTGATGTACTTTACCACGTTCAATTAATTCTGTATGCGTCAAAGCTACTATTTCAGTGAATCCATTTAGCAGGAGACTCAATGTTCAACGTTTACTTCACTTCACTTGATGTAACTCCAAACTAATCTGATTGGGCTTGTTATTACATTGAAATATTATTAACATTGGAACTGTCTGTGATATATGTATTTTGTATGTGTATGTGTATTTTGAACGTTAATTTTTCATGGTATCGTCTTGTAGGCTGGAATTTTGTCTCTACGTTGCATGTCTACGTTGAGGGAGGTGGGCATGGTGAGCAGAATAGCAAATATATACTTTTTCGTCAGATTCAATGCTAATAAGTATCGCATTAAGGCACCTAGACGCTAGCCAGTTGGAGCTGATCCGATGAGGCAAGTGAGCCACAACCTCAGGATAAGTATTATACCATTTTTTAACAACAACAATAACAAAKAAGTTATATTGMGCTTGATATTTATGTACCAAATACATTTAAAGCCTMGAAGATAGGCAACAGTATATGCACCGCTGTCKAATAAGTTATCGACGCAAGCACACTTCTTCTGCTCTGCCTGGTCACTGAAGCCCAAAAATTCTAGCCTACGACCACTCGGGAATTATCAGTCCGCGCGGAAATAGCGCGAAGACAGATGTTAACAGCCTGTTTGAGCGATCACTAGCTCACTAACGATTTAGGTTTGAACGCAACTCCGTCGACTCGAATCTGAAATTATCGGTTTCCTTCAGGTAATATGTGACAATCTATTTTCTGCTTAGCTTGGAATTTGCTGGCATTCAGCATCCTGTTATTTCAATTTAAGTTTTAAACATTGTTGCCTACTGACTACACTTTATTATTATAATAAGAGATCTATTACTTTTTCGAATTATTAGTAATCAAGGTAATTCCATGTGGAATATTTGGCTGAACATTTGCGTTACTGATCTATGCGAGCGTTGCCTAGCAAATGCCAATATACTAGGGTTGGGCGTCGACTTTAATTGTCGACGTCAACGATAGGGCATGTCCAACATATGTCACAAACGCCTAAATGTAAGCAACCCCAACGTTTTGTGTATAAACAAACGTTGCTGCGTCAGTGGTTTCTTACGGGAAATACAATTAGTCGCAAAGTATTTTTGAAATATTGCGGTTGCAAAAGCGATATCAACCACAATATCAATATCAATATCAAAACAAAAAATAAAATAATCTATATACCGAAAACGTTTTTTTGTCCACTGTGATGCCGTAAAATAAAAAAAAACAACAGCATGTACCTATCAATCCAGTGTTTGGCGCTATTATAATCCCTTTTTCAGTCTTCGGTCGGTCTAGTAATTCCACAAATAAATATAAGATGTAGGATACTATATGCCTTAATTGTGTAATACATATATTAGTCCGGTTGTAAGCTCTATCGCTATCGCATATTCTAAACTGGCGTTTTCGTACTTCGAGACTTTCTAGCTAAATATGCATTTCAGTACCTATCTATTACATTAATATCATATCAATACGACTTTTGGATAAGTGATCACTAGATCTGAACGGGGAAAACGAAATACAGAAGGTTTAGTGCTATCGTCAATTTCGTGTTAAATTGTATAAATCCATGTTTATTTTTTTATGTAATGAAGGCAATAAAAAATTTGAAAAAAACATTTAGGTTTATTTATGTTTATTGTACGTTGTCGTTAGTACAAATAACAAAAAACACAAGCATAATTAAACTGATACGTAAAATTTAAGCTACACCTATACTTATTCATTGTCACAATTTGAATCTATGTTTGTTATGTTACTGTTTTTCTTAAATACCAGCGTATACAACCAATAAAAGTGAAATATCGCTTTGAGGTTGAGAATAATATTTGGTAGTTTTGATCTTTGCAAAATTTTAATTTGGCACCACGAGTTGAGATTGGTGGYGATTCGTGGGCTGTCTGGCCTAGTTCATGTTATTATAACATGTTGTAACTGTAATCTCTTTCAAGAGCTATTATTAATTAACCATTTTTCTCTAGGTGGTGCATTTTTTATAGTAGGATCACCTAACAGATGAAGTGATCACGTGTAGTCCACACATCTACACGTGATCGCAACCCCTCCGCTTCCGAAAAGTCCAACTTAAATCGCACAAAAATTTTAACATTTAATTTTTCTGATGCAACATAATCTCACTTTTTCTGCAACAAAAAAGTTTACTCGAAGATGCCGTATGGCAATATACAAAAAAAACCAAAGCGCAGAGCCAAACTGAATGAGACGAAACACGAATGGCTGAATTTCGGTCGATCGGTAAGGTTGGCTAGTGTGAAACGGGGTCGAAGCAGATCTCCCTCGGTTGCAAAGAACTAATAGGAAAGCTGCGTCTAAAAATTACTTGAAGATCACGCGTCTTTATTGCCCCATCTCTTGGGTGATCCAGCTATAGTAAACTAAATTATCACAACCTACCATACTTGGTTGATTATATATCTTTAATTGGTTGGCTTCGGTACTCCAGAGTATAGCGCATCTGCCTATAGGGCGAGGGTTGCAGGTTCGAGTCCAGTACAAAGCACATGTGTTGTGATAGTTGCATAATATGTATATACATAATATGTATACAATTTAACACAGGACATTGCCATTAATAAAAAAATAACTACATTTTGTGTGTAACGGTAATGTGACTTGTGTAAACTATTATTATATATATTATTGTATGTTGTGTAACATAAGTTACAATTATAACATATAAATTTAAAAATGCATTCACACGATACAATCTTTAATTTTATATGAAAAATTATGGTATACAACTTCTATTTAAATTTTAGTTGCATAAAGAGCTAATTGTTAATAATTATCATCGAGAATCACGCATGTAGTGCCTATAGTAAGTATAATATGAACGAAAATAAAAAATATTCTAAATAAAGAACGAATTGGCTATATTATGGAATAAAATAAGAAACGAAAATGTTTTCAAAAATAAATTACGTTAATGTTGTAGGATGTGAAGGGTGTTATAGCGCACGAGAAAAATTTGAAATGTAAAATAAATCTTCTACAATTGCAATAAGTAGCACTGGCAATTCTGCTTATATCGTATGAATTTACAACGGTATCTGACGTTTATACGTCCTTTCAGTTTGTTAGTCGTATAACAATTATCATATTACATAACAATTATCACTCATTGTGCTCCCAAGAAAACTTATAAATCAAATCCACAAATATATTTATTCAAAATATAGGGGATTATGTTTCGTAGGTACTTTTGCATACCATCAATTGCGTTAGTGTGATAAACGCGTCCATAAGAATTGTAAATCRAAGCGAGAGGCAATGAGGCGCCCGATAACGCAACTGCTTCCTATTGGCTGGAGCTCGAATACTGCAACCTGTGGTAGTCGAATAGACCTTGGGCGTGGATAACAAATTGTTACTACACCTACCGTTTATGCAACCGGCGATACCTTTTCATTCGAAAAAGTGGGAGTAGTAGTAGCTTATCAAATGGTTATTATATAAACAATACGTAATTGAGTAATAGTCATATCCATTGACCTTTTAGAACAACGAAAGTAACTGTTTTTATTTACGATCACCATCTGTACCAGGATCGGAAAGAGAAAAAACCATCAAGGTACTACGGTGATCAGTTCTAATCAAAAAGCAGTCCAAAATGTGCATTTTATTTTTAATCTTTATGACATAGTGAAAGATTTAGATTACTTAGTTTCGAATAATGCAATAAAAAAAGGGAAAGTAGCCCATTCAAAACATTATAGCTGCAATATAATGTAACTGACAGTAGAGGTCTCAGCCATGGGCAAAGCTATCTTCTTTGGGTCTAGAAATATAAATAATAATAAAAGCTTCTATAATGTAGTGACTGCAAGCGACCACACACCACGCGTAAACGACAACAGACTCGGTTCCTTTAATGTTTAAAAATCAAACTGGAGTGGCCCTGAATTACTTACATTTAGGGATTCAAACAAACCTTAAAGAACAAAATTCATCGATAAGCATATGTGATGTGATTCAACTGATACAAAAAAAGACAAGCCAAAACAAGCAGTGACGTTAATAAAAATACCAACTGAAACATGTTGGAGTTCACGTATGCGTCTGCTTACTTATGAAGTTTTAGTGGGAATTGTTCGCTGCTTTCTGTGTACAGATAGGTCTCCTGTGACCCCACTATATTTTATAGTCTTATAAGACTTGGCACTTTTTCTTTTTAGCGCTAATGAATAATCAACACCCAACATTTTGATTAAGCTCTCGTCTTTGCCAAAGTGAAATTTCTTTCAACAATGTGTTAAACAAACAACATTTACTTGTAAAATATCTTATTTCCACAATGCCATAAAATACTTATAGCATTTGCCCGTTTCATTAACTATTGTTTTTTGCTTTTACGTATATAAAATAAGAAGCAAAAATTTTATTAGTTTTTGGCTAAACTTTTCCTTTTTGTCGCTAGCGTGTGTGATTTAATATTTTTTGCGTAGTACAGACATGTATCATTGTTCCCTCTATTTTTCCCAGTTTGTCCTAAAGAAGGGTAAAAAAGCAGAATGTTTGACAGATAAACAGCTTAGAAATATTGATGTGTTGATATAAACAAATAACTTTTGTAGTTTTCATTCTTATGATTAAAGAGATCTTATAAATATTTATGTTATGTTTTGTTATGAATTTTTTATTCGCGAATAGGGAATTACAAGGCAAAAGTTTATATAGATCGATAGGATCTAATTACAGTGCATGCCGTCGGTGAATAATGAATGAATATTGACGAATAGTCTGCTAAATATTTTATGGTCAACAAAGCAGAGTGGTAACAAAAATAGTATTGCCGCCTTTAAGCACAAATGTAAATCAGTTATGTAAACTTTTAACCTGTAATGAACATTTTTCGTAATAATCGTAATCTTTCTTAAATACCCCTGTCCACAGACCTCGTTTTTTGTTTACAGGGCTCGGATGTAGCTAACATCTAGATTGAGCGACATAAATTGATTATGGCAATGACTCCAGCTTTTTAAAGCTTCCCTGAGATAAATACAACTCGCATTTGAAACATTTTCCATGTGAATCAATGTGACTGCATTTGAGATGCTAGTGAAATGGTTTATGAATCATTTGCCAGCAACCTCACAAGTAAGTACTTTCAGGGGAGAGATTTTCTGAAGTGAACTATTTCGAGACAGAAATTAGACATGCGTGTCTTGTTTGATAAATAAAATATAAGTTAAATAACGCCTTATTGGTGTTACTTTTTCGGCGACTTTTTGATGGTGTTAATCGCAGCGCCACTCTATTATTACGTTAGAGAACGGATTCGTTTTAACGTCACTTAAAAACTTTGATTTAGTAATTTAGTGTATTTCCTATAAAATACAGTTCTAACGTGATCAAAGTCTAAACAACGAATGAATCGGAAGAAAGTACAATAACCCTATCCTAGGTGCCTAGCTGATGGATTCGCTGATGCAGCGTGTGACATCAGCTCGCCGCGGCATCACAGAGCCAGGAAGTGTAAGGTAGCGATCCCGGGACGTATTTGGGCCAGGGGCGTACTCAGGCACATAATTCCTCCCTCCTTTAAGTTGAACGGCCTCGTTCAGTTCTGGCAGTGAGGTCTTGTAGTTCAGTTTCCATCATCTCAGCCTGACTGGTGTTAGCACAGAAAATTCTGTAACATTTTGTTCTAAATATAAACATTATAATTAGGATAATAATCAGGATTAAAAGTATAGCTCCTGAAATTGTGTAATGTACGAGATGAACCAATGGTCTGAGATGAATCTTCATTTATCTTCTGTAGATCTTTAACGATTTCGCTGAGTCTTCTGAGATGAATTTCTTCTAATTTTATTCGGTTCTTTACAACTTGCAGTTTTCTTGATGTATGCAGGAATCCCAAATATGAGTTTAGATTTCATGAATTTTTGACTTTTAATTATTACGGTGCAATTACTTTGAATTAAACTAGAAGTATTTATTACAAATCTATTAATTCGTAGTTCMCGGTCTTCAATGACGTCTGTAGCTTTACTGATGATAGTATTGCATTTGATTCCAGCTTTATAGATTGGTCGAAGCTATTTTCAACAAGGGCATATTGGCAGTGGTCCGTACGTTTCYAGTTACGAGCAGTGGGTAAGGTAAAGGTTGTAAACAACAATAAAAATTTTGGAAAGACAAACATGCTTCATTCGTCCAACTGTTGTTTAGTAAGAAACATGAAACTGGCACCAAGATCTGACTATAGTTATTAGGAACAGGGTATATTATGTAGTATAAGTATGGATCATCATGAAAAATAGGGACTTGTAAAAGAAATACAATGCTTTCATCTGTGAATGCTATTTTAAGCTTTAAAATGCTTATTACTTCGAAGAGATATTTTTCATGCAAAATTTGGTTTAAATTATAGTTCTTGGTAAGATGTGAATGAATTTGAAGGAGATCGCTCAGGGTATGTTATTAGAACCTAAGTTGATTGTTCTTTCGAGAACTTCCAAATTTTTTCAGAGACCGTTTAGCGTATTTCGATGCACATTGCATTAAATTATAAATTTCAATGGAGTCCTGAAGTTCTGATACAGATTCCGTGACATGCGGGACTACACTATTAATAATATCTATATTTCAAGTTAGTAGAATCAACTTTGCTAATGCGAAGAAGAGGTACTAGGTTGCTCACTACCAGGAGTATTATCCTGCAAAGAAGGAACATGTCTTACTCGTTTTACTTTAGCTAAGTTAACTGTAGTATTTCTGTTATTTGAATATTTACCAAACAATTTTGTTTTGTCTTGTTTTTCTACCTCAATTGTATCATAAATGGGTTTGTTTTTTGAAGTTAGTTGTGCTCGATGCAAGTATACTTGTTTATTTTCCAAAGTTGGTATAGCCTCTGAATTTTGATTTTGCCTATTCAGTCGTGCATTAGCTTGTTCTTGCATTTTATTAAATAATTCATCGTAAAATGGTAGCAGTTCCTTTTTGCGCTTTTCATTGTAATGCTCGTAAATGGTCAACTCAAGATCGATATCTGGTTCTCGTTCATAAGGCCCGTAAAGAAGATAAAAAGGGGAATGTTTTGTAGCACTATGTATGCTAGAATTATAGACTAGTACAGCCGTTGCCATCCAGTCAGCAGGGGTATCTTTGGGAGTTTCTAATCGTAATATGCGTAATTTTTCGGTAATGGTCGAATGTAGGCGTTCAATCGGAGAGTTTGAGTTGGGATTATCAACTGTAGTAAAGTGCAGTTCAATTTTTAATAATTTTAAATACTCTTGTACCGTTTTGTTTTTAAATTCAGCACCGGAATCACAAACTATTCTTTTTGGATATCCGTGGTGGGAAAAATAATGCCGCAATTTATTACAAATAGTGATAGCGTTTGTATCTCTTATGTTGTATGCTTGAGCATACCGGGAAAACAAATCAATTATGGTTAAAAATTTTGTATTTTGAAAAGTGTAAGTATCAATGTGCAACGTATCAAAGGGTCTCTTAGCCGAAATGGGTCCTTGAAGAGGAATTTTATATGGATTTCGTTCATATTTAGATCTCAAACAAGAATTACATTGATTTACGATATTCGAAATTGTATCTTTCATTTTCGGCCAATAAAATTCTTTTCGTAAGTGTTCGTACGTTTCGTGAATGCCGTTATGTGTTTTATCGTGGTAATTTTTCGTTAGCTCTTTTTGTTCTTCTGATTTTGTGACATCTTTTAAATAAGTGTTGCACAAGAATAATTTGACTGAATCGTTAAATAAATTTTGACATATTGCTAGGAATGTAGGCCGTATTCGGTGATCTATGAAATAGAATGCATTCGATTTATTTAAATCGATAATTTCGAGGGCCCGATGTAAATCAGCTTCTAAATGTTTAAAACGCAGGGTAAATTTGTGTGTGATTTTTTCTCCAAACAATATAATAGTCTTATGCGAATATGATTCAGATATATTAAAGATAAACCGCACGGGAAAATGATTAGCGGGTTTTTCACTGATGGGGACTGTTTTTCCTATAAAATCGCCTTTTGAGTGAGCTGTGTCATAGTTTGAGATGGTCGGGGGAACGTAATTGTCTGATTGTTGTCTTAAAGAGTCAAAGTCTTCATCGGTTAATGTAGGATTTTCATTGATTTGTGGTATGATTGATTCATTATCTTCTAAAGCATTTATTTCTTGTCTGCTTAAAGCATCCGCCACGTAGTTAGTCTTTCCTTTTTGATAACGAATTTCAAAATTGTACTCCTCCAATTTCAATCTCCATCGAACTAATCGTGCATTAGGTTCCTTTAATTTTGAAAGCCAAACAAGAGGTCTGTGGTCTGTCTCAATAATAAATTTTTGACCAAACAGATAGGGTCTGAAATGTTTACAAGAATCTACAATAGCCAATAATTCTTTTTCTATAGTAGAATAATTTTTCTCTGCCGAATTTAAAACTCTTGAGTAAAATGCGATAGGTTTGGAATTTTGGGAAAGAACAGAATCGATTGCCACATTACTAGCGTCTGTAGTTAGTGTAAATTGTTGTTCAAAGTCGGGATAGGTCAGTATAGGTGCATTACATATGAGTTCCTTACAGTATTCGAAATCCTTTATGTACTCATCATCATTTATATTTAATTTAGAATCTTTTCTTAAACATTTTGTCAAAGGTTGAACTATTCTTGCAAAATTTTGTATGAATCTTCTATAATAACCAACCAGTCCCAAAAATTGTTTAATTTGCTTTGTAGTAGTTGGTAAAGCATAATTTTGTATGGCCATAATTTTTTCTGGGTTAGGTTTTATTCCAGAAGGAGTTATGACGTGCCCCAAAAAAGCAACATCCTTGCGCAAAAATTCGCACTTTTCCAGTTGTACTTTAAGGTTAAACTGTCTGAACTTGGAGAAAATTTGTTTTAGGTGACTTAAATGTTCTTGCAGAGATTTAGAAAACACGATAACATCGTCCATGTAAACGAAACACGATTTGTGTAAATATTCTTTCAAAATGTTATCCATAACCCTCTGAAAAGTTGATGGACCGTTCTTTAAACCATATGGAAGACGAAGGTACTCATAATGGGCGTTAGGCACCGAAAATGCAGTCTTTTCAATCGAATCAGGGTGTAATTCGATTTGATGAAACCCTTGTGCAAGGTCAAGAGTCGTGAAGTAAGTACATCGTCCTAAGTTGTCGAGGATTTCATCAATGCGGGGAATGGGGTACTTGTCCTCAATTGTCTTGTCATTTAGTTTACGGAAGTCTATGACCATGCGATATTTTCTTTTTCCCGAGGCGTCAGCCTTTTTAGGAACTATCCAAACCGGTGCCGAGTAAGGGGAAATTGAAGGTCTTATAATGTTATCATCTAATAGTTTCTTTATTTGGGAGGATATTTCAGTTTTCATTGCAGGGGGGTGTCTAAAACTTTTGACGTAAACGGGGGTGTCGTCTGTGGTGCGTATATGATGCTTAATTGCGTTTGTGAAAGTTAAGTTTGAGCTTTCTTGGTAAAATATATCCGAATATTGCTTGCAAAGTTTTGAAATTTCTGTTTTTTCTTCCATATTCATGTGCTGGGTGCGTAATTGATCTGTAATGTTTTGAGGTGTCGTTCTGGATTTAGGTAATTCAATATCATGCGTAAATAGAGAATCCACTGGAATTCTTTCCGTAAAATTAATTTGAACTGGTTTTTCAATTGGATTTGGAAAATAGCAATAACCATTGAAGGCTTTATTTATTGAAGCGGGTAAAGAAAAGTGTTGAAATTTGATCTCCGGGGTGATAACATCGCCTTGTAATATGGTAACGGGTACTGGAATTGTTTTATTGCATGTTTTTGTTTCACAAAATTTTCGTGTAGTGTATTCTATGCTAAAAGGAATTTTAATGTTATCGAGTTCAATAAGATTATTTCTATAATCAATGTTTGCTTGTAAATTTTCAAAGTCATCTGTTCCAATAAGAGCATCATAAAAATCATGCCACTTTACTACGTGAAAATTAAAAGGATAATTAATTCCTAGTTCGTGAAGTATGGGGTATGAAATGTTTTTATTGTCTATTACAGTTTTTCTAAATCCTGTAATTTCAAAGGGGCTTTCAAATACATAATCTGAAAATTTTGAATATGCAATTTCTGGGTTCATTACTGAACTAGAAGCGCCGGAATCGATTAAAATGCGTAAATTCAGTGAAGGTAAATAAATGTGAGGTAAAGTAGGTCGTCGACTTAAACTATTTAAATTTACGTTGGGTAATCCGCCTGGGTTGCAAACTGAAAATTTTGTTCCATAACTGAAAAATTTTGTTCTATATTTGGATCATCAAAACCTTCTTCATCGATTTGACCAGAACTTTGTTGTGGATAATATTGTTCTTCTGTATTATAATATTCAAAATCGGAAATCTGCTGTGGATTTTCAGAAAATTTTTGTTCTGCTTGAAAGTTTTTGTTTTCGTGAGAATGTAATTCTTCGGAAATAAAATTTCTAACTTGTCCCGGCCTGGATGCAAAGTAATTTGTAGGTCGAAAAGAGGTTTGCTTAGTTGATATCGACATTGGCGTAGGGGTAAACTGTTTTTGAACTGACTGCTGTTTAAGCTGAGTTCCAAACAACGGTTTAGTTGCAGGTATAGGTTTCGACAAATTTGATTTATCGGCATTGTATTGAAACGGTAAATGATTTTGAAAATTATATTGCCTAGGTATGCTTTGTGTTTGAACATTTCTAGAAGTAGACGCTTGAACAAAATTATTCCTGAAGGTAGGTATATTTAAATTATTAAATGGCAATTTCGGTTGCGCAAAAGTCGGTTTATTTTGAGTAAATACTTTAGGAGTTGACTGTAATTTGCGCATAGTGTCAACGCACTGAAAACTTAAATTTTCATTTTCTAATTTTTGACATTTTGCGATTGCTTCTTGCAAATTTTTAATTTCGAACAAACGTAAGTAACTGCGGTATGGATCTTGTAAACCTAATATGAATTGCTTCACAGCTTTGCGCTCATACATTTTCTTATAAGCAACACTTTCTGATGAATCAGCAACATTAAGGTTAACGTACTGGCATAAGTCGTTAAGACACTGAACAATTTTCGAATACAGATCTAAATATGATTCTCTGTTAATTTGGAAGCATGATTCTAAAGCGTTTTCTAAAACAGATTCATCCCTCAAATCACCGTATCTGTTCAGAAGTTCGGTTCTGATAGTAGTCCAATTAGTAGCATTTGTGTTATTTATGTAATTTGAAGGTTCTCCACGGATTTTTTGTAATACATTTGAATATAACATATGTTCTTGGTCTGCATTTAATCGGCCTGATAAAAGTGCGACTAAACTGTCAACCGCTTTTAAGAATTTTGATAAATTGGATTGATCATCAAAAATAGGTAAACCGTCCAACAAGATTTTTAAGCCTGTGTCAGTAATTGGAGTATTGGTCGTCATGGTAACGGTGTCTAATAAGCACTGATTAGATTCGAAATTGGTTGTTTCACTTACGTCTAAAGACTGACTAGTTGAAGGTGAATAAGGATTGAATTTTGATTCTTTGATTAATTTCACTTCAAGATTTTTGGGCATTTAAATATTTAAATTTAAATTTGAGTTAATTACTTTGTTTCTCTTAATAACTAAGGAATAGGCTAGGTTAAAATTCAAACTTACAGCGTATACGAAAGAAGCATGTCGTTCGTCGCAATAGTTCTAAGAATTTTTGTTTCCTTTACCCAGTGTCCTGTACTCTTTCGCCTGGTGTTACCAATAGCTTCGGAGTCCTTGCCTATCTGGTACTTCTGTTAAGAGCCTTGTCTACAAGTGACGGTTTCTTCTACTTCCGTATCAGCAGGGCTTTGTTTTCCACGATGGAATGATGTCGCTGCTTTGCTGCAAATGATTCGAAATTGGCGTTAAAGAATTGAATTCACCAGGTGCTCCCAAGAGTTTCTTCTTATAGGATCCCGTACGCCAATCCTGTTCGCAGCGCCAGTTAAATAACGCCTTATTGGTGTTACTTTTTCGGCGACTTTTTGATGGTGTTAATCGCAGCGCCACTCTATTATTACGTTAGAGAACGGATTCGTTTTAACGTCACTTAAAAACTTTGATTTAGTAATTTAGTGTATTTCCTATAAAATACAGTTCTAACGTGATCAAAGTCTAAACAACGAATGAATCGGAAGAAAGTACAATAACCCTATCCTAGGTGCCTAGCTGATGGATTCGCTGATGCAGCGTGTGACATCAGCTCGCCGCGGCATCACAGAGCCCGGAAGTGTAAGGTAGCGATCCCGGGACGTATTTGGGCCAGGGGCGTACTCAGGCACATAATTTATATACTTGTAGCCTGACATTCTATTCCTTAGGTTACAGCATGTCTCTCAAGTCGTTTTGTATGTAACCTATGCCCTAATAAAGATCTTGACTTTGCTAACTACAAACGTTTTTGACGTTTAATGTCACTACTACTTCGTTTGGACAACGATAAGCTTTATTAGAATGTTTCTGTGTGTGGCTGTTTACTTATGTCGTTTATATTTGATTTGACAACAGATCAAATAAAGTGTTGTGCTGCATTCTATATTTGAGCAACGATATGCTGTAGCACTTACATAATATTCTAAGAACAGTCTACACAAATGTTTCTGAATAAAACTGTTTGAGGGTTTTCCTGTATAATGGCTATCCGGCAGGGTTGGCAAAAAACATGTTTTTTTTATTAAACAAAACAAACAGCTTTTTTTAATTTAATCATGTTTAAATCGTTTTAAACATGTTTTTTTTAATTTAGTTAAAAACATGTTTAAAACGTTTTAAACACTGTTTTAAACATAAACTCTCATGCAAATTTACTATACATAGTAATGAAAATAAATACGAGCAGATGGCGCGGAGCGTAGCAGTTGTCTAAAAATCCCTAGATGACTACGATTATCAGTTGTCATTTGTCTTTTTTGTTTACGCAACAATTTTAGTTATTATGAGTCGGTTTCTCTTTTCTATTTTAAACTAAAATCAACATTGTTCTTAAAATCTAGACAAAATCACATACCCCAATTTAAGGTTACTGGGTTGATTTTAGCTAATATCAATTTTAACAAAGAGAATAGAAACCGACATTGTCTGTTTAAAAGTTTAAAGTTCAACAGTTACAATGGCGTAGTAGGAACGATGCAGTGTGGAATAACTGACAAAATTAAGGTGCAAAATGGTAGAATGCGAGCTCAATGCATGAAGTGCAAAAAAGATATGGTTACACTAGTAAAAATGCTGTTATTTTTTATTCTTTGTTTATTGTTTTTTATATTCCCAAGTTCTGATAACTATTTGGCTTTTTCTGTATTAAAGATATAATTATCTAGTAAGTGTTGAATGGACCTCTTAGTTATTGTTTTGTAGTATTGGACCAGAAATACAAATTTTTCTGTTATATTAAGGTTAAGACTTTTAAACAATATAAACTGGTCCATTTTCCTCTAAGTGGATATAAGAGTAATGTTTACTTCTACAATAGATCTGCCCGAAGTTTATCAAATCCACTATATTTAATGAATAGGCAAAGCGCTTTCAGCTGTAATTAGCCATCATCAGTCCCTCATTGTGTAAAAAAGAATACAAAAGAATTTATAAACCTGACATTGTCAAAATCAAAACAAGCAAACTTGACTTCAAACGAAAAAGTAGCCTGCATGCCAAAAGCACAAACATGAAATCAATGATCAAATAAAGAATTTAGAAAAGGAAAACTAAAATTACAAAAATAATTCAAAATTGCAAAATTACCATTTTGTTCGCAATAAAGACAAAATTCCAGTTTTGAATTAATCGAGAGTTTATAGTTTTTCTTGTAACGATTGTAATTCTGTTTATATTGGTCAAAGCGGAAGATCTTTTTCAATTAGAGGCAATGAACACTTGAAACAATATGAAAAATATAAAAATACTGATATAGTTAATACAAATTCTTCATTAGCAAATCATTTATTGTCATTCAAACACACCACCTCTTTAAATAATTTAAATTCTTTACATGTTTGTAATAAATCCTCAAAATTAAATTTTCTTGAATTTCTTGAAATATACAAAATTATAGATAACGGTAATTTTACAATTTTGAATGATTTTTGTAATTTTAGCTATCCTATTCTAAATTTTTTATTTGATCATTGATTTCATGTTTGTGCTTCTGGCATGCAGGCTATTTTTTTGTTTGAAGTCAAGATTGCTTATTTCGATTTTGACAATGTCAGGTTTATAAATTCTTTTGTATTCTTTTTTACACAATGAGGCACTGATGATGGCTAATTATAGCTAAAAGCGCTTTGCCTATTCATTAAATATAAAAAATGTTAAAGTTAAATTAAAACTGTTGTATCAATAAAAAGTTTGAAAAAACATTTACGCATTTTGTTACTGGGTCTGGTTTTGTATTCAATTCATTTTTAATGCAAATGTGGGGTGACATTATGTAGATATGTAATTGCTAATAATCTTGTCTATCTATTTAATATTAATAATTAATAATTAATGAATCACACACAATTGTCAAATTGTCAAAAAACACAGTTTAAAACATTAACAAAAAAACACTGTTTAAAACGAATGTTTTAAACATTTGTTTAAAACAAAGTTTTAWACAGAAGCGTTGTTTTAAACAAGTTTAAAACATTCTGTTTTAAACATTTTGTTTTAATCATGCCAACCCTGCTATCCGGTAAGCTTTTCAAACGAATAACATATCGTATTTTTACAGGACGGACGTTTACACAGATTACAGGTATATTAGTTTATTCTCAATAAGTTTTATTGTTTCAATTCGTGACTGAATAAACCATAACGTGTACACAAGGAAATTGTAGGTACTTTGCATAGGCTGCTATTATATCCAGTAAACCCATATATACTTCACTTAATTCCTTTCTTTTTTTTTATTTTGTAAACAATATATGGTATACAGAATGAGTTAATATCATTTGCAAATATTGCTTTAAAAGTAACGCTAAATCATCGTAAGTGCTTTGGTAAAACCGAATACTACAATATTTACATTTAAATAATAATTCAAATCCCATAATCACCATATAATTACCAATCTCACAACGTTTCAATGAAGCTACCGATGTTTCCATTTGAAGATGACAAGCAACATTCAAATAATAAATATGTGACTTCTTTGTTCTCATTTATCCGTCCGGGCCAGGTACCGTGGATATAAAATCAATTCGCAATAACACTTGTTCTCTCTTTTACGATTTTCTTGGTTGTGTACGACTCAGGCTTAAAACGATTGGCTTTAGTTGAAATGGGCGGCAATTTTATTTAAAGGTTAGCCCTTTAAGCGATGCCCTTTTATAACTGCTCAGACTGGTTATAATGGTTTAATATTGCATGAAATGGAATACAATGTATTACTGTTGGTAAATATTAAAAACAATTTTCGACGTTTTAATATTGTAAAATACAATACGGCCATTTAAATGCTTATTTTTGTTTATGCAATGTAAAAATAATAAAATTATAACTGCATGTCATCCTGCCAGATGTCTATATTACACCATCAAAAATAGTAGTTAATTTTTAAATTTTTAATTAAATAATTCAAAAATCGATCGATTTCATCTTCTTTTCGTCGCGGTTGAATTATATTGTTATTAATCTCAGAGGTGGCCTTTGCATTCATTTTTAGTCTATTACACAATTCAGTTTATTTATACAGCATAAGTCTCTGTAAAATTCTCCCATGCATTTTATCCTCTCCCGTTAAAAGTGTAATTTCTGCAATTAACATAAGAGATGAATGAATGGCAGTCCATTACTTCAAGGCAAAGATATGCTAAGATATTTTTAGTTAGTAGTACCAATTGTTCGTGCCACTCTAATATTAGTGATCTTTAGGCTGAAATAGGGTTCAGTCCTGTTGCTTGAGCGCTTTCATCGTTATAAGCTTTTAGCCATAGATAGAACTAGCCGTGACAATGCGTGATTGTAGGTCGAATTATTAATTGTCTATAGCAATTATGAGGGGACTACGTTACCAAAATGCTCATTAGATTATAGATCAGCGGTAGTATAAGAAACAGTATATAATAGTAAATAGAATCGAATTCCAATTACTGAGGACAAGACAAAGAAAAATACAGTATGCTCATTAACAACTAAACTATAAGTAAATACTCCGTAAAGGTACAAATATAATGCAATGCAAAATATGCAAGTAACTAATGTAATACAATATTTGCTAGGTACTATTAAGAAAACAATGTATAAATAAGAACAAAATGGAATTACTGGCTTTTGGGTTATTTTGCAAATTTTTTGTGCTTTGACTGTTACATGAATTGTATAACGTAATTTTGGTTTTCTGGAGAATTGTGTATTGCTTATATTGAATACTGGTAAAATGTAAAATACAATTTCTGTTACAACCAACATAATGACTAAAATTTTAATTTGTCAGTTTTATGTGAATTCTCTTTGATTTTGTTAAGTCGTGCTGTGGGACTGAACCTTCAACACAGTCTTGGAAAAACAATATTTTTGTCAGCATTATATCATACATACTAACTAGATATTAAGTTTAAAAATTTTTATTATAAGAAAAGGCGTACACATAGTTTAAATACCTGATACCTTTAGGTGGCTTGCAAATGAGTCCAAAAAAAATTTTGAACTTTACCACTACATAATAAATCGAACAACTTTTTTTTTGTTAGCAGAATTGTTTTCTATCTAATATGATAGCAGTTACCTAGAATAAAGCGTTTGTTAATATTTTTAGTATTTACAGTGTTGGTTTCTGAAGTAAATCGTTTTAAAGTAGAAATTCAAATAACCGAAACAATAATAAAATCTTTATAGTACATGCAACGTAACGTCACATTATGTATCCTTATTTTTCATTTTTTATTGCACTCTCAGGTGTTCGGGGTCACTGAGAAGACAATTTTCGTTTAATAGGAACGAATCTATGACGACTGATTAATAATAATAATAATAATAATAATAATAATAATAATAATAATAATAATAATAATAATAATAATAATAATAATAATAATAATAATAATAATAATAATAATAATAATAATAATAATAATAATAATAATAATAATAATAATAATAATAATAATAAAATAATTATTCCATCAGGTTTTTAATCATTTTATCTTTCTTTAAAAACAAAGTTTTTTAGAAAAGTGCTTTATGCCCGCTACAGTATTTGCCAACTTTAATATTATCCGTGTAAATACAGTTAAACCAGTTTCGACATCGTTTTTCATCCTTGGGAAAGCGTAAAAAAACAACGTTGCTTTTCCCTTCATAGGAACGCAGCATAAGTTAGGCATATTTCTAAACGTCAGATAAACATATCTCTTAGCATAATCCATGGTTACTCCTACCCAATACACTGATATGGAATATAAATCTAAATTCGAAATGTCGAAGTTTTCCGACTTAGAAAGATCCAGTAGCATAGAAATATTTCTTTATATGGCCATATAATTCAACATCCAAGTTTGATAATACCTACCCATAAAAGGAAACAATTATGCAGCAGTAGAAACATTGTTTAATTCTCTAAATGCTTAAAGCTCTGTTTCTTTCTGCTCAAAATCATGTGCGTTTACGTAGTAGGTACCTCTAAACACTTTGTACTAGTATTATGCACAATACATTGTTTGCCATACAAATACGCTATTTACGTCCTACAACTGCATTGCTATAATCGATTAACAACTTTAGAGTTGCATGTTATGATTTTTCACATATAGTTTACTAATAAATATAGAATCCATGTGATTTTCTAACTGAAAACAAGAAATTTGCAAATAAGTTCCTGTCTACATATTTCCTGATAAAAGTAGAAATATGTATTCCTAATAATTCCATGAGTACAGATTCTAAAATCAGTCACATTTTTCTACACTCCACCGGAATGTAAGAAACACTTTAAATACTCGTGCGGCGCCACATCTCCCCAAATTAAAATTTCAATTTAGTTTACAGCTCAAGAGGCGGAAAAGTAAAAGCGTGCTTGAACCACAGGATATCTCAAAGCATGTATTGAAATATCGGCGTTCTCGTTCCGGTTCTTTCAGAACACCGACTTACATGGAGGTTGAATTTATTGGCATGTTCTTTCAAGCGCTGGAACGGTTGTAAAAGAATTTAATATGTTGAAAGTGCTTTTAGATAAATTGTGGTATAAACAGAGTGAAAACTGTCATTGTCACCATTGGACTGTTTGATTTATAAAAATGTACACTATTTAGTACAGAAGAGCCCGGATGAAGTTGGAAAGCAAATTAAAACCAGAAACTCAGTGATTTTGTCATTGTTACAGGTAATAACAAAATTATATAATATACAAATGTGTTTTTAATAGTCTTCTTATGGCTTTTTCTTATGCCGTGGCCCAAGGTGTCTCTCTTTTTCCTGAAACGTTTCACTGCTCTTCGCTGGCAGCATCTTCAGTGATGTTCAGGTTTGGTTGGTATAATCTGAACTCATTTGTTTTGAATATAGTTTATTTTATATCGGGTCTAAAGCAATGTATGCAGGATAATTTGCAACGAATGACAAGCTGACAAGGTTAAATAGAACTCGATCATGTACAATAACATTACAACTTGGAATAATTATATAAAAACTACCTGAATAAGAAAAAAGAAGGGCATTAAATTCTGATACAATGGTATGAAGCAACATATTCTGAAAAAGTTTAAGTTTTCTGAGATGGAAGGTTTTCAAATTAAATCAACTATAATTAATAAGATTTTTGTGAAACTATAAAGTAGCGCGCGTTTATAAAAAAAGGGTCAAGCAAGCGATGCGGGTTATTATTAGTTATTAATGTAAAAAATTTCATATGAAATCGGCTGGTACAAATTGCATTCTTTACTTTTCTTATTCTCTTTTCAATCGTTGCGATCTCCATAGACCACGTGTGTTGCTGACAAAGTAATCATTAAATTTACGAAAATTCAACTAAATGTCATAATATAAAGGGTATTTTATTTAAACTAACGATGTTGAAATCCATTTCCGGTAAAAACCGAAAGGACCAAAATTTGAGACACAATCTGGAACTACAATCTGAAAATCTTCAGAAAAGTATGCCCGTGAGTTTTTCATATAAAATAAGCCAATCATCATGTTTGGAAATTCTAGACGTTCACGATCAAAAATAATGGAACGGCTTAAATTGAAAAATTTTGCTCCTTCATCAGCATACTCCTTTTAATAAGCCAAAGCGTGGTCAATGTCTAAACCTAAACCTCTCGGGACTTAAAAATCACTCATAGTGGAATTTTTCAAACCTTCCTCGTCAACGTGTGATCAAAACGTGTCGGATCACTTGTGGCCGGACCGTTTGCGTCTCAGTTAGAAATAGAATCGTTTGCTACTGACATATGTAATAACCTGGTGTCAGCTGGACCGTTTGCGGCCCAGGATGTGTGTATACCGCTAAACTTGGCTATACTCAACTGCTACATCTCTTACGTATTTGATAAATAAGTCGCAATGTTTCCATACTTTTGTTCTGATAAGTAGGTATAAAATATCCAACAAAACGCACTGGTGAACGAATAACAACGGCATCATCGCTTTGGCCGTTTGTTGGTATCGGTGTTAGTCACTGTCAGCGCGTAAATTAGTTTATTAAAAATATTTTTTATTGCCAAAATATTCTATTAATTTATTCAGACTATAAAAATTGGCCACTAATTTACAATAGCATCGGAACAAAAAATAGCATACGAAAATATTAATAACAAAATAATAGTGTGTACTTTTTGTCGCTGCAGTTCAACTCTGCTTAATTTTTCCAGAAAACATGCTATAAAATATTACGTGTACCTGCACCAAATAGAGAAAGACAGAATCTCTCAAAAACTACATGCAATGAGCGCAACGTGGAAACAGAAATTTAACTGCTTCAAAAATCCCTTTCATTATTTCTTTGGCCTATTTTCTTATCAGTGAAGTAAAAGATTGCTGGCTAGGCATAATGGTACATTTACAACAATAGTATTTTCAACTATTATTTTATTAAAAACTGGCTTGACGGCGCCATCTTTTCGATGCTATATTGAACAGCAAATGGTGCGGAGGGATCGGTTAAATAATTTAATAAGGAGTAAACGAAATCTGTTTTAATTCATATATATTTTAAAAACTATAGCCTTGCATTGTACGTAACTATATAGAGTTAGATGACCATGTAAATGAAATTTTAACGAATTATAGCAGAAAGAAAGGTATAGAAAGCGTCTGAGAAGTATAAGTTATAATTACAAATTTTAATAATAATTATTATATTGTTAATAATTTAATGCAAGTTACTCTTTATGCTAAAGTTATTGTAATTCAGTTTTTTTAATCTGTTAGCAGTGAATAAATTATAGAATGCAATAATTTTAAAATTATTTTCCATATACCCATTTTCACGCATTTATCGTTTACAACAGTGTAATATAAAAATACAGCAATTTACTGGTTCTTAGAATTCATAAAATTCAAATATTTGACGCGTATCATTTTCATACGAAGTACATCTATAATAGATACTATAATAGGTTTTTCATTTTTATGTTGTATATTTAAATTAATACCGACGCTTTGAAAATCTGTAAGAAAACAAACTTGGTGACGTTAATAGAATATTTTAAAAGTGAATAAATCGCATAATTATTATTTACCCATTAAACGTTCTGCCTCTCGAAAATAAAATAAGTCTGCCATACAAAAAAAATGGGTCAGAGATAAAAGATGTTCATTAATTTAAAAAAAAAACATGTTTAAAGCTTTAAGTACCATTTATTTATTATTTTAGACAAATGGTTTCTTCAATTTTTTTACTATTATATCAGTACTATTTGTACGAGTATCACTTATTTGAACCATTAAAAAAATTAATTAATGTTTCGTCAATTTAATAAAATTTTACATTATTATTTTTAGTTGCAAAATTAAATCTAATCGTATTTATTAACTCATATTTATTTGTTATTTAAAAAAAATGTTTATTTTGGGCAATACAATCATTGGGTACTTAATAATCAAGATAAATATATTTGATTCATACACAAGTACAAATTCATTTGTTCCTAAATTTTCGGCTAAAGCGATGAAATCAGTATTACTCGTTCACTAGTTCTTTTTGTTGAACGTCGCAACGTATCAGAACGAAAATCCGCGGGAAGTAACCCTACCAGTAATTTTGCGACTCTACTTATTAAACTTATACCAAGGTATAAAGAAGTTAATAAGTTAACCATGCACTTGCTAGCAGGAAAAAATATATCAACCGCAATCCGTTCGATATTTGACCGAGGCGCAAGCAGCCCGTATTCATCCAAACGGCTAGGAAAATTCAACCAATGGAAATTTGACGTTAGAGCAAGTTCACACTTCAATTACTAGTTTCCACCACCCACTTCATATATTGAAAGAGATCTTATAGATAATTCCAGGGCTCCTAAATAGAACATGAAATCAGGAGCCTCTTTTAGGTCTCAGCCATCTGTTTTTGTTTTGTTTCCGCCACGCGCACATCTCAGAGCAGCTGTTCACAATAATTTATCAGGCAGTGAGTACAAATCAGGAAGAGAAACCATGCCCTGGAACAGTCCGAGTTGACAAGTGCGCTGAAAGGTCTTTAGAAAACTTCATGCTAATTAATTTCGGGGGCCAGAAGTTAATTAAAGTCTGGTTACCACGTCGTTTATTATTATTTTACCATGGATTCCCGGACTTAAGCATCCTTTAGATGGGCAGCGATGGAATGTGATAGCCGAGAGCTGGAATAAATTTTCCAGACATTCCCAGCTTTTAATTCCGGAAAATTGACGCCGATTTTGTATATGAAATTGCGTGGGTAAATACGCGATTCTTTCACCAAAAAAAACAAAGAACGAGTAATTTTTGCATTAAACGTTTTAAATTTTAGAAACGCCCGCACTTAATTACTAAGGATATTAGAATAATGAAATATCTTTAATATTTTCCTTACATAAAAGTGACCTTGCGGAGGAAAATAAATCCTGTCAAAAATATAAAATATATACAAAACTGAAAGTTTAGTATGCGGTCGTTATAAATGTAACTTATTAGGAAACAATTTACGAAGTTGTAGGAACGTAGGATTTCGCGGCCAGAGTTAGATTGAAATCTTAGTCTTTTTGGGTTACACTGCGTCTGATTTCGGAAGAAGGTCGACGTTTTGCCCGCACTGGCAAGGGGCATCATAACGACAGGAATAACGCGAGAAACTGAACCAAATCCCAAGGAGGAAAGAGGAATCTTTGTAAACATTGCTCCTAAATCCATTCTACGCCGCATGAACATGATCAAACCTATCCACAAAAGAGGTGCGTTTTTGAAACATGCAATGCTCAAAAATCTTAAAGAAGCTCGAAATTAGAGTAATGGGACGGAAATTGGCAATGTTAGTTATATCCAGTTTCTTATAAATTGGTTTAATACTGCTACATCTGAGAACTTTGGGAAATATACCTTGGTTATAAGACAAATTTACTACGAAGGTGTTATAATAAGATGTAAACATTTTTTTTTAAATTAGAATATTATCCGGGCCCGAGAAAGTCTTGTTCTTCATTTTGTTAGTAATTGCCAGCTTTTAATATGCTGCATGCTGTGGGAAGAATGTGGGATTTTACTTGCATGCATTATGTTACTTTTATCTAGATTGTTTGTATCATATGCGTTTGTTACTGAAAGAAAGTGCCATTAATTTGTAAGTTAATATCTTTGTCATGAGGACGAGCTAAGGCCAACCCATAATGACTCTCCAAGCATTTCTAAATTATTCATTCTGCGCATACATGTAGACAGGACTGTCTTACAGAAGCATCCGTAGTCTAAAAATTTGTGTGAAACATATTATTAATAGGTAATGGTACTTGAAATTATTTCAGCTTTGAGAATCAAATTTAAAACTCAGTTGCTCAAAAGACAATAAATTTTATTAGGGAGATCTGCAAGGACATTTGTTGGCTGCCTGCCTTTAAAGAAACTTGCTGCAAATAAGTACTACTCTATCCCTTAGTGCCACCTTATTCTCGCAAGTCTGTAATTATACTTAACTTAACGAGCTTTTTGATAATGGAGTTGGTGTAACATAAGTATCAAGATTTTTAGCAAACAAATTGCATATTTGTTAAGTGCGTGTTTCCTTAGAATGTACATAAGACCTGAATTTGCTACTCTAACTAACAAACCAATAACGCAAGGAACGTAATATGCAACATGTAATCCGATAGCCTTTTGTGCGTTCCGTAAACATGCTCCTCTTTCATTTCACTACCAGAACAGCCTTGAGCGTACTATTGTATTTACAGTCGCAGTCGGTTGCAAAGTTCATGCAACGTCTGCATATGATTGCTGGTATATATACTCAACAAATGTTGACGATATTGCTTACTAGATAGTAGCTATCCACAGGATTATTACTGTACATTTTTTTCATATTTTCTCATAAATAATGTCATAATTAGCTTACTGGGGGAAATTTAAAGTTACTGACTGTATTTTCCCATTAAAGGAAGCGTCGCGGATTTAATGACTATTCGTAACAACTTGATTTATACACCGACACCGTCTGAATTGAAAAACAAAAAAAAATGGGAGAAATATCCTGTTTCCACTGAAGAATTACATAAAAGTTGTAGCAGCACGATACTGAAGCCTTATTATTTTTGTACCAACCTTAATATAACAAAGATATTGATAATGAAGCGAAAACTACTGTCACAAGAACTCTTGTACACTCAATCTCTTCTAACATTTAATTAAATTCTCTCAAAGGTGTACAAAACTGTTAGAAATTATAGAACAGTTAATTACATCTTATCGCCCTTCCCTAAGTTTATAAGAGTTTGCAAATTATTGATATGTTTCTTTAAATAAAGCACAATATTTTTTATATCGTATTGTTAATGTTGTTAGGCTAAACAAAACCCACAGACACCTGTTGCTTATGCTAAGCAAAGTTCCATGGTTTTACAAAAAAGGCACATTCCGTAAAGGCGTTTTTTACAAAGCGATATCATCTCATACCAAGATGCTTTTATGAATGATAAAGGATTCTTGATCAACTATTTGTTTGTGATGCACCACATATAACCATTTTATACAGCAGTTCTCTATGGAAAGTACATAATTAAAATATAATATTGCTACGGTCAGAGCGCGACTTATGCATCTATGCTGATTTGCCCCTTTTTAATTTTCAATTTACCCTGTAGTTCATGTTCGTCAAATCATATCTATACAGACACAGACTAAAAGCTGAAAATATCAGTACCGGTTTAAAAAAATTAAGTAGGTTATTGTGTGTAATGGTATACAAGCATTTGTTTTACTAGCTTGCAAAACTTTTACAAACACTAACAATAAGATCACCCGCATTAAGAACAACTTCAGCTTTCTGCATACCTACATCTGCAAACTGATTAGTATTTTGTACGCCACACAGCGCGAACGAATCAAGTGTACTGCTTTCTGCGTAACCAGCTTATTGCTAGAGCGCGCGGAAATATTAATCTGAATCGTTAATATTATTCACGTTTATAGTGAGGTGTCAACCTCCAACGCATACGTACTTAATGGAACGTGTTCCGATAATTAGCCGCTCCTGGAAAATGCCCCCATCGCGCACATACTTTGCGCTGACCTACTACTTCGTGAACCCCACTCTAATTTAGAAGGCGAAACGACCTTGCTCTAATCTGGGCCATGAAAAACATATAAAAAACAGCGGCTCTATAGACTCGAGAGCCGCGATTGGACTTGAGATTTCTTTCAGGTGCTGTTCAGTTCTCTTCTCCTAAATGCAAAGTGACCTTCATCGTGGCGCTAATTCCCTTATGGAAAGGTGACCCCTGAGGAAGTGCTAATCGTCACGCCAAGCGCTAGCTGAATTCCAGGGGGAGTAAACAGGCGTCTCAGCACACGGACACGAGCAGCCGGCACTAGCTCAGCGAGAACGAGCTTTATATCCGAGAGAGCACGACGCCTGCTGTATCGGATCGAGAAACGATGCTCTAGGTAAAATTCTATGTGACACTGATATCTCTGATTACCTTTATGTTTGTCATATTACTCCATGCAGGTTCATAAATAAACTACATGTACGTTCTTTTTAGCTTTACGCTGTCCTATTCGAACGATTTTATGCATTCCTTTTTTAAATATCTCCGGAAATAGTATTTACTTTTACAACGATTATTGTTCATATTCTGTACATTTACTTTGAACATTACTGACATTTAATTCTTGCATAAGACCGCTGCAGGCTTAATTTGGCGTGACTCCTTGCTGGTAATGTCTTTTGCAGAGATGAAAGGCCGGTAGGCTACCAAAAATATCCTACAAACTGGGTGCTCTCGAAGCTCAAAAGGCTTCACATGAGGGACAGTGATGATGATCTCCTTCGAAATAAAAAAAAAGTGCTGAGACATCATTTATACTGCGGGATATGGAATTTTAGCTCTAGACTATTGCCTAGAAGAACCACATCGAGGCTATCTTTATCGTTATGTTCCTCCTTTGTATTATGTGCATATGTTTTTTATTTGTGCTTTTGTGTTGGTTTGGTATTCCCCCTTCTTTATCTTTGTGATGCATTGTTTACGCAAATTCCTGTATTGTGGTTTTTTATATGTTTAATAATTTCTTTACCGCCGAGTTTTACAATTGTTTTGTAGGAATAACAAATATTCTTAGTCAATGTGGTTGCACTACTGATCTCCGCTTAAACAATTCTGTTTGTTTCTCAGGAAATACATTTTAACAACAAAGTCCCTGCTGTTTACCTGTTCTTTTGAGGAGACTCCTTTGACGATTTATGATGCAATATACAATATTTAAGTAAATTCAGGTCTAGTCTGATTTGTATTTTTCATAGTTAAATTTACTATATAAAAAATATATAAAAACCCACAATGTTAGACTTTTCAAATTGGTCAGCATATATATTTTGAAATGCATGCACATAAAAACAGTCACAGCCAAGTTTTGCATTATTAATTTTTAAAATTTATCAATGATTGTGTTTTTTCCAACAGTCTTAAATGACCTCTAGCTTCCCGTGGAAGGTATTTAGCTTCGCTGCTTGTTTTTATTGGCACATGATTAAGAACAACACCAAAGAGATACTTGACAATTTTGAACCACTCCTTGGACGATAAGAAACGTTACTAAGACAGCGAAGATGCAAATCTAACAACTATAATTATTATTAATTGCTGCTTTGCATTGGTTGCTATAGAAACAATTGAATTCCCTGTATACAATAAAAATTAAAAAAAATAAGTTTTACCCGAGATCCTATGAGTTGCAAAATTTCAGCACTGCGATATAGATACAGAATTTCCTTTCAATCATGTATGGTAAATTATAGTAGATCACCTGAGCTCGTCTGTAGAATATACCTAATATTCTCTCCCGCAATTTTTTGCTGTTATTATAATGCCTTATTGTGCCACCTTTTAGTGGCTTAATTTGTGTCATAGTTACTTTATCAGTCAGTGTTTTAAATGTAGCAAAATAACAAGCTCAGGAGACGAGAGCCTAATCGATTGACTGACGCACAGGACACACACCTAATAGAGATACTTATAGCTTAATCGATAAAAACAATAATAAAACGGTCACATAAAGTTGTATGTACGTGATAGCCTCGACAACTGAAATAGAACGAGTAGCATTAACAAGGTAAGGCAGTAAAATACAAAAACCGCTACAAATTGAATCAATATTTCCACATCCAATTGTCAAAATGACATTTACGTTTTAAGACAAACAGTCCTCGTGATATTAGCAAAAATATATAAATTTTTAAAATTGTTTTTTTGCAAATAACTCGAAAATTATTAACTTAACAAAAAAATTACAAGAGTGCTTTCTGATCAGAAATTTAATTTTCTATATAATACCAAAATTTAAAAAAATCGTACGAGCAGGGTCCAAAATAGGTTTTTTGGAAATATTTAGAGAATGTCAAAATTTTGGATAATCTTTCTAAAACACTTTTTGTGAGAAATTTTATTTCCTATCTGATGGTATTCTCCTTTTTTGAATATATTAAATATATTCGGAGATATTTAAGAAAAACAGTTTTCTTTAAGTGACGCTTTTTTGCTAAAATCTTCTTAACAGTTTGTTGCACCGAAAATTTATAAGAACGAATAATACTTGCAGTTATACAACTAATCACATACTAAAACGAAAAAAATATTAAAAAATAAAACTTTGCAAAAAGGGTAGTTACCCCCCAATTTCGCCCCCTTCCCGATACCCTACTTACCKCACAAACAATAGGTCGCTTTGGGTAGTTGGGATTTATACGTTTGCCAAATTTCAAGTTCATATATTAAATCTTTTGAAAGTTATCGTGTATACAAACAAAACCAGACACACACACACAGAGACAAGAAATTTGTTTTTGCTCAAATTTTGTTTTTTTTGCGTTTTCGACTATTTTAAAGCAAATGAGCAAATAAAAATTTTTCAAAATTTTTTTCGCGATACAATAGTTCCCATCCGTTGGATGTGGAAGTAAAGTAGGTATTGAAGAATATAATAATCGACATTTACGTAAAAAGAGCAGAATTCGTTGGCATTACAACAGACTTATTTCCTTTGTGATAGAAAGCAAGGTGAATACAAAATACGGCCAAGTAACTGCTGAAAAGCTACCCAAACAATACACAATTATCAGAGTTTCTCGACTTGCTTGTTAACGGAAATGAATACAAAGCAGATTAAAACAAGAACATCGTGCTGTTCAATTTTTGTAGCACCTGCTTGATGCCAATAAGGTTAGACAAGGTTTTATAATATTACATATTAGGTAATTTGATACCGCTGCTGAAACAAAACGTTCTATCGGTTTTCCATTAAACGACACTGGTAAAACTCAGACAGTGGTAACTCTAGTGTAACCTCAGGCGCTAATATCTGAAATAATTAATGATATAATTTGATACTAAATGATATGTCATGAAATGCCGATGTTCCAATCTCTGTGCGTCAGGCAATTGTAACTGGTCAAATTAGTACTTATATAACAACATATAATGTATACTAGCCAGTGTACAGTGTCGTAAATTGGGTATCACCTTTAATAAAAAGCGACCGCACATACCCTCACCGCTCGTTTTTTTTGCCACATTTTTTGCCATTGTACTTATAAATTTCCTTGTAAAAACACTGTGTGGCAGTTTTTAACAAAGAAAATGTTTCTCATTTCGTATAGGAGTCCAAATTTCGTGAATTCCATTTGCTGCATTTGCAGGATTAATCATGGCGTTGTCATATATAATATATTGTTTTTAGAGAAGGCCATATTAAATTTAAGAATTAAACATCTGCTCTGGTCAAACCATTCAAACGCTACGAATACAGAGTTCCACTTAGATGGCGCTGACGGGATTGACTCTCGCACATTTATTGGAATTGAGTTGATATCTTCGCTATTAGTTCAGACACTGCTCACTTCACATTCACTTTACAACGGAGTTTCGTTTAGTTTGTCGTGTCACAGAAGGTGAAAAATGGTATGTTTGTAAACTACTAAAATTGATACACCTAACTATCTTGGCTGATAAAATCAGCTACACATTACGCGGTAGCTGGCGAGCGGCGAGTACTAAGAAAAGTAACAAGTAAAAAAAGTAAGTCTAGGTTCACAAAGATAGCAATATTTCTTAGAGCAAAGAAGAGAAGAATGTACGTGCGTACTACCGCATAAAATTAATCCTTCTAATTATAAATAAATCAAATAAGGGTTTTAACAATTTGTAACAATTTGCAGACAGCTGTTTCGGCTTACAAAGCCTCCTCAGCGCAGATATAGTCCCAATGCAGACAACATCTCTTAGATACCTATGCCAAGGCAGGTGATTTGAACGCGAGAATTATAATCAGGACAACACCATGCCATCTAGTGAGAATTAACGGCGCTACCCATCTCTCCTCTGTAATCGGAACGGTAGTTATAGTGGGTATTTAAAAACCTCATGGACGGTGTCTGGAAAGAGTGCATTTTTGTCAAGACTGTAAATTCTTTAAGAGAATTTATATGGACATATATGTATTTTCAGCCCATCCCGTACATATTATAAAAGTAGTACCCGCAAAAACAAAATTAGTTTTTATTCGTTTTGTATTGCATCGCTAGAATAAAAACAATGCGTTTAGAAAGGCGTCATGATAATAACAAAACAGCAATAAACAAATGCTCCAACAATTGATACAACTTTAAAGATTTCGCGTTGTCATTTGGAGGTAATTTGCGTATCTATCTAGCTCTGTGGAGACCGGTCGATGGTATTAACAAGCTAATTAAGTTATATAGCAGCMTACGAGCGCCACTTGGTTTACTTACCTCCAAAATGTTTGTCAATCAACAAAAACCAAGATGGTTTACCGGAAAACTAATTACTATGAGAGCTCAACTACCTAAGGGTTGGTGATTCATCCTCTAATAACACTAAGGCTCTAAAACGCCACCCCAAGTAATCACTCAAAGCAACACAAGATGTCTTTATTACTAGGATTTCCCTTACATATTTAAAAATGAATTAAATAATATTGCAATGTAAATAAGAATAAGAATATTGAATAAAATTAATATCGGGCAATAATTCAGTTAAGTATTTTTAGTTTAATGAAAGTAAGTGTGCATTAGTAATATCGTATGTCAAATTCTACATAAATATACGTCTTGTTTTTATTTGAGCGATAGCGATGGAGTACCGTTGGTATGTGTACACGTACGTTTACAAACGTTTACAAACTTTCTTTCCGAAAAAAAAAACAAGCGAACAAGTTATAGTTCAGCCTAAATTAAATGTTTATGGAGGTATTATATGAGTCATTGTAATATCAATAAAAATGCAATCACTGTATTTTGGTCTCATGAAGTCTTGATAAACACTAGTTGAACGACGACAGCCTGAAGTAATTTCACACCCGACCTAAATATTGAAGAAGTTATTCCGCAAAATCTCGACAAAACCGCATAAAAACCGTCCATGTTAATTAGAAACTATTATTTTTCATCTGTCACGCAAGCAATGGGTTGAATCTTATGGGATGTTGAAATTCCTTCAATTCTGGACTGAGCTGGTTTGGTTCCCGTAAGGTGAGGAATCTCTGGTGCGTTCTATAGAATCTTCGGGAAACGTGTATGGTCCACGGCCAACGAAGAATCAAGAAACCAGCACAAGAAAGCGATTTTCCACAAAAGCTAGTCTAGACAATCAACCACGACCAATTAGAACCATCTAAAGTGGGCTCCTATAAATACCAATATCAAACACTGCATGTGGTGTAGTGGTTTATATCGCGGCTTGGATGAAGTTCAACCAATAAGATGCGTTGATCAGATGGGATAAACTAAACACAGAACATTTAATCAAAGATAATTATCGCCTGAACTCATCGTAATAAGAGATGGTAATTGGGATAATAGCCCAATATATGTAATGAAATATCATTACCTGCTTTGACCGGAAATCGAACCCGGCATCCATGGGCGTACCGAAGGGGGGGGGGGGGTGCGTTTTAATAATGTTAGTTATCCATCGAGTCTCTTTCCCTGGGAAGTAAAAATTACTACAATTGTATCTTTAGCACCTATACATATGAACTGCCAGCTTAAATTTCTAAAACTTCTGGTGAGAGAAGTTGAAGTTGTACTAAAAGCGCATCGGTTAATAAATTAGTCTTTGATATGTGTTAATTCTGAATCAGAAATCGTGGTCCTATTAGTAAAACTTTTAAGGTGGAATTTATGTTCCTTTGGTACTTCGTATGATATCATTATACATTATGTGGATCACAGATCTTTATTCTCCCGAATTAAATGTATCAGCTCATTTTTTTAAACGCGAGAGCAATGCAACTGAATGCGCCTCACCTATTTGAGTTCATCAATAACGGAATTAGTAATAAAGGGGCTTTGTATGATTAGTGTACATAGAAAACATATAAATAATTTGGGTCTTTATTTCACAGAAAATGTTTTAAGTCACCTTGCAGAAAATCCACGAAGATTATTCATGGAATACATACTTAATTAATTACTTAAGTACCTATATCTTATAAACATTTATTATTTCTATTTATGTTGAATTATACTCTARAGGACGTTCCTGCTTTGCCCCTCCCTAGACCAAAAACTGGGTACGCGGTTTTGTGATGAAAACATTTTCGCACCACACCTGTTTAAAATCGTACCAAATACAAATCTAACGGCTCGTGAAACCGCACTGACTAGTTTTAACACGGCTTATACATCAAGCAGCTACTTCACTCTCGGCATTGTCCATGTTCGAAATATTACAGCCAAATGAGATTTATATTCGCTTGCATTTATCTGTTGTCCTGATCTGACTACTGTAGTCGCTATTGGGACGAGACTGAGGGCAAATGCATAGTCTAGTATGCGCGAACCTTAATTTGGCTTCGAGTTGCATAGACTGGCCTGCAAACAGCAGCCAAAAGATAGCAGCCTATCTGATGGTATTTTAATTTTTTGAATATATTCAATATTTTCGGTGATATTTAGGAACAACCGTTTTCTTTAAGTGACGCTTTTTTGCTAATATCTTCTAAACAGTTTGCTGCCCCGAAAATTTATAAGGGCGAATAATACTCGCAGTAATACTACTAATCACATACTAAAACAAACAAAAAATAAAAAATACAAATTTGCAAAAACGGTACTTACCATCCAATTTCACACCCCCTCCGATACCCTACTTACCCCAAAAACAATAGGTCGCTTTGGGTAGTTGAGATTTATATGTATGCCAAATTTCAAGTTCATATGCTAAGTCTTTCGAAAGTTATCGCGTCTACAAACAAAACCAGAGACACATAGACACACATTTTTTTGTTCAAATTTGTTTTTTACGTTTTCGGCTATTTTAAAGCGATTGAGCAAATGAAAATTTTTGAAATTTTTTTCGCGATACAGTACGTTCCATCCGTTGGATGTGGAAGTAATAATGAAGCGTGCTTACCAAAATTATGTAGTCGGGTTTTGAAAAGCAATCATCTAGTATTTTATTAGGTTGGCAACTAAATTTTGTCAGTTTTTGACATAACGCCTTTGTTTAATGTGACATTTACATTTTGTTTTCTGTATTGGATAAAGAAATTTGTTGCGGTCAGTTTGGTATATTATATTATACGATTCCGTTTAATATGAGTCTGTCACGTGCTGATATCCGAAAGCTCCTCAAGTATGAGTTTTTGCGGGGCGCCAATGCGCCGACGGCCGCAGATCGCGTTAACAAGGCCCACGGACCGAAAACGATTACTGAGCGAACAGCACATCGGTGGTTCTCCAAGTTTAAATTGGGAAAGACGGAAGTTGAGGACCAGAAACGCAGTGGTCGGCCGAAAACCATCGATTGGGCTGGTGTCCGCAACACCATCGAAGAGGATCCGACGTTGAGTACTCGCGATTTAGCTCATGAATTTCGCTGCAGTCATCAAGAAATTGGGAAAATTTTGCGTGCCGAAGGTGAGTCTTTCATTCTGTTAAAAAAAAAGCTGAAGTCTTTTGTTTTCCAGGCAAGAAATGGGMGAAAGGCCGATGGGTGCCCCACGAGCTGACAGACGCCCAAAAACAGAAACGCGTCGAGGTGGCCAAAAAGCTTCTTCGCCGGCAACGCCGATCACCGTTTCTCAACTCAGTGATCACTTGCGATGAGAAATGGGTGCCACTCGTGAATCGTGAGCGCCGCAACCAGTGGCTTTCGCCTGGTCAAAGACGCAGTGGCACGCCGAAACCTGACTTTCGAGCTCCAAAGGTGATGTTGTGCGTTTGGTGGGACCGACGCGGGCCAATTCACTGGGAATTGATGCCAAAGGGCCAAACACTCACGGCCGAGGTGTACTGTGAGCAATTGGAGCGGGTTCGACGCAAACTCCGTAAGCGCCGCATTCCCGTGATTTTGCTTCACGACAACGCCAAACCCCACACAGCTCGTTTCACGTCCAATAAGTTGGTGGAAATGGGCTGGGAGGTGCTGCCACATCCGCCGTATAGTCCAGACATCTCCCCCACAGACTACCATCTGTTTCGGAGCCTACAACATCAAATCAAGGGCAAGAAATTTAATAATCGTGAGGAGATTGAGCATTGCCTCACGGAGATCTTCGCGTCGAAGGGCCGTGCTTGGTACGCCCGTGGCATCGGCCATCTTGAAGACCGATGGCAAAAATTAATAGAATCACGTGGTGAATACTTTGAGTAACCCGTTATTTATAAAATTTGTTTCTATTATTTCGTTGTTGTTTAAATAAATGTTGTTGAAAAACTGACAAAATTTAGTTGCCAACCTATTAAGACCCTGCTTTACACTGTGCGTGTCTAAAGGCTTCTCCCCTCATCTCACATTTTGGACACTTTATCCTAAATGTTGGAATAATATGGAAATGACATCTCTTTAAAGGTGATGTGTTTTCTCATAAACTTCAAGATAGCACCACAGTAGCTACCAAGTTTTATAACTTATCTTTGCAAGCTCTTAACAGGCACTTTATAAAATTCAGGTCGAACAAACCATGAGGGTATTGGTCTGAAAAGGTTTCAATATCACATTCTTAACAAACGAAACAACTAGGAGTGACCTTTAATACAGAGTGCGGTACACCGTCTTATAGGTGTTTTCAATAGATGGGACGTTAGGAGGTGTATCTAGTGCTCAAAGTAATTTGTAGGACAAGATTGTAACAGAAACAGACATAATAATGTAATAATGATATTCGTAACAAAAAAAAAACCGTTATGAAAGCACAATGCAGCAGAAGGAATAATTGACACGGACAAATGATATCGCCCAGTGGCTACTTATGTTTTGAAACTGAAAGTTTCTTAAGTCAGTAATGGATTGCCGAATATCAGTTTTTTTAAACACAATTGTTTAGGTACACGAAGTGTAATATAACCTTATTGCTATTTCGCCACCTTGGACTCTCAGAGAAAAAAAATGGCAGGATTGTCTGATATAAAAATCTTATCTTTGTTGACATGTAACTTTAAAAATTTCGGTTTTCTGTCATTGATTATATACGTTCAGCTATGCCACCTAACTGATTATACCTATTACATACATAGAAGGGACTGCATTCATTCCTAAAAATCATAAAATCTCCGAGGCTTCAAACAAGATTTMACTATATAGTCTTGTCTTGAAGTTATTACCGCAGTCTGTGTCTTTGACTAGGTATCTTAGTTGGTTTTTAGAACATAAGTGTCAATTGAACTCACTTTTCAACGAAATACATTAACAAAACGCATTTTTAAGCAAATTTATTTCATTCCTACTGCCCGTATCTCTTAAATTCCCACTCCTTGTTGTCTAACGGGCAAACCTGCTGCGTCTTCAGCCACCTAGAGATGCAGTGGAAGTGAAATGCATGATTACACACTCCCCAAGCCACCGTGCACTCTCCCGCTTGAGCCTGGTTCGCTTGGCACTCGATGCACAGGTCCATTATATGGTTCCTGCAGATAGCACAGTTCTCCACCGCTATGTCCCAGGCCCACATCGCGACGGCATTCCATTTCGTCACTGCGAAACGTTCATCCGCTCTTGTGGAATCACTGGGTCCGGGTTCCACAACATCGTCTTCTTCTACTTCCATTTCGGTGGCCATGATGCTCGCAGTGTTCTTGGCAGAGGAACGCCGTGCTCATTCCTTTGGCTTACACGTGTTTCCGCGCACGGGGGATTTTGACACTTGAATTGACAGATTGTTTCCAGAAAAAATCAGATGGCTCGTTTGACGTAAGTGTTCAGCAGGGGCAGTTCATCCTTACTAATGACATAACTATACAGTTCTAGGATTTTTCGACTTATTTTTTTCTTTGTGGCAGTTTTCCATTAAAACCTATTGTTATTTTTTAATATATAATTATTATATCTATAGCTTTAGGTTTAGCAATGTTCGTATGAGGAGGCATCTTGTTGCTTTTTACACACAAATTCGACAGATATTTATTTAATTTGTATCTCCCATAAAATATATAATATACTTAATGTAGTTTCCAAGTCATATGTTATCAGATATAGTGCGAATCACTTTTTCGATTCGACCTCAGTGTACATTTTTTTGTTTAATTATGTAGAAACATTATTGTTTGGAATTAACGCCATATGCAACTTCTTGCAGTTCTTCAACTGGATCATCTAGAAATAGCACTAAGAACCAGTGATGGGCGTGTAGAATACTCCATGTAGATTACGCCATTATCTACGCGTAAACTATGTAATATTCTCCTTTAAAAGTCTACTGTAGAAAATAAAATTATGTAGATAAACAGCAAACTAGTAATATTTAGTACTTTTAACAGCTCCAAATGTATATAATTGTATATTATTATTTTTGTTGCTTCCTAACTAAACAAAATACTACTTCGTTGTAATTAAAATAACTAGACACACGTTAAACAACAATAACTTGTTTCGGCATACAGTTGTTAGGGCCAGAAGGCACAAGCGTGCTTTGGAGCCCTCAATCGGTCAATGGGTTCTTAAATAACTGTAAACTATGATTTTATTACCTTTCTTGTCTATAAACGGAAGAAGACGGGCTATTGATATGCTACCTATTATACCTAATATACTTGTAGAAGAAAAGACTTCGAAACGCAAGTTTTGTCCCAAAGAAGTAAGAAAACCGTTTGGGTATTCTGATGACTTACTAAAATAAGTTATGCAAATTTGTAATATAATTATTAAAAACCTGCAGTGCTTTAAAAAATTTTAAGAATTGACCCATAAAACAGGGAAATTGGAACAAAATAATTTGCACAATACACTTAATATACAATAGCCATAATATACTCGTCTCATATTTTCTACTCAAAATCTACGCCAAAACGCTTTATCTACATTTTCTACGCGGGTAATGTAGAAAATTATAATTTACGCGTAAACGCCCATCACTGCTAAGAACACGCGACATCAATAATCATATATCCAACGTCCAACGTAACATTATGGTTACTAGAGAAGACAGGGATCCCACAACGCGTCTACCATTTTATATGTACATATACACAATGTAACTGACAGAGTACATGGAGAATATTCAAGCTCACGAGTAAGGTGTCTCGGGAAATAAATTCGACAAGTGACAAACTATATCCCATGCTTACATTAGACATTAACCGTATTTCGTGCAAAAGGCATGACTGCACGTTCAACGGACGGGAACCATTTAATTCAGACTGGACCATGAGACATTGAAAATCATTAAAGATGTTGACGACGAGATACAACAAAAGCTTTGAAGAGAAAGTGGAATAAATACCTCATAACACGACGTAACAGGCCCGCAGAAAGCCTGACCAAATAAACTTATATACTGAATATAATTTCACACCAAACTATGTTATGTATTTTATAATTATATTAGTCTAGGTAAATCCGCCGTTGACTTGTTAGCAAGTAATTTACACAATCGTTCAGAAGCTGTAACGTTACATGGAAAGGTTTCCCATGTTAGATATATTAACAGCGAAGTATCATAGAGTTCTACTTTTGGGCCTACATTTATCATATACACCTTTTCACTTTGAGTCCTTTGTGAAGTTATGTTATCTACACTGCTATGCAGACGATACTTAAATTTACAAACGCTTTTGTAAGGCTTATTTTTAAATCCACTAAAGATAAATGATTTTTGGTCGCAAATCTGAGAGATTTGAACAAAAAATGCAATCCACATTACAAGAAATTGAAATGCAGTGCTTGCTACCTTGGTACTCATATGTCTAAGATTCCAAAATCCTTATTATACGCTAAAGCTTATTTATCAAAGTGTACACATTTGCAAAGAAATATGAACAAATATTAGCAAATAGTCTGGTAATTTCACAACTTGATTAGTATATATGGTCAATGTCTGAAAGCTGCTGATAAAATCAAAGTTCGGAGATTGTATAAAATGCATGTCACACCTTGGATTTACAACTATGTCATACCGTGTAAGCGACGTTTTGGTCATCTATGTGGTTTATTTAATAACCCTTTGCTTCAAGATGTTAAGCAGTATCATATTTCTTGTGTTCAAAAAAAGTTAAGGAATATTTGTTTGACAGCTAAAGGAATATATCTTAAAAATTGCCTGTTTCCTTTTTATTCGTATTTTTTTCAGTTGATTGCTAGCATGTGCTTATGTATCCCTGATCTTAGGTCCTTTTATTTATTCGCTAGTTTTTTTTTGCTGAAGTTATGTGAAATGGCAGCTGCGGTTTTCTTTCTGGGAACTGTTAACTGGACTTTTCCTCCATCAGAAGATAAAAAATAACGTAGATTATGACTAACTAGAAAGTTAGTCATAATGTAGGTACGTTATTTTTCTATTCAACGGTTTCCTAATAAAGACAATTACCACAGTTACACTCAAAAAGGATGTATCTTCCTTAGTTTGAAAAAGACTTTATCCATACTCTTAGACCTATTCCTTGGAGGAGCTATCAAAAATCCCGTAACGCCGACACCTGTAATGCTTTTAAGTCGTTAGGGAATAAGTTGCAAGAGAGTATTTCTTGTTTACACGCCGCGAGTTATAGGTACTTTGCTTAAAAACTTAAAAAAACGGAACTAAAAGCAAACTTTGACCTCTGTAATAAAGAAAGTTATAATGACGCTGGAAATATTGCCTACACAAATATGCTGAATATGACTTTAATTGCGCAGGATGAAGCTTGTGCTGAAATGGAAAAACATATATATTTAGAAATTTATTCAACCATCTGAAAACATTATACATGATCAGTTCAAACTTTTACAAACGTACACTTAGTAAAACGAACACATTGAAATTTGATCACCTATACTTTAGCTACGAAGAAAATTGAATATCCATCTACTAAAGGCTTTTTCTACGGATTTGTGTTGAGAGACAGAGTGTTTAAGCATAACTTACCAGTTCAATTCTTGTTTTATGACTTCCTTTATAGAAAATTTGGAAAATTGATCGTAAGCATTCACCTATGACCATACACAACGGAACAGAAATACCGAAATAGACTGGGATTGTTATTGATGGGAGTTAACCTGCAATACCTTTAAGACGAACAGACCCCGAAGTAATAATTGACTGTACGAGAAATGTGTAATTATGTTACGAATATAGTAGCTACAGTAACATCTGTTGTCATTTTCTCGACTCACAAGCAGAGAGTAGCTTGAAAACAAGCTGATTATTTTGAATCTGTTTTGATTCACGAGATTTGTTAGATAGCTCTGACGATCGTGGAAATTCAATACTTTGAACAAAAGCGACAATCATCTAGTAAAATGCACGCAATGTGATGTTGTATACAAAGAACAATCAGGCGGAGCTATTATAAATAGAATTGAACAACACGTTGAAAATCTAAACCCAAATAAAGACACAACGGGTTTTGCTGGCCATTACTTCAAAAATAATTATTGTTTAGATCAAAACAACAACCAAATATTACATTGTGAAAGAAAAGGTACAAAGCTAAACCTTTTAAAACAACTCGAACTCGCATCTGATATTTACCAAAATTATAATGTCGACCTTCAAACCCAAGTGAGAAGCTATTACGAGGAAATTTTACTACTTTTATAAATATATGTGCTGCTTTGGTCTATTCGTACTGATGCACACTGTCGAATGATTATTATGGAATAATTCTGTACAGCCCTATTTAATTTTTACAACGTATGTTAATGATATTTCCGAGTTGGTCATTCAACAATTATTGGCTTTTATATAGCTGACATGCTATCTTGATTTGATATTACAAAACAAATTGGATTTATGTTTAACTGAAGACTGAACTTCGGCTCACATATTCGTTTCCTATACATGTTATATAAAATTGGGTTTTATTATCAAGTATCGGAAAGAGAAAGGCACTATTAACCCACGCCACTGGAACTGCTATGTTCCAGTTTAGATCGTTCAAACTAAGCCATGCTTCTTTCATGATGGATATTGTATCCACACTGGTAGCTTAAAACGTGTTTAGCGGCAATTTCTTAAAGTATCATTTATTTCTGGTTTACACATTACCTTATTTTTAATTATGTACTTTGTACGCTTGTAGGTACCTCAACGTGTAATTGATTCCTGAATTACTTGCGTTTCCACAAACCTACGTTTAGGAGAAGTCTGCAGTTTAGCGTGGGAAAATAGGTCTGAAGCCTAAATACAGCTGCTTTAGTTCAAAACAAAGTTGCACAAAAAAGAAGTATTGACTTTTTGTGCTTCAGCTACAGCGAAGTCTTACAGGGAAATGGTAATTTTTTCAGTGTGCTAATGTATTATACCTGCCACCTACATAAAATATATTGCTATGGCTGACAAGCCTTCTACGTGCTAACTTATTTTCATACGTATTACTTTAATTCCATCTTAAAACCATTAAATGGCATTCTTTGCTTGCATATATGTAATATCTGCTGTAATCATTAAAATTATGAATGTTTATTTTCTATTATACATACACTGATATATATCAAGAAATAATTGTAATGATCTTAAAGAAACCATATTTATAAATTATAAGTCCTGACAAGTTGCTGCTGTTAAAAGTGATTTATTATTATAGGGTTAATAAATCCGCATCCACACTAATGTAAAAATTACGAGTAAAATTTAATAGTCCTGTAAAGTGGTATTTTGCTAAACAGGTTTTGCTTCAATCTAATAAAGGATTGGTTATGACTATAAAGCCCAGTTTACGGGATTCTAACCCTCTCTATTTGTTTGGTAACTACTAGTTGTACTAACATCTTTCGATAAATATCCTTTGAAAAGAATAAAGCAATCGACAAGCTTTATTATTGACGTTAAGAACTATTAGAAAGAGACAAGTGAATTCGCTATAATTATTAAGGTATTATACATATTCTGATAGAGTATTATGTGTTTCTATGCACGTTTGAACGCAATCTCAAAATCTTCACAAAGAATATAATGTATAGGTGTGCAGTCCAGTGGCGGCTGGTGACAAATTCTATTGGGTCGGCAGTAAAAACTTTGGTCCACTCTAGTTAGTCAATATTATTTATTTATAAATTAGTAAATAATTTTGTATATACTCGTAGTTGTTGTTGTTTATTACTTGCTACTTCTGTAAATTTTCATATCGTCGCAAGTTAAAAAGATAGTTCATTTGGTAACAAATAGCCTAATCTGGCAACTAGCTACATAATTTCAACGTTAGGCGTGCACCTGTACTGCACCGGAAAGGATAAGTCGATATATGCCGACCCCATCCGAAAATGTATTCGGAAGTCCGGCAGACAGCATTAAGCGATTATATGGGTATTGGCGCTTACTTATTTTGTTATTTTCTTTTTGTGTGAAATTCTTCAATGATTTCAGATTGACTAAATTTATAACATGTATTTAATTAATTCTGTTAAATGTTTGAAGGTATCTGCTTAAAATTGTTTATTTAAGAGGATAGCTCTTACAATAATCTTGGGAAAATGAAAAATTTCGTAGAACATTCGGGTAGGTTTTCGTGATTTCAGTATTGAACTATATATATAATTGTTGTTCAATGTACATGTCAAAATTAATTTTCGGAATCGGACGATTATGAATGCCGGGCCTCCTTTATTAACTTCAATAAAAACATATATACGTAAAATTAAATTATAATTATAAAAAAACTGTAAGCATGTAAAGGGTGTCAATCAGATAATTTGTAATACTCAGTAGGAAACAGAACTATCATTGGTTGCTTAAAAAAAAAAGCTTGAAATAATTGAAATAAATGACGAAGTCCGTTTTAACGTTTTATGCTGTCTGCCGGACCAAGCATTGCCGAGTGTAGATTTTCGCCTCGGGATTCAATATGCGCGCAGGGTTGCGTCTTTGTTCAGCTCATAGGAAAACGATGCTATTGCTTCCTTATACGATGCGGTCTGCCGACCCAGCGCTTGGATCACGGGCCTGGATGACAAACACATACACGGCCCAGCCACGGTTGCCGAGTAGCGTAAATTTTTCGGGATAACCCGTAAAAATGTGATTTTGGCTAATTATTAATTAGATGGTAATGGAAAAAAATACGCTCCAACTGTTTCAAGATATCTGAACATAATAAAACAAAATATACATAAAAATACGAAAAAAAATAATTTCTTTGATCATAATTCTGGGTCGGCAGTGCCGACCCTGCCGACCCGGACGAGCCGCCTCTGGTGCAGTCATCCCAACACCAATATCGAATCATACAGGTCAGTAACTTAGCTTTGTCAGCACGCAGAAAAATGGACAGGGTAAATCAGTTACTGCGAAAAAAATGCAATTTGCACAGCACACTTTTAACCATTTGCTGGATAAGGTTTACGGTATATATTGGGATAATCTATTTATTGTTGAAAGTTGATGCTTGCTATAATGTTTCAAACTGTTTGAGAAGGCTGTAAGGAGACGATTAATTAGTTTGTTAGAAAAGTACATCATTATAGGCAGGCAAAGTGGTTATCGGATAAGCATATCGGTGACCACCACTATGAGCCAGTTCATAACAAGAGTACACACAGGGAGATTTTAGTTGTAGAACTTCTCGGCGTATTGTAAATCTACGTTGAAGGTTGTGTGTACACCACGTAACAGAATTCAAATGAATTGAAATTAGTAAAATAATGCGAATTTCTCTAAATCCTTGCGAAATTTTGAAACACTTCTACTGTTGAAAGCTGAAACTCATAGGTTAACGTCCGTTATATGCACCTCCCTTAATCATAGAAAGTGCGTTGCACGTGTTTCTTATATCTCATCATCTTACGAAGATAACGCAGATGGGGTTCAGAGAAACTACTCATAACTTACTACAGGCTTATTTAAACAACGGAAACAAAAATGTCGCAATCCTGAATATGAGTGAGTAACACAAGGTGTGCTCCAAGGATCAATACTGGGTACTTGTATATTTCTTTTGTCTAATTATGAACTGTCAAATTTTGTTTTCGATTTTTCGCTGAAGGATTAACCACAAAAAACCCGAAAACAGTTAATAGTCTTCGGTTAAATGTCAATAAACCCAAAATTATAGTGTTTTGAAGCTTCAGTGTTTCCTGTTAATAATAACTGGCGAAGGTAAGTTTTTGGGTCTAACGGTAGATAGCAGATGCAACTGGAGAGCGTATAATGAAACTTATTAACGTCCTCAGTCTGTCTTACGTATAATATTAAATACTACAAAAATTGAAATCTATTAAAAAAATATTTACTTTGCCGATATTCACCCTTGCTTTCAGTATGGCGTATTGTTACAGGGAAACTCAACAACACATTTTCACCGAGCTTTCGTTTTAAAGACACGGTGTCTTCGCGCTGCGTTTAATCTAAAAGTGGCGAAACTTGTAAAGAGATTTTTTTTGTGAGATCGTGAGACATTTATAAAATGTACGGGCTCTACTTAGTGGTCTTTGCTAAGTTGGCATATTCAGCAATTCACCTTTATGAACACACGTATTAAGCCTCTCCCACATCTGACGAACGTTTCCGCTCGCTCGCGCTGCCATCATTCGCGGTCGCGCGCAACGTTGCCAGCAACATAACGAACGTTTCCGACAGGCTCCCACATATGAGCAACATTTCTATCTTTACTAGCATTCGCAGACGCTCCACTCGCTCGCAGTCTGCTGTAGTATAAGAGGAACTCGTGCAACGTTTAGGGGAAGGTTTAGCGAATATCAATTATGTCGAAAGAGTAAATGTGTTTTTATTATTTAGCTAAACTATACATATTCTTACTAAAAAGTATACCGTATGGAAACTGATGAAGTTGACAAGAGCAAAATAATTAGTTTTAATTTTATTATTATCATTTATTATTATTACAAAAACTTGCACTTTACCAGAATAAAAAAAAATGTAATATACAGGGTGTCCGGAAATGATGAGCAAATATTTAGGAGATGATTTTACTCCAAAAATGAATGCTATAATGAAAGCCTTACCTATACGATTGTTTTGAAAACTCAAAATTAACGAAAATACAAGGTGTCAAAGTATTTTTAAGTTTATATAAAACAATATACGTAGCGGCCGAAACTACAACATTTCTATTATTATTCGGTATCAACGTATCTAAAATTAGTAATTAGGCGACATACATTTAAACACTACTGCAGACATCGGCAGCCCTCATCTACAAACATACAACACACGGCAACTAATATACATTCGCGGAAAACGTTGCAGTGCATTCGTTGTCCCTCCCACATTGAAACGTTCGCGCGCGCTCGCGGCAAAGATTTCCCTTTGATCTTTTCTCATTTACCGACAACCGATGGAGCGCGCTCGCTGGCATTCGCACCCACTTCCAACCGCTCGCGCTCGCGGCGAATGCTCTCCCACATCTGACAAACGTTTCTCGGCAGCGCGAGCGAGCGCAAACGTTCGTCAGATGTGGGAGAGGCTTTATATACAAGAAAGAAAGTACGAGACACAACACAACCCTCACTGAAACGCTATTTATTATTAAAAATGCACTATACATATACTACTATATTCTTCTGAGCACACTTCATTAGAAAACAAGGCTCACTGAGAGAGTTGGACTGAAAATTGCCCAGAAAAATATGTACTGAGTGGAACTGAGTAAGAACATAAAAATCGATACGTTTAAAATACACGTACCGAAAACAGAGTAACAACGGTTTGTAGGAATTCGTTGCATTAATTCCGTAAGACAATATTATGTAATATATTGATTCAATATAACTTTGACGCTGCCAAATTGTTTGATGCGCTAGGTCTTAGCAACATTTTCCCAATGTTGCTTTTGAGGACTTTTCATGTTTTAGAAATAGCCTAAATTGTCGACTTGCTACTTCGGTTAATTTACATATCGCTAATAAGTTAAAAAGAGAGCCTAATCGTGCAACTCTGTTCTTGAAACTACAAAACAACCAACTAAAACTAGACTATTTTCTAAAAGTTTTGTAAAACGTCATCTAGTTTAGACTGGCAGGCTGGTAAATAACCATCTGGAGTAAAATAATCTCTACTACCTAGAGACTTGTCTTAGTTGAATTGAAAACGGGAGTAAAATTATGAATTTTTACAACATTTCGCGGCGCCCCTGGACAATCGCTATGGCTCCCCAGATAGTCGCGGCTCACACTTTGGGAGCCACTGCGCTAAGCTATATTACGCATTTTTCTATTTAGAGTCCAAATAATTAAAAATATTATTTTTTATGTCGCATTCTTTGGCGATGCCTTGTGCTTTGCAAATAAATACAATGTACAATAATATAAATGATATGATCTATGTATTCCACATAAAACTAAAATGCAACATTTGCACGTATAGTACGGCATCCTTTAAATGATGTTTAAGACCCCTAGAAAGAGTATAGTGCAATATCCTGTAAAATTTCAGTAGCTGTCTACATTTTAAGCAATATTTCACAAGCTTCTCTCCTATTCTGCATGCCGAGCGGGCTTCCATATCCCGACTGCGTCGGATTTTGGTTCCTGCCGATTAATGTCGACATCAATGTAACCTATACTCGCTCTGCCATGAATAACACAATTCCGGTCCATGTTCACCTAATAATGCAATAAGGAACTTTCTCCCCCTTTCCTAATTGATTTAATAGCGTTATGAAATGTAATTTCGCCCTTGCTGTGATGCATTTTCATTTCAGTAGCAAGCTGCGTAGCCCAAGGCCGAAATCGCGGGGGTGCTTTATAGATTTTGCAATTAAGGGCTACTACACAACAACAATTTTGGTGGCACACATCTTGTTAAAATTCCATACAGTCCGTGGGTCATCGTCATAGTTCATAACGATATAATTTTTCTTATCAAACTTCTCTTCGGTTTGTAGAGAAAAGTAGAAGTCCAAAGTATTATGTCGTTCATCGGTAATCGCAATAGAAGTAATTCTTTACAGTTAGGACTGTGCCTATTGAATTTAGCGCATTCATGCATTTTCACCACACCGGTTCTAGTTTCTTCGATGGACGGAATGTTAAAAATTAATAAAACAACGTATCTTGTATTAGTCGTTATATTTCAAAAACAATGAATAGTTGCAGTCAAAATTCTTATCAGTTATATCTTTAGCAGCAAGAGAATATCAAAGAAACTTCTTTTGGCGTATTAGCTTTCTACTTCGTTCCCCACCCTGTAATTGGAGCATCTGTTGTATTGCGTATCTCAATTAAAAAAAACGAAGCAATTGAAATCCAACTTTTAAAATTAATATCAAGACAGACCAATTACCAAGTACAAAGTCAAAAAAAAAGATTTTTTTAAGGGCAAAAGGAACGTAAATAAAATAATATCTTGGAGATTAAACAAATACATTTGATGACGGTCAATAGCCTTTAGCTAAGTAAGGCCAATTAGCAGAGTTAATTTTTCAAACAAGTTGTGTTTTTACAGGCAAGAAATTAAAAAAAATTAAGTGTCTACTTCATGCTGTAAAGCCATCAGACATTGAAAAATTGTATATCATTTTATTAAAACAGTTAAATATTTTACATTTGAATAAGGAATATTTGCTGAAACGATTTACTAACAATTGTTTATTACACTGTAGCATTTGGCACAGCAAATGCAAGTATCCTTCGTTACTAACTTCTGAGAAAAGCATTTCACCGTATCCTCATAAAATAGGAAAACCGATATACTGGTTCCGGGCAGTTTGGCGAGAAGCCTTTAAGTTAGGAACCGTATCAAAGAGCGAACCGGGCCGAATATACTGCCACTACTTTAAAGTAATTCACGCCGTCTTGCAGGATTTTCTTTATTTTATGTCTAGATACTTCCATTATCGCTGTTGCATTGAAAGTTTTAGTGCTTGGAGTTGAAAAGGCGTCATACAATGTCCGGGATTTGGAGAACTCGTTTAGGTTTTTGTAGATACCGTTCGACAAAGCCGGGTAAAAGAGATTGAGAACTGATGCGTATTTTTAATTGAGTCGCCTTTATTCTAGTTTTCAAATATATCTACGAAATACAGAAAGCCAAGTTTTACATAATGGTACCTAAAAATCAAGTCACAGAATTTCAAAATCACCTAGTCTGATAATTTACATGATTCAAATTAACATCTACTAATAATAGTAAACCACTTATTTATGATCCTACTTCCATACTTTTTTAGGCAAAGCCAAATGCCAGCATTTCAACCGCCAAGCGACCTTCTTCAATGGCTTAACATGTATGACTAGATTAAAACAGTAAAAACATATAAACATATCGTAAAACATAGATAGGTAGAGTTGTGTGGTGTGGGGAAAAATTGTTTATATTACATTTTTTACATTACTATTGCGATATGTGGGTTATTTAAGGGCGCGAAATCCGTATTTGGCAAATGGTTTGAATTGCGTTTCATGTAAACAGTCTCTAAGGGGTTTAAGTTGGCGCGTGTTGACGCTTTGATGTTCTTGACGCTGGCTATATTAAATTTGTGATCTGTTTCAATATTATGGATTTCTAGTGCAGATTTTTTTAATTCCTATTATTTACGTGGAACATATTTCATTTGAATCTAATATTTGCGTTTCGTTTTGCTTATCTAATGTACTTTTTTGGACAGCTAATAGATTCCTGATTTGTTTAACATATCTTCTTTATCCAGAGTGTTGCTTAATAAGTTCCTTAATGTGCAAGGTTTATATTAAATTTAAAAATTAAGTTTAATATATATTTGTGTTTGTTTAACAACAGTGATTATTATATTTTTGTATCCGTTTGAGTTGGCTAAATTATAAATATTTGATAGTTCATTTTTGTAATTTTCTGTTTCTCTTTAATTTAGTCATACTTATTAAGTCACCGAAGAGGCCGCTTGGAGATTAAAATGCCGGAATTTGGCTTTTTGGAAGTAAGGTCGTAAGCAAGTATTTTACTATTACTATTTAATAACTTCCAAAAAACTGTACTATTCGTTATTAATATATACTTTTATTACTTTGAACCTTAGATTGAATATTATAGAGTATCGATGTATTCTTTTTTTGTGGAACGAATAATCGAAATGCCGAAGAAGCACGTAGAATTTACACAGAATATTACCCTGATCACATTATCCCGTATGTATAAACACTCGTTATTATTCATAGACGACTGGGCGAAGTAGGCTCTTTTAAAACTACATTTATTGATAACGGAAGGTCAATATATGGCCCACAGTTCACACGGAAGAACGAATACTTGYGCGAGTTGAAGCAAATGCAGGTATTAGTGTATTGTAGCCGACCAAGGAKTCTACCGTGATACTGCTTTCCACGTTCAGAAGATACAATATGTACATACTTTATAAGGGTGATCATCAATAGAGGTTGGGTATTTGCCACCGCATTCTAAAAAAATATTCTTACGACTTAGGAGTTCGAAATCTGCGGATTTCTGCTTTTTCTTGAAACACTTGTACCAAATACACTAAGTCTAAACACAACTAGTTCAAAGCACTACTGTTTCAACACTGCTAATTCAGTAAACTACAAGGCTTCTATAAATGATTCATGCAACGTGGGCGGTGTTGATTTCTGAATTCTTGGCCCCTTTTCTGTAACTGTCACATCACAGCTCAGAAATCTGAGCTTTCTGCAACCTTAAAGTTAATTATCCCACAAAACACTACAGAATATGTTGAAAATACACATTGCCAGGCGTTTTCTCATATTAAGATATATCAAATAAAAAAACACCTGCTTTACTGAGCCTTCCGCTCGCTTAATAACCGCTATTATTCGAATTCAGAACTGCACGCGCTCTCTCCGTCGGGTTATTTACACCCCCATCGACGCTATTGAAACTTCCGAAGGTTCCATTGATAGAATTTTCTGGAGAATAACGACATTACCTGCTATCTGTTTGTCGCGAGGATCACTACTTGCAGTGTCCTACTATACCGCATCTAAACGTCTGCAACTGCGGTCCACAGATGGCGCTGATTCTACAACAATATCAATAAGACCCTCAAATAATTAATAGAATTATATTTACCGGCGAAACTGATGCAATTGCAAATCTTCGTAATTTAATGAGATTGTGACAGTTTACATGCCGCTACAGAAATATACCAGCGGCAATTCTTCCTAAATATATGGGATAGGGGACCATGTTATAGGAACTAACTTTTTAAATGGCATTATCTATTTTTAAATGTTTCCCTAGAGACAAGATTAAATATATAGTTTTTACAAGATGACGCTTTTAATATATAAGTTAGGAGATACCTCTGTGAGCCTTCTCCCGATGGATTGGACGGAACGGCCCGACGGTCGTCGGATATAAATACAATGCATTTATTTTTTGGGAATATTTAAAACCTACTGTCTATTAAATACCAGTAAGTGACTTACAAAGTCTTCGAAAGAAAATTATAACTGGGTTTACTGCCGTGAGAGATCGTAGTGTGTCAAGAAGTGTTGTTGACTTGAATGGGAGACACTCTTAAAATGTTTTGTAATTTAACTTGTAAACTTGTAAACTAGTTAAAATGCTAGTTTCAATTGAAGGCAATAAAATAAATTGCAATATGAAAGGCGCGATAATAGTTAGAACGCAGTAGAACCTTAGAAATCGGTAATGCCCGCAATGTATACAAACTTTAAGTAAGATTAATATATTGTATATTTGAAATAAATTATAATAATTAATTTTGTAGATTTAATGCAGCCATTATTTGGCAACAATCCAGATTAAGGTATATCAAAGCTAATAATGATAAAAGTAATATTTCTTGAATCACGCGTAGTACCTACTCAGAAACTCACACTTCCATTAACGGTATACTATACACTACGTAAACCAGCTCTTTTTGCTAGTGCATTGCTCGTCGCACCCATAAACTCCAGTATTTAATCAAGAGCAGCAGCTGTTGCCTTCCAAGGAGCGAATATTTATGGCCAACGCTATCCCACCTGAAACGCAGCTAAGCGCGACGCTCCGTCAACACTTATTACGTTTAGGTAATTTATCGCCAAAGAAAAAAATATTTATTAGCTTAGCTCTGGACTCCACCACCGAGTTACAATGAACTTACATTATCAGGAAAATCCCTCTCATGTACTCCTTCATGTCGTCAGCTAAGTTAACTATGCAGATACCCACGCCTTGGTAGGACGGTACATATTTCTGCAAAAAAGGCAAAATTAGTTAATTTTCTATGTATATAGGATATTATATGCTTAATGCGAAAATTGACAACTACCAAACGTATAACCTTATTTTTTAAAAAATTGGAAACTGATCCATTTCTCTATCTGGATTTGTTGTAATTAATAAACGTTTTCTTTAAAAATTTCACTTCAAGTGAGATCCACTTTATTAATTAAATTAGTAAAGCGCTTTTGCCTACATAATAGCCATCGTCAGTACAAAACAAATACATAACTTACAATTATTTAGACACAACAGAATGAAGAAACAAGCAAACTTGACACCAAACCAAACATAACATAACAACACAAACGTAATATTAAATTAAGTCAAATAAATAATTTAGAACTGGACAATTGACATTACAAAAATTATTTATACTAGTAACATTTTGTTCACTAATAATTTTAAGAATTTCTAAAATTGTCCAATAATTTAATTTTGATGATTTATTGCATTAATGTAATGCATTTAAATTTTCTAGCGTGACAACGTGTTTATTTAACAATCAATGGTTAGCTAACCAATAATTTACTATTCATAATACTGATATAATATATGAGCAAAATAATATAAACGATGATTAGATGTCTTAGGGCAGAAATTACCATAAAAGTTGAAATTCAAGACATTTCTCTGGTTCTGGTTCTCGTTCGATCACCGAAGTTAAGCAACGTCGGGCGCACAGTATTTGGATAAGTGACCGTTTGGGAACCCCTCGTTCTGTTGACATAACTTTTTGTTATTGGTAAGCAGGTGTAATAGATACTGATTTCAGATATTAGTAGATGAAAACAAACTGAAATAAACCAAAATTTTCCATATTGTCCGAATTCTCATAAAGATATTTAAAATCGATGCAAAATTCACACACAATACTAAAAACTAAAAAGCAGAAATGAATTATTTATATAAATAATAATTTTTAATTTACTACGTTTTTAAATTGGACTAAAAACTATAAAATGATTTCTTCTAGACCCATACAGGTTTATAATCCCACACAGATTGTCCAGAAAATTTGTGATTATGAATTCTTTAATACCTAGGACAATACTTAATAATAATAATAATTAAATAAGTAAAATTAAATAAATTAAAATACGTGGGGCGCATATTAATGCCTTAGTTATCTATTACCCCACGTTTCTTGTTTTATATCTTACAAGTATTCTCATAGCTATTAAAATAAATTAATCACAAATTTTCTGGACAATCTGTATGAAGTTACGAATCTGCATGGGGTTATAAATCTGTATGAGGTTAGAAGAAATTATATGCAAATATTTACCAGGTTCATTGGTTCATTTGTTTTATTTTGTAAAATTAGTTCTATTTATAATCTTGTCTTGCAGTTATCTTAAAAATGTGCGAACTGTGTTGCATGTTTTTGATATACGGGGGTCATGTCATAATTCCTGCACTTATCAAGCTGACGCTGAACTGGCGACGGTGAAAAAAACAAGTGCTGTCAAATTATAAAACCCTATCATTGAGACATCACTTAGCTATAAATACAGTGCGGGTAGTTCACTCAGATTATATGTAAAAAAATCTAATCGTGGCGGATTAATGTGCGTATATCAAAATTCAAACACCGCGAAAAAACGGTTGCCGAAATTCACGGTGCGTTAAAGAAACTTGCCAGGAGTCGTGTGTGAAACGTTCAATATAACTTCATGGAGTAAGCATTCCAGAACGTTGGACTAGTGTTAAAGACGACCACAGAAGTTTGGAGACCTTATACTGCTACCGACAACATTTTTGCTGCGTTTGTGGCTACAATAATGGAACAAGACCGCGCCGACAAACAAGCAATAGACAAATTCCAAAAGACAAATGTATTTTACAAAATTTAAATACATGATTTCGAAAGTGTAGACGATATGAAAGACAGAAGATGCACGATAACGCTTGATCGCATAAAGCAGTGCCAGTAAAAGGAGTTTGCGAGAAGAACTGCTGTGAAATTGTTCCACATCTCTCGTGCAGCCCTGACATGCGTCCCCCAGATTTCGTTTTGTTCCTCCAGTGGAAAGAAGAATTTATTGACTTGGAATGATAAAAGCCCTGCAACAGCATATACGTTCCTACTGCTGAAACGTCTTGATAAAAATGGCGTATTTAATGACATTACATTACTGTCGAAGCGATGGCAACGTTACATTTGCGAGCTGTGTTTTTGTGTGCAGGAATTTCGACACGACCCTCGCAGTTGCTTTCTGGATTTGATGGGGTATAAATGGATTTAGCTTCAGTTAATTATGGTGTTGAGTAAGCTTGCTGTGCGTAATTCCTAGATCAGATAATATGAATGGGATGACGTAGATACGTGTTTGCTTCTAGTTCTATTGCAAGCGGCGTATATTTTTCTGTTTTTGTGTATTTTCTTGTTCTATGAGTGTCTGTCGGTATGGCTATGTCTATGAGATATAGTATTATAATATTAGTTTTATCTGTTGTATAGCAAGTAGTTTATACTGACTATTGTCTAATATGCTGCTCGATGTATTATTAGTAATAAGGTGTCTCAGCGTCTGCTTGATGTAGAATTTTTGATACTGTGTTTTGTCGTAGGCAGTACCGGCTACAATCTTGCATCCTCATATGTATTCTACGTTTTCTTGTTGTTGGTGACATTATCGGCAAGAGTCATCCACCTGTGTATTTTTTGTACATGCTTTTGATAATTTCGTGTTGTCACTAGCTGATCTTAAATGGCTAACATAAAATGCTGCGTTTCTGGAAATAGTTTGCCTTTTTCAGCCACTGATGAGTGTCTTCTTTGCTAACGTTGTCATTTGCCTTGTGGAGTGACGTGTTTTTTTTCTCTCGAAAATATTTACGTAGCCCCTGTAATTGCGTTGCGTGAAGCACCTAAAAATCCAGGATGCTTCTTCCTCCATTTTCCCTTTCTATATTAAGTCTTTTTTGCATGAGTTGGGATAATGTTTGCTGTGCTTTATTAGTTCCGTTCTAGTTATAGTTATCGTTTGGATGTTCTTCAGATCTGTTTTAGGCCATTTATAATAATTCCAAATGAATAGGTCAGTGTAGGTGTTGCGAATGTGTTAATTGCTTTAAATAAGTTCCTAGTGTTTAGTTTGGTGTTTAAAATGAGTTTTAAACGGCTCTTGTTTTGCTGAGTGAGTGATATTTTTTATCGTAGTGTGATCTATTATGGTGTTTTGTTGAAATTCTAAATATTCCTACGTTTCATCTCTTTGTATATTATCTAGCGTTTGATTGTTGAGTGTTTGTGCCTTTAATTAATCTGCCCATTTCCCTTTTTCTATCACTAGCATTTTGCTAGTTTTCCGAACTCTAGTTCTATATATGACGTTATATCCTCTATCATCTTTAGGAGCCCATTAAAATGTGTTTTTGTAGATCGGTATATTTTAATATCGTTTACGCATAACATTTTTTTAATTTTTGGTTATTTATAATTTTATAACATACGATGTATTATTTAATGCATTAAAAAATGGGTTCAAGCAGAAACAAAACTAAAGACCACTGAGTGAATCACCCTGCAATATACCTCAATTGATGTTTACTTTCTCTGTGAAAGCTTCGGATGGTTGGAAGTATTTTAGATCTGCAATTCTTGTTCAGCTATGTGTGTAGTACTAAGCCAAAGACCTTTTTTATATTTTATAATGACATGCGTGCAGGTTTCTTTGGTGTTTTGCTGCTTGCTTTATAATAACACTGTCTATTATTACAGCGATCTGTAATGAAATGTAAAAAATTAAGAGCATTAAGCACAAAGCTATGAACTTATTTAAAGTTTTAAGTATATAAATTTTGATGTTTGCAATACAGTTATTATAGTTAGTCATATTTATGTTGCGGCAGCAGGCCAATTTCGTTTATCAGAATTCCGGGAAAATAGTTTATCGCGTTGAAAACCGACTGCCAAAACGACAAATGAATTATCATTCTGTTAGCTCCCTATTATACGCGTTTCCATGATAACGTGCCAATGCCTACCCATCATGAGATACGAAATGTAGAGTATATCTTTTAAAAACGATAACAGGTTATAATATAATTTATAAATAATGTTCAATATATTAATTGTGCATAAAGTTTTGTATGCATTGCAGGCATAACTGATTTTTAAAGTCTGAGGCGCCAAAAAGGCGCTGTTATTATGCCCTTAGTACATAAATAACTATTATTCAGTACCCGTTGCTATAGCACACACATTTTTTCCATAGGCAGACCTATTTATATAACTGAAAGAAAATTGCCTTACACCTAAAGGTAGACAAGGCTTCAGGATTAAGTAAGCAAGTAAGAAAATTGAAACTACTGGCGTTCAAAATTCATTTATGGTAATATTCTAATAGATATTCTACTAGTGTCAGAGAAAATCTTGAAGAGAATACGAGTTCTATAGTTTAAAAAATCTAGTATAAACATTATTGTATTACGGATATTTCAAAGTTTACAATTTTTATTGAAAATAAAAGTTAAAGCTGGTAATATGAACACATTGGGTATATTTAAATAAGAGTTAAAGAAAACATCATCAAACAAGCAATTTACTAAATCATTTTACTAAACATAAACAAGCTATGTTTATAATGAAACATAAAAATAATTGAGTAAATTCCAGAAGCGCAGCATTCTATCAAGATATTCGGCAGTGGTTTAACAGGTAATTACATCTCGCAGGGTAAGACATAAGCCGCCCAAACCGTTGTGGATGGGCGTCGCTGGCCAGCAACAGGTGACAAAGGTTCGTCAGGACAAAGCAACAATTGCTAAATAAAATGGGGTGCGCCCGCTCGTGCTATAATTCATCCCTCGATCCGTGAAGGACGTTCGACGACGGCGACGTTCGCTTTGTCGAAGACGGGTACGGCAGGGCGTGAAAGCGGGAGCTGGATTGACTTGCTGAAATGGTCACAAAGAGAAATTAGGCGTTGTCGAAAGGAATAGGCTGGCTTCAAAGAAAAAAACTTAACAGCAGCGAAAAATGGCTGTAACTTAAAAATGTGATGGGACTGACGGACTACCTTTTTGTCTTAATTGGCAGATGCCAAACGGATAGCGATAATTTAAGGTTTAATTTTCCTGACAAAAACGTATTGTATATTTTAAAAATGTTTGAGATGGATTAAATCAGTGTACATCTTCTTGACTCAATTACCTAAGGACGTCGGCGTCTCCGCTAATTTTCAGAGAAATTGTAAAAAAATAGCATTGTGGACTGCCACGGTATTATATATTTGAAAATACTACAAGTGCAACAAAAAGAGCTAACCTTCTTAATAACAGAGTAAACATTCTGATGAACAGCGACATTTGCAGAACAATTACTGGTTGGTTAAGGTAGGACAGCGGATAGTGGCTATATCTTGGAAACTAATCACGCTTTTTTAAGGTCTTTTGCACCCTGGTTTATAGACAAAGTTATTATCTACAACTAATATTTTAAGAATTCCCATAACACTGTTCGCTCAGAATCGTATTGATAGATATGGAATTTTACTACTAATAGTAATACAATGCTGAATTTTTAGTGGTATGCTAGGGTATGTTCAAGCACATCTATGAGTTACTAAGATATATTTAGTATACTTTATGACACGATAGTTCAGTCAGACCGCATCTCCGTTAAGTTAGCTCCCCCATGTTGAGCAATTTTTTTGAAAACGTTGCTCCAGATTGCCCTGAGATAGCTCCAGCTAGCTCCACTATTAAAAAAGCTAGCTCCACCTTGCTTGAGTAGTTATAAGCTCATCATTTCGGGGGTGCTAACTTAACGTTATCCTCGTCATTGCCTCAAATCTGTTTCAAAACCTAGCTCCAGCTAGCTCCTCTAAAGAGAAAGCTAGCTCCACTTTACTTGTATAGTTATAAGCTCATCATTTCGGGGGGTGCTAACTTAACGGTATCCTCGCCACTATTTCAWATCTGTTTCTAAACCTAGCTCCAGGCAGCCCAGKGCTAGCTCCAGCTAGCTCCACTATAGWGAAAGCTACTGCATCTTACTTGAGTAGTTATAAGCTCATCATTTCGGGGGGTGCTAACTTAACGTTATCCTCGCCACTGTTTCAAATCTGTTTCAAAATCTAGCTCCAGGTAGCCCAGAGCTAGCTCCAGCTAGCTCCTCTAAAGAGAAAGCTAGCTCCACTTGTATAGTTATAAGCTCATCATTTCGGGGGGTGCTAACTTAACGCTATCCTCGCCACTATTTCAAATCTGTTTCTAAACCTAGCTCCAGGCAGCCCAGAGCTAGCTCCACTATAGAGAAAGCTACTGCATCTTACTTGAGTAGTTATAAGCTCATCATTTCGTGGGGTGCTAACTTAACGTTATCCTCGCCACTGTTTCAAATCTGTTTCAAAACCTAGTTCCAGGTAGCCCAGAGCTAGCTCCAGCAATCACCACTAAAGAGAAAGCTAGCTCCATCTTACTTGAGTAGTTATAAGCTCATCATTTCGGGGGGGGGGGGGTGCTAACATAACGATATCCTCGCCACTGTTTCAAATCTGTTTCAAAACCTAGCTCCAGGTAGTCCAGAGCTAGCTCCAGCTAGCTCCACTTTACTTKAATAGTTATAAGCTCATCGTTCCGGTGGGTGGTAACTGAACMTTATCCTCGCCATTGCRTCAAATCTGTTTCAAAACCTAGCTCCAGGTAGCCCAGAGCTAGCTCCAGATGYCTGCACTAAAGAGAAAGCTAGCTCCACTTTACTTGAATAGTTATAAGCTCATCATTTCGGTGGACGGTAACTTAACGTTATTAGAACAAAATTTTATTTTTAGCTTAGTTGAGTTGTCAACGTGGGTTGACCTGGCCCTTTTGAATGTAGGAACTTAAATTTTGGTAGCAATAGGGAATTTTATTTTTATCTATTAATATTGCGTCATATTTAAAACACTACACTCTTATGTATACAAGATAGCAGATGGTTATGAAGGTATTGCTTACATTATTTCAGTTACTACACAGAATTAAGTTCTGACATGTGTATTATACCTACCAACCCCATCTAAACCCTTATCGCTTTTTCGACCTGCGATTCGGATGCCTAGGACACGCCCCCGCTGACTTTAATCGTTCGCGGTACAACCAACTTAACTAAGCGAAAAATAAATTTTTGTTCTACCATTTACTCATGTTTATTTACTTTAGAAATTGCGAATGTAAATGATCTGCAGACCTATAACAATAATATTTATTATTATTACATTAAGAGAAAAAGCTGAGAACACCCACATGGAGTTAAATTTTCATATCGATGCGACAAAATGGCGGAGCTAAATCTCAGGCATTTTTTTTTACAATTATGGAAATTGGGATAGAGTGGGATATAGTGAAGTTAGCTCTGTGCAAGATGGAGCTAGGTTATGAAACAGATTTGAAACAGTGGCGAAGATAACGTTAAGTTATCATCACCCGAAATGATGAGCTTATAACTACTCAAGCAAGGTGGAGCTAGCTTTTTTAATAGTGGAGCTAGCTAGAGCTATCTCAGGGCAATCTGGAGCAACGTTTTCAAAAAAATAGCTCAACATGGGGGAGCTAACTTAACGGAGATGCGGTCTGACTGAACTATCGTGTCATAAAGTATACTAAATATATCTTAGTAACTCATAGATGTGGGGCTAGCTTTCTCTATAATGCAGCCTGCTGGAACTAGCTCTGGGCTACCTGGAGCTAGGTTTTGAAACAGATTTGAAACAGTTTCGAGGATAACGTTAAGTTAGCACCCCCGAAATGATGAGCTTATAACTACTCAAGTAAAGTGGAGCTAGCTTTCTATATAGTGGAGCTAGCTGGAACTAGCTCTAAGCTACCTGGAGCTAGATTTTGAAACAGATTTGAGAAAATGGCGAGGATAACGTTAAGTTAGCACCCACCGCAATGATGAGCTTATAACTATTCAAGAGAAGTGGAGCTAGCTTTCTCTTTAGTGGAGATAACTGGAGCTAGCTCTGGGCTACCTGGAGCTAGGTTTTGAAACAGATTTGAAACAGTGTCGAGGATAACATTAAGTTAGCACCGCACGAAATGATTAGCTTATAACTACTCAAGTAAAGTGGAGCTAGCTTTCTATATAGTGGAGCTAGCTGGAGCTAGCTCTAGGCTACCTGGAGCTAGGTTTTGAAACAGATTTGAGGCAATGGCGAGGATAACGTTAAGTTAGCACCCACCGAAATGATGAGCTTATAACTATTCAGGTAAAGTGGAGCTAGCTTTCTCTTTAGTGGAGCTAGCTGGAGCTAGTCTGGGCTACCTGGAGCTAGGTTTTGAAACCGATTTGAAATAGTGGCGAGGATAACGTTCAGTTAGCACCCACCGAAATGATGAGCTTATAACTATTTAGGTAAAGTGGAGCTAGCTTTCTCTTTAGTGGAGCTAGCTGGAGCTAGCTCTGGGCTACCTGGAGCTAGGTTTTGAAACAGACTTGAAACAGTGGCGAGGATATCGTTAAGTTAGCACGCCCCCGAAATGATGAGCTTATAACTAATCAAGTAAGATGGAGCTAGCTTTCTCTGCAGTGGAGCTACCTGGAGCTAGGTTTTGAAACAGATTTGAAATAGTGGCGAGGATAGCGTTAAGTTAGCACCCCCCGAAATGATTAGCTTATAACTATACAAGTACCTGGAGCTAGGTTTTTGAAACAGATTTGAGGCAACGGACATCCAAGCGCAGTTTCAATCCAGAAAATTCAATAGATTACGTCGGTGAAATTCCCAACGAGGTGTCGTCAATAATAGTCAGAGGTCGGAGTAGTTTTTAGGTTCGATATTATACTTTTCAACGCAATATTTATTTTGTGAAATTTTATAGCAGCTGTATTAGTTCCAGCAAGTGTCAATTTTGTGTTTTCCAAAACATGAACAATTTTTTAGCCATGGATAACTATTACGTTTACTGTAACGATGTTACAAACCTCAAGGCTTTAGTCAGGTTTCAGTCCGCGTCCGGTACTTTAATTCAGAGCCGCATAGATGGCGGTGAGGCCGTCTGCCGACAAATTCTCGCGCAAGGCAGTCTCACCACCACGAATAAGAGACCGCCGGTCCTCCGTTTGAATCAGTTGTGACCTACCAGGTGACAACAACAGGTGAGTGAGCCGAAGCGTAAATAATATATCGCAGTGGCGTCCTTCCGCAAACTCCGACTCCGACCTTTCCCACTCCACTTTCTAGCTCTTGTCATCCGACCGTAGCCGTCGAGGCAGTCGCCTACGGAGTGCATACTGCATAGGTCGCTTTCCGTGTAGGCTGTACTCCGTGAGCGGCGTAGGGCGTTGGGTGTTTACTGCATAGGTCGCTTTCCGTGCAGGATATACCCGGCGAACTGCCTCTTGCCGTTCTTTTCTTGTCCGTCTCTTTCTAACCGTCGAGGCAGTCGCCTGCGAAGTGCATACTGCATAGGTCGCTTTCCGTGTAGGCTGTACTTCGCGAGCGGCGTAGGGCGTTGGGTGTTTACTGCATAGGTCGTTTTCCGTGCAGGATATACCCGGCGAACTGCCTCTTGCCGTTCTCTTCTGGTCCGTCTCTCTCTAACCGCTTGCGTAACCGTCGAGGCAGTCGCTTACGGAGTGTTTACTGCATAGGTCGTTTTCCGTGCAGGATATACCCCGTCAGTGGCGTAGGGCACTGGGTGTTTACTGTATAGGTCGCTTTCCGTGCAGGATATACCCGACGCCCTGTCTCACCGTTCTTTTCTGTCTGTTTACGTAACCGCCCTTACATAACCGTACTGTTTTTCTTACTCTGTCATCCCTGATTGTTTCTCCCGCCCGCCTACCGACCACCGAACCCCGGCCACCTGTAAATAAGCTCACTCTTTCTAACCGCTTGCATCACTCCCACGTAACCACCGTTTGTTACATCATTCATTTTACGCAACCCCCGTTTGTTGCATCACTCACACCGTACCGCTTGTCACACCGTAGCCGTAATACCGTTAGTTGCATGTTGCTTAACCGTACCGCTTCGTAGCCGTTGTAATAGTTTGCCCGCTTGTATCACCGCACCGTTACATAACCACATAGCTTGACTGAAGCCTTGCATAAGGGAGGGGGATCCGTTGTATTGCCGCTGAATTAGGCTGTATTTAGTTTCTGCACAGATAATAAATTGTGTCTTTTGGTAATCGTTGGTTTTCTTTTCTGTTCGTCACCGTCCGCACCCCGTAACACCTTTCTTTCAGCTTACGGCATCCACCCTCGGGGTCGTTCCCTGGAGTGCCGTTTCTCCACTGCAGCTGCCCTGGATTGTGTGCTAAGGGGGATAGCACACAGAGATCTGAGGAGCATACCTCAGTATAATAAAAAACTGGCGCCCGAGAAACCGTTCTGACGTCGAGTTTAGCGCTTACGTCATCACCGCACCGTTCCGTACCGCGTGTTACATAACCGTCCGCCCGTCCGCCTCCGATCCGAAGACCGTTTAACCGCTCGCACCGTAAAGGCGTCACATTTTGGCGCCCTACGAGCAGGGACCGTTGTTACTTCGAGGAGGAGCCGGAATTACGTAACCGTCATCGAACAGAAGATAACCGCCCCGTTTCCAGCGTCTCCGAGTTCACGCATGCGCGGAATTCGAAAATTCCGCTAGCGCCGCTTACCGTCGGATTTTCGAGTTCCATCAGGGAGTCCGCATAAGAAGATCGCTGGAAACCGACTCTCACCCCCGACCACCCCCTTGTTACGAAGTTGACTTTGGAACGTCGTAGCATAGCCGTGTGACCCCTCCCGTCCGACTAAACCAAGGCCGCCGAATTGAATTCCGTCATCGCCGTCACCGTATTACGTAAGGGAACGGAGATCCGATTTTTCGCCGACTTCCCGTCGTCGGAGACCCGGCAAGTGGGTACTCGTTTCTGGCAAACCGGACCCGCTCTAGCGATTGGTAACATCAGATTGGACCGATTACGTAACACCAGGGACTTGGTGTTTTTGACCGACCCCGGAGGCCTATCGAGTGGGGGCTCGTTTCTCACAAGCAAGGCACCCCCCCATCGATCGCCGTAACCAGTTCCGGACTATTACGTAACCCGGAAGAGTTTGCGATTTTGACCGACTTCCTATTGCCCGAGACCAGCCGAGTGGGGACTCGTTTCTAACAAGTCGACGGTTCTCCGTCCAGTGCCATCATCAGTGAAGCCGAGAATACCGTCCCGAGCAGATGGCTACCGGAGGACCTCCTGAAGAGACCCACATGGACGAAAGCGAGTCATCCGACTCCGAGTCCACCGACACCCGTGTCAGCTGGGTGTACCGCCTCAAGAGGAACCAGCTGATACACGAACTACGGAAGCAGAAGCTCTCCACCGAAGGGGCCGTACAGGAGCTTCGCCAGCGGATGGTCCGACACCTCCGTCAAGAGGCTCCGTATCCCACCACCGTCCTGGTCCCCACCGTTGTATCAGCCCCCTCTCCGATCTACACCGTTTCCACCACGATGACGTCAACGACCACCGTCACCAGCACCTATAAAGGTCCGATACCCGCAGCTCTGGGGACAGTTACGTTCCAGCCATCGCAGAGGACAGTACCGATCCAGCTATCAGCCGAGGACCATTCACCGACCCAAACACCGCTGACGACAGTTACGTTCCAGCTATCGAAGAAGACAATACCGACCCAACCACCGCTGACGACAGTTCCGTTCCAGCCACCGCAGGAATTAGTCACCAGCCATCCACCGCAGAAGTTACAACCGCAGCCTCGAGTCACCAGTCCACCGACGTCACCGTTGTTAGGCTCTCCGGAGAGGGAAGCACCAAGCAAGCCACTGCGCCTGCCTAGGACTCTAACACCGGACCGAATCCCCAGACCGCCGCCGAGCCAGACACAACCAGTAACCGACCCGCAGAGGAAAGTTGCGATCGGAGAGTTCTTCGACACACTCCTCCGAGGGACTAGCCCGCAGGAGCACCAGTTTCCACGGCACGAAGTAGCCAGTCCACCACATACCGAGCCGCCAGCAGCACGTAGTTCGCCGAAGAGAGGATTACTAGACATGAGCCTGGAAGACCGACCGATGCCGACAGCCGTGCCAGGACCCAGTCAGGCTACGACACCGTTCCCGAATCCCACGAATACAGAGATGTATACTCCGACTCCAGCTCGCCGTGTCCGCATGCGCTCTGACCTGAAGCCACACCGCTGGGGAATCCACTTTGATGGATCCACCGACGGAGTAGCCTTCATAGAGCAGCTGCAAGACGTCATGGACCGATATGACGTCTCCCACGATGAAGCCATGCCGATTCTACCCGAGCTGTTATCCGGACTCGCCCTGGCCTGGTACCGTAACAACCGCCATGACTGGAGGGGCTGGGACGACTTCATCGCCGACTTCGAGGTTAATTTCTACCCGACCGACTTCAAGATCGACTTAGAGCGAGAGATAAGTCAACGGACCCAGAAGCCGCACGAAACCGCTCTAGAATACAGCACCGCTCTCCGTACGTTAATCCGCCGTCATGGAAATATGACACCGTCGCAAGAGCTGTACTGGCTACACCGGAACATGTTGCCAGAATACCGCATGTTCATCCGCCGCCAGGAGTGTGCCACCATTGCCAGTCTGCTGTCCGCCGCCAAAGAATTCGAGTCCCTCCGTCAGGACCAACCCCACCGCACCGCCAAGATGAGGAACGATGGACTACGACCCGAGATACCAGGAGAGCGCGGTGCTCCGTCGAGAAATCTACGGCCCGAAGAACCCCGTCCGAGAGAGGCACCACCGCCGAGAAACGACCAGTTCAGGGAGGATAACCGTCGAACCACACCGCCCAGACGACCGCCACCCGCACCCCAGCACCGGAATAACCGTCCCGACCTCACCGACCGTATCGACGTAAGCCGGCCCGTTTGTTGGAGGTGTGGCCGAAACGGCCACTCACGTGACCAGTGTCAGAACCCCTTTGTGAAGTTCTGCTCTAGGTGTGGTCGCCGTGGGATTCTCTCCAGAGAATGCACCTGTCGATGCCCGGAAAACTAGGAAGCAGCACGCCAGTCCGGAGGCCTGAACTGCTGCCCGTAGACTCCGCCTCCGAAAACCGACCGTATATACGACTCACCATCCAAGAAAGACCGTTCACCCTCCAGACCGATGCCTCCGACTATGGCATCGGGGCAGCCCTGACCCAGACAACCGAAGAAGGCGATAAAGTCATCGCTTACGCCAGCCGCACCCTGAATCCAGCCGAACGAAACTACTCCGTCACCGAAAAAGAATGCCTCGCCATCGTCTGGGGGATTGAGAAGATGCGGCCATACCTGGAAGGATACAAATTTTCCGTAGTCTCCGACCACCAGTCACTGAAATGGCTCCACGCCATAAAAAGTCCGTCCGGCCGACTAGCTCGCTGGAGCATATTTCTCCAACAATACGACTTTGAAATAAAATACCGCAAGGGAGTCCTCAACAAGGTAGCCGACACCCTATCGAGAGATCCGCTGCCAGCTACCGAGACCGGAGCAACCGATTTGCCGAACACCGAAGATCCCGCCGACCAAGACCACCCCGATTGTGCCTGGTACAAACGCCGTATCACTGAGATCCAACAACACCCAGAACAGTTCCCGGATTACCGCATCAGTAACAACCGTCTGTTCCGTCACTTCTTCGACAATCAGTTGAAGGACGAAGAACTAGCCGAACCGTGGAAGTTATGCGTGCCGAAACCGCTCCGTCGTCGTGTGTTAGAAGAGAACCACGACGCACCGACCGCCGGACATTTAGGGATCGCGAAGACGATAACCCGACTGGCACAGCGATACTACTGGCCAGGAATGTTCCGGGACGCCGTGAAGTATGTTCGAGGATGCGTGCACTGCCAGCGCTTCAAAGTGTCGCAGCAGAAAGCACCTGGACTTCTTCAGCCGACGCCAAACCGCCTTCCATGGGAAACCGTCAGCACCGACCTAGTAGGGCCGTTACCTCGCTCTACAAGAGGGAACCGATATCTAGCCGTATTCCAGGACCGTTTCACCAAGTGGATCCAAGTAAGGGCGCTCCGCCGGGCCACCGCCGCCACCGTTAGCCAGGCTCTGTTTGAAGAAGTTATCACCCGGTTTGGTACGCCGAAATCCGTCATCTCCGATAACGGCGTACAATACGATAGCCGGACCTTCAAACAGCTACTACACCAGTTCGGCATAACACACCGACTCACCCCACCGTACACCCCGCAGGACAATCCCGTAGAAAGGGCAAACCGGACTCTCAAGACCATGATAGCCCAATACTGCGATTCCGATCACCGAAAATGGGACCAGCATCTACCGTCCTTAATGATGGCCGTAAATAGCGTCCCACACGAGAGTACAGGCTTTTCCCCGGCATTCTTGAATTATGGCCGAGAGTTCGCGCTACCAGGAAGCCTACACCGAGAGTGCCAAGGAACCGCCGATGAAGATAACCCCGAGACCGACGAACATCGCAAAAACCACCGGACCCGGCTGGAAACCCTCCAAGATATCTACCGACTAGTGAGATTAAACCTATCTCGCGCCTTCACCGCTCAAAGCCATCATTATAATCTTCGACGGCGAGAGTGGCGATGTCACGTGGGGGATAAGGTCATGAAACGAGAGCATCCACTCTCATCCGGGGCTCAGGGGTATGCCGCCAAGCTTGCGCCAAAATTTTCCGGGCCGTACACCGTTCACCGCGTTCTTTCTCCGGTCGTGTACAATTTGAGAGATGCAAGCGGGAAAATCATACCCCGGGTCCACATAAAAGATCTTAAAGTGTATCTATCCCCACAGAATGACCAACCGGAAGGCGAAAATGACGCACCCGCCCGCCGAAAGAGTAATAAACCGGCGACCGGAAGAAGACTACCAAAGGGCAAGAATAGCTCAGGCGCTGGCCCGAGAAGTCCGGCGCCAGGCCACCACCCCTGAAGGGGAGGGTCTAAACACCACAAGCCCTGCGAAGAAGCCCCGTACTTTGCCAGACAAAGCTGGCAGTTTCGACGCGGTCAGACGCAAGGGCACACGTCCTGGCCCGGTCCCCACAGGCCGTCGAAAGGCCGGTTTTACGAAGGCTCCAGCCGTCATACCGCTCGCCGCCACCGGCCCGCCTATTCCCTCCGAGGCTCCGGAAACCCCGTCACCAACCCAGCCACCGACATCCGTAAGGGCCCCGGATACCGACATGCCCAGCCTCACGGACCCCCCTGCCGTCCCGTCTTGCAAGATATCCGATGGCACGGCCGTACCCGATACCGTTCCGGCATTCGGTCCTCCTACCCTGGAGGCCCTGTTGGCATCAGAGACGCGGCCGTTTCAAGAATGGCCACCCGGGATGCAGGAGGCGGTGCAGCGTTTCATCCCTGACGGATGGCCGGCCGGACGGAGATTTCGTATACGGATTGGCATAGGGCGGGTGCCGGTGTATGCAATAAAAGGGAAAGCCGTTTACTTACCGTGTTTTATTTATGAGCCGTTTCCAAAATTCCGCTATTTCAGGGCGACGCGCGCACTGCCCCACCAAGGTACCGTCTCCCCACTACCGTTATAAATATTATAAAAGCAGGGAGACCACGCTCCGACAGGCAGTTATTAACTTCTCCCGACCAGATCCAGCCGACCAGCTCCAGCCGACCACATCTAAGATGGATAGCCCGACACTCGAATTATCGACACCCGATCTCATCACCGAGATGGCCCGAGTTCTATGGGAACTTGGAGATCACGACCAACCGACTCCGGACACCACCGGACCAGCCGTTACATCGTCGAACCGACCGACACCGGACAACACCGAAATAGCCATCACATCACCCAGCCGACCGACCCCGGTCGACACCGACCCAGCTACGACATCACAGAACCGACCAACACCGGACAGCACCGAACTAGCCGTTACATCACCGAGCCGACCAACTCCGGACCACACCGAGCTTGCCAGCACCTCAGAGCCCATGGACCATGCCGCCAGCCCCGAACCGTCCGGAATCAAATACATCGGCGGGTACGTCCCACACGACGGGGAACTGCTCACGGGACACCCAAACCCAGCCATACTCCCGGATAAGCTGCCACTACATGAGATTGGCCATCTCAATGCCGCCGGGGAGCTGGTGGCCCACGCCCGTTGGTTTCTGCACCGATACCCGGGGGAACGGGCAGGATCTCCAGTCCGTTATATGCCGATCAAACCCAACATGTGTTGGCAATGTGGGGAGCTCGGACATCGCCGGCGTGCCTGCAAGAATCCTAGGATCAACTTTTGCTCCCGCTGCGGGCAGATAGGAGTCCAGTCGTGCGACTGCCCCTGCGCTGGAGAAAGGGTACGGCAAGCCTGCGAACCGAAGGTCGACCGACGCCGTCCACCCCGATACTCGCCCAGAAGGAGGCCTTTCCATACCCGCTCCACACCAAAGAAGGACATCCGCCCCACACCGAAGAAGGACATCTGCTCTACACCGAAGGAGGGCCTCCACGCGTCGAAGACGCCTTAATTACGCGTACCACGAATTATTTTGATTTATATAGAATCCGCCGTTTCTTTTATTTTTGTACAATGAAATATTTTTAGTTTTGTAACCGTTAGGAAGTTTCTTTGATACAATGAAATACTTTAGTTATGTAACCGCTAGGAAATAAAAGGTTATTACCGGGTTCTTTTTCCCCCCTCCCGAAGTAAGAGGAGAATGTAACGATGTTACAAACCTCAAGGCTTTAGTCAGGTTTCAGTCCGCGTCCGGTACTTTAATTCAGAGCCGCATAGATGGCGGTGAGGCCGTCTGCCGACAAATTCTCGCGCAAGGCAGTCTCACCACCACGAATAAGAGACCGCCGGTCCTCCGTTTGAATCAGTTGTGACCTACCAGGTGACAACAACAGGTGAGTGAGCCGAAGCGTAAATAATATATCGCAGTGGCGTCTTTCCGCAAACTCCGACTCCGACCTTTCCCACTCCACTTTCTAGCTCTTGTCATCCGACCGTAGCCGTCGAGGCAGTCGCCTACGGAGTGCATACTGCATAGGTCGCTTTCCGTGTAGGCTGTACTCCGTGAGCGGCGTAGGGCGTTGGGTGTTTACTGCATAGGTCGCTTTCCGTGCAGGATATACCCGGCGAACTGCCTCTTGCCGTTCTTTTCTTGTCCGTCTCTTTCTAACCGTCGAGGCAGTCGCCTGCGAAGTGCATACTGCATAGGTCGCTTTCCGTGTAGGCTGTACTTCGCGAGCGGCGTAGGGCGTTGGGTGTTTACTGCATAGGTCGTTTTCCGTGCAGGATATACCCGGCGAACTGCCTCTTGCCGTTCTCTTCTGGTCCGTCTCTCTCTAACCGCTTGCGTAACCGTCGAGGCAGTCGCTTACGGAGTGTTTACTGCATAGGTCGTTTTCCGTGCAGGATATACCCCGTCAGTGGCGTAGGGCACTGGGTGTTTACTGTATAGGTCGCTTTCCGTGCAGGATATACCCGACGCCCTGTCTCACCGTTCTTTTCTGTCTGTTTACGTAACCGCCCTTACATAACCGTACTGTTTTTCTTACTCTGTCATCCCTGATTGTTTCTCCCGCCCGCCTACCGACCACCGAACCCCGGCCACCTGTAAATAAGCTCACTCTTTCTAACCGCTTGCATCACTCTCACGTAACCACCGTTTGTTACATCATTCATTTTACGCAACCCCCGTTTGTTGCATCACTCACACCGTACCGCTTGTCACACCGTAGCCGTAATACCGTTAGTTGCATGTTGCTTAACCGTACCGCTTCGTAGCCGTTGTAATAGTTTGCCCGCTTGTATCACCGCACCGTTACATAACCACATAGCTTGACTGAAGCCTTGCATAAGGGAGGGGGATCCGTTGTATTGCCGCTGAATTAGGCTGTATTTAGTTTCTGCACAGATAATAAATTGTGTCTTTTGGTAATCGTTGGTTTTCTTTTCTGTTCGTCACCGTCCGCACCCCGTAACACCTTTCTTTCAGCTTACGGCATCCACCCTCGGGGTCGTTCCCTGGAGTGCCGTTTCTCCACTGCAGCMGCCCTGGASTGTGTGCTAAGGGGGATAGCACACAGAGATCTGAGGAGCATACCTCAGTATAATAAAAAACTGGCGCCCGAGAAACCGTTCTGACGTCGAGTTTAGCGCTTACGTCATCACCGCACCGTTCCGTACCGCGTGTTACATAACCGTCCGCCCGTCCGCCTCCGATCCGAAGACCGTTTAACCGCTCGCACCGTAAAGGCGTCACATTACATTTCTCTATGATAGTACATTTAAGTGCATGATTAACAAACAATTTATCTACGAGGGCATTAAATAAGTGTGTCGTATTTCAAGATAGGATATGAGATCTCTATGACAAAATCACTCACTTTTTCTTTTATTATACTTGAAATGACGTACTTATAATCGGTAGTAAAGAAAGTGTTAATTTGGAACATCACAAATTGTATCGTTATTGCTGCACAGGAGCATATCTAATATGCATCATGTTCGACAGTTCTAAGGTATAAGTGACAGTTCCATGTTACTTATTTAAACCTTATATAATATATTAGAAGAACATGAAGTCATGTAGAAGACTTAGACCAAAATAATGTACTCTGCTGCAGCAGCATAATTATTATTCTTTTTAAAATATATGTGCTGCAGAGCACAAGCACAGGTTGAAAACGAAGCAATTGCCTTAAGCAAAATATTCATACATTGACCTTCAGAGTCAAAGACCTCGAATCAGTAAACATAAAATAACTCTCAGATATTAACTGGGTGAATAAATCGACGAAACGATTCGACGTAGACCGCGGGGTAATAAAAATTTAAATATTTCAATCGCTGACTTTCAGCCACCCTCGTCTGAGAGTTCACGGTTTCAAAAGTTGTCACGAATATATGTATATTTTAAAACTATCGATTATCGTTCGTCGTAAATACTACGTAGTAGGTAAATGGATTATTGACGACTTTTGAATCGTACATCTGTGGAATTACAATTCCACATCAGCGATGAGTGCAAATGTAATGAAACTTCTAGGGTTGGTCATTATCAGTTTTTAAAATAGCAGCAACATCACCATAACTTATAATTCACTAGTGTTTATTCAGAGAAATTCATCAAGTCGCTTATGACAATGACACTACATTTTAACAAATCCCGCTTCACAAAAACATTAGTATGGCCTGTCCAAGGATGTATCCAATATCAAACATGAACAATTGAAAAAACTACATTGTGCGTAAGTACTGTACATTGCAATTATTCTACTACCCATTCTCACACCTCATTATTCATAGTCCTTGAGTTATTTTTATTTACATAGCCTACAACAAGCATTGGCAAAGCAAACGACCTTATTGCAACGTGAGTTGCTTTTTTAATATTTTGCGAATATTAGGTGCAACTGTATACGAGCGCAGGTTTAAACGTGCTTTAAGGCATCGATTCATAGTTACGTTTTTTTACGAGCGTAACAAATACTTTAATTTCATAAAAGTCAATACACCGAAAAAATAAGACTGTACAAATGGTTTAATAATAAATTTAACAATGTAAGTCTGTACCCATAACAACAAAAACGAAAAGTAAATCTTTTATATTATACTTAGAACAAACAAAATAAGTCTAGCACTATACAAATATGCAATCATATCTTGTAGTAGGAATTTAAATATACATGATACATCAGAAGCAGATATCCAGAAAATATTCAATTTTACTGTGTCAAAGCATATGTGCGTAGATACAAAGATACTGAAGTGCAGTTTTCTGTGCTTTGTGTCGTTACTCGTATATGTCTTTGACATTGAGCGCATGTATATTAAATATACAGTTCGCGTCCAAATCCTTTGCTCCCCATGGTGACTTTTGAACGTCTGAAGTTGAGAGGATCTGATAAGATACACGTAACATCGTTGAAATATTTTCTTCCTTTTCCAGGTGATACGTTTTTCTCAAGGCCGATTATGGCGCTACAGTCACTATCAATTCGAAAATTTTAAATATTAAGGAGGATCATGTCACAATTGTTTGAAAGCCACCATCGTTACATTAACGCTTGCATTTAGAAAATTTAATCGTACAATCAATTCTAAAGCTGTGAATGCTTTAATGTAAAAACTCCTCTGCGGTGCTTTTACAGCCGTTAGGCGAAAAGGTTCGGACAAAATCCGAGTAAATTCGCTAAAAATAATCTCCTCTTATGGGTAAAATGTTTTTCCATAAAATTCAAAATACAATTGCTACCAACTCATAAATTTTAAATACGTAATCCCGTATCGTAAATTCAAATCGGACAGATGATTCTAAAGTCCAGAGTTCTAGATTAATGATTTCAGGAGTTGAGGTGAAAAACCTTAATACGTGCAGAAATACTTTTTTTGTAGGTTTAGATATACTATACTTATCTAAATGTATTTTCTGCAAAAAATAGTATTTTCTATTATGTTAGACTTTGAAAAATAGGTCCTTAATTTGAACTTAAAACGTAGATGCCAGTGAAACATTATCATAAAGAATCTACTTTTTTAACGGGTTCTTAACTATGAATGTTTAGTTCTTATGTTGAAGTTCGCCTTTATCTTTTTTACGTGAGGAAATAAAACTTTAAACGTTATTAACTTACTGTGAAAAAGCCGATCTTAAAACAAAATTAACTTTTGGAACTAGTAATGCTATTTGAAAAATATTTTTAACATGCAAAGGTGCATTACAAACTTATTATTACAATTACTCGATAAAGTATACGTTTGATTATTATAGATTCATTTATGTTCAACTCTCGGCAAGTAGATGTTAATTCAATCCAACACCCTCGTAAACTGCAATTTATCAATGGTATGCTTAAGAAGACTGGAATACTATTTAAGAGTTGACGTTTATGTATACAAGGAAATAAATTTTATCCCAATAACTACACATCTTTGGTTAATAACTAATCAATAAGCATGTTTTCCTCATCTTACGGGGACAGCCAAATCAGGCATCATCGACTTTTTTTGTTGTTAGCCGAGTCTATTGTTAATTTTTTTTCAAATCTAGGATTAGGTTAAGAAGATTATTTTTAAATTCAAAACGTTGTATAGTTATTATTAATACAGACAAGATAATGAAACATCCGACAAAGTGATATTCTTACTACACCTGCACTTACTGGGGATTATTAGTATACTAAATGCACGATATGTGTGTAATTTTTGCTTTTTTAACACACTAATGTCTATTTGTGTCGTTAAAGGTATAGTGGGCGTGAACATGGTATATATTTGCTTTATCTTAAAAGCTACTGTATTGCCGTATATGTGATATAAGAGAGAAAAAAATTTTTTGCTAGGAGTTATTGCTTATTTGGGTTAATAAAATAGTATAACAGACTGAGGAATTTGTATGTTCTGGTACAAAATTTTAATTGATAAGTAATTGATGCTAATGAACTTTTATTCTGGTTTGGATTATTGAATGTGTGGATTTAAGTGGTGGGGGGGGGGGGGGGCGTAATGTTGCGATGGATGATTGTGTATTATTTAGTTATATGAATATATATTGGACATTATAGCAGAAAATAAATGTAATTGATTGGTTAATCAATGAGTCGATTAAAACACAATCAAAGTGACCTAAATGTGAAAACTTACTGAATTTTATTAACGTTTTGAGGAATTAAACGATTTTGTAGCACATATTATTTATTTACATTGAAAATATAATATTGGCTCTATTAACATTGTCTGCGTATATAATCTATTTTTTCTTATCTACTCATATATGATAGTGTTTAATAATAATAGAGATCCCATTCGTTCGATTGTGAATGAATGTTGGTATATGATGTTCTTTGCATTGCACTCAAACTTGTTATATTGGCTAAGTATGCTTGATAATTGTCCAAGTCGATTATCGTAGCAGTTATTTTGTTGTTTAGTTCGACCTGTGACTGTAAAATACTTTTTTCTCACTTGCTTTGCATAATACGTAAACGTTGTCCACGTTGAGTAGCAATGATGGTAGCATGCTTAGATCGGTGTATCGACCAGACCACTTGATGCATCTCAAATAGTTTCTTTCAAGCCTTGGAAATCTACTATCAAGAATATTGGCTATATTTAACCGTTTTTACACGCACAAACACACAGTCGCGAGACATCGAACAAAAAGTAGGGAGGGAATGATTCTAATTTTTAGTAATTAAATAACGACGGTAGGTGAATGGCATCTTGCTAAAGTGTTCCGGAGTTTTACAGGCCAGATAAAGTTTATTTAGCTTTTTTTGAGTTGATTAGATTATTTGTCGACAAGAACACAATGCTTAATTGTGTAACAACTTTATGGCGTATATTTAATGTATAAGTATTATAATTGTACTGAATGTAGTTTTGTTAGTCAGGTGTAGTCAGGGTCGGCGAGAGCCCGGTACAGACGGTAKAAATGTACCAGGGCCCGGGCTAAACCAATGCTATGAAMTTGAAAAATAGTAATGTAAAAAATTGAGGCCAAAAATGACGTCACAATGTGCGTAGGCCTAACACCCATATTAAACTTTCAGTTTACTTCTCCTTTTGGGCCTAGGGCCCGCCTTGCAACTAGTATCGGGGCCCATGAATGACCTCGCCGGCCCTGGGTGTAGTCTATTTAGTTTTTATTGTACGTAGTACTTGCCTTTTAACCATGTTGTATGTTCTATGTACGACTTTTATGCTAATATTTGTCTTGTGTGGTTGTTGTTGGTTTTCACATGCCTTGTGTTCTTGTCTACATATTGTGTGTTTATATTTCTGCTGTTTTTGTATGCTTTGTTCATTTCTGTTCTAAGTGTTCTGTTTTTGAGCATTTTTCATTTCTCTTCTGTGTTCTGTTTCTGTGTATTTTTCATGTTTTTTTCTGTATTGTTTCTTTGTGTATTTTTTATTTCTGTTCTATGTGTTCTGTTTTGGTGTATTTTCATTTATTTTCTGTTTTCTGCTCTTATCTATTTTTCATTTCTGTTCCACGTGTTCTGTTTTTGAGTACCTATTACTTATTTGTGTTCTGTGTGTTAGTGCGTGACGGTCCCACAAATGCTTTATTAGCCACCAAACAAACAAATACTGTATCCACAGATATCTACCTTACCTTCACAATAAATCAAATAAACCACGGCGATATACAAGAGAACCCTCTTGTTTTCGCTGCCGTGATTATTCTGCCTCCATGGCCCTAGGTGAGTAACGGCACTCCAGTATTTTAGGAAGGTGGCTCTAATAACCATAATCACTAGTAATGTAGGTGGGTAACTGTAGGGTAGTATAATAAATTTAATAAGTTGTTTAACGTTTAATGGGTGTTTCCTGTGTGTCAGCCTTCCCATCCTAGCTTTTCACAACAGTACAATCCCCGTCACCAGCTAAGTAAATTCATCACGTCATAGAATCCTAACCAAAAGCTAACTGGACGAACACAACATTTTAAGATATATGAAAATTGATACATGTTTGATTAATAATAGTTGCATACAGTTAAAGTCTACATTTTATTTAAAAAGTTCTAGTTACTTTTATAACCGAATTAATTAAACCACGGTTCCTCTGTTTTACAAAACAGACTGAAATTCCTTTATGGGAACTTTACCAGACTCCCCAAACCACCTTACATCTTTCTCAAGGACCATCTTCTAGATTAATAGCTTGTCCACATCAACGAATCTCTGCGGATACATTCTTACCGCAAATAAATTATCCAGTTTTGAAACAGAAGCGTTTCTCGAAGTAATGTGGACGGGTGTCATTTATTATTCACTTGGGCTTTTCTGGAAATCGATATCAACGTCTCTATAATACACTAACTGCGAGGAAATATGTGAGAATGCCAGCGCGGCGCCTAAACTTTTATTTGTCTGTTGAAGTCTACATGCTACTGGAAGTGGAGTCGCAATTATTTTTTTTCAATTATCAAAACTGAATTACACCTTTAAATATCTACAGGACAAAACCAAACGACCTTTACTCAGGTGTTGAACGTATAAAGAGCACTAGCAGCAACTAAGCAACATGCAGTACCTGATAGATTCATAGCGAGGAGAACCAGTTTAAAATTTTGGCAGCTTTGTAATAATGGGTGTTCATAAAAAAATTTATATAGTCGCAGTAGGCCGCGATATTTTTTCGAAAATCCAATAGACTGTTTCTTACCTCTTGTATTTTTGGTTGCCTTACTATATCAATTGCAATCTTAAACAACAATCTCTGGCTTTTCAGATCGAGTTGAATTCCACCTTGTTATTGCTGTTTTTGTTTTCCAAACTTTATAAAAATTATTTTTTATAAGATTTTGTATTTTCTGAACTTGTAATTATAGTGTTAACTCCTAAACGAAAACTTCTGTTGCAAACAGACGCCCCTAAATATCGAAAAAAATCATATCTCGGGAACGACACATAGTAGCATTTTCATATTCACGCGGTGTCTTTTAAGTTAGGTCAGTAGTCATCTCTCAAAAGGGCATCATCTCTATTTGGGATCTTGGGGTTTAAATTCGCCCCTAAAGATCGAAAAAAATCTATCTCGGGAACGACACAGTAGCATTTTCACTTTCGAACGGTGTCATTTCTCAAATGTTTCGCTTTGCAATAGTCGGTTCAATTCCCTTGAAATAAGTCGTTAATTTAGTTTTGTGAATTTAACCCCCAAGATCCCAAATAGAGATGATGCCCTTTTGAGAGTTGACTACTGACCTAACTTAAAGGACACAGTTCGAATATGAAAATGCTATTATGTGTCGTTCCCGAGATATGACTTTTTTCGGTCTTTAGAGGCGAATGTAAACCCCAAGATCCCAAATAGAGATGATGCCCTTTTGAGAGATGACTGCTGCCCTAACTTAAAAGACGCACTTCGAATATTAAAATGCTACTATGTGTCGTTCCCGAGATATAATTTTTTTCGATCTTTAGGGGCGAATTTAACTCCCAAGATCCCAAATAGAGATGATGCCCTTTTGACAGATGACTACTGACCTAACTTAAAGGACACAGTTCGAATATGAATATTCTACTATGTGTCGTTCCCGAGATATAATTTTTTTCGATCTTTAGGGGCGAATTTAACTCCCAAGATCCCAAATAGAGATGATGTCCTTTTGACAGATGACTACTGACCTAACTTAAAGGACACAGTTCGAATATGAATATTCTACTATGTGTCGTTCCCGAGATATGATTTTTTTCGAGTTTTAGGTGCAAATTTAACCCCCAAGACCCAAATAGAGATGATGCCCTTCTGAGAGATGACTACTGACCTCACTTAAAAGACACCGTGTGAATACGAAAATGCTACTATGTGTCGCTCCCGAGATATGATTTTTTTCAATCTTTAGGGGCGAATTTAACCCCCAAGATCCCAAATAGAGATGATGCCCTTTTGAGAGATGACTACTGACCTKACTTAAAAGACACCGTGTGAATACAAAAATGCTACTATGTGTCGTTCCAGAGATATGATTTTTTTCAATCTTTAGAGGCGAATTTAACCCCCAAGGTCCCAAATAGAGATGATGCCCTATTGAGAGATGACTACTGACCTAACTTAAAAGATACCGTGTGAATACAAAAATGCTACTATGTGTCGCTCCTGAGATATGACTTTTTTCAATCTTTAGGAGCGAATTTAACCCCCAAGATCCCAAATAGAGATGATGCKCTTTTGAGAGATGACTACTGACCTAACTTAAAAGACACCGTGTGAATACAAAAATGCTACTATGTGTCGTTCCCGAGATATGATTTTTTTCTWTATTTAGGGGCGAATTTAACCCCCAAGATCCCAAATAGAGATGATYCCCTTTTGKGACATGACTACTGATCTAACTTAAAAGACACCGTGTGAATACGAAAATGCTASTATGTMTCGTTTCCGAGATATGATTTRTTTCGGTCTTTAGAGGCGAATGTAAKCCCCAAGATCCCAAATAGAGATGATGCCCTTTTGAGAGATGACTGCTGACCTAACTTAAAAGACGCKCTTCGAATATTAAAATGCTACTATGTGTCGTTCCCGAAATATGATTTTTTTCTTTCTTTAGGGGCGAATTTAACCCCTAAGATCCCATATAGAGATGATGCCCTATTGAGAGATGACTACTGACCTAACTTAAAGGACACAGTTCGAATATGAAAATGCTACTACGTGTCGTTCCCGAGATATYATTTTTTCGGTGTTTAGAGGCGAATTTAACCACCAAGATCCCAAATAGAGATGATGCCCTTTTGAGAGATGACTGCTGACCTAACTTAACAGCACAGTTCGAATATGAAAATGCTACTATGTGTCCTTCCCGAGATATGATTTTTTTCGGTCTTTAGGGGCGAATTTAACCCCCAAGATCCCAAATAGAGATGATGCCCTTTTGAGAGATGACTACTGACCTAACTTAAAGGACACAGTTCGAATATGAAAATGCTACTATGTGTCGTTCCCGAGGTATGATTTTTTTTTCGGTCTTTAGAGGCGAATTTAACCCCCAAGATCACAAATAGAGATGATGCCCTTTTGAGAGATGACTGCTGACCTAACTTAAAAGAAACCGTTCGGATATGAAAATGCTGCTATGTGTCGTTCCCGAGATATAGTTTTTTATATATGTTTGTTTAATTGAATTCATTTTCCGTTTCGCGGTTGACGATGAGATAGTAAGCGTTTGCTTAATATCAAATCTTTTTAGAGTATTACTCTTGGCTGCCACTTGGTCTGCAGCTACCGACCACTTAATAGCTAGCAGCCATTTTTTTGTGCAGCCAGCAGCTATTTCGTAGGCAGCCACAGCCAAACCGCACTCTATTTTAGTTACTCCATTGGTTGGTTCGGGTATTATCGGAAAACCGGCTGCTACGTTTTGGCTGCTGSTTTCACGGCGGTAAGTAACGGCCGTTTGGGAATATTTCATTCCACCCTGCCCGAAGTTACCTGCTTTTCACGAGGTTGTCACCTTTCATGAATCTTCAATCTTCACGTTGTTTGCGTAAACAGGAAACCGGAGCACCAGGAAAAAGGACAGGTTATTCATACCGCACAATTAGTACCGTACAATTAGTACTAGTAGATGATTTAAAACACCAAATTAGTGCAAATTAGGAAGCGATTTCCAACAGTTTTTGTAATAAATGATTTTAATTGAGAAAATATGAGTGCTGAGTATGATCACAATTATGATCAAACATTCTGGTCGTAAAAAATCTTATTTACTGAAGTAGGAGTTATAAGGCTGTCATTGATGAGAAAGGATGCAAGTGATTACAGTTTGCTTTAAAGACCCAAAAAGTTCGATAATTTTGGTTAGACTTTAGCGTTGTTTGGCGTCTATTATGAACAATACAACACGGTCGCAGTTGAGACTTTCGAGTTTCTTTTTAAATTTACAACATACTAGAGTTTTTTTGTAACAATTTATCTTGTTACAATTGTACTGGACTTTTTCCCTCCTATTTTTTGTATTATTAATATTAGTAACACATGCAGATTTCACTGTAACGTAGGAATGCTTAAAAAACATTGTATATCTTTTTAATAACATTTACAGGAATAAAAATTTTTTTGCTCACATCCAAATTTATTATTTTTGAGCATCTGAATGATAGTGGTCGAAATCCTAATATAATTAGGTTACTCTGTAACTGAGCAAACGTGGACGTTATCGTTTTGAAGGGGAAGAAAGACCCCTGTACATATACTTATATATAGAATTTGGCGTTTTTGTCGTAGTAGATTTAAAACATTCAATTCCAGCCAAGAAACTTTAGTATTATATTTGGGCAAAATTTCATTACAGAAGATTTATTTAGTGTAACTGGCAAATAACAGCGATTTCAAATGTACTTGTCACTGGCTAAACTTATCATGTTGGGTAAAATTATTAAGAAAGATTTTTCTCTTGCATATTCCATCTATAAGCACAATATTATATGTTTCTAAAATGTATAACATAGTATATTTGAGGTTAAGCGGCACGCTGCCCACAAGAGACACTGATTTCTTCCAATAAATATAAGAGGATAAAGCAATCATTTGTTTCGAGAACAATTATTGTGAGCAGTAATTTACTGAAGTGGTGAAAAGCTGACTTTGCAAAGTCGAATTCGTCACATTGATTATTTTTATATTTTATTGACAAATTTAGTAAGAAGAGCAAACGTTAGTTAATTTATTATATTATGTAATCTCTTTTGGTAAATGTATAGGTATTGTTAATTTAAAAATATTGCAATGTAGTTGATGAAACTTTTATTAAATGGCGTACGTATAGGACAAGGTGAACAACAATCCGTGATCCTTTGTACCGTGGCCGTAGCGCAAGCCCAAACTGTTTGTGGAAAACAAGCATCATTGATATATAGTTTTGGTTATAGGTATAGTCTGAAAATTGCGTGAATAGAAAATCATCTATTATGTTAATAAATCGGAAAAAAAGTCACCTACATACCTAAATCCTATAAATGTTAATACAAAATTCCAGTTCAAAACTTGGTCACTGTTTAACTTTGGATCTTTATATTCCGATACCAGACCCAATTTTTTATTTTTTCTAATCCACGATTGTGATGAATGAAATCTGCTACCGGTCAATATGACGTTTGGCATATTTACCTAATCGCTGTATAAATCGATTATTGAAAGTGAACTACAATTTCTTCTATTCAAAATTAAAGCCTAAAGATTTGCATTTTTATTTAATTATTTTAAATATTATTAAACAAGAGTTTTAACACTTACTGGGTTACAAACAAAAAATTAATAGTACATAATTATTATTTTTATGCCATTTTTAATCAAGAAATCAAGATTTTCTGTTAAATCTATACAAATAAATTTTTGTTGATACATTATTACCTGATGTCTTTTTCCGTGTTTCACAATATCGAAACTACAATTTTCAAATAATACAAAGGTTTWGCKATATCCATATATACAAATTTCGTTATTAGATACTAAGGCGATAGAAAATAAGCATAAATAAATATAAGAGCATTTCGCACGTGGCGTGTTATTGTTTTACAATAATTATTTTTGTCTGTTCAAACTAGTACCTGTCATTATAAATGGTTAAAATACAGAATGTAGTTCCCGTAAGCACCACCATGGCGCTGCAATCTTAAATTCCGTTGCCTATAAGATTGATAATCAACATCAACCAATTATTTTTGGTAATACCTCTCCACACCTTCAAGCCTATTCTAAGAATCTTACCCGAAGAGCAATTATTATAAGGACTATAAGAATTATCCCATTGTGATGACTAAAGTAATTCGCCGGTGTTATCGTACCCATGGATACACTTACCCTGACCAACCTAGATTTCAGCAGACACCATCCACGCAATTATCTTTTGTCCTTAATCACAATACTACTCTTTATTACAGTGGAAAGGATTGACTGCTAACGTGAGAAACTAACGTGAGAAAATATAATATGATCATTTTGACTACATATAAACTAAGAGTTTGTTTTGTGCTTGCTTATTACATTTACGGCTTTAAATAAATTTTCTTCTAGTGCTTTTAATCCGAATATCCTTAGACCAATTTTTATGCATCGATCAATTATCAAAATAAACTTAATAATATGAATATATATCTTTTGAATAATTTAATCATTAATTTGTCAGGCTACAGGTCATTTCCTTTAGGAAGTAGTACCCGTTAAGGCAGCTAGGTGGCTTTGTCATCATGTTAGTGTAATGCTGACAGATGGCATTGCCATCCTAAATTCTTACTTTCATCGTACCATAGACCTAAACTGCACTGATGCAATGACAGCGAAATAGATATATCTGCAGTTGGTTGAGGTGTAGACAGCACAGCATAGACATGCATTTTAATTTATTCATTACTTAATACTTACAATTTCAAAAAAAAATTAGGTGTACAACAAATTTTCCTGTCCAGTCACGTACTACTTTTCCTAGGACATAAAAGGCGTTTAAACTTTGAGGAAGTTGAAGCCAATAGTATTCGCATACATTCGAAGTAAAAATTAACTTCGCACACAGTTAAGGCTTTAGCAACTGGATTCAGCTACAACCTATATGTCAAAGCCCATAGCGGAACTACGGAAATTCTCGGCAGATATTTATGATTTATGATTTATCCCTCACACCCACTTTAAGCATGAAGTATGGCGAAAAAACGTCAAACCGTGAAAGAGGTCCGCCAAGTTTCTTTTAAAAAAGCCCCACCACAACAATAGTTGCAAGACTTTGATAAATTGCCCTATCATCACCTTCGTCTCATCCTATATTTGCTAATGTCAGTCAAAAGTTTGCACACTGGAGCGGACACATATCAATGGAGGGAGGTTTACCTTATCCGGTAGATTAGCCATCCGGCCAGCTACGCATTTCTTTATGTAAATTAACGTTACACAACCTAGTGTTTTTAAAGTAAACCAAAATATTTATTACTCAACAAACTTTCCATTATACACTTTGCACGTTGCTTTCAGGACAGAAATATTTATAATTTCAAAAGTAAACCCGAAAGGAAAATAAAGTTTCATTTACACATTCGAATAAATCAATTTAGACTACATTTTTCGCCATATATCTTTGGCTGCTGACAAAGGTGTGTACAAGCAGGCGCTGAAACTTCAGTAGCAGCTTCGCAAACTATAATTCAAAACAGGAAATAAATGACGCTGCCGCGTATAAGAAGGAGTAAAATGAAATATGAAGCGGATGTCGAATTAAAATGCACCTGGGAATTACGAGGCGGTACAAATGGTCCGTTAGTCACCCTACTTTTAGGCAGCCCCTGGAGTACATTTAGTGAAGATCTAGTAATTATCGTTAATTACGTTTAATGTTATATTATAAATTGCGATTACAACGCGTGGTATTACAGCTTTATTATAATTACTGGTCCCTTGTTGAATGTTGTAAAATATTCACGGTAGACAGTACCTATCCTAAATAATTGACAATTTGTGATTACTGTTGGCGTGTTGGTACTCTGTCCTGGAAATTGGAAATCAGTTATTCTATGTCTGCTGACATAAAGGTCAGGAATTTTGCTCTGTTGGAACCAGACTTGCGTTTTGCTAAATTAACAACAATGTCGTATTCTTTATACTGTTCAAATATCTGCCGCAAGTGTTTCTGAAGTTCTTCTTCTGATTCAGATGCCACAGGAATACTAAACAATTCAAACCACGCAGTAGCCGTCTACCAAACGCTCAAATAACGGAATTTCTTAAAAACGGATCAAACAAGCGAGGGTTCTCTCTTCCTAACAAGAACGTAGCGCCTGTCGCGTAGATTAGTACAGGCAACGTGAGCGGCCTTGATTTCTGAATTCTTTGTGCCGCCCTTTTGTGACTGCTCACTGCTACCAAGCTACAATAAGCACGGCGATAGTACTGAAGGTTGCAGATCAAGTTACAGTCACCAAATTGATGAGATTTTCCAACAATTTACGGTTCTATTCTTCCTTCAAATGTAAGAAGTTACAATAATTATTAGGTCGGTCAAGTTAGCCCCAGACTTTAATTTTTGAACTATTTTTTATGTTAATGAATTGGGCTTGTTTTGTGCTAAATTTTGCTAATGATTTTATCAATTGTGCTATTTCCCAAATAAGCACAAAAATTGATTGATTCAAATCCGGGGACCAGGTAGACGGTCAGCCCCCCAATATTTTGGAATATTCCAAATTTTATTGCGGCAATGAATAGTACTCGTTTTGTGCTGAATTGCGCCGGTGTCAGGAAGTTTTGTGCCGAAACCCTTATATTTAATTTTTTTAAACAACGGCGGTGGGCAGGTTGACGGTCAGCCCCCAATATTTTGGAATATTCTAAATTTTATTGCGACAATGAATAGTACTCGTTTTGTGCTGAATTGTGCCGGTGTCAGGAAGTTTTGTGCTGCAACCCTTATATTTATTTTTTTTAAACACCGACGGGGGGCCAGGTTTAGGAGGCTTGTGTTAACCTCTACAGTGGAAGCTTTGTGTAGTGCAGCTAACGTTACTATCACCAAAGGCGATTTCATAAGACTGATCGACGCAATGTTAAACTTGGACGCGCCCAACTGGTATGCGGCCACTAGGCGTCGACACCATCGAACCATTAGTTTGTCCTGCAACTGTGGGGTGTCGCTGATTAATTTTAAGCGCTAAAAGTCGACGMTGCCATGTTTACGTCTTATTCTTGTTTTTACGCGAATAACATGTAAATATAAAAAAACGGTCTTTGCTAGCCATTTTTATGGCAAATAAAGGTAATGCATTATGCAATATTTTAAATAAACTTGAGTGGTAAACTAATTACTTAAATAACGGTATTTATGGACAAAGCAGAAATATGTAGTAGGTATGTCACTATGTCAGCTATGTGGCCTTTGTCTTGTACATCGAGGTGTCAATATGTCAATGGTCTTATACACAGGCGTGTCCTGTCACGCAGAGACCCAGGACAATGGAGATTAATAAGTGACCTTGCTTGAAAAGTCCGTAGGAAAAACATATTACCCCAAACAAATCTTTTAACGTTACATATTTTCTTCGAAACTTAAATTGCCTACGGCGAAAAAAAATTATATATAAAATACGAACGCGTTTTTGCGAAATTAATCGTACAAATCGCCATGTATATTGCAGACAATTATTTTTGGCTGTATGCTAGGTATATCGTCACCAATGTTGATTCAGATAAACTGTAAAAGCTTTCATCTCTTACTTTGCACGGCAAGTCATATATTTAACTTTTGATGTTAGTGATCATTAAATAAATACACCGCTATTCTCTCTTCTCGACTGTACTATAAGTATTAATATTTTTAAAATTTCTAGTTCAAAAACATCATTTGCCTTATTAAACAAAACTACTTGTCGCCAAGCTCTTTTCTCGGTCCGCTGTGAACCTCCAGTAAGCGTTAGCGTGATTTTAATTGTAAATTTAACAACACAACATAGAATGTAAATACATAGTATTACGTTTTTGTAAATAAAATAGTATTTGAAGGAAATGTAAATAAATTCAAGTATTTTGAATTTTGGTAATTTTAATTATAGTTGGGTACCTATTAACGATATTATTACATTTTCAGAATGCTCCTTTAATTGTATTATGATATTCTCTAATAATGCGTAGCATTAAACAAATCAAATATTGTCGTGTAGAAAAAGTGCTCGATCGGATTGAGGTCCGGCGACTGTGCTGGGCACTGCACATTTTCTCGATGGCGTGCGGAAGCATAACCTCTTCCAATATCAAATGATATTGGTTGGCGTTCATCTTGCCGTCCACACGTTTCAGCAGACCGACCAAGTCACAGCTGAAGCGGCCTGAAAAATACACTATAGCTTTGTTCGCATTTTCAGAAATTTCTAGAGAAGATTACCCCAAATCATTACGTTTCTACCACCGTGCTTGATAGTGGGGACTTGATAAGGGTGGTCGAAGCATTTTCCGTCCGGCCGGCGCACGAACCGAATGCCGCCCAAAGATACCAAATTAAATTTACTCTCATGCAACCACAAGAATTCGACCATCCGAACCGGTTCGAAAATCTTGTGGTCGGATGTGAGTAAATTTAATTTGGTTTCTTTGGACAGCATTCGGTACGTGCGCCGGCCGGTCGGAAAACGCTTCGAACACCGTTATAAAGTCTCCACTATCAAGCACGGTGGTGGCAACGTAATGATTCGATGGTAATCTTTCATAAAAATTTCTGAGAGTGTGAACTATGCTATAGTGTATCATTCAGGCTGCTTCAGCCTTGGTCGGTCCGCTGTGACGTGTGGACGGCAAGATGAACGCCAACCAATATCGGAAGATATTGGAAGAGTTTATGCTCCCGCACGCCACCAAAAAAATGTGCAGTGCCCAGCACAGTCGCCGGACGTCAATCCGATCGAGCACTTGTGGGAAGAGCTTGATAAGCGCGCCCGCTTCTGAAAATTTAAGAAAGCGGACGACTTGATGGCAGCGCTGGAGGCGGAATAGAAGAAAATTCTCCTCAAGAAAATCATCAGTTTGGTCGACTCCGTGCCGTCCCGTTGTGCTGCTGTGATTGCCGTAAAGAGCTTTGCGACTAAATATTAATCCATAGTTGTGTCAGATAAATGTTAATTTTGCGGTTATTTAAATAAATTTTGTTTTACTATAAATAATATTAAAAAAGTGTCCGGTTTTTTTTTTGCACGGTTAGATTTTGATATGCATTGAAATGTGATACCATAACTTTTCATATACTGAAACAATCTCAACGATATTTATTGGAAATGTCAACAAGAAAATGAGAATCAAACAGTAAAAACCCCGTGTCAATTGGTAAATTCATTCACGAGTTATCAACGATCAAAAAAAATTTCACTCGGTGTCCGGTTTTTTTTGCACGCTACTGTATGTATATATTTTTATACTTGTGTCGTTTTAATACAAATTATGTTTTGCTATCTGTAACACATTATAATGTTTAATATTAATAAAATGCGAGTTATATACTGATTGTCAAGTTTTTTCATACATCTTAAAATGGGCATCCCTAATTTGTTGCATTTTTAACCTTGCATTGTTTTGCTTAATAATATTCATGGTTTTTACCATAATACAGTTACGTATTGAACACCTAATCTAAATTTTTCTAATTTTTAGAGTAGTCAAGCGTGCGTAGTAAGTTTGTAATTCTTAACAATGGCAAAGCATTTTAATTCAAATCTTTCAGAATACTGGAAACATAAACATCTTTTGGATCTTTTCGCACCATACCTTGCTTTCGGCAGCGGCGACTAAAAGTAATAGAGCGCAGCGCGAAACTGCATCGTACATAAATCGGTATATATACCCGCTAAGCGCTGAGGTTTTACAGTATAATGGGCAAACACGCATTATTCAAAGTATGGTGTTGCCAGTCCAGTGACAAGGTCATGTGGCGTAATTTGACCGAATAGACGCCGAGCTACATCATACGCCATCTGTTAATATGCATTAATACTGCTGAGGTACTCCTATAACGTTGGACAGTCTTATAAAATCGTCTTTGCTATCACCTAGTTTGTGCCTTGTGCGGCAGGCTAAAGACATCTTTGAGTCCATCAAAGTACAATTACTTAACAGGTTTCCTGTAGTCACAAGGCCACAACTTCACAAATATGGTACATAACCTAAAAGTTGTACGAAACCGTGTCACCTCACAGCTCCGAAATATGAGCTTTCTGCAACCTTAAAGTTGATTATCTCACATAGCACAACAGAGTATGTTGAAAATACACACTCTCCCGCGTTTTTTGCATATTAAAATACATCAAATAATTCAATAATAATCCACAGATGACAAGTGCACATCAAAGCAAAATTTCCTGAGGCGGCAAACGGATTCAATCGATAATTTTCATAAGCGCTCTGGATGCATGAATCATTTATAAAAACCCTGTATAATCTGAGCCACATTTGACACTTGATCTCGTTTATTGCACATACGAAAATAACACGCTATCACTGTTACCTGTAACTAATACCTATTAATTTTGTGTAAAAGTTTACAAATCGCGGAATAACCTATGGATAATAATAATAAAAAAACTACTTTATTAACGATATGCTTACATTCTTACTTCAGCAACAGAAATCAAATAGTCGAAATTGGAGGTGTAAAAACAGAAAAATATGCGATGAAGACAGGTACTCCTCAAGGATCTTGTTTATCATCAACTATATTGCGTATTTTCATGAGAGATCTTCCCAAAGTACTGGAAACAATCAGCTTCTCAGTGATCCATGTCGACGACACTGGCGTAATAGTAGGTCCAAATAATATTGAGGAGCTTTTACTCAAATACAAACTATTTATATGCACTAATTAAGAGGTGAGGGTTGATTGTAATAAGCAGTGATTTATTGTTTACGTTATTCTGGAAGTATATTACTAACCGTGGTAAATTACCTTCTAGTATGTAATATGCATTTTTTCAGCTACAGCCGAAGCTGTAGAAATATTTTGTCAATTAGGGAAACGATATCGATTTGGAAATTGCCTACAGGTTTCATTCACTAGTTACATGGTGTAGGCGTAATCGTAATTGCTTCCAAATCTAAAACATTTCCACGCATAGCCATCTATTAGAATTAAGTACGTTGTCGTTGGAAAAGAAGCGGTCTGGTTTAAATCGCAATTCTAAATGTACCCGTATACCAAAGAAAGTGCGTGGATTTTCAGGTTTGAACATAACATAGTATTACCCTTTCATCGCATTTAAAATTCAAAATTTATTTTTATATTTTATAAATTGGTAATTGCCACAAGTGACGATTGAAGTCAAAAGCCCTTTCGCTCGTATAGGTAATTGTCAGTACAGCCCGCTGTACATATTGGCAGAAATTTGCAGGATCAAATAGGAATGTTGTTCAAATAACCATTATTTGCATAATGTGACCTGCGTAACGTAAAGAAAGATAGGTACATCTGACAACTAGCGAAAATCATTTGGATAGGACTCGCATAATACGCTTATCGTTTTCCAAATTTGGTCGTCACCAAAGAAAAGAGGTTAGGGAACTCTTGCAGATAGGCGGATTTACTTTAATTTAGTGTTAAATCGACAGTTGTAGACTGTAAAATGAACGCTGAATTCTATAAGCTTAAGCGCTGTTATTGTTCTCTGTACGAACCGTCGATTTAACGTACTAGATTAAAGTTAATACGCCTTTGCAGGCACGCTTGTTTATTCAGTAAGGTGTACAGCCTACTACACCTCTTGCATGAAATGATATCATATCATACGACAAAAGATGTTGATAGTGGAGCACTCTCAGTCGTTACGTTATTCACGATACGTTTCGTTTGTGCACTCGCTCCTGTAACCTGCTTTAGCAGAGGTTTACAAGATTACGAGGTGCCAAATTTCATTTCGGATCGGAAGCGAGCGAGAAAAAGAGGGAAATCACTTTTTCTGTCATGTAACATTCACACCACCTGCACGCGTCTAGTGTAAAGAACCTAATTTTCTACGTTACACGCGTACAAAATGTAGATAAAGCACTTTAGTGTAGATTTTGAATAGAAAATTTAGGACGAGTACATTATGGATCAATTGAATTCACACACCAGAAACTAAATGGAAACAATTTTGTTTATAATCATTACAATGTAATTCTAATGTAGATGCTTCCCAGTTTAGAAATTTCTTTTTTTTTCTACTACGTTCAAAATAATAGTTTTGATTGTATTTTACCTACTTTGCCTAATAAGGTCGTTTACTATTATTATTATTATTATTTATTATTATTATTATATAATCTTAAACAAATTCTTTAACATCTTTATTACGAACTTACATTACATGTTTTAGTGAGTCATTATACAAACACAGTTTATAGTCATTGAGAAGCCTATTTGACATCAACGAGGGCTTTTTGATAGTTGTAACTGGTTCAAATTAATGTATACCAGAAGAACTTATTGCTGCTGAGACATCCGTCTGGTTAACATAATTGCAACAAAATTTGTTTTCTACCTAATTAGCAATCAATATAAAAATAATTAAATATAAAATTATTGACATTTGAGGCTTTTTAAGCACGATATTCTAGATCTTTGTTTGCCAACATAATGCTACTATCAACAGCAGAGTTTTAAAGAAGGATATCACATAGTTTACGGGTATACAAATAATAGCCTAATCTAAATGGCGTATTATATGTGCACATCGCTGTTAAAGAACTTCCTAACGCAGCTCGGTTTGAAAAAATGCTTCGCAAAGATCCATACTGTTTACCTATTCATGACGTCACCAAGCCATATAAAGACTATACGCCTTCCTTGAGTGTACGGAAGTAGGTAATGGAAACATTTTGATAACACCGACGTATTATTAAGTCACAGGTAGTAAGCATCCCTAACTTAAGATAATTCATGTGATAGACTTGTTATGCCGTTGTTCATTATTTCTCCGTAAACACAAGTTCTCGTAGTGATCATTTACCTAGTGCTGCGAACATTGTGTCAAGGTTCTCTAAAAAGATACAGGAGTCTTAGACGCAATCCACGACCTTGTGAGCAACTCGAGGAGTAGATCCTATTCGGAACGTCAAATGACAACCTCAAGTGTCATACCTGCACCACGTCTATTGCAGACGCGGAGGAAATTCATCGAGATACCTGGAGCGAACCGGGATGAAACTCTCCTTAGTAGTCTTGAAAGCCTTTTGAGTTTCTCTAATACAATTATTACTGCTGTTTAATGTCAGACTTTGATTCAGCCTTAGAACCTGAATTAGTGGATAATTTAACTGATTTAATACCTAAAACTAGCAAAAAAGCAGCAGTTCAAGCAAGTAGTTAAAAAATAAAATTATACTATTACCCACCAGAAACCTCCACAGTTAGTCTCTATGCCACAACACGCTGAAGAATGAGAAATGCTCATTTGAAAACATAAGCATAATGACGTTGCAGTTACTTGGCGCTCACGTTTTCAAGTCAGAATGTGCGCTTTTTACTAAATTTTGTTATATTTTGCACACTTTTATAATAATTTTTTAATAACATAAGTATTTAATTCAGCAATATTAAATATGACAGCCTTGGAATACATTTGTAGCTAAACTGTTTTAACAAGAAATGTGATGTATTAATAAATATAACACATATAGGTAACTGATTAAGTCAATCGGAAAAATATATAGGGCATTTTGTTCTGCATAAATAGTTGCACCTGATATTTAGTTCTCACAAGTTTAACATTTTTTTATTAGAGCAAAAGCTAATTAGAATTATTTTGTTTATAGACTGGATTGTTACTGAGCTCATACATTCGCATGAGTTGTCCATTTCTACACTTTCCCCATATGATCTCCATGAAAACACAATATACTTATCTAAGAGCAAATGAATGTTGTTAAGCTTCATGGCGTACAAGGCATATTTAGGGCTCTTTAAAATTCTCCGGTAAATATTCTGGAAAGACAAATATAGCCTTTATACCACCTTAATAAAATTACTTATCATCTTAAAACTGCTAAGATTTGTGCTTAGCCAAATCCGTTATAATTAAATTCACTCTCGCGTGCTAGATCCACTAACAGTCATCAAAATCACGTACTTTCCTGAAATGTTTACTTAGGGAAGGATTTCACCTGTGCCCTTTTACCTTCCGACTTTCACGGCCATTGTACCTACAAAGTATACTCACCCCCAAATCAATATACATGACGTACAGAGGATACGGCAGAACTAGACACACCGACGTTAGCCAAGTACCAACAGCACACACTAAAGCGGGTATTCGATGCTTCGTGGGATGGCGAATGTAACGAAGTCTGTCCCATGCGATGAGGAGAAAAGTTAAAGTGGTCGTGTGCAGGGGAATGTCCTGAAAATAAAGAGTGCATAGTCAGATAAAGTTATGTAGTTGTGCAGCTTTGTGGTTACAGCCAATGCATGCTCACGTATATTTTGAATATTGCTCAACGAAATACGTCAACCTTCAATTATGTACAAGGTGGAGCGTTTTGCTTGCCCGAATGAGGCCGAGATACCGTAACGGTAGTAAATTAAAAAAATACGAAAGATGTGGGTTCTTTTTTTCATAAACTATTTACCGGTGTAATTGGAATAAAGTTATTGTTTTTGAGCCACTAAATAACTCCTTTATTCGTAAAAATAGAAAAAATGAATTAAACGTTTATAAAGTAGTTTTGTCTCTAGAATACCACATTGACAAAACTTCTTTCCATATGTTTGTGTTACGACACGAAGTAAGCAATGGATGATTTTTTATGGTTAAAACTATATACAGGGTTGCTACAAAGTATGGAGCCAGCAGGATATTTCAGGTTCTGTTCGATCGCTTTTCTGAAATTGTGCGTGAGCCTATGAGTAATTACAATGCATTTTCTGAAATTCAGCTCTCGTTTCCGAGATATGGGCGCAAGTTGCATTTTTTAATATGAAGAGGGGGTCAAAAGGCACATCATTGAAAATGATATTTTTTCCAAGTTTCAAAAATGTATCACACTTGTACAATTTATTGCTTCTGGTTTGAGAAAAGTGAGCCTGACAAAGAACGAAAAGAATAAAAACAATTTTCTTTATCGCTACCATTTTTCCTTGACTGGTGATAATTTTCGTCTAGTTTGATCAATTTATTGCAAATCGGGTACCCTAAAAGTAAAAAAAGGAAAACATGATTCCGTGTAAAATGCAGTATTTTTTCAGATTTACATTACAGAAGATGCTCAAAATGTTCCCCATTTACTTCCTAACAGTAATGCAGCCTTGAGTAAAAGCATATTTGGAGATATGTTCTGAATTTCTACCCTGATTCGCCGTTTTAAATCTTCTGCATTATGTGGCCGATCAGCATAAATACGATTTTTCAGATACCCCCACAGGAAAAAATCAAGCGGCGTCAGATCAGGGGAACGTGCCGGGCATTTTATCGCTCCGCGTCTACCGATCCATCTGTCTGCAAATATCGCATTCAAATATCCACGAACATAGACTGCAAAATGGGGTGGTGTTATGGTATAATGTGACACGCAAGAGTTGTAAATACTTGACACAATAATGTGCTCACCGATAATACCACACCAAACTTTCACTTTCTGAGGGAGTTGTGTATGGACTTGTTCCACCCAATGTGGATTTGTGTCCGACCAATATATGCAATTATGCCTATTCACATTACCAATGAGGCAAAAAGTCGTTTCATCAGAAAACATAATCCAATTTAAAATGTTTCTATCTTCATCTATCATGTTCATAGCAGTTTCGCAAAATTCTATCCTACGATCCAAATCATCTTCGCTCAGTTCTTGTAATAAGTGAATTTTGTATTGATGAAACTTCTCTTTTTTCAAAATTTTCTGAACAGATCTTCTGTTAATTTGGTGAGTGAGAGCACGCTGTTGTATGGAACGCTTGGGATTCTCTTGCACATCTAAAATGACATTCAAGCTACTTTCCTCACTCGTAGCAACCTTTGAATGACCTGGTTTTTGAAGATTTGTAACACCGCCGGTTTCATCAAAACGTTGCAATGTATTAATAACTGTTGATCTGACAATTGGTTCACGATCTTTCTTCATGAATTGCATCGTAGAGTGCAACTACTTCCGAATAACTTCGCCTTTTATCTCCATCAGTGATGGTCGTTTACGCGTAAATTATAATTTTCTACGTTACACGTGTAGAAAATGTAGATAAAGCATTTTGGGGTAGATTTTGAGTAGAAAATTCAAGACGAGTTTATTATGGTTAAAGTGGATTAAGTAGGTACGCGATAAACCTGAATGGAGACCATTTTGTTTCTAATTTCTCTGTTTTGCTAGTTTTTTCATGTGTCGATTTCCTTTTCATAACAGTTTTCTTTGGAACATGAAAGACAAAGCATTATGTTTTCCTTCCACGACTATATTAAGTACATTCTGAAGAAGCCTATTTTCACATTCTATCAAATTAGAACAGCATGTTCCATATAAAAGTTGATTTTTCTCCAAAGAAAGGTATGTACTGTAATCAATTATCACCAGTTACTTGCTTCTTTAGATCAATTTACCTAGTTCAGTATACATATATAGGACAATCAAATTGACCTGCAATTAAATACGTTTGGTCAAAGAACAAGGATGCATATAAAATTTGCCGTTTATAGAGAATAAAGATAATAAAATCCAGAGTGCGCCGGAGTGCTTTTGACAGAATACTTAGCCTGCTTACTCAGGTCTCCATGGACCTGGGTTGCCAACTCTGGGCCCTTCCAATTTCCCACACATTTAGCTGGTTAATTATGTGTGTATACCTAAAAATTGTCTTATTTTCAAAATTGTAAATACCCTAAAATTTGACCGCAAGTGCATTTCACAATTTTCATTCAGAACTCATATTTTACCTTTGCAAATGACTTTCTCTAATAAGTCGTTGTCAAATGATTTCCAAGCTTAATTGATGACATGTGCGTTTTGAAGCTGTAATTACAACATTCTTGTTGTTACGAATCGTTGTCTTAGGGCGGATATAGCTTTAAAAGACTATCTGGTCAGGATGAGTCTTAACACGATTTCTGCTTAGTTCAGCTCTTCTACCTTTTCCTATAAAGTTTGTTCAACTAACTGCTGTCATATAGAATCACATCAGAATCTGTCATATATTCGGTGATAACTCTAACTTTTGTACCAAATTTCTAAATTCACATTACAGTTTAACAATTAATACAAAAAACAAAAAAAACTAAAAATCTATTCGAACTCACGTTTATGACAGTCAGTTTATTTAATATAAGTTATAGGAATCCAGTAAAAGCATATTCAGCACGAATTTAAACCCGGTGTGTTGTTAAAAATGCAATTAAATATATTTCAGTTTATCTAAATGAAGCTTAATTTGATTAAAATACTAAGTAGTCGGTTAATTTTTGAGAGCAATGCACTGGCGATCTAAGAAGGTTGGCTTGACGCATAATGCTGAGGCATTTGTCATTCTAAGCTTAAATAATGTTAGATATTCATCTAGTCTCTTTCCCTGGGGAGTAAAAATTACTGCAATTGTATCTTTAGCACCTATACACATGAACTCCCAGCTTCAATTTCTAAAGCTTCTGGTGTGAGAAGTTGAAACTGTACTAAAAGCGCATCGGTTAATGCATTAGTCTTTGATATGTGTTAATTCTGAATCAGAAATCGTGCTCCTATTAGTAGAACTTTTAAGGTGAAATTTATGTTCCTTGGGTACTTCGTATGCTATCATTATATATTATGTGGATCACGGATCTTTATTCTTTTTTGTTAAACGCGAGAGCGATGCAACTGAATGCACCTCACCTGAGTTCATCAATAACGGAATTAGTAATAAAGGGGCTTTGTATGATCAGTGTACATAGATAACATATAAATACTTTGGGTCTTCATTTCGCAAAAGATGTTTTAAGTCGCCTTGCAGAAAATCCACGAAGATTATTCATGGAATAAATACTTCATGAATTACTTAAGTACCTACATCTAACATTTATTATTTCTATTTATGTTAAATTGAACTCTACAGGACGTGCTTGCTTTGCCCAACACTAAAAAAAACTATATATTTCTAGAATTCTGTTTGTCTACACAATGCTGTTTTCTACAGTAGACTTTTAAGGTAGAATATTACATAGTTTACGTGTAGATAATAGCGTAATTTACATGGCGTATTTTACGCGCCCAACACTGATTTCCATAACTAATCATCACAATTTCGATGCGATCATGTTCACTCGGAAAAACTTGGAGTTTTTGTTCCTAAATAGCGATAACAAATATGGTTTTTATCCCGAAGTTTTTTTACAAGACCCGAGTTTATCACATTTTTCTCGACTGAGAAGCAATAAATTGTACAAGTGATACATTTTTAAAATCAGGAAAAAATATTTTTCAATAATGTGCCTTTTGACTCCCAATTTATACCACGCAACTTGCGCCCATATCTCGGAAACGAGAGATGACACGGAGTAGAAAAAATTCCAGAAAATGCATTTTAATTACCCATAGGCCCATGTACAATTTCAGAAAAATCGGTCAAACAGAACCAGAAATATCCTGCTGGTTCCATACTTTGTAGCGACCCTGTTTTCAAGAAATTCAGATTTCTAAGTTGGCCACTAAACCGAAGTTGGCTATTAGCCAGTACAGACTTTGTTGCTTGGGTAACGCAATAAATATAATATGTAAATAACGCTTTCTTCCTGTGTAGAAACTTGTTAATCTATAACAACTATGAAATATAGTAATCTTAAAAAGTATAATATGAGTCCGTCTTTCAAAAGTACTAAAAGAACCGACGACTACGTTTTGTTTCTGGAGCTGAGACAAAAAAAGCAGAGCAAGCACTGAAGCTTGCAAAATAAAGTAAATTTACAGTATTGATGACCCATTAACTGAAAAGGGAAGGCAGAGGTTTACCAGAAATTATATTTTATAATATAATGAGCAGCAGCACTCTTATTTTCAAACCAGCATATGTTTTGAATCAAACTGATTACTTACAACTGTTTTCGTTGTCACCTTCAATTATGGATTGTAATGAGTTAGACTATGTAAAAATAACTCATTAGGACGTCTATTAAACATTATCTTTAGAGCAAACTTTGTCCTGGGATCTGATGTAATTCCATATATTTTCTTAAGCGCTACAAGTTTGAGCATTTTCCTATAATTTTCAATAAGCCTCTCAGTTATAAAGTTTTCCGGAGTTGGAAGCTATCGTACTTGATTACAATCCATAAATCAGTTTCAGTTACGCAAATTTCTATTCGTAGGTGTGTTTGTATATCAGAGTCAATTGCAAAGCTTTTTGGGATCATTTCTGAGTGTTCATCTGCTTCTTGTCGGCAATCTGTTATCAGAGAACATCAGCTTGAGTTCAGTAAGGATAGTTCTACAGACGCTAATTAATTTTTTCGCAAATTTAAAAAAAAAGCCGTGATTGTATCTAAACTGATATTAAAAAAGCTTTCCATAGAATTAACGTGTACCTGGTACTTCGTAAGCTTCAATTCAAGGGTTTGATTTTTAGTGAAAATGAAAACTGCATGAACCTTTATTACAAAAATATGTATTTATACTCTTAAGGGGCGGTAATTTGTCTTTTTGTCTATTGTAACGTAACCGCTAGAGCGGGCGCTGTGTAAACCCACATCGCTTTGTTGATGGCAGAAGACAACGGGGTAAATTTGTGTGTGTAATACTGTATAGGAAATCGCAAACTTTGTTGTTACAACTTTAACGAAAATTTAACAGGCGAAAGATATCTCAGAATTCTAGAAAATCCTTACTCTGCCTATTGCATTAGAAGTTATATCCTTATTGAGACTATGAGAAAGATGATTGTGGTGCCGCTTCACAACTATAGGGCATTTTTTAAAAACCATTTTAATAACAGCTGGGTTGCTAACAATGGACCAAATCAATGGTCAGCGAGAATGGCCTGATTTAAGTCCGACGAACTTTTATCTATCGAGTTACATAAAACATTAGATATATCGACAAAGAAGTAATATTCTGTTTTGTTAACACTTTTAGAAGAATTAGACCAATGCAAATTAGAAATACCCTTTTGTCTCGTCCAAAGATATGCAGAGTTTGTATTCAGCATGCTGGAAAGCAATTTGAGACGTTTTGTAACGTTATTATTATTACTGTTTTTGTTGCGTATATATCGTAGAAGCCTGTTTCTTGTGATCTATTAGATTTGCAACGGTCAACTAAGACCTAAGTAAATATAAATACATAAATAATGTTTAAAGAATTTATGGCTAACTATGACTTCTATTAACAAAAAGAGTATAAATTTGTGTATACTCAAGCAAGGGAAGGGATAAAAGGAGGAACTACTTTAAGAACGTTTAATTACTTTTTCCTATTTTTATGAATAAAAAAGATACAAAAAGCGATAGCCAAATGTAATTGCATAAACAGTCCACGAAAAAGACAGTCCAGGGCATCTTTTATCGTTTTGCTTAATCTCTTATGGTTATCGAGGTACCCTAGTCGGACAAGCGAAATGCTCCATCCTGCACAATCAGGTGTGTAATCCAGTTGAAAATTGTTTTCTTGCTGAATAACTTTATATAAAATGTAAGTACTTTTAATATATTAACACATCGGTGCTTAATTATTAACTTCCTTTTTTAAAAGTTACAACCGGTTACTACATGCGAAAGATTACGCAAAACAACAAGCTTTTTGTTTTTAATCCATCTACTTGAGAATTAGTTTAAGTACCTACTTATGTAATCTTAAAATACTAAAGTTCATTGTATAAAATATTTGACTTCTATTTTGCGAGTAGTAGTGCCAAACAGATCTTTGAGGGGCTTTCTAAAATACATTAGCCCTCTGTCTGAATCTGGCATGTTTTTTTTTTGTGCAAGCCACTCCAACTTGATTTGTACTGGACGCTTGCCCGTAAGTTTATTAACTCCCGGATTTGGAATACCTCGAAATCGGAGTGTCCGCTCCTACATTTCATTACAACGTTACAAACCGTAAACCATAGCAACTGAAAACAAGCCCTGTGTCCCGACTATTCGTGCATGTTAAACATTCTGGAATGTGAACGCGACAAACGCCGGCAATTTCTCATCTTTCCAGTGGTGTCGCTCTGTCGTTGAGTTTTAGAACATGTGTCGCACTTATTATGTAATGTATGTGACGTAAAGAGATATTTGACACACATACAATTTGTAGTATGGAAGACACTGTTGGAAGTAGACTCATTGCAACTCATACTTCTTAGTATTTATTTATAAATTTAAAAATTAATCCTGCTAAATCAGCTGTAATGTTTGAGAGGAGGACCCAGCGCCAGAATCTAGTAGATGCGCTCTAGGCCGTTCATAATAACAACATATTATTATTATAAACAGCCTAGATGGCCTTGACGTCAGGGTTGCGGGACAGAGGCTGGAGATACGGAAAGCTGTTCGTAATCTGTGCTTAATTTAAGATAGCGACTACCGCTTTAAAAATCATGTTAATTCTTGCAATGGCAAAGCTTTTGGAGGTCTAAATATGCTATACAATATCAGATGGTTGATAAATCAGCGTAACCGCATTCACACCTCCACAGTGGTGCACAAAATAAATGCATTTAAGGCTCCACCATATCTAATGGAGATGCTAACCTGCAGACATACACAATGATCAATTTAAGAAACGGGGGGGCTTATTGCTATACCCAGGCACGCCACCTCACTTTATGAGCATTTTTTTAGTTACAACGCATGCAAAACTTATAACTCTGCCGAAGAAGTTAATAAAATTATATAGTGCATGTTCTTTTAAGCAATGAGTGCGCTCTAGATGAACGGCGGGCAGGATCCATGGCGTTAACTCTAACTGTTAGAGTTAACTTTGCCCTCTATCGTTTATCCATCTTGCAGTTAATAAAAGTAACATTTCTCCATCTCCCCCTCTCTTTCCTTTCCCCCTCCTCTCTCTCTCTCCCCTCCCTGTGCATCTTCCGTCCTTCATGTGTGTGGAGGGTTGTACGGAAGATCAAATGTACCGCATTCAGTTGACGTGACACAATCTGAGCACAACACCTTTTCCAATGGTTTCTATTTTTATAATTTATTTTAATTTGTTACACATATGTTGTATCACTGAATTAAACAGCTTCTTTATTTATTAAAAATGTATTTGCGCATTTTATTAACAAAAACAAACGGATAATAAATTATTACAAATAGCCCACAGTAACTTCCTGTCCCTATTAAAGCTAACCTACGTCACTGCAAAGATCTGACAAGACGAGACTCGAAAATATAATATACATGTCTAATAAAAAAAATTAACATGCAGTCCTATAATATCTTTTTTAGATCATCCTTTAACTAGAGACTATCAAACTGGTTAAAAAACACACCTGATTAGAGCAAAAGTTAAAACGCGTTGTTCCTATATATACGTTGACAATTACTGATTATACTTGCAAATAATTATTTCTTCATATAAATGTAGATCGTAGAACGTGTAGGATTTGTTACTGCTGATATTCTGTCTCAGATATTCTCTTTTTCAGAAATTTACGTTTAGCCAGTTGTTGTTTAAAATAATCTTAAGCCATCGAAAGTTTTAGTAGAGAAATATTGTGTTCCAGAGAAACGCTAAGCATATATATATAAAATTTTTAAAGCCGAAAGGCATTCGTTGAAATTAGCAAAGACCATTTCCGTGATAAAGGCTGTCTTTTGAATATCATTAGTGGAAAGCCAGAAGCCAAATCGAGTGTACTTTCAGTGTTTGTCAGGTATATCAGAAATGCTGATCAGTTTATACTTGTCCACTGTGCTTTAACCTGCAATAGTCGTTTTTCTTTTAAAAAAAGTTTTTTCCTTTTCTTTTTACTTCTCTACTGTGAACTGACTAAAATCTAAAGTTTAAGTAAAAATTTATTTGATGCACGAGACACAAAAGGCACACGACAGGGCCAAAGAACTGGAAATCTAAGGCTAAAGTGTACATGTACTTTTGTGAAAATAAAATAAAGGCAAAAAATAGGAGCGAAACGTGGTCGAAAAAGCTAGAGTGATCTTATTAAAAATACCATAAACGAAACTATACCCACGAAAAAAACAAAATATTTTTTTATATTGCATAGTACTTACTATAGCTTTTTACTCTATCTGCTTCTGTTAAAGTTTAAACAGAGGTACTTCATTGCCTATTTTGATGACATTTTTTATTACCAAACCTTTGTTAACTGACAGGAAAGCGCGATAATTCTAATAATTGTTCTTTAAACTTTAATTTGTATATACAGCTTTGTATGTAACTCGCACTTGAGTACTGGTTTTACAACTTGTCCAATAAAGTCCTTGTTAAATAAAAATGAGCTATTACATAGTCATTATTTATTTCACATGATTTAGCAAGTATTTTTTGAAGGTAAGCAGTGAACAATTTGCAGCACATCTATACCCGATAGCGACAATACAACTATAGTTATTTCAAGTGCGCTAACACATAACTAATCTGCAAAACTCCATTTAAAGCGACTTAGTTATTTGCTTAGCAAAATGGCATATGCGTAAATTAATTCACGGTACTTGTCAAAATAGCAAAAAACGTATTTGTCTCACTTTCTTTAAGTGACTTCCATTTGCCTAAATGTATCACAGTTGTGAAACGATCAAGATGGTATATTGTAAGCAAAAAATCGTATTAATTATTGGCATTTGTTGTTATTTGTCCATGCACATACCTAAGGTAATATGTACAATTAAACACAGATGCTAAAAAAAATTAGTTTGCCTGAAACAAATTCAGCGAATACTAAACAGGTACGTATTCTTCGTATGGCAGTCTTTTTAATAAAATAATAAAAAACGAAATTGTACGTTCTAAGCATTGACAGCACTTTAGAGAAAGTTCATGCTGAATCTAGTAGCATGTTTAACCATTTTGCTGCTTTGATTTTGTACGATATATACTCAAAATTTCGCAATATAAACGCCTATTTTTTCGCACTGACAAGCACCATATTAACGTTTTTGTAGTTTTACGTTTAATTTGAACATTTACCCCCTTTGACTTGCTAACTTATATGGTCTTCAAGATATGACCGCTTACTTGTTTTAATTGGCTACTAGACTAACCTGTTTCTAACTTTTACTGGATTAGCTAAGAATTTCAAATGGCTTATTTAATCCTCTGACATAAGAACCATGATGCGTAATCATGATCGCTAAGTTACGCTGTTAATCATTCCAAACCGTCACATTCTTCAAAAGAAAGGCAAAAAAATTATTCTCCGATATTTTATGTACTTTGCAGCTACGCCACTGAATCCGTACATTTGCCGTCCGCTAAAAATAATAGGCCGTCAGAAGGGCTAACTTTCGGTCGAGCAATTTGCGTTCGTTTTTCAGGCAAAAGTTTTTCCTACTAATGGCCTGGGGTAGCGCAGATACAGAAACCGCTTTTTTTAGGTCTGCCAATTTGGTTAAGAATACATTACACACCGACCGCGATTGCGAAAAAATAACCCTAATACACGTCGGAAAATAAAAATATCCAAATTTATCCAAGTAAGCATTTTCTCACCGACCAGTTTGTTCGTTTGTTCGTGTAACTCAGATGCTTTTAGTTTGTGAATTTCAGAACGATAGACTGACAAGATTTTCTGATAGCTTATTACACAAAAGCAAATATTCTTAAAGGAAAGAAGTGAATTCAGATATTTGCAGACAAATGTCGTAAATTGCCGATGCGTTATTTAATTTATCACGAATTAATGCGATCGCAGAAATCAAGATACATTTAGATTCATTTAAATAAAAGTTGTGCAAGTTTCATTAAAGTCCAATAAGTATATGGCTACTACATTAAAAGGTATCAGTTCAATTGCATTGCTTATTTATATTATTGTTTTTCTTTACTATTTGGGTTGTGGTTCAGACAGCATAGCATAAAGTTGTATTTTATTGCGGAGGACTCCTGTCAAGTAAAAATATGCAAGTGCATACCACGTCTTCATATCAGTTTGTTGATTATGGCACTGTCATCTGCTTTTTCACTAGTGGTGATGCTAAAATCTAAAGTGAAGTTTGTCCGCTTTCTGTGCTAAGTTGATTGGTGGTCTTGTAAAAGGAGAAAAAAATGTTTTTTGTGGTTTTTATAGGAATCACAACCAATTACGTTTTGCCTTTAAAAATATATAATTACAGAAGTGAAGCTGCATATAAATAGCATGCATTCAATAGAGATCCAGGCAATTTGGTGTCCGCGTTCTTAGTCTTGCCTATTGGTTAATCTCCATTTGTTAGAGCAGATCACTTATGTTGAGTTCATTAGGCCTAAACTGAATCAGACTGCTTTATGACTGGTATGACGTCCATTGCCGGAATGAGCCCTTTAGGTTTGCAAAATGATGTCCATTGGCGGACTAAACCCCTTAGGTTTGCAAAATTATGTATTTTGTCGGACTGAACTCCTTAGGTTTGCAACATGGTGTCTATTGGCGAACTGAAACTTTTAGATTGCAAAGTGATGTTCATTGGCATACTTAACCCTTTAGGTTTACAAAATTATATCCTTTAGCGGACCGAACCGTTTTGGTTTGCACAATGATGTCCATTAGCCGACTGAATCCTTTAGGTTCGAGGAATGATGTCCATTGGGAGACTGAACCCTTTAGGTTCGGACAATGTTGTTCATTAGTGGACTGAATCCTTTAAGTTTGGATAATGATGTCCATTAGCGGACTGAACCCTCAGGTTTGCACAATGTTGTCCATTAGCGAACTGAATCCTTTAGGTTTGAGGAATTGATGTCCATTGGCAGACTGAACCCTTTAAGCTTGTACAATGAAATCCATTAGTCGACTGAATCCTTTAGGTTTGAGGAATGGCGTCCATTGGCAGACTCAACCCCTTAGGTTTGCAAAATTATGTCTGTTCGCGGACTGAACTCTTTAGGTTTGCAAGATGATGTTCATTGGCGAACTGAAACCTTTAGGTTGCAAAATGATCTCTACTGGCTTACTTAACCATTTAGGTTTACAACATTGTATCCTTTAGCGGACCGAACTGAATCCTTTAGGTTCGAGAAATGATGTCCATTGGCAGACTGAACCCTTTAAGTTTGCAAAATGATGTCCACAGGCGACCTGAACCCTTTGGGTTTGTACAACAATGTCCATGGCGGACTGAACACTCTAGGTTTGCAAAATGATGTCGATTGGTGAACTGAACCCATTTGGTTTGCACAATGATGTCCATTAGCCGACTGAATCCTTTAGGTTCGAGGAATGATGTCCATTGGCAGACTTAACCCTTTAGGTTTGCAAAATGATGTCCGCAGGCGAACTGAACCCTTTGGGTTTGTACAACAATGTCCATGCCGAACTGAACACTCTAGGTTTGCAAAATGATCTCGATTGGTGAATTGAACCCATTTGGTTTACACAATGATGTCCATTAGCGGACTGAATCCTTTAGTTTTGCATAATGATCTCCATTAGCGGACTGCACTCTTGAAGATTACACAATGATGCCTATTGGCGGTTTGCACCTTTTAGGCTGAAAAAAAAAACATATAAACAATATTCACGACTTGCTACGAGTTACTTCAATTCCTTGGTTTGGTCGATTACTACCGAAAATTAACAGTTAGTGAGACGAACTTCACCTCTGACAGTTATTACAAAAGACACAGAATTGCGGACCTTTGAAAAATGATATTAGGTATTACAATACCCATACTGAAGTTACCAACAGTTAGTATTCTATACAAATGAAAATACAGATGGCCCGGAAGGAATTTCACTACAAATCACTACCAGTGGCAAGAACCTTGTTGAAATTTCAGCACCCAAACAACGACTATGGAAAAACTACCACTCGTTTCAGCTAGAGCTATCAACCATTGTCAAAACTTAAGAGTGATTCGATTATTATCCCCTGGGCATTGTTGTTGGTACAGTCATGACCACTTCTGATGTCAGCTAACCGCCTCATTTCAGAGCGCACTCTTTGATTATCGATTTATTAATTGATTACTTCGTAACTCGCAAGTATAAAGCATAGGTCTTATCACTAAGTGCTTATAAAGAGGAATGAATACCTCTACTGTCAGCTACCGTCCCATCCGATGACACATTTGCCGGGCGCGTTAACTGACCGATTCAAAGACTTTCACATACATTATTGACGATATGGACAAAACTGAATGGTCATCTGTAATGACCATAATATGCAATGACAGATAAACCATAACCAGAAGAAGTACAACCAGGCTACACTCTAGAACCAAATACTAACGAATATACCCTAGTCTAACAAAATCGAGGTAACGTCTACGTATATCAGCGGATGAAATAATTTTGCCTTCTACAAAATATACTTGCGTAAAACTTAAGCTTGGACTCATGCTTAACTTCTTCACGATTACAAGTGTATTGAATAATGTTACGAATAAATAAAACAATTTAGTTCAGAAATCAGCATTTTTGAACTCGTAGACGGAACAAAAATAATGGATGCCGTGAGCAAACTGTTGATGAACTGTATGAAATTCATTATGTTATGTGCCTATATTTTTATAGTGTCACGTAGGAAAGTCTTTAAAGCCAAATGATTCAATGTACCTAATAGCATACAAAAGCGTATACTATAAATTTAGTAAAAAGTTGCCCTAAAATACGTACCGGTTTAATAAGGTTGACATTAATTAATTATTAATAAATAACAAACCGTTATTAATTTTTCGTCGGAAGCGTAAAATTTGAAGTACAAGTAATATCACTTGGGGATGCTACAATAATGTGACAAAGTGTGACAAGAGGCAGAAAACGCCTAGATTTTACGTGACGTATTTTATAGATGGCATCTAAACAGGAAGCGGAAACAAGGTACACTTCATCATTGTGTACCCTGGTAATTTGATCAAGCATGCTGTCGCCTGACCATCCCTTATTAAATAAGGCTGAGTGCGTCCCTATTACAAAGGAAAATTACATTTCCCTGTACGTCGAACCATCAAATGTCTATATTGTGTCGCTAGATAAACTAAAGTATTACTGCCTAAACCAAATACGGGTTAATTGCATCGTGACAGGTAGGTACAAAATAATTTCATCACAATCCGCTTTTTGAACATAAGCAATATGCTCAAACGCGATAAAAGAGGAAGCAAATTCGACTGTTTTAAACGCTTTTAATCAAGTGTGTCAAATTCGGATACCGTTGTATCTAAATGTAAAAAGTATGTAAAATTTCAACTTTATGGGAACGTTTAGGAATTAGTATAAACTTTAGCATATTTTACGGTAATTTTATAACACTGATAGGTAATAATAGCTCGACCTAACTCTGTAAAAATACACAAGATTTCGACCGATGTATTAATTTATAGATCTAATCATTCTTACAATAAGCAAACAAGTAATTTTATATTTACACTGCGCTCTACGAATGTAAAAAAAACTCTTTTTATTTATTTATTTATTTATTACAAGGGGTGCGAACAGGCAAGCCCAAAGTGGCACCCACTAGAAAAAAAACATAGTTATGCTAAACCTGAGAATAACCAAACGTGAATGTTACAATTTAGTGTGTACAAAACTAATAAGTCTATCTATATTAGCAAGAAAAAACAGTTATTGATGATAAGCAAAATAGCATAATTAAGTGATAATAATATAAGTATAATATACAGAAAAAAGAAGAAAAAAATATATACATATAGATCATTATTCTCGAATACAATAAGTAAACTATAAGGCATTATGCAATATTCAAACTACATATAAGAAACATTGCTAAGCTAAGAAAAATGTACAAACGAAACACTATTGTCTGAATTTTAATTTAACTAAAGCTCTAAATTTTTTCAAAGAGTTATGGAAAATATCGACGTCAGAACAGTGCGAATTATATAATCTAGTAATGCGGGCTAAAGGTCCATTACGACCTAAATTGGTTCGGAAGAGATATTCGCGAAATGAGGGTAAAAAACGACTGTTGTACAGGGGAACACTTAAGAAGATACTAGAGAGCAAAGAGGGTGAATCGACTGAGCTATTGATTATTTTATGGAGAAAAAGCAAATCCGCTACTAATCTTCTCTTTTCTAGGCTCATTATGTTGTACATTCGGGTCAGTGTTGTGGCATTTATTAACTCATAGGAACCCACAACTTTAAAATGAAGATACCTTAAAAATTTGCTTTGTACCGACTGCAGTCTTAATTTGTATATGTCATACTGTGGAGACCACACAACAGATGCAAAATTGAGTCTGCTATATACAAATGCGAAGTACAGGTTTTTTATAACTTCAATAGAACTAAAATTTTTAGTTGTTCGAATTATAAAGCCCAACATTCTATTTGCCTGAAATGCTATATTATCTATATGCACAGAGAAGGTCATTTTCTGGTCGAAAGTGACTCCCAAATCTTTCACATGAGAAACGGCCTTTATCTTATTGTTGTCAAAGTTATAGTCAAAGGAAAATAGTCTAATGTTTCTAGAAAATGTAATAGTACAGCACTTACTGAAATTTAAATAAAGTTTGTTAATTTTACAGTAATTATAGAATTGACATAGGTCGTTATGAAATAGTATACAGTCGGAGATATTACTTATGGGAGCGAAGATTTTTAGGTCATCAGCATAAAGAAGAAAATTGCAGAATTCAAAACAATGTTTAAAATCATTAATATAAATTAAGAACAGCAGAGGCCCTAAAACCGAACCTTGTGGTACACCTGAAGTGACCCAGTAAGGTGATGATTTAAAACCATTTATCGATATTACTTGAGTTCTGCCGCTGACATATGATGATAACCATCTTAACAAAGTTCCGTGCACACCTATTTTTGACAGTTTGTGAATTAAAATACAGAGGTCAATTTTATCAAAAGCCTTGCTGAAATCTGTATAAACAGAATCTACTTGAATCTGATGATCCATGGAATTTAAAATAAAGTTGCAATATTCTGTAAGATTTGTTTCGACAGAACGTTGAGAAAAAAAGCCGTGTTGTTGAGTAAGAATGTATGCTTTCAGGGCCCGAAATAGAACGTTGTGCAGCAGAAGTTCGAGAACTTTACTGAATATACATAGCTTGCTGATAGGGCGGTAATTCGCAACCAAATTTTTGTCACCCTTTTTGTGAATGGGCAAAACATGGGCTACTTTCCACTGGGAAGGGAATTCGCCCGTTGACAAGGATCGGTTAAAGATCAAAGTGAAAGGCTCGCTAAGTGTTGTAGCGCATTTCTTAATGAAAAAAGTGGGTATGCCATCCGGCCCTTGTCCCTTACTCTCATCGAGGTTAGACAGACAGAGCGCAACGCTCTCTTTCCTAAAAGATATGTTGCTGATGAGTGCAGACTGAAAATTAGTAAATGAGCAGGGTAGTTGATTGTAAGGTTCAAATGCAGAACGGAAAAATTCAGCGAAAAGTTCACAGATTTCGGGACCATCGTTGGCAAACTTATTTCCAAACTGTAAGGAAGAGGGAAAACTACCGCGAGACTTTCGATTTGGTATCAAGTTCCATATGTTTTTGGCATTTTTTGAAACGCTGCTTTCTATTGTTTTAATGTGATTACTATAGTCACTCCTAATAAGTTCTTTAGATCGACGTCTTAATAAACAAAATTTGGCATAGTCGTCGGCTTTTCTATAACATTTCCACCTTTTATGAAAGTTTAATTTCTCTTTTACGACCTTAATTGTACTGGCTTTGAAATAATTAGGAAATTTATGATTAGTAAATTTTTTCGGAACATGAGTGGAAATTAAATAATGAAGAGTATCGTACAATTGTTGGACCATGTCGTCTGGTTGACAGTTACGAAATATGTCTTCCCACGAAATATTGTTCAGACAGGAATTCACAATATCATAATTACAATTTTTATAATTCAAAATATATGAAAAACCGTTGTCTAGAGTATTTAAACAACAAACAGAGAAAATAAATTCAATAGTGTTGTGATGGAGATCTTCAGGTACAAATGATGACAGGCAGTGCCTTAGATCCTTAATAACGCACTCACTGTTGCACAGAACTAGGTCAAGTGTTCGTCCGTTAACGTTTTTGCACGAATTATACTGCTGGAGTTCCAGCAGTAGCAGAGTATCCACCACAAGTCCAGACCGTTAATCGACATTTGTTGGTTCCAAATAATCCCGGTTGCTGGCTATCCAGGAGACGCTAGGAAGATTAAAATCGCCACATACCAGTACCAAGTCCTCGTTGATTTTATTCTGTAGAAAATGTAAATTATTCACAAAGTAGGATGCGGCATTATCGTCCATAGGGGGAAGATACACGCAGCAAAGATGAATTTTCTTTAAGTTTTTGTTTGAAGGAAATATAGTAATCCACAGATCTTCAGCATCACTCTGCCATTCCACCATCTGCCGCACACATAGATCACTGCGAACAGCCACCAGAACTCGGCCACCATCAGTTTTTGTGCTGGCGGTTGATTGTCTATCTCTTCGAAAAACGTTATAGGCAGTATTAAAAAGTTCTCCATTCCCGACACTTTCATTTAACCAGGTTTCGGTTAAAAATATTATATCAGCATTACTGTTGATCAGATTTAATTTGAATTCATTGGTCTTTGACCATAATCCTCTGACGTTCTGGTAAATAACGGATAAATTCATGAAGGCATTGCATTATTTGTATTCGATAGCGCTAGCATTTACATGGATAGAAGTTGATCGGTGTTTTTGATGGTTTTTATTTTAGAACGTTCGTCCTTACGGACCATGATGTTTGCGTTGTTAATCCATACATATTTGTAGCCCTTTTCAGTTGCAGCAAGTCGGACTTCCCTGAAGAGCTTTTTATTTTCAGGGGTTAAATGTTCGTTTATAAAAACGCGGCCTCCTTCGAAAGGCAGAGCGCGACCCGTTACTCCCAGTTGAGAACGCTTGACCTTCGCAGCTAACAAAGCTTCATCTCTTGCTTTACGACTTAAAAATCTTACTATGATACTTTTGGGTGCGTTAACGTTATATGTTTGTACACGATGGACAGCTTCCACGGCATTTGTATCAATAGGATGATCGACAAACTGACAAAGAGATTCCACTATTTTTACAAGACTCTCATTGTTCTTCTCAGGTATTCCCTGTATTTCGATATTATTCATTCTGGAATATTGTTCCAGATCATTCAACTTAGAAGTTAGGGATTTGACATCTTTTTTCAACGATTCATTCTCGACTTTTAATTTTTCAATGGTTTTAATATTTTCTTTAATTGTAGTCAGCGCTTTTTCAAAATCGCTGATCTTATCAGAACAGACTGGAGCAGATCGTCTTGTTTAGTCCTCATATCCTTCAACTCAGTTTTAATAGTATCTCGTATCAACGAACAAATCTCTCCATGGGATGGCGATTCTTCGCCCGGCTTAGAAATTGAGCTGTATCCCGGTGATACCGGCGGTATACCAGCAGCACACGATACACATTTCCATTCGATATTCGATCTGGTTTTTAGGAAGCTCCATTGTTCAGCATTGATATTTACACATTTAATATGAAAGAACTTCTCGCAAAAACCAAGACACTGAAGGCCAGGTGATTTTGTGTTTATTGGAATTGTACACTGAGCACAGACGTCAGGCATTTTTCTCGAATTATCAGGGCCCCCACAATCAAATTAGGCTGGAGGTATTGAAAAAACTGTTGCTTACCGACTAACCTTTACGATGATAGAATTGAAACTATTTAAATATCTATTCAAATAGGGTAGAACTGTTCAACTTGCGGAGAATACACTTTCTGCTGCACGCACGCTTGGCAAATCTCATAATGCTAGCGGTCTTCGTGCCTTCTTTTGAATATGCTATTTTAGTTGTTGCCGCCATAGTTACTAAAACTAGAATTAAATTAATTATTAGCAACAGCAAAATGTAACTTCTTTGTCATAAAGGTACATTCAGAAGAAAATTGTCAAAATACTTATGACATTTTGTTTATTTAAAAGCAGTTGGTACCTAATACCAAGTTTGAATATGTATCACAAACTGCTTTTATCCACTATTCACAAGTTTTTTTCATCTTTTGTCACATGAAAGGGTGTGTATATTGTTTCCTTTGTGCAATCTGCAATTTTGCCCTTTCTTAGCATGATTATTTATTTAAAATTAAAATATAACGAACATACGAATATACGCACTTTCTTTGTCACTTGTCCTCTAAGAGTGAGAGAAGTCAGGAGAGCATTTCAAGGTGACTCTTCAAAACATGGAAGAACGCATGTTTCAATCCTGTCTCATATAATATAATTCATCATCATCCCGCGTTTAAAGCATATGGCTCTCGTACTAAAGTTCGTTAAGTAATTGTCGCACCCATTAAAGATTCTGAAAGTTATTTGCTCCACGAATTACTTATAATCTATCAAAAATTACAAAATGATGGTATTTTACATACATAAAAATTATGTATCGCTCTACTGATTTTTTGTAACTCTTATAATTCTGAACCCATAACTGAATATCAGTTAAATACTATTGCTTACGAACTGGGGCCTTCTGCCTACTTATCCCAACGTGTCATCATTCAATTCGTTTGCAATGAACAGGAGAAATATCCCACTTCCTCTCATATTCTTAGTACGCAAATGTACGTCAACGATTCCCTTGCTAGAGCCGATTCCGGGTCGGAAGCTTTACAATTGCAGTCTCAATTAATTTCTTTAGCGAGCGAAGAGGATTTTTTTTCGGAAATGGTCGAGTAATAATAAATGTGTGTTACGCCAGACCACCCCGAAAAATGCTTGCATCTCTCGGCACAATCTGAAGAGAACGATCTTTAGATTTTAGGCTTACAGTGGGGGTGCCTCAGAAAGATTGCTTCACTTAGTCCGGATCCGCATGGGTCCATAAGACGGTCAATCAAATCTCTACTGCATATGACCTCTGGACGCTATACACAAAATATACCTACATCATGTTCGTAACTAGCTGTACATTACTACATAACAAAGTATCTAGTAACACCGTAACCTATCAACTTGAAACTTCTTGTAAATGACCTCTACTAATTGCTTATCCTATATATACAATACCCTGACCTATATTATGACGTATAAGATTGTCTGTTAGGTTCTTCGATCGTTGCGAGACGTGTTTATGCGACCTGGTTTTGTTTTTACCGTTCTGATTTTGTATTTTGAAAGGGCCTTTCAGGTCCTCACTACAAAAAACATGATAACATGCTTTTAATCGGCGCTCTTCTCTACCCACAAAGATTCCTGCTGGGTCAACATATCTCTTAGGGTGGGACTTTCCGAGGACACCCCCTCCCATCCAGGTCCTGGTCTGCTGTCTTCTTTCCACCTAAGTATAAGAACCTTTCAGCAGTCCACTCGTCGCCGTCCTTGATGATAACTCTCCTTACATTGTCCGTGCAGCATCAGCGTTGTTGTGATACCTTCCTGGACGATGCTGTATTCATATCATACAGTTGCCCTTGATTTCTGGAGGCTGCTGGGAGCCTAGTTTTCCACAGCAGTAGCCAGTCGGACGCCTGGTTTTATTACTTCTTTTTCAGAACCTCCCAAAGTCTCGCCAACTTTCTAATTGTGAGTCCTTAGCTGCGTAAGAAACAATTGCTGCAAGCGTTGCTCTCTAAAGTTCTAATGCTGCCGAAAACCCACGGCAATCCTCCCTGTCGTAAAACACAGTAACATCTGTTTAGAACTATTCGCTCGGATCTCGCCTGCTTTTCGAATTCAGAACTTAATACTTTAGACTTCTCGATTGCGCCAACCCGCGTTTTATATCGGGTAGCTTCCGCCTACGCCATCTTTTTAGGCATTTCTAGACTTCTATATTTGGCCACAGTTTAAGAATAACTACCAGTTGGTTTACTCTCCGAAATATTTCAAACATCACTCCCTCTACCCCGCTCGCCCGGACGGGCTGGTGGCAGTCCGCTAGCTGTACAGAATGAGTCTAATATTTCAAACATCACGCCTGCTGGCCCGCGCTTTGTACAGCTAGCGGGCTGCCACCAGTCCGCCCGGGCGAGCAGGCGTTTTATTTGAAGTATGAATTTGACTCACTCTGTACAACTAGCGGACTGTTACCAGCCCGCCCGGGCGTGCGGAGCAGAGGGCGTGATGCTTGAAATATGTCGGGGAGCGCGGCAACTGAGAGTGAAACAACTGGTATTATATGGTATATATGTTACTAGAATCACTACCTAATGAATTGCAGTGGCCTATTAACACCGTATATGCGTGCCTGCAGCTCTGGTCCATAGATGGCGCCGATGGCATAATACTATCCGTAACAATATTTATACTCGTACCATTGTATTTAAAAAATATCAATTTGGTTGTAGTTACAAAAATTAAAGTCACATGCATAATCTCTATAATTTCCATACCATTTAAGCTCTTTCTCTTTTACTTAGTTTACTTGCACAGATTTTTACAAAATGTTGAATAACTCCATACTGATTAATTTTAGACCTACTGTATTCATATGTAGTTGTACTATTGTAGGCTTACGCTCTAAAGTTTGAAAAAAGTCCCATGCTAGACATTCGAACATTTCACCGGTCGATATATGTATAAGCACAACGAAAAATGCGCGCATGCAGTCTGATTTGAAAAGCGGTGAAGCAAGCAAACAAAGTAGCCTAATAAGTGTTATAAGATGTTTTAAGTGCTAGTGATCGCAGTGTATTTAAATGGTGGTTAATTGAATTAGTAGTGTTATAATAGTAGTGTTGCACTAATAGTGTAGTGTATTTGAACTCTAAAGGCGACTCGTGAAGTCAGTTTAATACAATACACAAATTAAGACCAATAAATACTTTGCGTTTTATTTTATTAAACACCGAACGTACATTTCCGTCCTACACGGACTATCTTCATTGGTGAAAATGCTACAAACACATAACTGCTGCATGGACCAAGGCACGGATCTGTGAGTGGTTGGAGATGCGTGGCATTCTCATGGCCAACACTTTACTTAAAACCAAGCTGCTGACATAGGCCAAAGAACATGCTTCGGCTAAGCAATATGTAGTAGATGAGTACCTTAGAGAGCATGTTCAAAAGGTGCTTCGCCTGTTGCCATACCCCTGCCAGTTCAGCGCTATTGATCCGATATGGGCAGATAAGTTAAGTGTTGTTTGTACCCTAGGCTGTTAGAATATTGTTCACAGACAAAGCAATATTATGATCAACACATTGGCGTAGAGGGCAATGCCGGAGCACATGTGTTGGCCATGTGGGCACGTGCACAGAAGGAGTGCACCCACGATCGCTGGTATTCATTTTTCGGGCACCTCAAGCAACTGATTAACTCTTGGTACCAACGGGTGTGAATAATTGATGTATAATATCCAGAGCTTGCCGCTTGCACATGCGCCATCAGCAACACACATTACGTATAATTTGTAGCCCGCTAAACAGCACGCTACTGAAAAAATCTGACAATGACTTCCAATCGATTTGAACCATACGCTTTAGATTTATGACGTGCGGTTCAACTTTCATCTCACATACTATAAGTTACTTGCACAGAGATTCTCGAATATTATTGGTTGATTCAAGGTCAAATATGTTCTGCCATAGTTGTTTCATAGACACTGTCGATGACGTATACAGCCTGGCGACAGCGGCGGGCTTACGCCATGATGGTCAAAAAGAAGCAATCACTGAAATAATAAACAGAGCTGAAGCACCGGTCGTCCAATTATTATGTGTAAATTTACTATTCACATGTAACACGTAACTACGCAAGAAATTAAATCAAAATACATCATGTATATCAAGAGCTATTAATGCGGAGCCAGTGCTGCAGCTTTGCAGCTCTTATTAACAAAGCGTCACTGGCAGACTGGTACCCTCCTTTTTTCTTTTTGTCGACTCATTGTGAGCCTTGAATAAGTGGGATGGTGTAAGTAAGTAAGTGGGCGATGACAATAAAGACAGAAGAAAGAAGTAGTCTCTTTTTCAGTCCAAGCTTGAGATTTATTGGCATAGTATACAACAATGAAAGAAGAGAACAGTCGAATATATAGTTTTTTTTAATATTCGAAAGTTGTCTGTGGTGCTTCAAACAAAAGGAGTATAATTTATTAAAAATGTACTAAAGAGAGATAATATTTGCCATAATTAAATTTCCCGTTATTCAGGACGGTTAAAATTATGTTCTTGTCTTCTTGGTCTAATCAATGCACGTATTTATGACTATCAATCCGCAGTTTAGAGTTTTATGATTATCATTCAGTAATATGTAAGCCGTATCAGCACTTTTTAAAATCTTTGAAATTGAATCGTAACACAAAAATATAAAGCCCTCCTAAACGAAGTGTTATTAGCCGTGTCACTTTGATTATTGATTACTCCTTACTTCATTGCTGTCCTTTTATTAATACTGTAGTTCATTTACATATTTTATCACGATCATCCATGAAGTATCGTTCTCTGACAGGTAGCCTCTAGTAACAGAACGAGTATGCTAGAAGTATTTATTGACAATTCTTCAGTTTTTCAAACTTTTTACGGTTTAAAATACTCCGCGTATGTCAACATGTCAATTACAAACAAATTTTTCGAATTATTAGCAAAATTTATTTCCACACAAGCAAATCGCGTCGCTTCTCTTTTTACCATTAAAGTATTCAATTAAACCAATTATCTAAACTTTTTACTTAGGTAAGAAATGTTGGAAAATTGCTATAGACGATCCTAAATAAAAGTTCTGGTCTAACTTTTTTATTTGCGCAATTGATTTGGCGTCAGTCTTAGATGGAAGCACACAAGTTAGCAGTCCAAGGCGATCCGTCATGCCGAAACTAATTAATTCATTAAACGAATCGGAGGGTGGGTGTGAATTTAGTATTGATTGTTCTAGAAGTTCTCGTTAAAGGATATTTGCCTGGCAAATTATATTATAAAAGCGTCACAGTTCTTTCAGCATACTTTCTCTAAATTGAGCGGCTATTCTTGCTATCCCAGTACAACATTTTAAACAATTATTGCTTCGAGTTAGGGGGTTTTCTAAAAGTACCATCTATGAAAGGAACGTCTTTTGGTTTTGTTTCCTCATATATCTAATTTTAGTGTAGCACTGCTGTCCGTTACACAGAGGAATTTAATAACTCCCTTATTACGCCGAAAATATCAATATAAAATTCCTTTAATAATGACAAATACCTATAGGTATAGTCATTTTTCTGTTTCATGTGATCTGAGATAGCAATTCATATAAAAGTTAGTAGAAGATTTAAGATAATATAATACGAAAGTAGTTACAAATTTAATAACAAGCAAAATTGTTCACTGCTTTTCTCCAGTTTATTAATATATCTGATGTGAATTTTACATAAGATCCTCAAACAAGGTAACGACTATCGAAACCTTATTACACAACACATTTTGCAAATCACAGCATAAGATACAGCTCACTATTATTAAACATTCACAAAAACATTAGTATAGACGAGTTAAAATTAAATATTTTATTCAGAATAGTGATTCTTAGATCGTTTAAAGTTTTACTGAACAAAGAAGAATTAGTTGATATGTCATAAGCTTTGTATTTTTATATTGTTTGAAACGTTCTTTAGCTTCCACCATAGCTTTCCAATTTGTCTAATATAAATTCCACTGCAATGCCATAGAGCTGCTTAAAGCTCCCCTAAGGTTATGACTGGGAATTAATACAGTTACTACTGTTCCAACCGACGTTTTATCCTAATTATTTCACGTTTTGTAGCTTGGCAGCACGAGCTATTTTTCCATTGCAAAATTAATGATTCAAATGAATAAGTCGTTAGCAGGAATGTAAATGTAATGTGATTCTTTACTTTTCAATGATCATCTAAAAATAATTTTTACCACACCCTATGTCAAGCTTTAAGTAAACTGCATGAAACGTTGGTTGTAAGAACAGTGTGTTCATTCAATCAGTCCTAGCTTTTGCCATAAGATTTTAAAAGAGCTCTTTTATCGTGGACTAACTTGTAGGTAAGCTACATTACCTGTAGCAGGAAAAGAAACATTAGTTCTGTAAGACAAAAATAAGTTAGAGATGTAGGTAATAAACTTAAATTTGAATTTCCCGCTCTTAGCTTGTGCACTGGGGACTGTGCCAAGGGAAGTTAGGAGGGGATTTAGAGGTTATGTGGATTATGGTATGGAAAGAGTATGTTGCTCTGTTCATTTTTAGTTATTTATGCCTGATTTATGCTTTGTGAAAGTTATTTAATTCATAAATGTTTAAACAAATCTACGGCCATTATTGAGAGAAGCCTAAAGAGAGTGACTGAAACTGTGCTGACAAAAATAGGTAGATCTTTTGAATCGAAGTTTTAGTACTAAGATAAAATTTTATTTTAAATACATTTTAGTAATTACATGAATAGGAAAATTATGTTTAAGAGGGGCATTTACTTGGAGCGATCGGGCAAAATGTAAACTATGCAACCCATGTTACGAGCGGGACATGGGACGTAAGAGGGTAGCCGATAGGTTGAAATCTCGCAAAGATCAGATGGGCTAAACTAATATTCGGAAAATTGCTGACTGTAGCGTGTGCATAAAAAAGTAGGTATGATATTAGTAACTTACTATGATATTATACCAGGTTATTCAAAATATGCAATAACCCATTTATTTCTGTAAATATGAACTATATAACATTTCATTCTAACTGCATGTCGACTATGATTTCTGGAGGAACTTTTATAATAATTTTCATTCCGCCTCCCCATTGCTTCGGCAGACAGTAAATTAATGTGAAAGAGCTTTTAACATTAAACTTGTCACGTGTATTTAGACATAAAAGCTTAGAAATCCGGTCATATCGGAATAAATCGTATACCGCACGATCATTCCCGACAGGTTTGTATCTTAGCCTCACTGGTCTCTGGATACCAAGCGACGGATCTGGTGGGGATGGGCATTCGCATTCCGCTCTCTTGAAGGACTCGTGCGAAAGGGTTTGCGGTTTTAGATTTTTTGAATGATTTTACTTATTTATCGTGCTCATTTTTTTGGTAATGTACAAAGAAATATGTAGCTACAACGTGGAGTTCGAATTTTTCGTTTATGTGCCTTAGTTTTCGAGAAATAGCTCGCCAAAAATACGCATTTTTAAGCAAAATATAACAACAAATATTTACATTACCGTAKCKAATTCAGAAAAAACTGGAACTCTACGTTGTAGCTACATCTTTTGTCATTGCCATGTCGAAAATTCACTTCGAAAAAGTTTCGAATAACTCGGTAAAATGTAAAACGGTAGGTGCTTAAAATGACCCGCTTCGCTCTAGGTAAACGCCCCTCTTAAGGCAATTTGTGTTCATAAAGGTATGTTGAAAAGCCTATGAAACAAAGAATGAAGACGGGCAATTTTATACATATAGGGATGCTAATAATTCCTTTATCTATTACAGACTTCGTAGCTTATAAGTTAGTGCCCAATTAATGATAAGATTACTCTTTTAAGCCATGCTGGCTTCCAATATTTTAATGCAATTTATATTAGAAAATTAAGATTAGTTATTGTTAGAGCTAAAGGATATATAATAACAAGACAAACAAAAAATAGTGATTAAAAAACTGTTTCTTTTTGCTAGTGAACTAGTTCACTGTTTACGCTTTCCCTCTCATGATAACATCAAAACTGCATTTTGTAACAAGTAGCAAAAATGGAATATTCCAAAAAATTTCTAAATGATGTATACATATATGTAATATTTCATATTAGTTGGTTGAGTGACTTGAAATTCATCAATTAATTATATATGAATAATTCATTTCACGATTTTATATACCTTGTAATGAACTCCCCAAAATACCATGACTATTCCAATGTTGCGAGTATTTCGATTAATTTAATTTGAATCTCGCTTGTTTGGCAATCTGTCGCTTATAAATGCTTAGCAGAAATTGTGAAGTTTACTTCCTTATAAGATTTTAATGGCAAAGCATTTTTCATAAACAACCAGTAACACCTAAGTTGCTGCTTGGATGCCGAAATTAGCCACAATCTCATTATGGGACCTAGGTTAAGGATTCAAAACGTCTTCAATATCATAATCGTGAATTGCTTAAACTTTGCCAAACCCGAAACTTTCCAGCTAATAACAGCTTCGTGGGGAATCCGCCTGGGCGGACAACAATGTGCAAAGGACATTATGTTGTTCATGTAAGAACTGCTGAACTGCAGATACCGAGCCAACTTCTTGTTACTCCGCAGCCGGTTCACGGCGGAAAGCTTAATGTGGGAAACAATTGCGCGAGATGCACATCTCGTTTGTTTGATACATCAAAGGGGATGAAACAAATGCGAATCGAATGAATTCGTCGCACTTCGAAGATTATTTGTCAGGGCAACGGCTGCCTGAGAGTTTTGTTTTGAATATTTTAGGAATTATACGGCCTGGAGCTCGTTATGACAATCTTCGGAACAATTGATGGCTACGTTGATAGAGGTTATTTCAAAAAGTGCGCTTATACAGAACGATGTCATATCGCCGATAAAGATAAATGCACGCGTCTAAATCCTCATAATCTTTTTAATGCTACGATAACGTGAGGAACGGAGAGCGAAATTTCAAATTCTTGAAACAATATCAATAATTGATTATTGAAACACTAATTATTATCAATAACTATCCTTGAGTCAGAGTACAACATAAAAATGTTATTAAACAACCGTTGTAATACAGTGAAATTATCTAAGTAACAAGTTTTTAGAATTAGAATAAACTTGCAATATATATTTTTCAGAAAATCGTATTTATTAATTTGAAATTATTTTCAAAAATGACCGACCTTTGGATTTTGTATTTAATTAACTTAAATCTCCTTTATTTATACACAATTATCGAAATACACTAAACTACTCTACACTATTACAATACACAAATTAACACTAATAAATACTTCACGTTTTATTTAACTAAACACCGAGCAAATGTAAGTAAACGCTACAATTTTCCTATTTACTGTTGGCTGTAAGTCCAAATATCTCAGTGAGTCAACATTTTAATAACCATTACATGCAAAAATTTAAAATAGCGCTCAAAGAGAAGGAGAAAAAAGAAAGTGGTAAATTCAGTTACAAAAACAACTTTATTCTGAGACGATTGAACCAGAACGCTCTGTTACTATGACGAGGACATGACGTCATCAAAAGCATTTTATATTTATTAAAAACACATGCATTTTTGTATCAATCAAGCTCTTATTATCTAAGAAACTCAATCATTATGTCATTTGGCGTAAAACCAATCAACATATGCACAATTATTGGGAAAATGGTTGTTTAATACGTGGACAAAACGACGCTCAAAAAATACATTTGAGGACTAGGCAAGCAAAGAGTGATCAGTCATTTCACAATATGACACGCCTAATCGATCCATATAACACCTCAAAAAATTGTTCGAGGGATTAAATCTGCTGGTCCTTCCGACTGCAGTAAGCACTTGTTGAATATCTTGAATTAAAACATTGGCTGGTATCAAAAGACAAAAAGTTGTCACCTGTAAATCTGACAATTCTCAAACAAGTAATTTAAATCTTGATCTGCATGTTTAATTAAAGTGATGGTGGGTTATGGCGATACACTGCGTAATCATCAGGAAGTTTAGCAATTTCTTACAATACTGTTACTATTAGCAGACCTGTTGCACGATGCACGATTTCACGAAACGGGTAGTGTGAAAGATTTGCCAAGATCTGGTCACCCCAAATTAAACGACGACAAAAATTAAATCTTATTAGAAGTCAAAGGAAATCCGATCCTATCCCTGCGTCAGGTGGCAATGAACAACAACATAATAATAAAACAAATATTTTTTCCGGCGAAGCAACTTTATAATGCAGCGGCATAGTCAATCGGCATATGTTGGGGCTAACTCTGTCCCAGTGGCTGTATTTCCTCGCTGATTCTTTGTCACATAGAAACAGGCTGGCACGGTGGAATAAAACACTTTACACTTGACTTTTTAACTCTTTTTATTAGCCAAAAAGCAAGCACGACGCAACAGGCGTCCTAGTCGAATTGTTCATTTCTCGAATGTGCTGCCACCGCACGGCGCACAGCGTATCTAGTTCTCCCAACACATAAGAGATGGCGCGCAGGCCACCTTTGAAATATTTTATTTTGTCTGGCGCTAACATACCGCCGGCCTTAAAATTTACCAAATTTTAATACCAATGAGCAACAGTTAAACTTAAACAATGAACAAACTTAGCAATATCAACTGCTCGTCCTTTTGGCACTTTACTGTCCATCAATCGGCAGCACGCACAACTTTTGCACTGAGCGCTTCGACACTTTGTTGTCCGCGAATTTTACGCTCACCACTCGCAACTTGGTCTGCGCCGGGATGAACCGCTACCACTAGCGCTGTCTCCCATCGAAGTGGTGGAAGATTATCTTCTTTTACAACAACTAGACTGCCCACCTTTAGCAGTCGACTAGCTTCTTGTTTCCACTTTTGTCGTGTTTGAAGTTCTCCGAGATACTCGATGCTCCACCTTTGCCAAAACTGTTGTATTATTTGCTGAAGACGCCGATAATGACACAGACGATTTTCTGGTAATGAGGTAAGGTTCGACTCGGGAAGTGCTATTAAGGGACGTCCGATCAAAAAATGGCCCGGAGTCAAAGGACAATAATCATTGGGATTTGATGAAAGGGGACTCAGAGGGCGCAAATTCAATACGGCCTCTATTCCTGTTAAAACGGTCATAAAGTTTTCATAATGAAGGTGAGTATTAGCAGGTATAACGCGCTTGAGGTGATATTTGACGCTTTTGACGCCAGCCTCCCACAAACCCCCAAAAGAAGGTGCTCGCGGAGGTATAAATTTCCATTCGATCGAATCGTTAGACAAGCTCTCAGAAATGATTTCTTTTTCTTTTTTCAAAAATTTTATTATTTCCTTGCTCGCACCGACGAATGCAGTACCGTTGTCGGAAAAAACCTTGGCTGGCCTCCCGCGTCGGGCCACAAACCTGCGGAAACACTCTAAGAKCGATTTGGRGGTCAAATCGGTGACCAACTCTAAATGCACCGCCTTTATTCCTAAACAATGAAGATGCATACCCACGCTTTTGTCAATATCGGTTTTCGCGTTTTTCGGTCTTTCAAAAGAAAGGGCCCAGCATAATCACAACCCACGTGAGTAAAGGGCACATACAGATTTACTCGCTCAGTAGGTAAGTTACCCATGACGTATTCGGACAATTTCGGTTTAGCCTTAAAGCAAATTACACACTTGTGTACTACATCCCTCGCTAGGTTACGCCCGGTATTTCTCGCGAACCGAATACAAAAGATGTTGTGGTCCGCAATGGAAGAGACGCCAATGTTCTGCATTCAATATTAATCGCGCAAGAGGATGCTTACAGCTAAGAATAATCGGATGCTTCTTATTGAAACTAATATTAGCCTTTAACAAACGACCACCTACTCTGATAATGCCGGTTGAATCAATGAAGGGATGCGCGACAAAATGCTACTTGATTGTTTTACGCAACCCTTCTCCCTTAAATCGCGAAGTTCTGAAGCAAAAGACTGTTGCTGTACTAATTTTATTATTGTTTCGAGAGAATGCTGAAGTTCATCTACGTTCAAAGGACCAATTATTTTCTCTTCGGGTTTTTTAGCGTTATGCTTAAATCGCAAGCAATATGCAACTACCCGCCTTAATCTATTTAACGACGAGAATCGGGAAAACAAATCTTTGCCTTTTTCGTTACCGGTAGTTACCACAGAACACACAGCAGTGCTAACCTTACGCTGGTCTGGCATTTGTTCCTAACCCTGAGTGGGACTGCTCACAGTCCACTCACGTTCCGCTCGCGAGAGCCATGGGGACCCGTGCCACCATAGACCTTTATCTTTTATTTCGCTAGCCGAAATACCTCGCGAAATGCAATCCGCTGGATTGTCCTGTGACCTCACATGCCGCCACTCGCTTGCGTCGGTTAAGCATTGAATTACACTCACCCTGTTAGACACAAACGTTTTCCATCTTTCTGGAGAACTTTGTATCCAATGGTAGGTAATCATAGAATCTGTCCAGAAATAGGATCGCGCAAAATCGACTTTTAACGCATTTTTTACTCTTTGGGCAAGCTTTGCGCCTAGCAATGCTGCGGATAATTCTAACCTCCGCAATGTTACCTGCTTGATTGGAGCAACTCTACCTTTCGCGCACAGAAGTTTCGTAAAATATGTATCGTCTCCCGTATTACACCTTAAGTAGATACATGCACCGTACCCCTTTTCTGACGCGTCGCTGAAAACGTGTATTTCGCTTTCAATGACGTTCTGATGCAATGCATATCTGGGAATTTCGAGTCTATTTAGTGCTTGTAAATCGTGACAAAAGTCTTCGAACCTAGCTTGTATTGTGTCTGAAACCGGTTGGTCCCAGTTTAGGTTTTTGGGCCATAACATTTGCAATAACATTTTCTCTCGCATGACTGGTTGCACCAACCCCATTGGATCGAATATTTGACTCACGATTGACAATATTTGGCGTTTGGTCACTCTTTTGGTTCGCTTCAGTGGATTAATTCGGTAATTTAACGTGTCAGGTTTGGCGCTCCAATAAACACCTAGAGTCTTGTTTTGATCGTTTTCTCCGATATCTAGAACGCTTGAATTTAAATTCGCATTTGTCTGAAAGAGATTTTGAAGTTCCTCGCTATTCGAAAACCTGCACTAGCCAGTATACTAGAAATTTCCGTTTGTAGTTTCAGCAGTTCGTTTTGTGAATCTCGACCTGTTAATAGGTCATCTACGTAGAAACTGTTCGTGATTACCTGACTCGCTTCGGGAAATGTTTCTTTGTTTTCGATCGCTAATTGTAGCAAGCAACGAGTCGCCAAAAATGCAGAGGTCGCAACCCCATACGTTACAATTAGTAATTCGAAACACCTCATTTCCTCATACTGATTTTCACGCCAAAATATTCTCTGAAATTTTGTTTGATTAGGGTCTATTAAAACCTGACGGTACATTTTGGTTATGTCCGCGCTCATAACAAAGGCAAATCGTCTGAAACACAGGAGGATGTCAAGGAGTTCGCTTTGTACCGTGGGATCTACATGTTGCACATCATTCAGCGATAAGTTGTTATTCGTTTTTGCAGACCCGTCAAAAACGACCCTACATTTCGTGGTGATGCTTTCTTCTTTGATTACCGCCCTGTGTGGCATGTAGTATGCGGTATTGTCCTCGAGCGAGTCTAGGTTTTGCAAGATTTCTTTCATATGACCATTCGCTTTATACTCGGCCATAAATTCGGAATATTTTCGCTTTAAACTCTCATCTTACGACAACCTTTTTTCCAATTTTTCGAATCGCGTTAAAGCCATTTCTTTCGAACCGCCTAAATTCGTTATTTCCTTTTTAAACGGTATCTGTACTACAAAACGACCTGTGCTTTCCCTATGCACGGTTCGCGTAAAATGCTCTTCGCAGAAATGTTCCTACGCTGTATTTGATCGCACTGTTCTACTTCCCAAAATTTTGTTATTGCTTTATTCAAATCGGTGTCTAAACAAACGTGTGACAGCACTTGTCTGGCGGGCGTTGCTAGAAGGATATCGCCGCTCAGAACCCATCCTAACTTTGTGTTTTGCAAAATTAAACCATTTTTCAGCTTTTGCTGATTCATGTTCAAAAGTGAGTAATAAACGGTCGCGTTTATTAATATATCGATTTCATTTTTCTCATAAAAATCGGGATCCGCTAATTTCGTACCCTTGGGGATTTTTAGGTTAGCCGGGTTAAAGGTTAAGCTGGGAATTGACTTAGTTATTTTGTCTAAAACCAAGCAATCTATTTCTTTCGAATAGTCAAAAGTTCGGGAGGATATTTTTACTACCACTTTGTATTGGGCGGGCGTAGCTTGCTCTTGCCCAACACCAGTGACAGCGTAGTTTACGTGCTTTTTAATCAAGCCTAACTTGTCACACAGATTTTCTGTCATTATATTGCTTTGCGATCCAGGATCTAACAAAGCTCGTGCCGCGATGGTTTTATTGTTTTTATCTTGTATGTTTACAATAGCTGTTGATAAAATCGTATAGGTAATTTTCTCATTCGAATTTCCAGTTTCAAAACCGCCGGCCATGCCCGACAATACAGTGTTTTTGTTTTTGTCGGCAGGCTCTAACGAGACGCAATTGGTGGCTTGTTCGCGCGCGGTGTTTGTATTTTCATCGGCCGCGGCAGAAGCAACCCTTGTTTCCTTATGAAGTAAACTGTTATGCTTCATTCCGCATTTTCGACACCCTGGCCTATCGCAATTCTCCAGCCCGTGATTTGGATTAAAACAATTCGAACATAGTTTTAACTTTTTAATATTATCGCACCTGTCGCTTACGGGCAGCTTCGCAAAACATTCACATTTAAAAATTGTGTGTTTTCCCTTGCAAAAATAGCACGATAAATTTGACGTATTTTGAGCTACACCCGGTCGGATTCTCTTTCATATCGATTTTTTGATTTTTTCGCATGTCGGTTTTTTGTAGCTGATCGCACCTTTCTTTTAGAAAGTTTTTCATTTCGCGCATTGTTGGCAAATCGCCCTCGAATTTAGTCGCGTTCCAATCGCGTTTTGTGCTGTAATCGAACTTAGAAGACAATAAATGGATTATTATAATGTCCCAAGCGTCTGTATCGATACCTAAGCTTTTCAAACACGAAAGATTCTTATTGAAAACCTCGTACAGCTTACGTAAATCGGTATGCGACTCTTTACTCAACGTTGGTGCGTCAAATAAAGCTTGTACATAATTAAAAACAATTATTTCTTTATTTTCATACCTGTCTATTAGTGTTTCCCAAGCTACTCTATAGTTTTCACCCGTTTTTGGTATCGATGATATGATGTCCGCCGCTTCGCCCTGCAACGAACATCTCAAATAATACATTTTCTGAGTATCATCTAAATTTTTATCTTTTTCAATGACAGAAAGAAATATATCTCTATAATCGAGCCACTTGTCTAACGCTCCGTCGAAGCTGGGTAAATTCATCGCCGGTAATTTTGACGATGCTATCGAGTGGTTTAAAGAACCAGAATGCGAGCTAGCATTATCTGATGCTTCAAAAATCGCGTTTTGTTTTGCTTCGAATTTGCAAATAACATTAGTTATTTTAGCAATTAAATCAAAATAAATCGTCTCGAACCTTTCCCTCTCCTCGCTCTCTTTTTCAATATCGTCATCGCTCGCTTTCTCTTTCTCCATCTCGTACTCGATATCAATCTAAGCTGCCCTAAATTCGACATTTTTTATTTTGCTCGCAAATCTTAAGAAAATAATCGCTTGACTACAAAAAGCCGGTATTCGAATTCGTAAATCCTTAGCAAAAGTTAAATTGGAATGGACTCACGGATTTCGTTGATCGTCCGTTCCTGGCCTGGCAGCTGCACAACTCCCCTGGTTGCCCGGATGCCCGATGATGCTCGTGGCCTTCGCTTTCTCGTCACCGTTCTTCTTGCCCGTTCTATGCGGCTAGATGGACCAAATGTTGGGGCTAACTCCGTCCCAGTGGCTGTATTTCCTCGCTGATTCTTTGTCACATAGAAACAGGCTGGCACGGTGGAATAAAACACTTTACACTTGACTTTTTAACTCTTTTTATTAGCCAAAAAGCAAGCACGACGCAACAGGCGTCCTAGTCGAATTGTTAATTTCTCGAAAGTGCTGCTTAAAGACAGCTAACAGGTGCAATATGTGTCCCGTGACAGTAGCCAGCCAGCCGGTCAACCGTCAACCATGACCGACGCACCAACGAAGGTGATTCATTAGCTGTGAACCGAATTAAAGAATCAAGGCATGAGTCATTCAATTTGAACGACTTTTTCATGAACTACCCAACTCTATCAGCCACGCGTCCCTTTCCAGGGTTTCGCAGGCGCGTCCCATGCGTGCGCTTTTTGCCCCCTGGACGCCATATTGGATGACGTATTCTTAAAAAGCCTAATCCAGAATGCTGTCAAAAATGGCGACTGGATGACAAACATAACCTAAATTACGTAGAGGTGGGTCGGTCGCGAACGAACTGTTAAAAAGAATGGCTCTCGGGTGAGAACTGCGCGAACTGATCGTAACATTGAAAGTTCGTCGTTCGCAAACGAACAGCTGTTGTTACAGTTCGCGAACGAACTATTTAAACGAATAACGGCTCGTTTACGCGAGCTAGTTCGCGCGACTGGTTCTCCATCACGTACTGTTTTTCCCATCTTATTAGGGCATTTAAAGATGGCGGCTGGATGACAAATACGTGTTCTGGACAGCCTAATCGGGTACTAAATCATCAGGAATACAAATAATAATCAACAAATAGAGGAGAGGTTACTGCAGTGTAGAAATGCACTAATTTTAAACACAATTAGTTCAGAACACTACTACTATAACACTTCAGTAAACTATTAAGAACATTAAACTGCACACACTAGCACTAAACACTTTAACACCTGTTTCGCTGTTTGCTCGGATCTCGCCTACTTTTTATCGGTCTATTCAGATTATACATTGACATCTAGCAATACGTTTTTTTTGGGGGGGGGAAGAGGTCATGAGTCCCGCTTGACCTTATGCAAGCTTTTTATTTTCATTTTCAAGGATTTGCTGAACTAAACAAATCTAACTCAGTTTATCTCGTGCTACCCACATATGCGATATGCAATGGCCCGTGAAAGGCAGCCATACATGGTATCGCGTCATATGGAATTGAAACGAACCAACTGATTACATAATTTCCCAGTAGAAAAAAAAATACTGGTTATCTCCAAATCAACAGGCATTTTAAACGTAGTTCTGCAAAGATAAATATTTCTATCGAAAAAGGATGTAATATTACAATCAAGTTCGGGAAATTATCAAAATATGTAGGTAGTTTTTAATGATGCATTACATGATTACATGAATTAATTTTACACGGAAATTACGATATTTGAATATCCTATTCCATACTACTCGTACTATAAAGAGTTGTATATTGTTGGAAGAATATAAACGAAACAAATTGAACAAAGAACTATCTAAAACGCCATTTTAGTGATCACGAAAACTACAGGCATCAAAGCATGAAGGCGAATTTCGGGTGTATATTTTATTAGAAGTGATATTATCTAAATTCAACTCCCAATCATGACAACACCTTAAAGAAAGGTATGTCATTGGTTTAGATTTTAATTACGAGGTTGTTTTCAATTTGAATATATTTAACTATTGGTGTGCTAGCCCTCGCTTTTAATTTCGGCACACAGATGTTACAAAGTGACTAAATATATTACTGCTCCACTATGCTCATAAATTAGGAATCTCTAACAATAATAGATATCAATGCTAATTACGAATAGCTCAAAGCTATAGGTACTCCGCAGCCACAAATATGCGTTTGGATAAATTTAAATAAAAAAACAATATTAGCTTTGAATAAGCATATTGTCTATACTCTGCACAATCTAAGTGAAGCGATATTTGTTATAAAATACCGCCTTGCAACCAGCCCGTTGTAAACGTTAAGTAATTGGGCAATCCCAAAAATAGTGAAATACATTTCGTTCTCAGACTCAACGATACGGAAAATATTGCCTAACAAGAACCGAATAGAGGCGTCTGAGCAATCATATTCGTATAATATGATTACACCTGCCCCTGTTCGTCGGTTCGTGAAATTCGTGCAGAAACAAACTGTGTCGAGATAACGTGATTGACGACGCTCCGGTTTCGTCAGATCATTTGGGAGACTAGCACTAATAAATCTCAAGAACTAATTAAAACAGAACAATTGCATACCGTGCTTGGCTTGATCCTTCAAAAATGGTTAATTGGATCTGGTTTTTAAATTATTACGGTAAAATGTCTAGGCAGAGATTATTTAAATCGCTATATAAGCAGTTCCTTCAGAGCAATTAGGTAAGGTACATTCAAAATTAATTAATTAATTACTTTGCGTCAATAATAGATTCATTATTAAACTGAGAACATATTATCAAACTGTTTCTGATGATACCTTTATTCTGTACGTTTTCACACATTTATGTTGGGCATCAGCATCGAGTTGTCAACCAACTAAATATTTGAGTAGCCAAATTTTAAAAATTAGTACAGCAAAATACATAAAATAGTATATTACACTCGTTTAATAAAACATACGTGGCCAAGTAAATTATTCCTATACAGAGAGCCGTCGAGGACACTACTTAAAAGTTAATGATAAGGACCCTGGTGAGATAAGGACGAGCTAAATATGAACCAGACGTTTCACTAACTTAAAATTATGATATATTTAATAGCACTTACTCCTCTTAATACTTTTTTCTAAATCTATACATTTTCGCCACCATAACAGGAATTTGCTTATTACTTTGAGCTATGTAATTATTCTGTTCCCTTGTGACTAAGGAAACCTTCCTCTCTAGTATTACCTTGAACTGTCAAACAAACACTAATCTCTAGATTGTTCCTAGGTAAGTTTAGCCAATTTCCTTTAGTTTAATCACCGGCAGGTAGGGGTCTGAGGTATACTTAAGAAGCAGGACACCCAAGATTCTCACAATTTCAAAAACAGCTTCGTAACGCCATTCCATACAAATTATATTTATAACAATGGTGTAAAAGTGTAACAGTTACAAATTAGCAAATGTCTGAACATAATCAATTGTAAAATAGTTATAAAAAGGTGTTAATGTCACTGGCGTGTACAGCGGGCAAGAAAAACAATTTCCACCTCCCCGCTCCAAACCTCTTTAAGTAAAAAAAATATTCGGAAAAATGGTGCAGAAACATGACACGTAAATGATGTTTTATTGAAACAAATAGTTTCTGCAAATCTGAGTCATGCTGCGAATTGCTTGTATTATTTTATTCTCGGTTTAAACACTTCATAGAGTATAAGTAAGCAGTAACGTAAATACGACTGTGCTGTTAATGTATTATTGCAATAGTTATGCGTACTATAAAACGGTTTAAATTTGATAATATGTAATCTTGACTTGTGTGTGACGTTTGCTTGTTACATCACTAATACATAATAAATAATTAAGCTTTTATATTACTGATATATATCCGGCTAAAATATTAATGTTAACGAACCAGATAATGGAAATGAAACGGGATATAAGATGTGAAAGTTTCCAAGATGCTGAAGCAAAAATAAACGAAATTCTGAAACACAAATGCAAGCAACCAAAATCAAGCACTTCGAATACAGATAAGCCGATTAAAAACTCGCCAGGTAAGCATTATGAATGCTTATCGACCAGCAGCTAAAAGACAATTTCAACTAGGAGACGTATATATAAGATACCGAGCCATGCTGGCAGAGTACATCGTACTCGTATTGCACTTCATGAAAGAGCAAACGTCAAATTGAACTCATATTTAAAAACAATCTTCTGTTACTTTCACATGATAGATTTGTAGGAGTTATAGATTCAACCATCTAGGATTCGACACGGAAAGGGATGCGAACCGAGTGAACGTTGAAAAGGTTGGATATAGGGCTGCAAATTTGAAAGACTTAGAGCAGAAAATTACCAAGCTGTACTAGACATAATTAAAACGGTTGCGCCGCGTGAGTTCCTAGGACGTTCCTGCGGACACCCATGCGAATAATAAGTCAATCAGTTAGAGTAATTATTAATGGAGTTCACAAATATCTTCACATTTTCGACTTTACCAGTAGGTTCTATCGAACAGGCGTCTGGAAGAGTATCTTCGACTAAGAAGGATATAAATGTCTTATGAAGAAATGAAAAAGAAAGAGGTCATTATACGCAATATGGATGGGTGTTCACACCTATTTCTCGACTGCAGAAAAATAATTTCATTTACGTCAATCAAAACGATAGCTGTCCCTGCCTACAATCTAAAACACACTAAACAGCATGTCTGCATGGAACCAGATGAAGAGTGGTTACCGGCAAGAGCGCAGGTGCAAGATAGAGTGGACTATACATTTCGATGTGATGCCATTTGGACTGTGTAACGCTTCCGCGGAATTTTAGCGTCTCGTGGAGTCGTGGACACCATGCTGACAAACCTAAGTTGAAGCAAATATACATGTGCATGAGAAGACCCGGCTTAAGGGCAACCGCATGACAACGATATAAACCGAAGGGGAAGAATCTATGGGTACAGCAAAGAAGATTTGTTTTGGCTGTACAGTCCATTTCTCAAGCAAGGCCGCTGTCCGGAGTCTCACCAGTCCTGAGAACTTCTCAGAAGGTACTTATAGAACAGTGACGAAAATAAGGCTTGGCATCATGTCGACGCCAGTTAACTGATCGAGATGATGCTAAAGAGTACAGTGTTAGGCAGTATTACTCTGGAAACTGACTCTAAAGTTCTGTAAACTGTAAACTGCTATAGTAAATGTCTTTTGTTATTGTAAACATTGAACTCTTCATTCAATAAAAAACCTTCTGGATATAAAAAGTCAAACATGCAGTATCTTAGAAACAATTAAAAGAGATTTAACCGTACGGTTATTAAATATTGTGTTGAAAGTTATTCAATAAAAGACTAGGTAACTAATCTTAATATACGATTTGCATAAGAGTGTGGATAGCTATGAGTATATGTTTTATTTCTTTTTTTTTCATAAATAACTCCCCAAAATAGCGTTTCTGTGATGAAATCCATTTAAAACTTAAACAGAAAGGCAGAGGAAATTTGACAATGTAATGCCCGTAATGTATCTTTTTTGTCGTCTTTAGTGCTATGCGGTTTTGCATCAAACGTGCCTGTGGACTTTTTCTGGCAATTAGGAGAGTCCTACAAATTAGTACTATCCCGCATCCTGAAGCAAACTGCAGCATATTCCACATTTCCCCTATCCAGTATGCAACATCAGCACACTGTAAATTCCACAATGCTGATGGTTGCCAGAGCGCTTATCTCCGCTAACGTGATTATCCGCACAAATGGAAGTCCGTACTTAGGTATTACACGACATGTAAAATCATTTTGTCAGTAATTATGTAGTTCCTTAAACGGAGATTTGTATATTTTATATTTATATTATTTCTTGTCTACCTTTTTTTACTGTGGTAGAAAATTTTTAACATTTAATTCTACTAGTAGTTGATAAAAAAGATTTTCATATGTCTATTCTAAAAGTTACTTACTTTCTGAACACTAATTGGAGGTTACACAAACCTGCCAAAAATTTGTTGCAGTTTATTGGTAGTTTAAGCGCTATTGAAAGTTGTAAGCAGAACAGTTAAAAATTTACTCATAGCAACTGCAGTAATGTGCACGTTATCACTAGTTTATAGTACCGATAACCCATAAGATAAAACGACGAATGCTTGAAGCAATATAAGCTCGTAAAATAAATATATGGTTTTAAGAATTAACTTGCTGTATCGATTCTTAGGGTCGATATTATTAATAGTTTATAAAGTAGACATGGAAAAATTGGAAACGCTTCAAAACCGGCAATCCAGGTTTTACCTGAAAATTTATGTTATATAATGACAGGAAGCTTCGTTTAAAATATTTATTGTCGTATTATTATTAATACTATATTTTATTTATCTACATATTCTGAATTTGTAAATAGTCCATGCCATATATCCTATATCAAGAAGAAATATATACAAGTAACTTATGTCCACTCTAGTATGGTTACTAGTGTATCTCGCTGGCGATATGTCTAAACGTATTATTTAATGATTTCTTTTCACTTTTATTAACTATTTTAATTAATCCTTTACAAATGTGTTGCGTTAGAAAAATCAATATTATGTTACTCCAATGTGTTTAATATTGTCATTAAGATTTACCACTTGTACTGTTCTAGGTATGAAAAATAACAAACACTTTAATTATTAACACAATGTTCAATTTATAATAACATTGTAAGCACTAAATAGCATTTTCTAAAAATTAATTTTTTTTTGACTTGGGCAAATATCTTTCATTAAATGGCAAATAATACCTATATCTGGTGCTTATTATTAAACAACTCGCGGCACTCAGATATTTCATAATCTATTCTAGTTATATTGTATATCTTGTGTGTGTGTTTTATATCAACAGCAGCAAGAACAAGTACATCCAATTGACGGAGCAGAGGGCAGCGACATCCCACACACTGTTATTAAGCGATGCGCGCCGCATTCGTCCACCTCCCACACCTATCCTCTTCCCTCTGTAACATGAGGGCTTTCCTAGGGCAGAAGTAACGTATTTTTCCAGTATTTTGCAGATGGGTATCAGATTGGGCACGGTCAATAATTTTTTTTTTTAGATATTTTACAAGCGAGGGGTTCGGCGTCGAACATTCTAGAACATTCATTGTCGCGTTTTACTGTGTATTGTAACCTTATTATAACGTCCTGGCTCGGTTTAGGCGATTTAAAAAGAGATGAACTTGAGGATGTCATTCAAAATCGTATACAGCTTTGTTCTGTAACAGATACTCAGCAATAACCATTAAAAGAAATACTTCTTTGTCGGTCTTCTAAATTGTGGAGAAATCCAAATTCGTCACGACGCAGCTTGCCCGGGGTAAAGTTTATGGTCCGTTTGTGAGTAACCTAACGGTACAGCCGTCATGAATAAAGACAACGAAATTTCGATTAAGGGAAATACGTGACGTTTGTGTAATCAAGTTAACGTGAATCGTTGGTTGGTCTCAGTTATGACAGGTGTCTAGGTAAACCTAGGCGAACTTAGGGACGAGAGGTAGCGTAGGTAGTTGTCATTAGTGAGATACTTTTTCCCCACAGAGAGATGTAAACCCAATAAGAGAATAATTTACAAGATAAAGGCTGCTCTCTCGCGTAATTCTCCAACCTCACCTTGGGAGGATCACGAGCTAGTTAGGGTTCGATTTAATTAAGTTTTTGCGCAGTTCATATGAAATTTATTTATGTAAATGGAATGTATCGCAGCATTTGCCGCCAAATCCGGTAGAAGGGATGTTAGCTCTCCGTGTCCACCAATCAGAGTGGAGCGTCCGATCAAAAATCAGTTGATCTTGTGCTCAACTTGCGCTTCGTTTGTTTTTTTCAGTTATCTAAATTCGTCTTGAATCCAAATTTTCTTAATTTGTCTAAGTGGCGGTTCGTGCGACGATACACTCCGTGATTTCAATTCAATTTGTTATTATTCTTACTATTTCATTTTTGTTATTGCATGCGATTTATTAAAACTTGTAAATATATTGTGGTTAGAAAAATTCGAATCTTTCATTTTATCCGGTGTATACGAAATTAAGTAGTGCGTGTGTGTTCGCATCGCCAGCGGCTTCAAACCGCACATCGAGACTCACAAGGTTTAGCACCCGATCATGCTACATCAAAGGTAAGTGGAGCATGTTCAATGGTTCTCTGCTCTACCTGGCGATAGTTAGTTACCAGGCGATAACTAGAGACTATTTCCGTTTGCTGTCTGTCTCTTTTGTGGTCATTTTACGGTAGCCTTACGCCGCCTGATATAGCACGTCGTTTTCGGCCAACCTAATGACGTACAAGGGCGGAAGGCAATAGTAATTAATAAGAGACTCTGTCAACGTGGCTTCAGGGATTGAATGACTAAAGATTTTGTTTAAGTGTTTGTATTCGTGATTAGCATCCCCGACTGCCACACCTCACGCACCGGGGGAGTACTACCACAATATCTTTTTGCGCACTTATTTGAAATTTGAACATGACGTATACAACCCAAATCGCTTGTGGAGCATTACTATGCAAAAACATGATGCGTAAACATAGAACATAATACCTTTTTGATTATAATTGATTACAGTTTCGTTTAATCTACTATAATCTATACTTTAGTGTCTAACATGAATATTTTGCAACTATTAATTGACGTGCAAAGCTCTTTAAAGGGTTTATACACGTATTAATAAAACTAGTACGTACCTACTTAATGAACTAAACATTATAGTTTACTACAATTTTATATTTTATATTTTCGTGCCTTACAGTAGACAATACGAATAAAAAAATTTAGCGTCGGTTATTCTGTATTCTGTTCGTTGACCTTGAATTGACACAACCAAACTCTTTACCCGTCACTTTTCACAAGAGTGGGTGATTAGTAGGCGTTTTATTTATTACAGGCTCATATTTGAAAAAAGTCATTCAATCCTGTGCCTCTACCCACCACGACTTTTTTACTTCCTGTCTCTGAATTCAATTTTTAAGCGACGCGTGCTGGCGTCGACGATACAAAAAAAGTTTCAGCGATTTTCACGGCCTGGAAGTTTAACGCTTAACTGGTTCGTGTTCGTATTATTTTAAACTGAAGGATGGAAATTACGAGTTCCTGCACTTGATTGAGTTAGTTTCGTCTCATTTCTTTTGGAAAAGTGTTGGTTATAAAACTTCTGATCTTATTTGGACTATAAGGTGATTGCTACACGTGTACCAATTGGATAAAATCTACAAGGCAATAACGTGAACAGTGAAAAAGGCAACTTAATTGATAGTAGCAATTCTATATGCGTTTTGTAAATTAATTTATACCCGAAGTACCGCAACTATGGTCACTAGACTTCCGAATATGCATATATGACAAGGTGCTAAATTATAAAACTCATTAAATCGTTTACGATTTGGTTAAATCACAAATGGCGAGAAAAGCTGTATTCGCGGCTAGCAATGATTTGTGGCATTTAATTGTAATGCCATTTGAATTATGTAAGGCACCTGTCACATTTTCAGAGACTGGTGGAGATATCGTTTTAAAAACACTACATTAAAGGATGTGCTTTGTATATCTGAACTGCGTGATCATCCGTATACGAATATATACATGGAGAAGATACTGGCAAAACTTTCCAATGCAGTTCTTCCTAGGACATATCTCGGCGAAAGGAGTGAAAACCGATGCAGAATAGCAAAAAGCGATAGGAACATGACCAATTCCAAAGGACGAATGTGAAGTCAGAAATTTCCTGCAGGAAGTTTGTCAAGAAATTTTTGGACATGGCGAGACCGTTGCTTGGAGTTTACGAAAACAATGGGAATAAGAATCTACATGCCAAGAAGCTCGAATTTTTGCATATCCAAGAACAGGATTTGAGTTTATCGTAGACACGGCTAATAACATAGGACTCGAAGGTATGATATCGCAAATGCAAGACGGTAAAAAAAACCGTTATTGGGTACTCCAACCAGACACTTTCAAAGAACGAAAGGAATTAACTGCGTGACTAGGAGGGAACTGTTGGCAATAGTTATGACCGTYGAGCATTTCCATGAATACCCGTACGGACAGCTTTTCTGATGAAACAGTGTGCTAGAACATATCAAAAGGAAATCCGATAAATCGTTTTACGACAGGATMGAAGGTAGACTCCCGAAATTCTAAGAGAAGACCAATTGCAGGATATGAAAATCGGTCATATGTTGGAGTTTATGGAGAATGGTCAAAGACCAGAATTAAATTGCATCTCCCCCAGAAATCCGGTTTTGGAGTCAAATTATTGAATTCAGTGGGAGTTGTTAGTCGTGGAAAACCGAGTATTGAATCAGATTTAGCAAAGTCCAGACGCTAAAGAGCGGGGTAACCCGGTAGTTGTTCTACTGTCCAGAAGTACAGAAGTACTTCGAGAAATTCATGACAAGAAACGGAGGTGCGATGAAACAATACAACGTTGGAGCGCCTTATGAGAGAATTGCTATTGATGTAGCAGGGCCAAGCAAGAAGGGGAAACCGTTATATTCTGGTGGCCAGTGACTATTTCAGTAAATGGACAGAAACTACGCACTCACAAACCAAGAGACGYCAACGGTGAACATGTTTTGTCGATTCGGAATCCGTCAAGAATTACATTCTGATCAGGATATCTTGGGATATGTTGCTCTGTTTAATCGCAATGACTCGGTATATAAAGCAATACACGGTTAGCCATCTTTGTGCTTGATTTTGTTTGATAATCCTACCATTTAGTGACACGTTTATTGATGTAACTAGGAATAATAGTAATAATACTAATAACCAGGGGAAGAACAGAGCCTGAGAAACAAAAAAATATAATAATGATAATGATAATTATAATGACAACGCATTGTATGTTCATATTTGTTTCTGTAGGATTTAATGATCAGTTTTCCATCAGTAAACGCATCGAGTGCTATAATTKATCAAGCACGAAGCACACAAACTGAAATTTTTACTGGACCCTTTCTATGKGAGATATACACAAATAAATAGAAAACCACACCACTGCGCACTGCCTCGTATTCCAGACCCGACACTACAATGGAATTGAAAAGTGAAATCGAGAACTTCTGCTTAAAATCTCGACAATTGCGGTAGATAAATCCGTATAACATAAGTTTTAGTGACCACGTATAGTACATGGTTATTAAACACTAAAATTTAAATCAAAAAAGCTCCCAAGTATTTAATAATATTATTTCATTAAAGGATTTAGTATCACTTGCTTTGTATGAGTTAAGTATTTTTGAGACTTTTATAGAGTAAGAAACAAAACAGCACTTTCGAATGTTTAGTTTCAGGTAGTTGGGGCAGCACCAATTGTTGATGACATTTAAGTCTCTTTGAAGATATTATCAATCCGTTATCGACTGAATTTTGCTAAAAAATTTAAGTCATCGGCAAACATAAGTACAGAAGATGATATTCCGTCACAAATGTCATTGATAAATAACAAAAATAATAAAGGTCCTAAATTAAAACCTTACACGATTTCGGATGTTAGGGTAAATGACGCAGAAAAATATTCACCTTATTGAACATCTCTTGTCTATCAACCAGGTAAGATTTGAATAATGTTATAAGCAATCGGATAAACCATATAAAGTAAGACGCTATGCTTTTTCAAAGTCTTTGTAGATCGCATCATTCTCATATTAACCACTTCAAGTGTGAACTGAGTAAAATTGTGAGGTTAGTTATGGTTGATCTTTTAATCATAAACCTATGCTAGTCGTCTGATATATAAGACTTGTCGTTACTAATAATATAAAAATATGTATAAAAAATAAGCTGGAGACTATGACGGTCGTAGTTTCTTAAAGACCAAGTAATTCAGGGTGTGTCGACCTGTAAGCTACACGTAAAAAGTACTCTTTTTTCTTTAACTGAGTTTTCGAATTTATTTAAATTCTTCTTCGGAGCATCTACAATTCAACTTAATTAATACAAAAAACTATATGGAACCTTATACTTACACTTACACCTAGCCTCAAATTTCGAAAGCTCAGCTTAAGAAAAAAGAGTACTCTTTACGTGTAGCTTACAGGTCGAAATACCCTGAATTACTTGGTCTTTATAAAAAATAATATTAAAACTGAAAATGTGGGCTGTACATGTATCGGTTCGGCACAAAATTCAATTCTTTAATTATAAGCGGTAGGACTTTTGAACAGGGAAATAAATAAATAAAAAAATAAAAAGGAAGGTGTATAAAATTTCAAAATAACTGTGACGATTGTGAAAAGACTCAATAGTTCGGTTATAAAATTCATGGAGGTCCCAGAAGCAAAATAAAAGTTGTTCACCTAGATCGTTTGCAGCTCTACATAGAAGAATAAGTCAAGATAGGACGCTGTTCAGAACGAACAGGTTTAAGGAGGTGGCGGTGTAACAAGATACGCAGATTTGCAGTATGAGGATCAAGTATGAAAACTAATTTAAGTTTTTTTTTCTGATGAATTAAATATTAGTTTTTCAAGTGTTGAGTTAATAAACGGATTGTAATCTTATAACTTTTTGGTATTAATAACTAGAACGTGTAGTAGAATATTAAAAAAAGTGGATGTTTCTCAAAAGAAGTGTGGATCGTTTCCTTATATATTCATCTTTCTTCTCRCTTCTTCTCCAAGCTACATCTATAGTGCCCTACCGATTACAAGTATTAGTTAAATGGCAGTAGCTGTTGAGTCGATATGGAAATCAGGGTAATCTTTAATCAGTGATCATTTCAGGCTGTCGGTTGCGGAATCGTTTTTGACGATTAGTCAAACGTACGCAGCGTTCAGGTGAGATGTGTCGGCCGCTCACTGCATTCAACTGTGCTCTGCTTCCAAATTATAATCAAATTGCATAATTTACAATTTAGACGCTATTCTAAAGTTGTGAATTACCGTCAAATGTACGGTGCGCCGCATTTCATGCATATAAGTAACCCAGTGTACTGTTAACTTTAATAATTAAGTAATGGTTGGAGTTTCCTAGCTATTTACTAATGAATGTATGCTTTGAATGACTTCCCTAGGCACATGCGGTTTCCGTTCTGCATGATGAGACTAAATTTAGTTAATAACAGGTAGCACAATATTCTCCATAATTTCGTATTTACCTCATTTTTAAATAAGTACTATCAAATAAGTTTTGTTAAATGTCTATTTTTGTATCTGCGTTGTTATTAAAATAAAAGGTGTTTTTGTGCGTTTATTAATTTCTTGCTATGTTTAGAATCGCTGTTAATAAGATAAATACTAATATCGAAGCGAATGCGTATGCGTGCGATTAATTGTTTTGGAGAGAAATATCAGCGTCGCGAGGAGATGCAAAAGTAGGCAATGAGTATGGATGTGTCATTTTTGACAGAGAGAAATATTCTTGATTTTGGCTSAGTGAGAGCGAGGTCTTTGGCCATGTTGTGCCTCAGGCAGAGAGAGTAAGGTCTTTGGCCATGTTGTGCCTCAGGCAGAGAGAGTAAGGTCTTTGGCCATGATGTGCCTCAGGCAGTTTGAAACCCCTAGAGCAGAGTGCCCGATTAACAGCTGTGGTTCCTTCGAGTGGAGGACTTGCATTCCGGGGGGTAATGCAGGATATCTCGAATGACATAGTTCTGGTGGAGAGGGTAGCCTTATTAGGTGCCCCCGATCCGGGCTATTGGAATGCGACCCTATAGGCCTTAGGGTGAGCGTTCGGGGAAGCCTCTACTATTTCAGGTTGACACTAGCTAGTTGTTGAAGAGAGAAAACTAACAAGGTATTCATAACCACCATTGATAAAGATGTAATCTCAGGGATGAAGCCATAGACAGGACAAGGATGAGGCCCTGGGGTGAAAACCCCTCTGTGAGTCTTAACTGTATCTGTTTGAGTTTAACGGATGAGTAACTTATGTTTTGTTTTTGCATCTCCCGCGCGTATGTGAAACCGCCTTGTCTGTCCACCGGAGTGACCGCATTGTTATGACCCACGGATGAAGGCGGCGATAATGTAAGTTTTTCTTGGATATTCCCGCATCAGTTTTTCTATGTTTTTCATTCAGGTGTGGGGTCAAACAATCGGTTCACAGATTCGGTGAGATGAATTCAAAAAGTTTACGCACATTTCATCGCAGCGCAGTGGTTTGACAAATTATAGTTTGTCGTAATTATAATTGGTGGTCAAACAATCGGTTCACTGATTCGATGAGATTAATAATAACGTATTCAACATTTTTAGCACGTTTTGTCGCAGCGCAGTGGTATGACAAGTTATCGTTTGTCGTAATTATAATTAGTGGTTAAGCGGCGGCTGACAGTTTTTGTGCAAAATACGTTTATTCAGCAAAGTTCTTGGCCTTAACAGGTTCTCATTTGTTTCGGCGTGATTATTGGTAGATCTAATACCTCTATCATACATGTTTTGCATATTCTTCAAGTTCATACAAATATGGGTACCCATCATCAACATCATCATCATCATCATCACCATCATTTTCTTTCATTTCTTGATGTTTAATAACATCCTATGATAACATTATACAGGCAGTTGCCCAATCGTGTAATTATCAAGCCCCGAAGCGCTGTTGACCTTTCTGAAATCTTGCGATGAGAATCAACGAAGTACATTTCCTATTTCTTATTTAAAGATAAGGTAATGCACAGCGAGTAGACGTGATCCAGCGATTCTCCGGTTATTTGTGTTTTAAGGGCCCAGTTTATGTGATTTAAATTTTTATTTGGAAGCCATAGATGACTTTCATCGGATGGTAAGTGTGAATACTGGAAGAGATCGATCTAGAATCGTCAGATTCTGCTCAAGGAAGGATAGGCAGCTCATATTTCGCTACAAGAAGTTGTTGAGAGGAACCAATATTTCCATAAGATCATAAGATCTCACGAGGAAGCGCCTAGAATTACTAAAACTCTGCAGCTCTGAATTTGGTGCTTGTAACTTATGAACTCACCAGGGTTACGTCAAAGTAATAGTAAATTGTCGTAAATACTCTGTAAATTCTGTTGACGATGTAGTCAATATACAGAACAGTATTAGTAGCAGTTAATTGGCAACGTTATCCTTTTATTGTGTGGCGCGGATTTGTTGCTAGCGTAAAATGAAATGCTTTTCCGGGAGCTACTGCCGATTGTTAAGTATTAATTTTGCTTTTCTTTAATTTAACAATTAAACAGAGTTACAATCTTTGCTATACGCATCGTGTTGAGGGACGAAGTGGCGGCATATAACAAGTCGACTTTTTGTAATTCGTTAATGGAGTTCGATTTCGAGATTGATTCCTTTCTTGACTGTTTGTTTTTTAGCATCCGCGTAGGGACTGTAAATTATGCATTCGGCGTATGCTATCGTCCGCCTAACTCCAACTTGGGCAATTTTGTTGAAACTCTTGATAATATATTTGGTTTTGTTTGCGGTATGTATGATTAATTTGTCTGTCTAGGCGATTTCAACATTAATTTCTTAAATATTTCTAACCCTGTGTGTGCATGTTTGGAGGCATACAACTTGGTGTAAGTCTTGGATGAACCGAATAGAGTGACTGGTAACTCAAGCTTACTGATTGATCCTTTATTCGTATCCCATTCTCTGAATGTTACAAGATACGGTACGAAGAACTGTGACGATATTTCTGACCACAGATTGGTTTATTGTGAATTTAGTTCACCTAAGGTTAAATGTGAGCCCAAATATGTTACTTATGTGTAGATCTTTCAGACGCTTTGATGTCAGTGAGTTTCGAAAAAGTTTGGAATCTATTGAATGGACTGATGTGATACGTGAAACCAATATTGATAAGAAACTTGAAAATTTTAACACCCTAATTATTTCTCTCTGATCGGCATGCCCTGGTGGTAACGTCTAGAGTAACAAAGCCCAATGCAATGTGGTGTTACCCTGAACTCAAATGTCTGATGAGTAAACGTGATGCATCCTTCCGTAAATATAAACGAAGTAAACCTCCTAAAGATTTTGCTGCATACAAGAGGTTGAGGAACTTGACTGTGAACTCTGTTAGGATGGAAAAAAGTCATTACATAGGTTCAGTTGCTTCTAGTTGAGATATACACACTACTTGGTTGGCTCTGCGCAAATTAAACATTGGTACTATCAAAGTGAGATCTGAACTGCCTTCTAATCTGTCTAATAGCAATTCTATTAATGCACATATTTTCCAGTAAAAAAAATGATCTCGTCTCTAATCATAGAATGCAATATTGTGAGAATGCTAGATTCCCATCCTTACAAGAATATTCCTTGAGAATGGTTACTTTAGAAGAGGTACACTCCGCACTCTTTAACGCAAAAAAATAAGTGTGGCACAAACAACATCTCATTGAAAAGGTTGCACTTATGTAGTTCCATTATTGATTTATACCTATTACACGTCTTCAATTATTGTTGTATGGAAAAAGCTTATTTCCCTACAATGTGGAAGAAAGTCATCGCAATACCTCTACTTAAAAAGTTTAACCCTGAAAACTAGTCGGATTTACGTTTGATTAGCATCTTACCTGCAACTTCAAATCTGTTTGAATCTCTAGTCTACGAACAAATATCTGACTTTATCTTGTCTAAGAAAATCATTTCGATGCTCAGTGCGGATTCAGACGCGGTCGGTGCACTCCTACTGCACCAGCTTCAGTCGTGGATGATCTCATTTCAGCTTATAAGGGTTTAGTCATTGCTTTGGTTTTGCGCGATTTTTCAAAAGCGTTCGATACTATTAATCACGGTATGTTATGCGCCAAACTAAAGTCTTACGGTTTCAGCAGTTTGTAGGTACAGTTTGTTGGATCTTATTTGAGCGATAGAACCCAAGTGGTAAAATAAATATAGTGTCTCCTCTGAATTGTCCGTTAGATCTGGTGTTCTGCAAGGCTCCACATTAGGATCTCTGCTTTTCATAATATGTACGTCTGATATAGCGAGCTCAGTTCTTCATTGTAAAGTAATAACTTACGCCGACTATACACAGTTGTATTTTAGTTTCGATAAGCATGATTTCGCAAGGGCTGACAAAATTCTGAACAAAGAACTTGAAAAATTAAGAAAATTGTCTGCTGAACATGGCCTTCAATTGAATTTGTCTAAGTCGCAGTTGATGGTCTTTGATTATAAAGGTAGTATAAAATTTCTTATACGGTCTTTTAATATTTATATAGATTGCTCAAGATTAAATTTTGTTGATCATACTTTGATCTCATMATAAACACTCAGATCTGGTTTGAGCTGCATGTAACTAAGTCAATACAAAAATCATTTTAACCTTAAGTTATTTTATGCTTGTAGACATTTTTTTACCGTTAATTTGAAAAGGCAATTATGTGATTTACTCGTTCTCGTCCTCTTTAATTATTGCAATTTTTTATATGGCCCCTGTTTGGATTGTGTTTATAGAAACAGGGTTCAGAAGGTTCAGAATGCATGGTGTCGCTTATTTTTTGGCTTACAACGCGCGGACCACGTATCTTAGAGAATTAACTCTTTGAACCGGCTACGCATGGATTCCCGCTGGAGTTTTCATTTGAGTTGTTTCGTCCAAGCTTTACTAAATTCTCCTGATGCATGTGAAAAGTTGAGGTGTAAGTTTGCCCCTCATTCATCTACGCATTCACGTGATACACGAAATAAAGCTAAATATTTGTTGCCTCGCCATTGCTCTGTTACGTTTGTTCGCTGCTTCACATACAACGCTGTAAGGCGGTAAAGCTGTAAGGCTGGCCCTTCGGAGCGAGTTTTAAAAAAAAAAAAACTAAATATTAACAAATTTAAATTTAAACTAAGACAGTTATTTTTCGATCGTCAGATTTCATGATGACCATGACTTACTTCGTTCGTTCGGACTCGATGAGGTTTCAAGCAATAGCTTACTATCCCCAAAGACCACACATGAAGGCTAACCTAAGGAGATAAGACACCTGTTGATAATAATAACTGAAGCGTAAGACGTATAATCAATTAACAATAGGGGTATTCATAAATTATACCATAATAAACATAGTTTAAGTTTCTTTTCGAAGGTTAAGTAGAATAGCTTCTGCTAGACTTTGCCTTTATTGATCATGTATTACTCTCAGTATCTGCTCTTGTTTTAATAAAATCTATTTATTATTATCAAATCCATTTATTACATCAGATACCATCGATGAGGACAGAGGCTCAGATGAAGTACCATTGACTAATTTATCCAAATCAAGTAGGGATACCGAATAATTATGTCGTGAGGACACGACCCTGTTAGGTTGGCCGAATGTTAAATGTCTATTTTTGTATCTGCGTTGTTATTAAAATAAAAGGTGTTTTTGTGCGTTTATTAATTTCTTGCTATGTTTAGAATCGCTGTTAATAAGATAAATACTAATATCGAAGCGAATGCGTATGCGTGCGATTAATTGTTTTGGAGAGAAATATCAGCGTCGCGAGGAGATGCAAAAGTAGGCAATGAGTATGGATGTGTCATTTTTGACAGAGAGAAATATTCTTGATTTTGGCTCAGTGAGAGCGAGGTCTTTGGCCATGTTGTGCCTCAGGCAGAGAGAGTAAGGTCTTTGGCCATGTTGTGCCTCAGGCAGAGAGAGTAAGGTCTTTGGCCATGATGTGCCTCAGGCAGTTTGAAACCCCTAGAGCAGAGTGCCCGATTAACAGCTGTGGTTCCTTCGAGTGGAGGACTTGCATTCCGGGGGGTAATGCAGGATATCTCGAATGACATAGTTCTGGTGGAGAGGGTAGCCTTATTAGGTGCCCCCGATCCGGGCTATTGGAATGCGACCCTATAGGCCTTAGGGTGAGCGTTCGGGGAAGCCTCTACTATTTCAGGTTGACACTAGCTAGTTGTTGAAGAGAGAAAACTAACAAGGTATTCATAACCACCATTGATAAAGATGTAATCTCAGGGATGAAGCCATAGACAGGACAAGGATGAGGCCCTGGGGTGAAAACCCCTCTGTGAGTCTTAACTGTATCTGTTTGAGTTTAACGGATGAGTAACTTATGTTTTGTTTTTGCATCTCCCGCGCGTATGTGAAACCGCCTTGTCTGTCCACCGGAGTGACCGCATTGTTATGACCCACGGATGAAGGCGGCGATAATGTAAGTTTTTCTTGGATATTCCCGCATCAGTTTTTCTATGTTTTTCAGTTTATAGTAATTTGAACTTTAATTGTTCTAACTTCTGTTACGCTAATAAAAATCTGTATGTTATACATTGGAGTTAAATGATACTGAAAAAACTAAGGATTTGTAGTGCTAAGTTTTCAGACAAAGGTTTGCTTCTTTTATTAGTTTACTATTATCACATTACTGCTTATATACGAGTATAGTATTATTAACTAGATTTCTGTCTTTGACAGCTGCCTAACATTATATGTGATCCATATCCAGAAATGTTTTATTAGGTATATTTATAAAATGAGGTTTTGTGAAATTAATTTTCCTTGCGAATGAAATGTAGTAACATTGTTTGATATCTGCATTGCATTAAGGATGTAAATTTTAATACGTCTATACATTAAGGGGTTTGCAATCTACTTCCAACAAAAGAAAAAAGAAACAAAATAGGGGTAACCTTGAAATTCAGTATCTTACAGCATTGAAAGCTTCGCCATTTGTGAAACTTTGGTATATGTCTTATTCTTTTCCACAGAGCAGATTTCAGATTTGGCTCCATCATAATAAATGGTGTAAAGTGTTTTTAAATTTAATGATCAATGCCAAATTAGTATGGTAGAGCAGCACAAGTGACGTGAACACCCATTTGTCTACAGTTGATAGAATGTGGTCTGTAAAACTTTAAAGCCCAGTTGTGAATTTGGTGGTACGTAAAGTTGAAGAGCTTACTAAGTTGTTCTTGTGCAAAGTTGTATTATTATAATGCAGGCATTCTATAAACGATTCATGCATCCAGGGCGCTTATGGAAATTATCGATTAAATCAATTTGCCGCCTCTCAGGAAAGTGACGTATACCTGCCATCTGTCGATTTTTGAATTATAACATATTATATAGTGTTTTTTGAGATAATTATCTTTAAGGTTGCAGAAAGCTCACATTTCGGAGCTGTGGATTGACACTGATCTGCAACCTTCAGTACTATCGCCGTGGCAGCAGTTACAAAAAGGCGGCACAAAGAATTAAGAAATCAACGCCGCCTGCGTTGCATGAATCATTTGTTGAAACCCTGTATTCATTCAACTGACCTACATAGCACTAGTTCCAATAGCAATTATTTGGTACGCGTTTTTCATTTTTTCTACAACAACGTTAACAGCAGTTTTCAATTTAAAAACTGTTTCATTAATTCTCATCATCTCTCCAATAGAATTTGTTAACCAGGAATTAAATTTAGATTTAATATAAGAAGCATGAATACATGATGAAATAATTCAGTTATCAATTAAAAATTGTAGTTTGGCAGCTATATCATATTATGTATGTATATAGCATTATTACATGGTACTAACCGCATGTGATTGCCTCAATTTTAATTTCTGGGAAGACCATATTAAAACTTATCAGTTGACGATCTGAGACTTTTACTGTTCTACCTATTACTTCAAAATGAAATTAAATAATTGCGTCAATCAGGACAGAAGAAGTGCCAGAGATTTAGAGGAAGTAGGGCGATCCTTCCCCCCTAAAACTTCAGAAATCAAAACTAAATAATTTAATTATAGATTCATTTTATATAATAACATATGTAGTTTTAAACCTAAATCAACTGCAAATCACTTTGACAATTGTCTCTTTAAAAAAATAAATTAAAGGGCAGATTTGAATACACTTTCATAGTTGGTTTCAATTTATTCACCTCTTATAGTTAAGTTTTGCTTTTTCTTGTAGTTAGGTTACATTCAAAAAGTACAAGTAGTAACTGTAAGATTTTTTTTAATTGGTTGTTATTAACATGGAATACATAACTTTATTATAACTTTGTAATTATATAATATAACTTTTTTATAATTATAACTTTTTTTTATAATTATAACTTTTCTGTGACAAAATATTACTATAGGTGGCCTAACATTATTTATTATTGCCATTTTTTTAATTTTAGTGCTTGTTTCAATGTTTCACATTAAAGAAAAAAACACTAACACGGTTCAAAACGCATTCTTAGCAAACTTACATCCATAATCTCGGAAAGAAGTGTGTCGCAGAAGAACACTTCCAAATGTGTGATTTCCTGTATAGGTGCGATATCATTAGTTGTTTTCACAATTTTTTACATTGCGCTTTTTAAGCATCCTTATATAAAAAAAAATCCGGAGGAGGAATCCCTGATCTCTCATTGCACCGAAAAACAGGCCCAGCATTATTTCTGACTACCAATTTTAAGACTTTTGTATCTTTTTTCAAGGGTGCCGACTCTATGGGTGCTCGGATGCTCCAGCACCTGCGAGAGGTAAATTGTAGGTGCGGAGCACCCACGACCAAATAGACATCAACACTTATACCATAAATTCAGATTGACTTATCACAGATACAAAAACGAACTCGTTCGTCAAATTTATCAAGTTAGAGCGTCTACAGTGCTGCCAGATTACATAAAGCTACCCAACCTTATTTTAGAATTTATTGTGAAAGCAAGTACGTGTAAATGTTGCTCAGTTTTTGAGTATCTGATTCTTTATTTATTGTATTGGAATTTTGATTTATGTGAACCATTTCAAGTATTAACCTCTTGTTTGTATTACTTTCTTTATCCAAATTATCTCAGTTAATGTGATGTCCATTGTTGATTATTATGTGTTCTGTAAGTGAGCATATATCCCTTTGTTTAGTTAAATCACTTTGTGGACAGCCAGTCTATTAACCATCAATTACAGGGTGCTCACGCTAACAGTCTACAATAGCTAACATCTCAATATCTCAAAAACAAATGAAGATAGGGTATTGGTATCTTAATACTTTTTTATTTAATTCAATGTGCCCAATCGAATGCGTTAAAAAAATAGGGTCGTTTATTTAAAATATCAAACTTGTAGTCAATATCTCCGACAGTTAACGTTCATTTGTTTTTTGTAAACACCATAAAATTCTTCTCAAAAAATTAAGAAACCTCCCCATCTAAACCACTACTCTAAAATTTAAAATAAAAAAGTTAGCTATTGTAGACTGTTAGCGTGAACACTCTGTATAATGTCTGGCCTATGTACTTACCTTCCTAATCCTCACATTCCAAACAATACACAACATTTACTTGATATTTTGCAGGTATTTTTGATTTTAGTGTTGTGAGTAGGGTTGAGCCATTCTTCTTGTTCTTAATTGCAATTTTTATGTTTTCATTTTTAAACTTTCTGTTTAATTAAGGATCCATACCTTCTATGTTCTAGTGTTTGTAGGTTATTGTCAACCATAGGATTATGATTTAAGCTCAGCCCCACGTTACCCTGCATACCACCGTTGTTCATCGTTAGCTGTGTTTGTGTTACTTATATGAAGTGTTAATAAATCAGTAGTAGAATACAAAATTTTATTTATCAACGTTTTCGGGTATGATGTGTATTAGTAATTTTAAAAATTTTTCTTAATAAGTTGTGTATGTCATATTTTAATAATTGCACGTTTCATCTGTTTATCAAGGTTTATTTTAATTTGTGTCGAATGCTCTGACAAGTAGTTTTAGTTTTACTAAATTAAATAATTTTATTAAATTAAATTATTTGGAAATTTTAGAGATTTATAAAATTATTAACGAACAAAATTTTACTATTCTAAATGATTTTTGTAATTTCAATTGTCCTATTCTAAATTCTTTGTTTGATCTAAATTAATGTTTCGTTTGAGTTACTGGCATGTGGGTTGCATTTCAGTTTGTAGTCAAGTTTGCTTGTTTCCGATTTTTGACTTTGTCAAACGTTTGTACTGACGATGGCTAGCATGTAGCCGAAAGCGCTTTACAATTGAAAAATAAAGTGGAAGTTCACATTAAGAATATTTTCTTTTGAAGAATTATTTTATCATTTTTTCGTACGAATTTGGTGTCCAAATATGGTACTCCACATTCTACCTCTAGTTCTGTAGTGAATTTTATATACTGATCATAGGCGTTGAACACAGTTTCTATTCATAAAGAAGTTTGACTTAATAATGCTGATACCAACAAAGGCACTAGAACAAATCTGGCATTTTTGTACTTATTTCCTTTTTCCTTCTTACATTTCATTTCAAGGATATTTTTGTCATATTGCATGTGTACATGTTGAGTTATATTGGACGGATTTATAGATACGATTTTCACGATTATGTTAGCATGAGAACGTACGGGGTTTTCTAAAAGCCGGCGTTCCTGTCTTTTTTAGTCTTTTACATTGAAAAAAATATATATACCCGCAAGGCTCAAAATATATTCCTAAGCCTCCTTATACTCCAATAAATTTTGAGATTTACGACTCCCCGACTACGTATTCCACTGGAAACAGGCCTAATTTTGTGAGTGACTCCTAATTTTAAAATTCTGGTATTTGTTGTTTCTCGGTTTTTTTACATTAAAATTAAAAGGCAATAACCGGCCTCAAGTGCGTTCTTGAGCATGCTTATTTCAAAGGATTCTCCGGATGAACCCCTCACTCCCATTCCTTTGACGGATAAATTTAACATGATTACATCCCCGTTCCCCCAATGCAATTGCATTTTTAATAGGATTGTTTTTGCGTTTGTATGTTTATACCCCTTTTAGTGTTAATATAGGTTAAAAATGCATGTCTATGCTGTGCTGTCTACACCTCAACCAACTGCAGATAGTACTATTTCGCTGTCATTACAGCTCGTCAGTGCAGTTTAGGTCTAGTGTAGACAACACGGCATAGAACTGGTTTTGCTTATATACCAAAGCAATGGTATGATGAAAGTAAGAATTTAGGATGGCAATGCCATCTGTCAGCATTACACTGACATGATGACAAAGCCACCTAGCTGCCTAAACGGGAACTACTTTCTAAAGGAAGTGACCTATAGCCTGACAAATTGGCATGCAACTGCATACTTCAATTTGACAGCAGGCCCCCACGGCACTTTTTGCTGACGGGCAAGAACCAACATACATAAAAATGCATGTCTATGCTGTGCTGTCTACACCTCAACCAACTGCAGATAGTACTATTTCGCTGTCATTACAGCTCGGCAGTGCAGTTTAGGTCTAGTGTAGACAACACGGCATAGAACTGGTTTTGCTTATATACCAAAATAGTTCCCGTTTAGGCAGCTAGGTGGCTTTGTCATCATGTCAGTGTAATGCTGACAGATGGCATTGCCATCCTAAATTCTTACGTTAATATAGGTTATCTCCCGTTAGGTCCGCCCCTCTTCCCCCCCCTCCAACAAAACACAGTTCTGGATCCGGGCCTGCCACTAAGACGCGTATGTGCATTCGCCATATCGCCATGCACCATTCAAGTAGATCCGTCCGTGGAAGTGCACGATTTGAGCAAAAAATATTATTGGTATGCTATCAATATTGAAATTACCCAGCAAAGTCGCTTACCGACAAAACCGGTGATATAGTTGTTTCCAACGAATTTATACAGCCTCCTGTGTAGATTATTTGCTACACCAATTGAATAACGTTTACTTTTATGCATGATTCTTTATTATTGACCAGAGATTGCAAAACTCTCACTCATCTAACCCCTTAATATCAGTAAAACTAGTTCGACTATTATTAATTACGAAAGATTTGTTTTAAACCTTGCACTAATACTTCTTAAATCTGTCCACACAAATCAGAAGCTGCAGAGAAATGCTTACATCTGTAGAGCGTACCGCTAAACTTTACTATAAACTACGCTCAAATCAGTGAGTTTCAATTTCTTTAAAAACAGTACGTTCGATATTTTAGTGTTTAATAAATTATGCAACAACTGTGCTTAAAGAATAACTATAGTGTATAGCGTATGATGTAACTGAAGCATCCAAACATGTCGACGTTGTTCTGGAATATCAAGTTTCTTTTTATATTCTCATAACCTCTAAACATTTTTTCGTGCGCATTGGGTTAGGATTTACTATCAGTCAATCTTCACTTTATGTAAAGCTGGAACTCAAAATGAGATGCGGAAACACATGTTATCAGCACCTCTCAAGAGCCTGATACCTATACGCCTTGCATTTGAGCTTCTCATCCATCACTATCTAACAAATACGTCAAGTTCCTCTCAAAGTCCTTTCTAAGGTGCTTTTCTGTTCGCTACACGTGTTAGAGGCTCCTTTCACTTTATCGGGTTCAAACTCAATCTTTCCGCCAGCAGATCACGTCGTTTCACAGGACCTGTCAATGATTTTATGCAAATCTATTTTCCTACTCATTCGCACGACCCAACACCCCTCGCGAAATACACGTGTCACTGAAATTTTTCTCCACGGTCGATCTTTGAATGAACGCGACTTCTCAGGCGGAAACCGAAGTTTTGTTGGCAAGTCAGCCCTCGGTTGTTAAACTTGACGCATAACGAGCATAAATTTTAATGCGTGCCTCAGAGTTTATTTTTTATGCCGCGGGAAAGTCAATCTGAAGCCCGTGATTCGTAAACTGGAGGTTCAGTTGAAAAAATCCTTCAGCGAATACTCGGCACAACCATAGGCGTAGTTAACTTGAAACTCTGAAGGCGCATACTTCGCAGCAAAAGTGAGGTCTGAAATTGAGTTTCACTTACATTCTTCCAAGTTATACCCTAGTTAAAAATTGTTGGTGTGAAAATGTCAGAATGAGGTGTAAAAAACGGTTAACCAGCAATTTGCAATATTTTCTTTTAATATTCTAAATATGCGTATTTTATTTCTATATAGGATGATATACCTATAGTTATGTATGTTACTTGCAGTTCCAAAGTAAAATACAATCTAGTGTACGTAGAAATGACGTGCTTTCAGTTTAACTTTTGTAAGGGGTAATATTTTTTTCTACTGTTTTTTTTACCGTTTGCTTTAGAAATCTCAGATGGAGGGGAATATTATACAAAGCTGGATTCCTACCCCTGACCCTCCTACAGTGGCATTATTTTTTTTTATTTTTCGACATAGTGTTCCTCTACACCAATGCATGGTGCTCGAATACCTCAACAACCTGCTGGAAAAAATTCTGTCCAACCTCTGTAAACTACCTCTCCACAGCTTACATCAGTTCATCATTACTGGAAAAATTTTTCCCACATAAGTTTTCTTTTAATTAGGGGCACAGCCTGTAATCAATAAGGGCGAGATCTGTCGAATATCAACATGATATAATAAAAGTAACTTGCACAATGTCTCTGATGCGTACTCGTCGGTCTTGCTGTACGATATCGTGCATTTACCTGTTTTTTTTCTATTGCTACCGTTATGGGAGTACCATCGGCATATTGGTTTTCACAGGATGTTCTTCCGCATTTAAAATCTCGATACCAGCGTTTGTCAATGTCATAAGAAACTGCAATAGACTCCGCAATAGGTGCCACACTGTCTTCATGAATATGAGTTGACGTCATGCCACAGGGTTGCCAAAAAACATGTTTTTTTTAATTAAACAAAACAGTTTRTTTATTTAAACATGTMTAAATTGTTTTAAACATGTTTTTTTMACTTAATTGAAAACAMATATAATACGTTMCAAACACTGTTTTAAATATGCACTCTCATTCAGATTACTATATATATTAGTGAAAATAAATACAAGCATATGGCGCAGAGCGTAGCAGTTGTATTTGTATTTGTGTATTATGTGTGCGGCATTTACGAGACAATATTAGTTATTATGAAAGATACCTTTTCTATTTTAAGCTAAAATCAACTCTGTTCTTAAAATCGAGACCAATCACATACCCTAATTGAAGGTGTTGTCATYGTTACTGGGTTGATTTTAGCTAATATCAACTTTAACAAAGAGAATAGGAACCGACCTTGTATGTTTAAAGTTKAACAATTACAATGACCAGTAGGAGGAACGATACAGCGAGGAATTACTTRGACAAAATTAAGGTGCAAAATGGTACAATGCGAGCTCGACCCAAGGCGTGCAAAAAAGATATGGTTGCACTAGTAAAAAAGAAAAAAGGCATATATTTTTTTATTTTTGTTTATTGTTTTTTATATTCCCAAGTTCTGATAACTATTTGTTTTTGGTGCTAAACATATAATTATCTAGTAAGTGTTGAATGAGCGTCTTATTTATTGTTTTGTTGTATTGGACCAGAAATATCTACAAATTTTTATGTTATGTTAAGGTTAAGATTTTTATTTGTTGTTTTAAAATGTTTGTAAATTGCAGCTATGAAAAAATGTTAAGCTTATTATTCATTTCTATAACTGTTGTTGTATCAAGTAAAAGCCGAACAAAATACTGCACGTTTCTTCTTTTTTTAAGTTTGAAAAACGCTCACGTATTTACTAACTGGGACAGGTTTTGCATTCAATTCATTTTTTATGCAAATGTAGGGTGACATTATGTAGATATGTAATTACTAATAATCTTGTCTATTTATTTGTGGAGGGTAAACGAACCTAATAGTAATAATTAATAAATCATACACAATAGCCGTCAAAAAAACATTGTTTAAAACAAATGTTTTAAACATTTGTTTAGAACAAAGTTTTAAACAGAAGCGTTGTTTTAAACAAGTTTAAAACATTATATTTTAATCTTGCCAACCCTGCGTTTTTCATGAAGATATTTTATTGCGGCTCTTTGTTCTACAATCAACAGGATTCATTTTTATGAACAATCTCGACAATAAATTCAAGAAGTAGCCACTTCAAGGCTTTGAGATATAAAATTGATTTTTGATATTTGTCGGTTAATTAACTGTCAAAAACATTATTTACGCACTTAGAAATAGGTCAAGGGCGGAGCATAGGGATCAACCCTCCTATATATATTCTAACTTCAACAGCAATTCAATAGGTACCTTTTCAAAAATCCCGTTCTGTTTATCTTTATGATCTGCAATAACGGCCACGAAGTTCTTCATATGAATTTATAAAAAGCACCTAAAGAATAAACAACTAGCGCATGATTTCAAAATCCTACAGGTATCTTGCTTGATATACAGTATCCACAGTAAGCGCCAACCGTCACGGACATTCTAGCATTGTCTAACCCGTAAGACCTAGGTAATAACATTTATCATCATTTTAATGCTTTCTGATTAGAGTTGGGCAGTCCGGGAGCCGCAGATGGATCCGGTTCCACCGGATCCAAGCAACTTGCGGACCCGATCCATCGGACCCGTTCCAGTGGGTCCGACACGAAGTGAAACGATATGTAACAAATTACATGTTCGACAAATGCTGCATTTAAGTTTTAATTTAAAATTTTATCTATGGGACGAAACTCAAAGCAAAAGAAACGCACAATAAAATAGCACTATGATTATACCATTTCAACAACAAATCAATATTTGCAGCTATATGTGTTCAACTCCGCGCTGACCATCCGTCTTTGTAACCAATAAAATTGTCGTACTGGCCATTTTGTTTATTTTACACTAAGTCAAAGGTACACTATATTTTTAAAACTGTTTTTCATTTCATCAGTGTATAATTTTAATTACTTACTAACTTTAATTTTGCTACAAGATAAAATAAATCCCTTTCATTATTTTAAACATATTTTTGCACAAGAAACATTTATCAGAACCAAAACAGTAGAAGTGTTTTATTTTCAAAGAATATAAAAAGAAAAATTAGTATAGTCTGTGTAGCACCACATTGTAAGGGTAATACATTTCTGCAACAACATGATTTTATCATAGTAAATTTTCACCTTCTTGGATTTGGCATTATACTGATATGTTAAAGAACCCAAATCCTTGCAAAAGGTATGTGAAAGTAACATCACCATCAAAAGAAAAATGCTGCTCCATTTGTGTCWCGCTATACAATCGGTTTTACCTACATCCTTGCTACGAAAAGATAACGCACGTGATGCACACTTCATCATGTTGCGCGCAGCAAATGGACACGGAAAAATCCCAAATCCCTTCATCCGAAAACCTCTCTGGAGATATCACGTGTAATTGCCTCCACGAGGTAAATTACATTACACAGGCAGGTGTAGGTCACTTGTCCATCATGCTGGCATGCTCAATGGTGTGAGTGTGATCTACATGTTATAACTAATGGCTGCGTATATACTTTATTAAATTACAATGTGTCGCCCTATGAGAATGTTAATTTGTAAAATGATATGCATGTTATAAATTCCTATGCGTGTTCATGAAATACATAAAGCTGTATATTAGTTTTGCCAATAACATGGTTGACAGTCTATCACACAGAATGAACAAGCGAAATTAATAATTGATGCAAAGCGAGTGTTTATGTACATTTGACCGGAAACATTAAGAATTAAATGGGCTGTTCCTTTTGTTATTCTTGCAAGCCACGTTGACAGCTCTGATACTACCAAATAAACTTGAAGTGACTCCACTAGATTAGATACTGCAAACTACGAAGAAATAAAAATGCCGGTCTTACTTTTATTTTTAAATTTCGACAGAATTTTGATATACAGTTGGGAATTCGAAGATTAAAGTTGGAATTCTAAGTCAGCAGTCGGGATGTTCTTAAAAACTATTGAATAATTACACTAATTTTGAATTCTATTAATAATGACCGCAATACGACCAAAATTTAACCAGCGATCGACCAAATGGATACAGGAATAACAGCTGTAGTATACTTTACTGCACATTCAACTAATTCCCTGCAAGACGCAGAAAGCGATTTAGGTACATCTAAAAAAGTATACGCTGATTAGAACATCTTCAATACTGAAGAGAAACATACTGTGAAACAAGAACGCATGTGGGAGTAGTTTTTGTTAAGATCAAAGAAAATTGTAACTTTACTAGGCAAGTCATATGAACAGACGAAGCATATTTTGACGAAATAGTTGTTAAACAGACGCAATACTTATTTTTGGTCAGACGATAATCTCCATGATGTCAGACAGGAAAATCCTGTATTTTGTGCAATGAAAAATTATAGCATGCCAGCACTAAAATTTTTTAAGAAACAAACTCCACCAGAGTTTAGTACCAAATCCATCTTTGTATGTTTTGTAATGGAATTATTGTAAATGCAGTAAAGCATATCAAATTTTATTGTTGTTATTATTGCAGTTTTATTATAATGCTAAAGTTAATTTTCTCCGTTCATTTTTCACCAAACCAGTTAAAAAGCTATAAAAACGAAACATCGCAAGTATCTAGTAAATCTTTTCGAATAAACCCAAACATACTTTAATTGAAAATAAATTGTCCTGTACAAGTACATAATTAAAGTTGTAAAAATATAGGGTAATTTAGCTAATAGTGTAGCAATGTGAAATCGAATGTTGCAAATCGCATCAACTTCCGAATTTCTGGAACTAGAATTTTAAAATCATGAAGACAGGCAGGTAGCGATTTTTGCCTTGGTTTTTTAATTACAGTCGAATAACTAAGATATTGAACGTCAAAAATCGATAAAACTTTATGTTTAATTTTGTGTTTCAATAAATAACAGTTTTTTCTTCCCCCTCTTCCCTAAGCAGGCGTATAGTAGTAAAACTTGCAAAAATGTTTCGCATTTGATTAAGGGTGTTAAAAATTCATTTAAATTTGCTTAAATGTATTTATTTCTTTGCATTTTATACATAAAAGATCTGTGTCTTTCAAACCTGGCCGCCTCCGAAATTCACGGGCCCGGGGGAAATACTCCGTCAACTTTGACCTGGAAATTGAATGTGTTATTTTTGCACATTCCATGGAAACGGTTTTGTCAATCGACATTTCACTACTGTGACACCAAAAACCTCATCGTATTAAATAAATACAGTCCCAGTTTCGTTGGTACTTAAAGGTCTGGGAAGCCATCTTGAGTGACAGTGTGATTGGGCCTGTATTAGTACTTTATTGAAGACTGTTACTTTTTTACAAACTGAATTTACGGATTTGCTGAAGCATATTCTATTCGTTACGTTATGCCGTGTGTGGAAGCAACAAGACGGAACTTCGGCCACATTGTGTTCATAGGCGTAGCTAACAATATTTTAGGAAGGGCTTAAGACCCTCGAGTATAAATAATTATTAATTATTTACGATAGATGATAAAACAATAAATATTGAAGTGTGGAGGCAGCTTTGGCGATGGCAGTTTTACCGTATTTTATAAAAAATGAAAGTCAATACATATAAATAAATTATTATATTTAAAGCTTGCGAAATATTTTTAGGGGGGCTATCAAAAAAGAGTTGGGGGGCTTAGCTCCCTCAAGACCCTTCCTAGCTACGCCCATGACTGTGTTATGGAAACTTGCAATATTTTAAACATGTAATTTCCAAACCGCTGGACCAGTTAAGTGACCGGCTAGATCGCCAAATGTAAAAAATAAATTTTATTTCATGCTTTTTGTTACAGCTGCTTATATATGAAACGTAATAGTTAATGCATTATGTGACATCACAGACCAAGCCTGGTAAAATGTGAGATAAAAGTGCCTAATTTTATATTTATTTCTATAGAAACAGTATGAGACTGCAAAGTGGACCATAACACGCCGTAATAAAATCGAAATCGAACAAAATTAGGGTTCTATTTTTTTTAAATCAAGATACCTATGATTTGAAAATTTCAAAATTTGGGGTTTATTATTAGATGACTATTTTAGTAAATTTAAAATATTTGATACATATAGAAAAGCTACTTTCATGCCTTATCCAACGGAGTAAACCGCACTCCTATCTTTTTTACTTTCAGAAACAGTAAGATTTTTCTAGCGCACTGTAAACATCAAAATTTTGATAAAACTTTAAATAATTCCAAAACCGTGTAAAATAGAGTATACGTATGGTTAACAAAATGTCATTTATTTGTAACTGGAAATTAAAAAATGCTAAAATGTAGAGGGTGCATCATTTGAAAAAATAAAGTTAGCTATCGCCCAGAGAAAATGTAACCCGTATAGGTAATCGAAAATAATTTTATGACATAGACAAATTGATTTGTCTTAGATACCGCTCCCTTATGATATTTTCACTAATACAACTTCATATTCATGTAATCATGGTAAGAAACAAACCTTAAAGCTCTAATCTCACGCCCAAACAAACTTTGTGGTGTAGAGAAATAAAGCATTCCTTTAAATTAAGGTAGTCAAGTGGATGCAACCAGTAATGCAACGAGGATACGCGTCACGTAAACAAGCCGTTAACTTTATCATGCAATTTACGGTGGAGGTCGATTCAATTACAGATACCTAAAAATAGGGTACTTTACTTTAATAAGTTAGAAAAAAACATATTGCTGGATAATGGTAAATTTGAGAAAGGCGTGAGTCGACAATTTCAACGTTGAAAAAGTAAAATGCTACTAAAAGAAAAAACTGTCTCATTTTTAAATAAATGTAGGTTATTTCAGCACATTAAAATGAAACTAGGGGGTTTATCTTGTATTTTTCATCCATTTAAAGCAAAATACAAGCCTTAATCTGCGTTCATGTCTACAAAGAGCCAAATTTATGTCCTGCGTCGGATCCATTCGAGGAAAATGAGCTCTTTTCTGCGGAACATTAATAGGGAGCTGTAATTTACACTGGCGACATTACGTTAGCTAAATGGGTATAAAATTAGGTAGATCATTAATAATTTACCACGGCGTCAAACAATGAACCTGTCAGGATGATGTGCCAAAGCAATAAATCACTAATTACTACAAATTTAGGACTGCTTACTACATCAGCACTTGGTAATAACATAAAAGCGGAATGGTTTGTAACAAAACCAATACATTCCGTACATTACTCAGACATAATAATTTCTGTTAATTATTATATGAAAATATACTTTGAATTTGCATGAGGTGGCTACAGTGATTAAGTTTTATTAAGTTATAAAACAAAGTATGTTTATTTTGCATTTCTCTTCCTTTGATAGCGTAATAAGCTACATCATTGCATTACCCATCATCTCTATTTGCACTGTGCTACTCAAAGCCCAGGTAATTATTCCAGATGCCTTGCGTAAACAGTTTAATGTATAATATTCCCGCTTATAATGGAACTGAGGAATTCTCATTTGGACCATAATTAGACCACATGAGCAGCTATTACCTACATCATACAGCATACAGTAGTATGCAATGAACATGTCTTGAGCAGTATAAAGCGTAAAGTAAATGCAACAGATTCCTGAAAGGATCAATACTGCAGTTGCCAACTAAAGTATTCTACCCGACAATGTAAAAAGCAATCAATTTCTTATATATATTATATAATAGCTTTCGTGGGAGTGCAATTTCATGCAGATGATTAATGTGGCATGTGAGCATGTAGATCCGTTTAAGATATATATAATATTTCTGCGGTATTTGTACGAATAACAAAAGAGTAACTGGTAAGGACTTTTTGACTTTGACTTTTTCTTCTGATATGGAGCCGCTGATATAGATATCATTTTTTATCATATATGTTACATTCTGATGGGAAAAGTGGATGCATATGGATATTTCATGTAAATATCATGATCTTCTCCCGCAACTGTGAGGTTCATGCTGCCCTTGGACGTCGGCATCGGCATCATCTTGGGTCTCTTGTTGGTACGAGTTTCCTTTTCATCATAATCAACCTGTTTTCGTGGATGTCTGCGTCATGGAATGCCTTGGCTGCTGCTTCTCGGATGAATTCCTGAATCGTATATGGACCTTCGAGATCGCTATATATTTGAAAATTCTTGACAAAACCAACGGGCGTCGAAAACCATGCGAAGAACCTTGTATTGTTTCATTTTCTTCGTAATCTCTCAGATTAGGAATAAGTGGGTTTTCGTAGACGTCCAAGTCGTGGAATCCTTGACTGCTGCTTCCCGGATTAATTCCTGGGTCGTATAAGGAACTTCGAGATCGCTGTATATCTGAGAATTCCTGATAAACCCAGGGGCATCGACGGCCACGGGCAGAACCTTGGTTTATATCGCCTAGATCTTACATCCGTCATCATTGGCCGAAGTATAGTCTTGTAGATCATGAGCTTGTTGTCGTTGCTCACTAGCAGAAAATGGAGGCTGGTCAGCGCAGGCGTCATCTTGCTGCTTCGGTCTTCGATGTGTGATTTCACACACACAGCTTCCTGTCTAAGGTGATGTCTAGGTACTTGGCGTCTTTTTTAACAAGGGATGTCGCCAACGAAAATCTCTATATTTCGATCCGCCTGTTTCCTTCTTTTGCTCAGAAATAATGCAAAGCTCTCCTCTCTTCTTCATCGGGAGAACTAGCCTTCTGCTTTCTGAAGACGTCGAATCATCAGGCCTGATCTGGTGACGATAGCGGTGTCGTCTACATAGAGAACGAGTTCCGTTGCTTGTTTTCGGAATGACCCTCGTGAATACGGAGAACAAAAGCGGTATTAACGTCGAGCTTTGTGGAACCCCTGATGTGGGGGTGCGTACCGAAAACCTTGTGTCGCCTAGCTTCACTAGGAAGTGTCTGTCCCTTAGGAACGATGGCGTCAAATAAAGCTTTTCGGTTGGGATGTCGGCAAGTGATAGAGTGGCAAGAGACGCAGCCGTCTATACTAACTGACGCGGAAATAACAACACCCAGCAATACCCAGAATGTGATAGAGGGTGTATAGTGGATTTGTGAGAGGACGATTTATCCTTTATAGAAATTGCTACCAGAACGAACGAAGAAAATGCGTAGGAAGAGGAAACCATCACTTAAGGTTGTAAGGTCTGGAGACCTTACTTGCTTTAATAGGTTCTCCCTGTCCAATCCAAAACCCTTGAAAATAGTCATCAAGGATTTTTTGCCTAACAGGAGCGGTATAATGAGGACTTGTCCCATCCTGCTGAAAAACTAGTACATTTTCGTTTAACTCCTTATTTTGTTCAATGATATCAATGTTATGGGGACAGATTAGTATATGTCTAACATATTGAGATAAAGCTGACCTAAGATTTGCCTGAAGCAAGAAAAGCATTATACCCCAGCCTACACGCAGTCATCTAGCAAAATCATCTTTACTTAATTCATGTGTTAAGTGAGTTTTAAATGAATGAAACTTTGTAGAGAATCCTTATGACTGACGACATGCCGACTACAGAAACATGACCCAAAATGGCTACAGCGGTAGCTTCATCAACAACAACTCGAACGAGTTTGTTTCTGATTCGGAGTTTCACTAAATTTTCCCATAAATTGCAAGACATGTGGTGAACAATTCACTGAAACTGCATACAGCATCTCTAACAGCAGTCGTGGATTTTTGTGAAATGTAGTTACAATTTCCACACGTTTCTCAATGGTAAACTTTAGCCAATAAATTTCCAAAAATACAGGGAAGCGTGAATAATCCTAAAGAATATGCGGGATTTACATAATTAATACAATCTCCAATTTTTCTTTATGAAACGTACTAACAGATCTTTAAACAACATTACTCAAGTTACTCCATAGATCGCCAGCTGGACCAAAAACTCGTTTCTTCCGATCGATATGTGGGTGAAATCCAGACTGAAGATTTTGAAGGCGATACTTTGAGATTTTTTAAGCTAAACCGGACTGGTCAAAACGACCGCCACCTACTATCTAAGCTGTAGCTCTACTATGTTCCCGCCGGCGCCTATTGCATATCAATTGTTATCAAAATCAAATTATTCAAAACTAACCAAAGCCTATTAAAGTTTAATATACATCTAGCTCGTAGATCTCCCGAATCTGAGGATTTTGATTGCAAATATGTTTCGTTCTAATTTTCCCATATTAGTGGACTTCAGTAAAACTAAATCCATAACTAGTATCCTGAGGAGACTACATAATTAAAACACAAATCAAACAACTATTCAAAGGTTTTAATATGGGCTAAGGCGTGCTAACCACTGAGATAATTAACAAGTCATTCGACGGATGCAGAACAAAAAGGCTCGTTTTGGTTCCCAGAAAAACTGGCCGTTTATACGCTAGAGATGGCCGAGTGCGTTTTGGTTATCTCTTTCTTTGAGGTTTCTGGGACCAGATGAAGACATACTTGTGCATTCCTAATCTTAAAGTATCATTATCCTGCGGACCGGGGCATAGCGCACATTGTCTTGTATTTTACGTCAATATCTTGTAAACCGCGGTACAGTACGGTTAATCTTTTGTCTTAAGCATTAATTTAGGTGAGCATTATTTGTTCGATCAACCTCATCTTATTTCATAGTCGTGTTATGTTGGGTTTATGTATATGTTTTGATGTTCAATGCACGGTTTTAAGTAAGCTTCATCTCTTAATTTTTTTAAGTAACATATAAACGCGCGGTGGCAAAAAACATAAATCCTCACGGCTACTGCTTTCCTAGAACCGACATTTAGGCTTAATATGAATTTTCTACAAAAAAAATGTTAAAGATTCAGTCACATATGCCCTATAATGCTACAACGAAACACTAAAACAGACATTCTATTGTACAATCTACTGTTAGCAGATTTGTTACACGACTTCACAAAACGGATAGTATGAAGGATTTTTCAAGATATGATGATTCCAAATTAAACGACTATACGAAATTACATATTTTATTAGAAGACGAAGAAGATCCGTACCTGCGTCAGCTGGCAATAAACAACGACGTAAATCAGTCAAAGTGGGTAAACCTTATCAAAAACGAAAATTTCATTCTTATAAGATCCCATTTATCCCTGAACTTTAGGAGAACGATTCTAACCGACACGTCGCTTACAATTTTGCAAGGTACTGATGAGAAGACGTTACGAAGACCATAACTGTTTAAGATATATTCTGTTTTCCAACGAAACAACTATTTATAAACGATGCGCGATGCAGTCAATCGTCATAATTTTTGCTAATGGGCACGGGAAAACCGACGCTGAGACATAAAATACACACTCTTCATAAGTTTAATGTTTGTGCAGGCATCGTCGATCATCGCATTATCGATCCCTACTTATTTGAAGATAATCTTACGGAAGATAGGTATTCAGAATTTCTACGGATGATTTCGTACCTACATTGGTTGAGATATCTCCGAATGAGCTGGACAATGATTTTGCAAGAGAAGACCTTTGGTTGTAGCAAGATGGTGTACCGGTTCATCCTGGTGTAGCGATACATCACTTCCTTGATGGCATTTTTACCAATAGATGGATAGGTCGTGGAGAGTGGAGAGGATTTTATTCTTTTTGATCTTTTTCTGGAGTCGTTTGTAAAAATATAGTATACGTAGACCGTTCATACACGTTGGAAGAATTACAAACACGTATTCGAGCTGAAATGCAATTACTACAGACGTTGAAGGCAAAATTCTATATGGGACTTGGGCAATGTCAAGCTGTAAATGTACTGCAATTTGAACTTTAATTCATTAAATGTGGACGTATTTTGTTTTATTTATAAACTTCATATGTACTCACATGTTGAATACCATTTTTCCAGTTGTGCCCATTTTAAATGTGTTTGTGCCAAATGACGTAATGGTGGAATTCCTTAGATAATAAGGGCTCGAATGACAAAAAAAATGCATATGGTTCTATCATCAAAGTCTCAGACTTTTCTGATTCAATCATCTTAAAATAAATATTTCTTTTTAAACCTTAAATTACCCGTTTCAGCTTTTTTTTCGAATTTTTTAAAACAGCACTTGTTTTGAACAACGACACTCGGTACACTGTACGATCGTAAGAGGTATAAATTTTAAAACAGTCGGCCTGTTCAATTTTACTACTAAGAAATTAGTTGTAATAAGTGCCGAGTATTCCACTATGAGTATGAAGTTTTCTAATAATGGTATATAAAGCACTTAATAAAGTTGAAAGCTATAACACATTCATGCATATTTTGCACTATCGACATTGAAGCTAGTAATAGTATATCTTAAGTCAGTATAATTTTTGTCTGTTTCATACAATGCGTTTGCACTTATTTCGTACGATAAAGGGGTGTGAAGAAGATGCAAAAATAAACCTACTCCGCCACTATCTTTTTAGATACATTCTCAACGAGGTAAAACACGCTTTTAAATTTATATCTACGTAGATTTAAGAGTTGACGGCTAATCTGCAACTAAAACTACCTATTTTAAATTAGATAACCAGAATGTAAACTCTAAATTTTCATTTTTTCGTCATTGTATTAAATGAAATGAACCTATTAATTTTAATTACATCATTAATTAAACAAAATTATTAATAAATCTTTCAAAATTCATTTTAGGTAATCAAAAGCAGTACTGTTTTAATAGGTACATAGGATAGCTACCTACTGTCTAGCTTTAATTGAAGGCACATATTGGAAAAACAAGATTTAAATATTTATCCGATAAAATATTGTGACTCACCTGGAACATAGGCAGACACTGGCATAAATGCTCCCCCAAAATCCAGTTCTGCACCAGCAAGACGTAGAGAGAAAGCGGCACCACGAACACGCACTTTACTATGTCACTGACCACGTTGTTTAGCAACAGCACGTAAATGCCGTCTGAGCGTTGTAATTTGTGCCTCAAAATGTGATACAGTACGGCCAGATTGGAGCAAGTACCTGACACCACCAGGACGGAGTACATGAAGACGATGAAAAGATAGATCTTAGCAACGGACGGGCGAAGATGTGGCTGTCGCAGATCTAAATTTCGAGCATCGTACCCAAGAACAAAATCATGGATGATGGCCAGAACGTTGCTGGGGTACTCCTGTTTTGTCGAGTTCTCCATTGGAAGGTGTGTGATTCAAATGCTAGTAGAAGCTGAAACAAAACTGTATTTTTAGATCTTGACATTAAAAATTGTTAGAATATTGTTAGTTCACACCATTGCCACTATTTTTAGCAATATCAGTTATGTCATTTGTGGTCGTGGTATGAATAAAATAAAATATTTGGTTTGAAGAACTACCGGTTACAAATTACGATTAAGGCCACGGAAGAACGAAACAGATTAATACCTTCAAATGCATGTCTATGCTGTGCTGTCTACACTTCAACCAACTGCAGATAGTACTATTTCGCTGTTATTACAGCTCATCAGTGCAGTTTAGGTCTAGTGTAGACAACATGGCATAGAACTGGTTTTGCTTATGTACCAAAGCAATGGTAAGATTAATACCTTGTCAAATAGATATATAAAATTTTACAAAAGCTACATGCTACTTTAATCATTTAAGCTGACAAGCAGTACGATTTGTTCGAATTACTAATATGCTGCTGCCACAACAATATAGAATTTAAGGTAAAAGTGAGTAATTACAAGCATTTGATAACTGTTAGAGCAACAAAAGTTTATTACAAACAGCAATTTATCTATGTCCATGCAAACATTTCACGTTAACAATTAAAAATTTGTCAACACAAGTATGGTTAGCACGCCAGAGATGCGTTCTGGAGGCGAGTAAAATCGTTTCATGCCGAAATATTGGCCTACATACTTATTAAAACAATTATTACACATGATTATACAAATGGGCGATAAAAACAACTATTGTAGTTATTGTTTAGGTTAAATTCAGTAGTAATTATGGTAAATTTTGTAATTGAGAGGTTATGCACACAATAGTTGTAACGGCATAACCACTGTATCAGCTAACAACACTAATCTAGCTAAAATTATAAATTTTAAAAATCTTGAAATGGTAGATACATCGTAATGAGCTTGGTCGTCAATTTCGTTTTATTTTAGATATAACTTTCATAATTTAACTGACACTCATACTTTCATCGCCTGTACTAATATAGCAACCCTAATTGTCTATATAATTGTGATATTTAATATAAATATATTCGGACGCATAAGTCACACCTTAAATACATACATAAGTATAGTTAAGACTAACATATCGCAGCATATGAAGTAGGTATACAAAATTAAACGAAAGTATATCCGCCTTGCTGTCAGATGTGCAAGAGCTTTATATCCCAGCTATAAATGGCTAATATAACCATATCTTATAGCCATAAATTCAATCGTCTATAGCTGTATATGGTAGTAAACAGAAAAGCGTTCTTTTATAGATAGCTTAGTGTTTCAAGGTGACTAATAAATTAAAATTCTAATTAACTCTGCATTCTTTGACACATAGATAAGAACTTTATATAATTTCTAGGACAATGGGGAGCAGCTTTAAACCATACAAGTTTCTCGGAATTGATGAAATCTATCCTATTATGTAGCAAAAGGGGCTTGAGGAATTAGTGACATCCATTTGCAGGCTATATAAAGCAAGTATAGCTATGGAAATTATTTACCGKTMGGCTGCAAAAAAATTGTGGTAACCGTTATGCCCAAGCCAGGGCAAGCTTTTTACGTCCAGGCTAAAGCTTTCAAGCATATCAGGGACGATTCTTTAGAGCACAGACTTTTGCATCGAAACCAGTTTCCTTACCAAAAATGAAAATCTTTGAATCATCTGTGAATGGACTTTACATGAGCTAAAGCCCAGGAACGTTTGTTGATGTTGAGTGAGCTTTTGAAAACACCTCGTTTGACTCAATTAAAAGAACTGTAGAAAAGCAACAGCGGTTGTGGTGTAGTGGATAATGTGCTCGCCTATTATGCTGAAGGTCCCGGGTTCCATCCCCGGTGCCGACAACAACGAAAAATACGACCGCCGCCTTGTGGAAGGCAATAGCAAACCACCATGAGTAAATTTACTTAGTATAGCCTCTCAAATGAACCATTCGGAACCGACGATAAACTTTAGCTCCAGTACGTCTATGGAAAAATCTGAAAAAGCACGCTTAAAGAAGAGTTTCCAAGACTTCATTGGTGCATATAACCAAAGAAAACGTAGTTATCAAAGGTTAAAGTAAAGGAGGTGTTGCCGCCGTTTTCTAAGGAAACCAAACCAGAGGAATGTTTATACACAGGGATATGCGGATAATATCACCACCCTGGTGATTGGTGACGTACAAGGGAAGAACTAGCACTAATTGCTACAAAAACATCGCTGATAGCATTCACCAGAAAAAGAAACATTGAACAGCTGAAGCGACCGAAAATTTTTAGGAAACTAACTTCTTATAGCGTTTGAATGGTAATGAACTAAAAACAATGCCTTAAGTAACAAATTTGTTGATAAGAGATGCAATTTGGTATGAGAAGCAGCGTTAAAACAGCTGTTTGTGATGGCTAAGTATTATAATTACAGTTTTCCTCCTCAAGTTGAGGTTGTGAATATCGGTCCAAAATGTAATTTTTATCTACAAATATGAAGGTTTTTTAGTGACAAGAATTTTATAAAAGAAACAACCCATGTGCAAGCAACGACGATTATGCATATTCAGCCAGTTTACTCTAGTCAACTTATGCGAAACTCGCCGACGCCTACACATCCCAAACATAAACCGCAGACATTAATTTTGTACCTTCTGTATGCGCCGTTTATCCTCGTAATCCAAACAAGGTCCTTATATTGTGTCAGCAAAATTAAAGAAGGACAGTACCAGCGTGTCACACAAAAGTTTCTTGGTGTGTGTTGGTGTTTCTTGAATGATTGGTGAAAGTTGCCAGTAAAGCAACAAAAGCTTTATGGGTCTGTAAATACATGGAACGAAAAAAAAATCCACTACGCCGCTTGTATAATATTTCGTCAATCCACACCTCGAATATTTTACTCGGGTTGATTGTTTTTAGGTTTCCATTCCATATAAAATCAAAGCACACGTTTTTTTTGTATCGTTTGTTTGACTGACACTTTCTATGAGTTTCTGCAGCAGCTGCAGTAAAGCAAAGATTTTAATGCCTCTGTATGAGCCGTTCAATATAAAAATGCAAAGTAAAATTAATATCGTGATGAATACTTCGCAAAAAGCTATAAAGAGAGTCATTTTAATTCTTGTTCTATTAACTCCATTCCAAGTGTATATCTGTATGTTACACAAGTGATAGAGTAACAACCCTGGTTTGTATATTTAACGTGTTTATACCAAAGTTGTTATACCCGTAGATACATAATGCAACCTTAGTATGGTAAAGCAAACCTATCAGCAAAAGTGCAAAAGATAAACTAAACAAGCTGCAAAGACTTGTATGCCTGGAAATGACAAGGCCGATAAGTACAATACCTACCACGGCCGTTAAAAACCGAAACATCCGGAAGTTTAAATGATAGCACGTGCTGAGCACACAGTCAGAAACAGTGTAATGTTTGACTTCCAGAAACCCTTTAGAGTACTTATCGCTGAAGAGGTATAAATAGGTCACAACAAGCGAAGCTAGAAAACATATTATGGTAGACCAAAGGTTCAAACATAGCATAAACCAAGTCTTGGAACCGTTTTTCAACTTCTTGGCTGAAATCGCGGACCATACGTTAGGTCTATAATAATTAGCGGATCCGAACCACAATCAGCATCCAAGTGGCGCTGAGAGCCTTGGAAAACACAATTATACACTGCAAGGTGGCAAATAAATGCCTAGATAATACACAAAAGAGTTATTCTGGAGTGGGTCCCTGGACACCAGGGATTGAGGGCGATGGCAGAGCAGATATACATAGTAGTAAAAAGGGGAGCTAAAGGCCCATTAGCATGGGCCTAAGCCTAACTGTGCAGTGGTATATCAGTCTGCACGGTGGTAAGTCAGAGAATTACCTAAAAAGGAACATCATCAACTTTCTGAATGGAGTCCCCGTACTGCGACAATCGCATATATTTACGTATGTTCATATGGCGTTCCTCCCAAGTAAAAGTTACAAAAATAGCAGGACTGATGCTGTTTAAGGAACATTGATCTAGAATAATTGCAGTATATGATGCTACATGTCGAAAAGTAGGATAAACTTTCTGCCATATTCTGTCTGTGAATATCCAGATCTTATTGGAAAAAACAAACGTTTTTTGGGATACCAAGCGGAACCTGAAAAGATTGCACAAGCACCCATCGACTGTATCATCAACTTTATTGAGAAGACTGGATTAATGGGGCAATACCTCTGAGGAGATACTAGGGACACAATAAACTGAAGCTTCAGTTTATACGGGCACTCAACAGCTCAATACCACATCCTGTGCTATAATAATAATTATAAATAATGTGTTCATAAATTCAGTTGTCTATCTATATATGGCAGTAAACAGACAAGAGTTCTTTTAGAAAGCCTAATGTTTGGACGTGACTAATATTTCGGAATTTCAGTTAACACTGCATTATTTGAAATAATAGCAATCGCTTTATTATAATTGCTCTCAACGATAACAATGGGTAAAAATTCACTGAAGTTTGTTTTTATTTTCTATTTATACTTTATATTAAATGATCCAAAATAACACTCTCACATCATTGGTGTATTAAATAAGAAAATTCATTAAACGCTATTATCTGAAACACAAAGTGATTCTTTCATTATTCACTATTATTGCTAATTCGAGAAATGATCAAATTGCTTTATTTTATTTGTTTAATTTTTAAGAATGGCAAATTGAAACAGATAAATAAACAAATACTTCTCCGAAAAAAAAACAATTGGGTAGCTAAATAGCTGTCACCCTAAAAACAAATTTAAATTTTCGTTTTTGTCTGAACGGTGTATTTCGCATAGAACCTGAAAGCAAGGACCACCCATACGCAATTATTTCCCCACTCGTTTTCTATCCTCACGAACCGCAAAAACATTTCCACGCGTTCAATCCTAAAAGGAGCACTTACAAAAACCATTCGCTCTTTGGTTGGGGTTGAAGTTCGATATCGTGCCACCAACTTACGATCTGATCGCATGGCGTTTCATTATAAAATGGGAATTACTTAAGAGGAAGAATTGTCGCGTCGCTGGTATAAAGCGCCAGATGAGCTTTCTGCGTAAATCCGAGGGGTGAAAATTGCCTCGATGGAAAAGTACGATAATGCTAAATTTTAATAGCGAAGCTTTCTGGGCAGTACATAAGTTAACGTCCATGTTTAATCAGTAGATTTATTCACTTGTATTTCTTATAATGAAATAAAATGTTAAAAGGTTCTTTGATTGCATTAACAGCACAAAAACGGACGATTCTCATGCTCAGTAGCGGCGCATAAATATTTGTATTGTGTAATCTGCACAATTTCATAAACAAAAAAAAATAGGATAGTAAGATCTGTTCCTTAGAATCGGATTGACCTTGGGTTTGCCCTAGGTGGTGGCTTATGGTCTGTAGGCATGTCCAAACAACTTTTTTTGTGTAGGGTTACTAGAGCGGTGCACCTAAGATCAAAATGGTACCTAAAAATTCGATTTTCTCCTGGGTGTCGCTGACTATGACGGACATCGGTGTAAAAAAATCGATTTTGCTTCAAGGGTGTGTTTCAATGTAATGTTTTTATGGCGAGTATGATGGTACAATAGCACATTGTCAAATCTGGATTAAGACCATGACGGACTTATACCATGGTACCTAATGGCGCAAAAAATTGATTTTGCTTCATGGGTGTCGTTGAACGTAATATTTGATGCTGAGTATGAAGTTTTATGTCAAATTTGGGTTATGATTATGACGGGCATGTATCATGGTACCTAAAGGTGCGAAAATTCGATTTTGCTTCATAGATGTCGCTAAATGTATTTTTGTTGCGAAGTATGATGGTTTATGTTAAATTTAGATTTAGATTACGACGGACATATACCATGGTACCCAAAGGTGCAAATAATTCTTTTGCTTAATGGATGTCGTTTAATGTGATTTTTAACTGTGAGTTTGATGTCAAGTAATTTGGATTGTCTTTGTTGTCTTTGAACGCGACTATCATGTTGTATATCAAATTTTGATAAAGGTTATGACTAACAGCATGGTACTTAAAGGTACAAACATTCCATTTTGTTTCATGAGTGTCGTCGAACGTGATTTTTAAGCTTGTCAAATTTGGATTATAACAAAGGCTATGAAGGACATGCCCCATAGTACCTAAAGTCTAAACTATAACATTAAATATTGATCTTCGTCCATTGGGTAAAGCTGGCGACACCCATGGATTGCAATTAATTCTTTTCGTATGGATTGTATCAATTAATAAGTAGTCTAATAACTGCCACAAATCAATAATAACAAAACCACTTAAAATAGCGACTGTCAATAATATTTAAGACTTTTTATACTGCATAGTTGCGATTTGCAGGTTACTATACCACTGTCTTTGTTGCGAATTGAACTGTAGGTACCATCACTATTTTTATGTCGTCTTTTGTTTTAAAGCTATGGCCACCTTTTGAATTATCTAACATTTCTTCAGTTCCCAATATCTCGCTTGTGTGCATAGATACAAAAACAGCTGTGTAGACGTTTTTATAGATATTTTTACTCTGAATCCAGTGCAGTATTCAGAATTTTTTTAGGGAGTCACATTTTTTGAGTTAATAAGTATCACACTTGCATTTTTTGTAATTAAAACCATAGTGGACTTTACAATGGTTGAAAAGATCTATTTTTTCTGATCAAAAAAACATACACATTAGAGAATTATTTTTATTAATTTTGGTATTACTCCGATTTTTTCTAGTTAAGGTGTTAAGTTTTTTGTCAAAATGGTAGTAAATAATGTGATGGTAAACAATGCATGGTTTAGGTTAGGTTATCTCCTAACAAACAATGATTTTCATTAGTCACGTGGCATCTCGATTACCGATAAGAGAACTGCATGAGCAGAGCGCCTATTTTTTAAATAAATTAAAATGTTTACTTAGTACAAATTATAACGTGTTATTATAGCCTCCTAGATGTAAACATAGTGTCTAATTAAATTATTAAAACAAACTGAATAAATAATGGAATTATTGAACATAAACCCAACAATACACACATTTTCTTAATTAGATAAATGGGTCTTTTTGTCTATAGCAAAGCCAACTGCAGTTTCCATTTTAACAATACGCCACAGGATGGAAAATAAACATATCCATCAAGAATGTTTGCTAATTTTTTAATATCTACATTCCTAAGCAAGCTTATTCAAAAGTTAGTTGTAGCTTTAAAACAAAAGACTATATAAAAATGGCGATGATGCAGCTCAGCCCACAACAAAAAAGTAACAGTAATATCCGATAAATAATGTATTTTGACTTGCTAGTGTTGTCCCGAAAATATACAAACAATTCCTGAACTTTTCCCTATTACCAGTTCGTGGTTTGTAAAGTACCGATTAATTGCAATAGTAGTAAAGTAACACAGAAGAGACAAATATTTTATTTTACCTACAACATATTATTTCTAAAAGCAGTAAATGCAACTGTATTTTTTATAATGTGGTCAAGAAACTTTGTAACTCAATAAATTAAATGACTTTAATATTCGTTTTACTTACGGTTCTCATAGTCATATTCATGAAAGTAAACGGCGTAGTCTGGATATTATTACTCAGTTTGACGTCGTCTGCTTTCCTAATATGCATTTATCCATATTAGACGCGCATCATGACTTGTATCACGCCTCCGTTAACCCTTGAAATGCACGGGCAAATCAGATTTGCATATTTGTAGCCGCCAACACGGGTTCAGTTAAACAAGAATATTGGATGTAGATGTAAACAATGTTACCTTAGAAAAGCCCGCGAAGCCAGGATAAGTTTCCAACAGGGATTTCACTTGCATGTAAGTACTATAATATACCACTGTTAATAATTAAAATTTCTTGCAAATAATAGGGATGTACTAACTTGATAAAATATAAAGTCAAATGTTATGCTTCCAGGCCCTTGACAATTAAAATTCAAATTGATTTTCAGAAAAAATAATAGCTAGCTATACACGACAGTGATAACCTGTTCACAGAACTATAAAGTTACGTCATCAATTAGTGTGAAGTCACTTGTCTTCATTGTTGCCAAGCAAAACAAAGCCTTACCAAGTTTATCCTTAAAATGGTCGTAATGAACGAGTAGAAGCAGGTAATACTTGTAATACCTTATAGTATAGTACAGTTCAGTTGTGTCAAGTTGTACATATTATATAAAAAACGAAGTGCCGATTGTCAGCGTTAACTGTCTCTGACAACCTTAAACATGTCAACATGCTATGAAGGAAAAGTATTTGACAACATTGTACACTCATGCCAATATAAATCAGTTCTGTCATTTTCTTTGCGTTGTGCTCAGGGGTACCTCATGGTGTGGTAATAGAATACGTCATTGATGACGTAGCTTTAAAGTCTATGAACAGCTATATAGCTCTTTATCAAATGATCAGCTGAATCCGTTAGATTAATGTTGTGTTGCTCAAAAGACAATATTAGTTATTTAAAAAAATAATTAATAAATGATGCAACATGAAATCATGAATACATTTTTAATTTTAATAACAGCACATACTTATACACATAAGACACACTGGCGGCTCCTCAGGGTAGGCAAGGTAGGCACCGCCTACCTTTCAATTTCAGTCAACAATGCCATAAAAAATAAATAATAATCAGCTAGAAATTTTATTTTTTTTTAATGCAATTTGTTTTTATACCAGTATTTATTTAATATTTCATCTCTTTACCCATACCGCTCAATTATGAACCGCGTTATTACGGCGAACGCATATAGATGCGTTGCAGGCGGAATGATCGGCCGCCTACTAAAAACTTTGTATGGACTCGGGCTATACGCATTCATTGAGTCATTGAGAGATTATAAATTATACTGAATAGGAATAAAAATAAATGATTAGCATGACCAATAAAATACACATACTCCAAGATCGAAGACAATAATAATAATTGCCTATACTATTATACGAGTAT